>OW026522.1:3982500-5182500 GCA_932274085.1 Protocalliphora azurea | reverse complement strand
AATGCACAGTAGTTACATGAGTATATATGTATATATATATATGAGTATATATGTATATATATATATATATATATATATATATATTAAAAATCTTGCCTTTTAAATTATTATGAATCTTACCATTTTCAATAAATTTCCAATTATTAACTGAAACCTAATAAGAAAATTTTTTTATTCAATTGGCAAAGATACCAAATTCTTGAAACTCGTACCTGAAATGATTTCCCATTTGTAAAAAAATAGTAAGAGGCTAATACTGACAAAGTTGACAAAAGACCATCCAAGGAAACTAAGTATATGTTGATATATATGATATCGCATTCTCAAATTAAAAATATAACGTTAAAAATGAGGCTATATTTCCACAGTGTGAAACACTCGGCATCAGAAATAACTTCATTGTAATACAATATATGAGACATCAAAATGTTTGTCTCTTTATTGCTCAAGGTAAATAAATAATTAAGGAACATAATTTCTTCAACAGAAGATAAAAAAATCAATATGTGGTGAAAAATTCTATAAATTGTCCATTATAAGACCAAGACATTTTATTTTACCAACAAATTCGACAGGAACATTATTAATATTAATATTAAAATTCCATGTATCAAAGCCAAACCAAATCAACTTCATTTTAATTGGATTCACAAAGAAACCATTATCTGAAGCCCATGATATAACTCTACGTATAACATAGTTTACAACATTTTCCAAAATATCCAGAAACAGCATCAGAATAACAAATAAACTATACATCATGAGCATATGCAAAAGGAAAACAAGAAATACAATCGACTTCAAGCAAAACGTTGTTGATGTAAAACATAAATAATAGTGATCCAATAGCCGATCCCTGTGGAACATAACTAGTGATCCGTTTGATTCGCGACTCGAATGAACTAACCCATACATATTGATATCTGCCACTGAGGTAAGACCTCATCAAACCACACGAAGTATAGGAAAAACCGAAATTATACAACAGTTTATGAAGTAATGTAGACTGCAATAACGAATATTTCTCATTACAATGTTCTTTTCACGAATTTTTACTTTCGACGCAATATTATTTACTATTTTTATTATTCTTTTTTCACTACAAATTTGCTTCATCTCCGGCTTTTTCAAAACAATTTTCTTCTTTACTTCACCACCATTTTTTTCACCTCTAACTTCTTTTACACAATTTTCCCTTCATCTACTTATATATATTTTTCACCACTAATTTATTTTGTTTTCTTTTTAACCGTTATTATGTTTCACCTATTTTTTTCTTTAGTTTTTTTCACCACTATTAACCGAGGTAAAAACAAGCAACATTAATTTCTTTAAACAAAATTTCAGCACTATTTTTTGAACAACTTATTTTTTCATTACTTTTTTCATTAATTTTATGACTTTAAATTTGTTTTCACCACTAAAACTTTTTAAGACTAATTATTTTCACCTCAATTTTCATTAGCACTCAGTCTCTTAGTCACCCTTAATGTTTTTCAACTTTAACTTTTTTTATAAACAATTTTAACTCAAATTTCTTAACACATATTTTTTCAAGACAATTTTTTTCATTTGTATTTTTTCTTTACCACAGACTTTTTTCCAAGATTTTTTCGTCTACTTTTATTTCTTTTTATCCCTTTTTTCACCACTATTTTAAATTTATTTTGACCACTCCTTAGACTTCTTTTCTTTGTTTTCTACATAATATTTTCACTATTTTTATACCCACCACCAAAAAAGAGGAGAGGAAGACCCCATAAAGTATATATATTGAGGATTCTGAGTCGATTTGGCTACATCCGTCCGTCTTTCTGTTGAAAGCAGGATAGGGCTCGGGACGGACCACCTAAGGGGATGAAATTTGGCTCGGTTCATAACTAAATAGTTATGGGCAAAATACAAGAAACACAGGATGCCCGTTGTAGCTCCAGTTGTTCGCTGAAATCTCTTAAACAAAAGCATGTACGAAAACAACATTTTGTAAAGATAGTTCTAGGTTCGATGTAAACTCGGAAAAAAATGGGGCCCGCTTTACCGCCTACCTCTCATATAAATTGAAATTTTTAATTAGGAAGTGTTACAGAAAAAGTTGCAGATGGTGGGTATAAGAAATTCGGCCAAGCCGAATATTATATTTTTCCTAGTCTCACCTAATTTTTTTCCAAAAAAGAATTTTTCGGCATTAAATGTTATCAAGCATTATTTTTTTCTCCAGATTTATTAACACAAAAATTTCTGCCATTGATTTTTCAACAATTTTTTTTACCAACATTTTGTTACCATTTCTACGATTAGCATTTTTCCTCTCAAATATTTTTAATCACAAATATTTTTCACTATTAGCATTTCCACAACAATTTTTTCACCTCTAAATTATTTCACTAATGTTTTTCATCACTAAGATTTTTTTAACTAAGATTTTTTCACCTCAAAATTTTTTTCACCATTAAATATTTTTCATTACTAAGATTTTTTACCACATTTTTCAATATTTTTTCACCTCTAAATTTTTTCCTCACTTAATATTTCTCACCACCGTTTTCTAGAAAAGCTTGATATATCAATGACCGATATAACTAGTGAAGAACAAATTTTACTTCTCCTATAAAATTCTTTATCAAAATAAATGAAGAGGATTTTGGTAATAGAGGAAAAGTAATTTATAAAGTGAAAACCGATTAACTTAAAATGATTTTCTAAAATTTAAAAGAAAATACATAATAATAAATTGGAAGACAATAAAAATTGATAATTTAAGAAAAGTGATATTTTTGTAAAAGATTTCACCTCACTTTGTATAATTTTTTATATAAATTGTTTTTGTTTTTCAAAAATTTGTAATGAAAATTTTTTCAAATTGAGGAGAAGCGATTTATAAAATAAGGGGTAAATAAAAAACTATAAAGAAAAATTCGTATTTTTTTTTTTTTTTTTTTGACCAAAATATTTAAAAAATGTAATTTGTTCATTTTTGTTTAGCAATTTTTTTTTTATTCCGTTAAAAATTGGTGATTATTTCTTTATTTTTGATCTTCAGCATTTTTAATAACAATTTTTAAAAGTACATAAGAAATAAATTCCCTGATGCTTAATATTATGAAAGGAAACCACAAATTTCTAAAAAAATAAAATTGTAATAATAATTTTTGTATGTTAAATAATTTAAAATTTTGTTTACTATAAAGATTAAAGTCCAAAAATCTAGTGCCTAATAATTTGCAAAATCAGCTTCTAAGCTTTGTTTAAGATTTTGTTTATTAAAACAATTTGTATATATTTTCTTTATTTATAAACAAAGCGCTGAAATGACTCATAATTAAAGGTTGAAAAAATAAAAATCGCATTAGGAGTTTTGTTTTTGTTGTTTTTAAAACGATTAAAACATTGAGTTTATTCAATGTCCTAGATTTATTACAATATAAATAAAAATATTTACGCAATCAAAATAAATTGTTTATTTAAATATAAAAACAAAAATAAACGAAAAAAGGTGTAAATAAATATTTTACATGCTAAAGCACGAAATTCAAAAGACAAACAAACAACGTTTTTGAAAAATTAATAACAAAATTAAAAAGGCGAATTAAATAAATGACATAAGAGGGTTTGGGGGGAAAATGACTTAAAGAACAGTGGTATTAAGGAGCAAGAAAGTATGAGATCATAAACGAATTTTTGAATAAAAACACAAAATTTCAAAATAAAACACCCACATAAACAAACAGCAGTAGAGTAGTAGTAATATGTATGTATGTATGAAGTGTGACTGTAAATGCACAAATAATGGCTTGTATAGCAGATTTTTGTATTCGCGCTTAATGTACCAGTTAGGAATATTTCCCATCAATTTGACGTTGAGCTCATACAGTCAGTGAAATACAGAAAACACGCATGAAAGGTTTTTCAAAATTTACAAACATTAAAAACATTATTATTTTTATTTAGACAGTCATTATATACTTTCAACAATATTAAAAAATTGCAAGTATGAAATTAGAGTTTTATTTTGTTATAAAATAAAGTTTAAAACTAACTTTAATATTAGGTTGCAATTAAATTAAGTAAAGGTGTTTTTTAATCGACTGTAAATAATTTGAAATATCCTGGCATAAATGAAAAATAAACTTATTTTTCAGACAAGACTATAGTTCATACTATAAAATGAACTATAGAGCAGAATCCAAACTATAGAATGAACTATAGTCCAGACTATAGTCGGGACTATAACTAGGCTGTATTACAGACTATAGATTATACTGTAGTCCAGACTGTAGACAAGGCTATAGTTCAGACTATAGACTAGAAATTAGTCCAGACTATAAACTATATACCAGTACCGCAATTGCGTAACTTTTTAACGATAAAAATTTGTCGTTAAATATTAAAAATTCGTTAATTAACAAATTTTGTCGTTAAGTATTATTCTATAGTAAAATTTGCCTTCTGCACTCAGCTGATCCAGTAGTTACTTTCTAATGACAAGGAATATACTTAGCATTCAAAGTTTTTGGTAGTGAACGTGGAAGGGCTCATGAAGCTAATTGGAAAAAAATTTTTCACAAAATTTATTATTTTTGCTTTATTTATTTTTTTTTTCTAGTTTTTTGAAATTTCGTTTTGTTTTACTTTTTTTTTAAATTTATTTTATTATAGTTCAGACTATAGACTAGACTATAGTTCAGACTATAGTCCAGGCTATAGACTACAATATAATTCAGATTATAGACTAAACTACAGTTCAGACTATAGACTAAAGTATAGTTGAAACTATTGACTAGACTATAGTCCAGGCTATAGACTAGATTATAGTCTAGCCAATAGACTATAAAGTGGACTTGACTATAGACTACACTACAGCTTTGATTATGAACTATAAAACAGAATACACTATAGCCAAGACTATGTATAACTTGATGTCACATACTTCCTTACTATAATTGTATTTAAATATATAAAATTTATAATCTATAAGGTCCCAAATGTTAAGTTAATTACAAACTAAATGTTCTTGAAATGACTTTAAAATTCCAACAAGTAAATGTTAATTTTATAATTAAAACAGCTCATAAACTTAAGTACTTAAAATACTTACTAGACTACTACAAGTTCTTTTTTTATTTTTCTTTAAATATTAGAAAATAGTTATTATTATTATTATTTTTTTTTTTGTAAAATGTCAACTCCTCCATGCAAAATGCCAAACGTCTGCAAAAGACAAAAAATATATAAAAAATCAAGAAATCAAGCCACTTCATGCATACCAGTCATACATATTGACTGGCTGCCTGGGTTGTTTTAGTAGAACATAAAACATTCCAAAAAACAAGTTTTCAAAAACACATTTGGTTCAAGTACAACAAACTATTTGCTACACCTTTTAAATTTTTTATATATATTTTTAAATAATTTATTTTTATTTAAATATATAAATAATATAAAATATACTTGCATGCACTAATTGTAAAGACAAATAAATTATGTATTTATATAAGGGGTATTAGTGAATGTCAATTAAATCGTTAAACTCCACAACTAATACTTTTTAAATTCAAAATATACATATTATTGCCATAAAAAGCAAACAATTGTTGTTGCTCTGCCGCTGCTGCTTCTGTCCCTAATTCTATAATTTGTTTCATGTTCACTGGTTTAGAGGTAGAAAAAGATTGACAAACAAAAAAATTAAAAGTGTTTCATTCAAATTGATGCTAATGGAAAATGTTACTGATAGTATGTGTATGGCTCATCTGAGGCATGACACCATGAAGTGATTGCTCTCTTTATACACGATTTGAATAATTGACAAAATTAAAAAAAAAATAATAAAAACATTATTTTCCAACAGAGTGTGACAAAAAATAGAACATAATTACTTAGGCTATAGACTATTTTTCAGAATATAATCCAAAGATGTTTATATTTCATACTATAGAATAATAATCAAACGTATAGACTAGACTATAGACTAGAATATAGAATAGACTATAGACTAGACTATAGAC
This sequence comes from Protocalliphora azurea, assembly GCA_932274085.1. NCBI lineage: Eukaryota > Metazoa > Arthropoda > Insecta > Diptera > Calliphoridae > Protocalliphora > Protocalliphora azurea. Next base: position 5,176,495 of record OW026522.1, on the reverse strand, counting down.
TAGATTATAGACTAGACTATAGACTAGGCTATAGACTAGATTATAGACTAGACTATAGACTAGACTATAGACTAGACTATACTCTTGACTATAGACTAGAGTATAGACTAGACTCCTAGACTAGAGTATTGACTAGAATAGACTATAGACGAGACTATAATCCAGACTATAGCCTAGACTGTAGCCCAGACTCTAGACTAGACTATAGTCCAGATTATAGACTAGAATATAGACGAGACTATAGACTAGACTATAGACGAGACTATAGACTAGACTATAGACGAGACTATAGACTAGACTATAGACGAGACTATAGACTAGACTATAGACGAGACTATAGACTAGACTATAGACTAGACTATAGACGAGACTATAGACTAGACTATAGACTAGACTATAGACGAGACTATAGACTAGACTATAGACTAGACTATAGACTAGACTATAGACTAGACTATAGACGAGACTATAGACTTGACTATAGACTAGACTATAGACGAGACTATAGACTAGACTATTGACGAGACTATAGACTAGACTATTGACGAGACTATAGACTAGACTATAGACTAGACTATAGACTAGACTATAGACTAGACTATAGACTAGACTATAGACTAGACTATAGACTAGACTATAGACTAGACTATAGACTAGACTATAGACTAGACTATAGACTAGACTATAGACTAGACTATAGACTAGACTATAGACTAGACTATAGACTAGACTATAGACTAGACTATAGACTAGACTATAGACTAGACTATAGACTAGACTATAGACTAGACTATAGACTAGACTATAGACTAGACTATAGACTAGACTATAGACTAGACTATAGACTAGACTATAGACTAGACTATAGACTAGACTATAGACTAGACTATAGACTAGACTATAGACTAGACTATAGACTAGACTATAGACTAGACTATAGACTAGACTATAGACTAGACTATAGACTAGACTATAGACTAGACTATAGACTAGACTATAGACTAGACTATAGACTAGACTATAGACTAGACTATAGACTAGACTATAGACTAGACTATAGACTAGACTATAGACTAGACTATAGACTAGACTATAGACTAGACTATAGACTAGACTATAGACTAGACTATAGACTAGACTATAGACTAGACTATAGACTAGACTATAGACTAGACTATAGACTAGACTATAGACTAGACTATAGACTAGACTATAGACTAGACTATAGACTAGACTATAGACTAGACTATAGACTAGACTATAGACTAGACTATAGACTAGACTATAGACTAGACTATAGACTAGACTATAGACTAGACTATAGACTAGACTATAGACTAGACTATAGACTAGACTATAGACTAGACTATAGACTAGACTATAGACTAGACTATAGACTAGACTATAGACTAGACTATAGACTAGACTATAGACTAGACTATAGACTAGACTATAGACTAGACTATAGACTAGACTATAGACTAGACTATAGACTAGACTATAGACTAGACTATAGACTAGACTATAGACTAGACTATAGACTAAACTGTAGTCCATACTATAGACTAAACTGTAGTCCATACTATAGACTAGACTATAGTCCAGATTATAGACTAGACTAGTCCAGACTATACTGCAGACTATAGTCTAGACTATAGTTCAGATTATAGACTAGACTATAGACTAGACTATAGGCTGTACTATAGACTAGGCTACAATCCAGAATATAGACTAGACTATAATCCAGACTATAGACTAGACTGTAGTTCAGATTATAGACTAGACTATAGTCCAAATTATAGACTGGAATATAGACTAGTCCAGACTATACTGCAGACTATAATCTAGACTATAGTCCAGACTATAGACTAAGCAATAGTCCAGACTATAAACTAGACTATAGTGATAGTATGGTGTAAACATTACCCTATAGTCTACACTATTGTTTACACTATAATTTACATTAAGTATCTACCATATAGTAGTTTTTTCAGAAAACTTGATTATTCTCTACATAATCTTCATATGTTGAAATATTTATGTAAAATAGTTATCATTCGAGTTGTGGACATTAAAAGAAATTCATACCATTTCTAAATGTATATAAGTTTTATGTGATTTTTGTTTCAAATTCTAATCATGAATTTTAAACAAAAAGTGACTGAATTGTATAACATTTCATTGATTATACGATATTTTTTTAAACTATTAGATGTCAATAATAAGCGTGTGATTTTTAACACAATAAAATTAAAACCATTAATTTCGTTTGTTAGTTCACACGAATACGTTTTTTCCTTTTTTTTTTTTTGCAAAAAATTAAATCAAACGTCACATTTATTTTTATTTGCTAATTTATTTAAATTTCAATTTCCTTTGATACATGCCGCTGTATAAATAATTGAGTTAAAAAATACTATTATTATTATTTTAATTTTAGTGATCTCTACATTTAAAATCACAAGAAATAAAAATTATGTTTTTTTTAGAGATTTAATCCTTGTTCTTATAAAAGTGTGAAGAAAACTTTATTTAAGAATAAAAATGTATTAATAAAAATAAATAAAAAAATTGATAAAGATTTTAGTAATTTTTTGAAAATCAACAAAATTTGATTCAGTAGAAAAAATTTTATAAAGCAAAATGTTGGATAAATTCTAATATATTTTTTTAAATAAAAATGCTGTAGTATTTAATTATTGTTGGGGGGATTATTAAAAAAATTAAAGAATAATTTATTGTGTAAACATTTTAATATAAATATTTGACCTGGTTTGTCCCCTAATATTTTTATATTTATAAAAAGTAATTTATTATAATACAAATAATCTCTTTATCTGTCTTGTTGGCCATAAAAATTTTTATGCATTTTTTTGTCACTGATTGTATACTATGATAATTTTTTGTATTTATTATTGTATAAATTTAATATAAAAAAATATTTGTAGAACGGAAACGAATTTTGTTTGATATTTGTACGAGTATAAGTATGTTCAAATGTGTCTCCACAGTCTGACTGACTGATTGACTACGTTCCATACAATAAATATAATAAACAATTGTTAATTATTATAATTTTTCTTTATTATTAGTTTTTACTATTTATATACATAGATTTCTAAATATATACTATAGTATATATGAATTGATTATTTGCAAGAATAACGTCATATAATAAAAATAGAGATTGGAGAATAAATCTTTAGGAGTAATTTTTAATTTATTAATAAAAAGCTTTACAAAAAAACTATGATGAAGTATAATTGGAGATCACAAACTCATCACAAGCTTTAGTACATAGAAAAGTAACGTTCGATGTGAAAAGATATTATTATTTCTTCGTTTGAATCTAAAATTGTACCAACACTTCTTTCGATGGCTGCGGTTTTAACGATAGTTAGATTTTTCTAAAATGATATTAAGGCTAGTTCTATACAGCTTATTGTGTTAACGATAGATCGATTTTTCTAAAATGATATTAAGGGTAGCTCTATACAGCTTATTGTGTTCTCAGACAGAATAGTCTCATAGCTAGCTTCTTTAAAATGAATCAACTTTCGATGTTTTACAAAAGCGTGTGACCAAAATAAATGTTTCATATACATAAAGCGATATTAAACGAACTTGTTCTGACTTCAGATAAATGACTGGAAATTTGACTGAAAGTCTGTATTTATCTCTATGTTTTAGGCTATCGAAGGGCTGAAAACCAAAAACTTTTTTCAATGATATTGTTTTACCGAATATTTTAGGACAATACTTCTCCGAAAAGAACTTATTTATTTTGTGTAATATGAGACAAATAAGGGACCTTCTGATGACGCAGCTTTTACAATTATCGACGACCTTCTGTGATTCTTAGTTTTGGAGCAATGACTTACCACATACTTATTTGTTCATGGTGTTTTAAAACATTTTTTAGCTTTTCTAAAAATTTTGAAAAGTAGATTTATGTCGTTTTATCCAAAGTCCACAGAATTATTTTTTTCTACACAAAAAATATATTTAAATTGGAATCTTGCACTAATATGATACAAAAATATGCATGTATAGCAAAATATGTAAAAATATGCATTTTCAACAAAATATGCATAAATATTCACTAAAAAATGGATGCTATTTTAGAGAAAATTCTTTAATTCACAAAGATATTTAGTTTACTCTGTTCTAGAAGTAAAGGCAGGAACTTATGATCCTTGATCATAACACATCTTTAATCTCAGCGTTGATAATGTTAAGTTAAAGAATTGGGTAAATTTTCGAATTCGAAGGACCATAGATATTAAGCTGATGCTTAAGAATTCAACTTATATATGGTCCTTCGAACAGGATTAATATTAGGTTAAAGAGGTGATTAAATTGTCTGGTTCGAAGGACCATAAATATTGAGCTCCTGTTTTTTCTAGTAAAATTGCAATTTCTGAGTTATGTCTTTATTAAAACTAGTGATCATTTATATATAAAAGGTTCAAGATACCCCGATGATGAATATAATATTAGTCAAATACAATAAAATCCAATACTTTTTAACTTTAAAACACTTATTCATTCATTCTTGTATTTATTTATAATTTATTTTTTTTTTATTGGAAAACTGATAAATACAACCAGCCTTCTTAAAAACAAAACAGAAAAAGAGTTGTATTGCAAAATGTATATATAATTACAATACAAAATCTATGATAATAGCATAAAACCAATTCAGCTACCAGTCTTAGTCTTGGTTTTCTTTAAGACATTTTGCAAAAAAGTGTTTCTTGTTACTTTTTTTTTTCTTCTATATAAATTTCCAGGAAATCTAAATATAGAAATGTGTTTTATAAATGTAATATCTGTTTTGCTTACTTCTACTTCGTTGTTTTTATTGTTGTTAAATAAAAATTTGTATTTTACTCATTTATTTCGTCTTTTTCTACAATCACATATTTTATGAATATTGCAAAAAAAAAAAAAAAAAAATAAAAAATAAAACAAATATACAATCTGAACACAAATGACACTGACAGAAATGTTTATTTTTTTGTAAGTATATAATAATTTATACATAATTTATTGAAAATTCTAACGCTCACACATATTATTCACATATTGACTGGATTCCTATACTTATGTACAAGTAAATATGACTCAGTTTTTTAAGTCCACACAGTCTAAGGCAATTTGATACCTCTCGTATGATATTTACTAAGGAGTTTGTAATCATTTGTTTTCCAGTTTATTATTGATTAATAAAATAAATCATGTTTATTTATAGTGAGAGAAAAGATTTTTTTTTTTTTATAAAAACATGTTTTGATTTTCTTGAAAAGCTAACACTTTGTGGATTAAATTTAAAGCTTAGAAAAATCGGTGGGAGTTTTAGTAAGAATTGCAGAATCAGTTTAGAGATTAGTTATGGGTTTTAGTTTTGTGGTGGAAATTATTATTTTAAAATCGTGTTTTTATGAATTAAGCATATAAAGGTGGTAAATTTAAAACATAAATTTTTCTATTTGTGTGTCTGAAGAAAACGTTGTTATATTGAAAGTCTTAACCCGAAATTAATCAAAATTATTAAAAATATTTGCCATAGCCTTAAACATTTTGCTGTTGAAAAGCAACTAATTTGGATCAGTAGAACTAAAGTAATGAACCAAAACGTAAAACAACTAGAGGAAAATGTTTTAATAGTGAAAATCCTAACCCGAAATTAATCAAAATTACTGAGAATATTTATTATAGCCTTAAACATTTTGCTATTGAAAAGCAAATAATTTGGATCAGAACAAAAGTTATGAATAAAAATGTTAAACAACCTCTATATATATATATATATATATATATATATATATATATATATAGATATAGTGCTTCCACCTATTAAAGATCGGCATTTCACAAAATAGCTATACAAAAATCAACAATTTTTTAAAATTTTTTACCATAAAACATTTTTCAATCCAAATTTTTAAATTTCGTTTTAAATTAAAAAAAAAGCTTTTTGTTTTTTTATTGAAAGTTTGAGCTTTATTTTTATTCTATATTTTAAAAATTTTTAATGTATGCTTTTAAAAAGCTTTGTCGCTTTTGAGGCTGGGGAGACAATAATAATTATAAGATTTTTATGGATTTGCCTTTGATGTTTTTTATATTGTACATTTTATTATTATCATTATCATATAATAAGTTTGTTTGGCCATTTTTAACAAATTTCTTATTTTGTTAAAGTTACATTTTTGAAAATTTTTTCAATCAGTTCATTTTTTTGATTTTTTTTAATATTGGAGTTTTTATTCAAAATCTGGTCAAAACTGGTATTTGACTTATATATTTTGTTTTTTATTTAAAAATTTATTAAAAAAATAACATTTTTGTTACAAAATTGGTATTTTTAAAACTGATCCCGTTTTGAAATTTTTTATTATTATTTTTAAATTAGTAGGTACTTTTTTTAAATACATTTTTTTTGTTTCTTTTTTTGCAAAACATTTTTTTTTTTATTACTTCTTTTTTTGATTGAGACTTTTAAATTTGAAAATTAAAACTTTTTTAAAAATTTGTACTTCTTATTTTTTAAATTTTAAAAATTGGTATTTTTTTGATTTTGTACCTCTTTTTTTAAAATGCGTACTTTTTCGATTGATTTTTATTATTATTATTTTTTAAATTACTAAAAGGGGGAGCATTCGCTACTTTTTTGTTTAAAGTGCTCTATTCTCATAACTGTAAACAATATCTGTAAACTTTCTTTTGTACTAAAGAATTGGAAATGTGACCGATTATGGCCAAAAGGCTAGGTTATGAAATATTATTGAAAATAAAATAAAAAAATAAAAAAAAAAAAAATGGTGACTTTAGTTTAAGTTCTTTTGATCCTGACATGTCTTTGTTATGTTCACTTTTTTATGAATTTCTGACGTGACCAAAAATGGCGAAACTACCCCAAAGCCTAGTGATGGGTGCGGAATCATTTGCCTATATATTATGTTTTTTATTTTATTTTAATACTGCAATTGAAAAAACAAACAAAAATATGTTCAATTCAATTAATATAGTTAATATCCAAAATCATTGCATTGCGAAAAATCGTTAAATTATTTTCTGCTTAATTTCTGTCAACACTAGAGAGTCTATATGTTCAGATGTGCTCAAGATTTACGTGATGATCTTAGCACCGGGAGAGGTACAGTGCGCCTACCAATGCCCCCATGTGACCCATGTGCCTGTTAGGAACACACAGGTGGCAATTAGAGTGACTCATTGTCTGGATAAATCCACTCCCCCTGGCTTAGGAGTTGGAGCTATCTAACTTCCTGCCGCACTATTGGCGGCTTGTGTTGCCATGCACCACCCCATCGGGAGGTTTAAGCCATCAAGAAACTACCCGAAGGGCCTTTACAACAGCCAGTCCAGTACAAAAACACTGTCAAGCAGGTGTTGCTGTACCAGGCGGTACTGGCTCCCGTGATTGTGAAAGGTCTCTGGTCAGGCCCTGAAGGTCCTTTTCTACCAGTACAGACCCCAGACAAGTCTAGGCAATGGTAAACCTATATATACCTGCCAAGCTGATACAACTTTTAGACCGAAAGACAAGTATGAGCTATACATCAAGAAATAGATTTTTTCCAAGAAGACAAGCCGCGGTGACGGAGTCTATATGTACAGCTAGTAAGTTCCTCCTAGCTGATCGCGACGTTCCTGGGGGATAAGCCAGCACTCTGGCGAATGCCCCCAAGGAGGAGTCTTATGCACTAAAGCAAATTTTTTCACATTTTAAGAAAATTTATGAAAACACCTATCGGAAAAGAAACTTTATTAAATTCTAAGTGGAATTCTTTTTTGTGAAAAGTAGAATTTATTTTTTTGGACTTTTTAAAAATATTTACTTTCTTTAAACATACTAATTTTTAAAATTCGTACCTATTTTTATTATTAATTAATACTTCTTTTACAAATAATATTTTTGAAAATTACTACCAATTTTTTTAATAGTTACTTTTCTTTAAATTCATACTTTTTTTAAATTTGTTTTTTGAAATTGATACTTTTTGAAATTCTGGACTTTTTTTAAATTTGAAAATTAATTATGTATTTAAAAAATTTTTACTTTTGCAAAAAAATCTTTTTAGAAACTAGTTTTTTTTATTTGTTTTCTAAATTTGGTTGGTACCTTTTTTAGAATGGTACTTTTATTTTTTTTGTTTTTTTTTTTAATTTTAAATATTTTAGAAAGTTGGTACTTTTTTTTTAATTAATCCATTTAAATTTTCATTAAAAATTTTTTTCATCGAAAATTTTCATAAAAAATTCTTTACATCAAAAATTTTCGTTAAAAATTCTTCTCATTGAAATTTTCATTTAAAGTTCTTTTCATCGAAAATTTTCATTAAAAGTTCTTTTCATCGAAAAATTTGACTAAAAATTATTTTCACCAAAAATTTTCTCTAAATATTATTTTTACTAAAAATTATTTTTACCTAGAAATTAACATAAAATCACTTTCACCCAATAATTTACGATATAATGCCACAAAAATTTTTGCTAAAAATTATTTTCAACAAAAATGTTCACTAAAAATTATTTACGACAAAAAATTATTTTTTTCCAAAAATATTTACTAAAATTCATTTTCACTAAAATTCTTTTCACCAAAATTTTCACTCCAAATTATTTGCATAGAAAATGTTCACTTAAAATTATTATTACCAAAATAATTATTCGTTCTTAAAAATAGTTTTCTTAAAAATGTTCTAAAATTTCTTCCAATAAATTTGACTTATTTCTCAGTGTATAAACATTTTCTTTGTGTACATTTCGTTCCATTATAATTTTATTGCTATTTTGCATGTTTGTAGTTTTACACAATTTTTTTTTATCTTGCAATATTGAATGTATAACTTCATTTATACAAATGAGAGCTTGAGATCACCATCAACAATTTGCTATAACACCACCCCACCACTACCACCACTACCACCATCACTATATCGCATACTATTTATTCTTTTTCATATGTTTTGCATCTTTAATATCAATTTGTTGTCCATATATTTTTTTTTTTCTTTGTTTGATCAATGTGGTGAGCAAAAATTCATTCACTTACTCCCATTTGGTATGAAAACTCATATGTGGTCTAGAGTACAACGGGAAGCCTCTTAAATGAAGAATTTTTATAATTTCATTTAATATTGATCTTATCTCGGTTGGTTTCTTGTTTGTTTTTTATTGGCGGTGGAAGCCTAGTAACTGAGCAAGAAGATGACGCTGGTGATGTCGATGTTGATCTATATTTAATTTAATTATAACCCAATTATATTTTTATTGTGTAGTTGCTGTAATTGTCGTTGTTGCTTTGTTGTTCAAATAAACAATATTATGCTAATTTTTTTTATTTATTTATTCAAATTGAAACCAATTTCCTCAAGATCATTTATTGTCGTATTTGTGAGTACATATATACATCTTTTTTTGCATTTTGTATGGTAAACAGAAAAAAGTCACATGTTTTTATCAATTTTTGTGGTGGAGAGAGTTAAAGGGTAAAATAATTGTAAACTTTGTTTATTAAAAAATTTCAGTTAATTTTTTAATGAATGGAATTAAATAATTTGTTTAGAAAGATTGTAGAGGAATTAAGATTTATATGATGATTTTTCGGAAATAGTTCCAGAGTTATATTATGGATTTAGTTAACTTATAAATAAGTTTTACAGAACTAATTGTTTATTATCAATAACTTTTAGAACTTTTATTGATCTTTTCAAAATGCTGACAGTAAAACTTATGACTCAATTTAGATTAGATTTTAGATTGCAGAACTGTTAATAATGTAAAGACAATAATTCAAAATGTATGATTTGAACGAAATCGTTCTATAAATTAAACAAATAAATTGAAATAGTAAACTTTTGTGACAAAGAATATTTATTTAGCTATTTTTGCATAAATATAAAAAATTAATTTTTTAGGACAAATTTCCTATTCTTATAAAAAAAGATTTTTAAAATTGCTTTTATATAAAAAATTGTGGAAAAATTTATAATAGTATTTTTTTATGGCGACAAAAAATTATTACCAAAAAGGCTTTTTTTATTTTAAAATTTTTACAACAAACATTTTTAAAACCAAAGTTTTTTATTTCATTTTAACTTTTTTATTTCAAAGCTTTTTTTTACTAAGACGCATTTTCTTATTTGAAATCTAAAAAATATATTTTATTTTACTCCATTTAATTTTTATTTTTATATTTTACACAAGCTAAAATTTAAAAATACTTTTCATAAAAAAAGATACAAAATGCTTTTTATTTTAATTTTGATTTTAAAATTTGTTCATTATAACATTTAGGCTCGGTTTTATACTATTCCCTAGTGTATACTTAAGCGCAAACTTTGCTAAAAAAATTTAAGTAAAAGCTCGCACTTAAAGAATATTTTGTTTTACGGTTCAAAACTTAAGTTGAAAAGAAAATAAAATTAAGTTTACTGTTGGCTTATGGTAATCGAAAAAAAACTTTAAAGATATCAAATTTACTTTTTGGGCAAATCATTTTTCGATTCGGCATTAAAAATAAATAAAAAACAAAAATTTTTTTAAATTTGAAATTATTTCAAAGATATGAAGAAATCCTCACATCATGGAATAAATTTAATGGGTTGTTTGAAATCTTTTCAAAATTTTAAATAGTTTTATTAGATTTTGTATTTTTATTCATTTTTGCTTTTTCACACAAGTTCAAATTAAAAAGAAAACAACTTTGTTATAAATCCTTTTGTCACTAAAATCTTTACCAAAAAAAAAAAAAAAAGAAAAAACAAAGATTATTTGTTAGTACTTCTTTTCCACTATGGGTTAAAGGTTTTTTTTAGTTAAAAAAAAAATACAAAAAGAAATTCACAAAGCTTCTGGTTTACTAATACATTTTTAAAATTGTTCAGATGAATAAGCTTTTTTAAAACATAAAACTCTTTTTTCAATACCATAAAAAACAACATTTTAATTTTTACTTTGAAAAATCTTCAACAAAAATTTTTTAAAAACCAAAATAATTTATATGAATTTTTTTTCTAAGTGAGGGGAAGTGTTTTACAAAATTATGCCCTGAAAAAAGCAACAAATATGTTTAACAAAAAAGCTTTTTACAAAATTTCAAGAAAAACAATTTTTCAGGAAGCTTTTTGCAAAAAATATTTATTTCTAGAAAAATCTTTAGAATTTTTTTTATCAAAAACCTATTTTTAATTTTTGACTAAAAATAATTTAAAAAATCATAATAAAATTTCAACAAGAAGGCTAGCTTTTTATAACATTTCAAATTTTATAAAATTTCAGGAAAAAACGTTTTTTTCAGAAAATATACATGTAGAAAAAAGTATTGGCACAGTATATAAATTAATATAGAATCGGTCACTACATTCAAACTTCTTTAGTTAGAAATGTGAGTTTTATGATTTTTTGTTTTTGTATGTGGATTTTTTTAATTTTGAAGATTTTTTTATTTCGTTGATTTTTCTTTCATTTTGGCGATTTTTTCTGTTTTAGCGATTTCTTTTTGCTTTGCTACCTTTTTGCTTTGGCGTTTTTTTCTTTTTGTTGATTTTTTTATTTTGAAATTTTTTTCGTTCTTTTTCCATTTTAGCGATATTTCCCGTTGAGTCGATTTTTTATGTTAGTGTTTTTCCGTTTTGGCGATGTTTTTCCATTTATTTTTACATTATTATTAATAAAAATCAAAAAATAACTTTAATTTTTGTTTTAAAAAATATAAAGACCTAACAAAAAAATAAAGTAATTTAAAGTATTACTATTTTTCTGTGTTTTTAAACACTCCTCTTACAATTTTTTGAATTAAAAATGGTTAAAACTCTAATTCACCGTTATTATATCATTATAACTTGTTTAGTCTGTTTGTGTAAAGAAATAACAACAATGACACTGCTTTGAACTGAGAAAGTTGTATGATATGCATGGGAAATAAAGTAGAGAAAAGTTTAATAATTTGAGTCGCTCTTCTGTTTACCAAAATTGTACATATTTCAAAATATTTTGAAATATTATGATCTATTAATACATACGATTAATTTTTATAAAATTATTTGTTAATTATATATTTTTTCTATAAAATTCCTGTTTTATTTTAATATTTTTTAGGCCTCTATGGACTTACCACCCGATAAAGCAAAACTTTTAAAAAATTATGATGATGAAAAGAAATGGGATATTATATGTGATCAGGTAAGCATTTAAAAAAAATATTTTTTTAATAAAATTGCTATGAAGTAATTTGTTCTTTAATATTCTAGGAAATGGTACAAGCTAAAGATCCACCATCACATTATCTTAACAAATTACGAACATATTTAGATCCCAAAGCCTCCAGAAGTCATAGAGTAAGTGCTGTTAAGAAAACTATGAAATTTCCCCAAAAATTGTCTTTAAGAAAAAATTTTCAAAAGAGAAAAAATAAAAACCAATTTGTTAAAAGTAGAAACTAATTTTTGGGGAGTATTTTTCTATGTTAAAATCCTTAAAAGTTGTTTGAAATCCCTTAAAAGCTTTTTTAACTAATTGGCCTTTTACTACTTTAAGCTAAAACTAAACTTAAACTTGCTGAAGAAAAAAAAATATTAATTTCAACCAACTTTTTTTTTTAATTAATAATTTAAAGCTGCTTTTTCTTAATAGAATTTCTTATAGTAATAACTTATTAATAAATTTTCCATTTCATCCTACTCACTCTTACACACACACACACTGAACACCACGCATTTGTTTGTTCTCTGTCTAACTAAAAACAACCTCTGTTTTTGTTTTGTTTTTATGTGGGGCACTTTGCACCTTTTACTTTATTTATTTTGTTAATTCCCTAACTCTTTAACTCTCCTTTTCCTTTGTGGCTTTCCTTTCCTGCGAAATTTGTTCTCCTCTTTTTCCCCACCGAACCGGCAAATTTACACTTACAGCTTTACTTCCTCTACTTTTTTTGCCAGAAACGTAAGATGGTAGGCGAATCAACATCCACCCAAGTCTTACGTGATTTGGAGATTTCTTTGCGCACCAATCATATTGAGTGGGTAAAGGAATTTCTAGATGAAACCAATAAAGGTTTAGATGCTTTAGTGGATTATCTTAGTTTTCGCCTACAAATGATGCGTCATGAGCAGCGTGTCCAAGAGGCTCTTAGTGAATCCGATGAACGTTTGAATTTGAACAACAGTGGCTTGGGTAATATGAGTGGGGAGGGTTTGGGCACATCTGCTTGTGTTAGTTCGAATATTGGTGGCATTAGTAATGTAAGTCTCACGGAATCGTCACGTTACCAAAATAATCATTATTCGTTTAATGGCTTCTTGCGACCTGCGCTGGCCGAGGTTCTTGATAGTCCCAATATTAAACGCCGTTCCCGGCATATGGCCAAATTGAATATGGGTGCCTCGACGGATGATATACATGTGTGTATTATGTGTCTACGTGCCATTATGAATAATAAATATGGCTTTAATATGGTGATACAACATCGGGAGGCCATCAATTGTATTGCCCTAAGTTTGATACACAAATCTTTGAGAACCAAGGCTTTGGTGCTGGAACTTCTTGCGGCCATATGTTTGGTTAAGGGTGGTCATGAAATTATTCTTTCAGCTTTTGATAATTTCAAAAATGTTTGCCACGAAAATCAACGTTTCCAAACGCTTATGGAATATTTTATGAATTTTGAAGCTTTCAACATTGATTTTATGGTGGCCTGTATGCAATTTATGAATATCGTGGTGCACTCAGTGGAGGATATGAATTATAGAGTACATCTGCAATATGAATTTACCGCTTTGGGTTTGGATAAGTATTTGGAAAAGTTACGACTCACAGAGTCTGAAGAACTTAAAGTTCAAATTTCGGCTTATCTAGACAATGTATTTGATGTTGCTGCTTTAATGGAAGATTCTGAAACAAAAACAGCTGCTTTGGAAAGAGTACAAGAGCTAGAAGATCAAATAGAACGTGAAATAGATAGAAATTCAGAATTGTTATATAAATTAGCAGAAATGGAAACAGAGGTAAGATATTTGCGCACAGAACGTGAAGATTTAATGGCCACGAAATTGAAATTTGATGAAGAGGTCTGCACGCTGCGTCGTATACTCAAACAAAATGAGCAGGAACTGAAAAAACGTGAATCACTGTTACAAAGTAAAAATCTAGAATTACAAACTCTTACACGTTCCCTGCCAAGATCAGGCTCAGGAGGCACCGACAGCTCTTTGGCCAATGAAGCTTTATTAAAAGACTCTCCTGTAGAATGTTCTTCACCTCCTTTACCACCACCACCACCTCCTCTACCAGAGGCAATAAATATAGCTCCTCCGCCTCCACCACCCCCAGCGCCACCAGCACCACCACCTTTACCAGCAGGATCCGGGCAAATGGCAAATATGGCTCCACCACCGCCACCACCATCTCTACGTGCCTTGCAATCTATGCCACATAGTAATAATATGCCCATGTCATTCCAACCCCCACCACCACCAGTCGCAGGTTTTATGCCTGCCCCAGATGGAGCCATGACCATTAAACGTAAAGTGCCCACCAAATATAAGCTGCCCACATTGAATTGGATAGCTCTAAAGCCCAATCAAGTAAAAAGAAATTAATTTTTAAATTAATATATATATTTTTTTTAATAAATTTCTTTTTTAATTTCCAGGTACGTGGCACCATTTTCAATGAGTTAGATGATGAGAAAATCTATAAATTCATTGATTTCAATGAATTCGAAGAACGTTTTAAGATAGGAGTAGGTGGTGGCCTTAGCAGTGGCGCCAATTCTGAGGTAGATGGTACTTTGCAATCATATCCCAGCAAACGTTTTAAGAAACCCGAAAATGTTTCACTCTTAGAACACACGAGATTACGAAATATTGGTAAGATATTTATTTTTCTTTTTTTCTCACACAGTATAAATAAAATTAATTCTCTTTTTGTTTAATCGTAGCTATCTCACGTCGCAAACTTGATATGCCCATTGATGAGGTTATTGCCGCCATACACAGTTTAGATTTGAAAAAATTGTCTTTGGAAAATGTTGAATTACTGCAGAAAATGGTACCCACCGATGTGGAGGTTAAATCGTATAAAGAATATATTATTGAACGTAAAGATCAGAACCTTTTAACTGAAGAGGATAAATTTATGCTGCAGCTATCGAAGGTTGAAAGAATTTCTTCGAAATTAGCGATTATGAATTACATGGGCAACTTTTTCGATTGTTTGCATTTGATATGTCCGGTAAGTGAAATGAAAACTGATATGATTTTTTAAGGATTCTGCGAATGAGTTTTAGAAATACTTATTATAGCTGAAAGAATATTTGAAAAAAATTGCCTACCCATGGCAAGAACAAGAAAAATTTACTTGAAACGGACCTAAATTTCAACAGAAAATATGGAAAAAAGTTTTTAAAAAATTAAAAAAGAAATTTATAATTATTTGAGGTTTTTTATAGGAAGGAAATTTGAAAATTTGTTTGAGATTAGGTTTATGAAAAAATTTATTAAAAACTAAATTTTTTAAATTTATATATTTATTATTATTATTATTTATTTTTTTTTTTTTGAAAATGGAATGGAAAAGGAATTTACCGAAATTTGGAACTTTATAAGAAAAAAATTTAATTTTAATTTTTTTTATCGAAATATTTACCACAATTTTTTTCATCAGAAAAAATACTCAAACTATTTTTTTTTTTTTTTTTGTATTAAGATTTTGTCATCAAAAAATTCACCACAAATTTTTTGTCATCGTTAAATTCACCCTACTATTTTTTTTCACAAAAAAATACCACTAACATTTTTTTACACCATTTTTTAATTCAGTACAATTTTTTTTTCTAAAAATAATCACCAGTAATATTTTTCACCACAGTTTTGTTCACAAATAATTCACCATATTTTTTTTCACAAAAAACATCATATTTTTTTCCATAAAACACATCTAATATTTCTAATACAATTTTTTTTTAATAAAAAGTTCAATTGTTATAAAAAATTTCCTTTTCTTTTTTACAAAAAGTTCGCCACAAATTTTTTTCTCTAATAATTCGCCTAAAATTTTTTCACCAAGAAATTTAACAAATTTTTTAATTAAAATTTATCAAAAAAATTATTTTTTTTTTTCACCAAAAAATTCACCATAAATTTGTTCTTCCAAAAAATTCACTATTAATATTTTTTCTCAAATAATTTACCACAATTCACCAAAGAAATCTCCACATATTTTTTTCACAAAAAACCAATTTTTTTTTCGCGAAAAAAAATCACAAATTTGTTCATCACAATTTTTGTTTACTGACAAATTCATCACAAATTATTTTTCTTCCAAAAAGTCTACCACAGTATTTTACACCATTTTTTCACAAAAAATTCACCACAAATTTTTTAAATCAAAAACTTTTCCAAAAGAACTTTTTTCGTCGATTTTTTTTACCAACAAATTTTTTAAAAAATTCACCACAATTTTTCTTTACTCAACAAAAATTTGAAATAACAATTTTTTATATAAAAATTTCATTCCACTTATTTTATTTACCACAATTTTTTTCACAAAAAATTTTGGTTTAAAAAAATTTGTAAACATGTACACAAATTTTTACAAAAAAATTCAGCACAATTTTTTTTTTTAATAAAAATCGTTACAAATAAAAAAATGTATTCCTAAATTTAAAAAAAAAATCAAATTAAACAAATAATTAACCAAATTTTAAATACTTTTTCCCTTAAAAAATTCATGGAAAATTTATTTTACTAATAAAAAATTCATTGATATTTTTTTTCGTCTAAAAAATTTTTTTTGATGAAAAATTTCATCACAAATTTAAAAAATTATTTCTTCAGAAAAAATATTTATTCACCACATAAATGGTGTGAAAAAATACCAAGTATTTTTTAACAACAACAATTTATAAACACAAATTTTCTAAAAAAATACATCACTAAGATTTCCATCACGATTTCTTTTAAAAATTCGTCACTATATTTTCTACAAATTTGAAATCTAAAAATTTCCAAAATTTTACTGAACATTTTATTCATATTCATTAAAATAGTTTTCAACAAAAAATTAATTTCGACTAAGACTTTAACCAAAAATTTGTTGAATCAGAAATTTCAAGCATTTTTTTTATTATTTTTAATGAGTTTTTACAAAAAATGTATTCAGCAAAAATTTTTTAATATAAACTTTATTTACCAAATTTATGACCGTCAATATTTTTCAAAAAAAGTTTTTAATTTTTCAATACTCTTCAATACTGTTTCTTTTAAAACGATAACGCTTATTTTCAATACCAAACTTCTTCAAACATAGATAAAAATAATAGAGAAATTTCCTTCATTTCGGTTTTGTGTTCCCAACTCCCAACGATCTTTTAATGAAATTCGAAAATTCTTTTGACTATATTTTACTCTTCTGATTTAGATTAAATGTTAAATAAAATAGTCTATAGTTAACTTTTGTCTGAGTTACCTCCAGTAACATAGGTTTAAAGGTTATCGATGTCATCGGTCATGATATTTCCGTACATTATACTACTTATTAAAGAATATCACTAAAGGAGATACTTATTTAAATACATTTTCAACAATTTTTTTTAAATATTGAATTTATAAGTCAAAATTACTTCTCACAAATTAACCCATCTTTTTTTTAATTTCAGCAAATCCATGCCATCACTGCCGCCTCCAGTTCTCTCAAACAATCACGCAAATTCAAGGCCGTCCTAGAGATTGTCTTAGCCTTTGGCAACTATTTAAACAGTAGCAAGCGAGGACCAGCCTATGGCTTTAAATTACAATCTTTAGATACTCTAATCGATACCAAATCAACCGATAAACGTTCTTCACTTCTTCACTACATAGTAGCCACCATAAGACAGAAATTTCCCGAATTATTGAATTTCGAAACTGAACTTTTCTGCACCGACAAAGCGTCACAAGTATCATTGGAAAATATAGTAACCGATATGCATGACTTGGAAAAAGGCATGGAATTGGTGAAAAAAGAAGCTGAACTAAGAGTTAAAGGTCATCAGACTCATATCTTAAGAGATTTTCTCAATAATTCCGAAGAAAAATTAAAGAAAATTAAAATAGAATTGAAAAATGCGCAAGAAGCATTTAGAGAATGTGTAGAATATTTTGGTGAATCATCACGTAATGCAGATGCAGCAGCATTTTTTGCTTTAATCGTAAGATTTACCAGAGCATTTAAGGTGGGTTTTAAATGAGACAAATTGTATGTTTGTATATATGGTGTTTAATATATTTAAATATTAGGCCCATGATCAAGAGAATGAGCAACGTAGAAGATTAGAACAGGCTGCTGCTGCTGCGGCGGCTAATAAAAAAGAAAATGAACAAGTCCAACTGCGCAATAAAGCCAACCAGAAAAAACAACAGGTAATTAAAACTGAAAAACAATTTATCTATTTATTTTTTCGATTAGAAATTATTCACCTAAAAAAAAATTAAAAAAGAAAAAAATTTGGTTGAAAGTAATTAAATTTAATTTATTTTTATCTTTTTATTTTTGTAAATTTTTGGATTCGCTTTGTTGCAACTCACTCTCATACACATTATTTTTCATTTTCATTTTTTGTGCATCTGAAAAAAATAAATCAAAATAATTGAAACAAACCTTATAAAAAATAAAAATAAAAAACATTAGAAACTTGGTTGCGTGACTATGGAAAGCAGTTTGTTACATAAAACGCTAATTAATTTGGCCTGATGGACTTAGTTTAAAGCCAAAAAACAAAATATATAAACTGAGATTGAGTAGCCGCTTAGAAATATAAAAAGTGTAGGGGATTTAAAATAATTAAACAAAATGGTGTTGGTTAAAGAAATATTAAAATAAAAAAATTGTAAATAGCTGTCCCAAATTCTATGGGTGGATATGTATATCCGTTATACACTTTTAATTTGTTAAAAAGCACTTTTGTATTATACTAGCTCTATATAATTAATCATAAACACTCACTCATTTTAAATACCCCTAACACCGTTTAACTTGTTGTTTAAAAGAACGCTAAATGAATTATTTTGTCAAACAAAATATTTTAAGTCGCCCTCAGAGATCGCTCATCTTTATTGTTGTATATAAAAAAATATAACTCATTCACCCCATCTTAAAACTACGCGCGCCACAAATATAATTACACAAAAATACGAACGTTTCGCAAAAAGGAAATCGTCCGCGTTATCCTGTGTAATATGTCCATGTAAGTGCAATATCGTAATAACAGTAGTTGCTATTAATTTCTTTTTTTTTTAAAGGCTTAAGGAAACTAACTATAATTTTTTTAATTTCTTTTAAATTATTTTTCGTTTAATATTGAAAGTTTGTGCAAATTTTATGCTCTATTCCGGTAAGAGTCATATTTATAGATTTTAGTTTTAAGGGAAAGTGTAATGTTTTAATATTTTATTAAATTTTTTCATTATCGAATTCGAAAATTTGTTCTTTGTTTCGATTTATTTTTAATACTCTTATTTAGTTCCATAAATTATTCTTAATGTAGAAAATTGTCCAATAGCAGTATCGAAATTCGAAGAATAACCAAGTTAGTATTTAAAAAATTATATCCAATTTGAAATTTTACATGACTGCTTCCTTTTTCATTTTTTTATTTTTTCATATAAAAATCTTAATGAAATCCTTGGCATTTTGAAAAATCTGATAAAAAGGCAGCGAAACTAAAGTTCAAATTTGCTTGTATGTCTAACGACAAGCTTATTTCGTACCAGTAACAGCAAATGCTATGGCGTTTATCATAAAAGTCAGTGGATATCAGTTATTTTATGATTTTTACTTTTTCTTTAAGTAGTATAAAGGTATAGCTCATTTTTCTTATATTGAAACACCAAAAAATCGTCAAAGTAAAAAAAAAAAAACGCCAAAACGAAAAAAAACACCAAAATGGAAAAAACTAAATTTGTTTCTCCCCTTTTGCCGAAATTTTGTTTGTATGAAAATTTTCAAAAAACATGAAATTCTCTTCATACTTGACCCAATTCTTATCCTTTTTTAGAAATTTTGCTTTGTTAAACAACCCTCCAAACTTGGATGTTTAATTCTTAAGATTTCTGGTGCAGAACAATGGCTATTTTTCTTGTTGCTGAAAATATTTCCAATCAAAATAGTTCAAAACTATCCTTAATAATTTTTTCTATTCACTACTTTATACACCATTTTCGATGACTTTTCCATTATCTTAGTATTATACTGAAGATGTTTCATTTTTAACTTCTCGGATTCCCAAATGATTTCATTTTTGATCTTACAAAATTCAGCTGGAAGAATATATTGTTATAATTTAAGAAGTCCGTTGACTATTATGAGCATTTACGTTACATCCGTTTCTCACTGCATACGTCACCATTTTCTCCACATAGGTCCGACTTTAATCTCTGTATGTTTTCATTTGAATTCATTATTTTCCAAAATACATGTTCTATCCTTGCCCTCGGTGAAAATATTTATTTAAGATTTTTAAATTAATCCCACATCCTCTTGGAAATTGGTTGAGGTATGTTGCCAGTTCGCCTGAAGTTGCTTTACAATGATACAGAGTTATTTGCACCACCAACATCATCTTTATTCTTGCCATTTTGCTATAGCAGGTAGCTTCAAGCCTTTTAAGAGTCTATTGATCGATTGTGGATCTCTTCCTCTAATTCTCATTACAAGTCAACAAAGTGATTAACTTGCGCTTCTTGTAATGAATGTGTAAAATTATTTGCACAGAAGCCTATTTGGTCTTGTCAGATTTTGGTAATTGAACGCGAAATTGATCTGCTACCTTTTCCAGGCTTTTAACAGACTGATATCTCTTTCCGTATTCTCATTATAAGAAATTCGAAATCCCCAAATTTCACCAAAATCCGAAAATTCTTTAAAAAATAAAAATTCCCAAAAAATTTTAAATTTCATCAACAATTCTAAATTTCATCAATTCAAGTATTAAAAAAATCTAAATTTTAGCAAATATCAACAATTCACCAAAAATCCAACATTAAAAGAAAGGAAACGAATTTTTTGAAATTTTACCAAATATCTGCATATTCAGATATTCGCCAATAATAAAGTTCACCATAATATTTCGAAGGAAAAATGTAAAAAAATCATAACTAAAATTATAAGTTTACCATAGAATACAACTAGAAGTTTATGAGAGAGGTATTTCGAATTAAATTAAAAAAAAAAATTACTAATTTTTTTCAAAACACAAAGATAAAATATATGTGACTACATTTATTTTGTTGTTGCATGAATTAGGTTTTTGATAATTGAATCAGGTTTTTTACTCTCACATAAATATCTACTTATTAATCTTTGCCCCTTACAATAATATTCAACATACCCGGGTGATTAATTTTTGAAATATAATTTTGAATTTGAGTTGTCATTATTAAAATGAAAATTCATATATTCGTGGATAGTAGCTGTGTTTTGTTGTTGTTCATAGGCAATTTCATACAAAATTTAAATTTATATACGTTAGGAGCTAACGTGTAGAATTATGTATGTTAACTTTAACGTCGATCAAAGTGCTTCCAATTTACGAACAAAATAACAATGAAAAGAAATGAAAAAAATGAAAATAAATTTAAATTCAAATAAAAAACAATAAAACATAGCTGACCCGAAATACTAGATCTATATTGCCACTTTGTGGGGATATCAATCCAAGCGGAGCCCAGACGACCTATATCTTCATATACGAAGCTGGACCGCCTAGATCTTTTTATTTAGGGGGTTGTTAATCCGAGTTCCAGACAACCTATATCTTCATATAGGAATCTGTGTTAACTATGACATTCCTAAGAAAAAAAAAAATGGCAAAAATCTTTTATAGCAAAAGCTATATGTGTTTTTTGAAGTATGCTCCTTAAATTTACATCCAGCATACTCCATATCGTCACCATTTTTTCTCTTCTAATTAAAAGAATTCCTTAAGGATATATAAAGATATTTTACTTTTCTAAAAGTTAGCTTCACAGAGATAATTCTAGGTGAAAAAACTATTCATTGTAAGTTTTTGATAGGAGCCAGTTCAGAGCCGTCCGAATTTAACATACTCAGGTATGTTGGTTGTATAAATGTGTATATTAGACAATTTTTTTTATCAAGACAAATGTCAAAATTAACGCGAATTTATGAAAGGTGGCAACAGCTGTACAGAAACAACAATAAGGTGAATTCATAAATGTTATGCAGTTTGACAGCTGTAATAACCAAAAATAATAATCAGTTGTATAACTGAGTTAACCTTGTAGATTCGCACTGATTTTGACGTTTCTCTTGATAAAAATTTGTCTAGTATAGACACTACGTAATAGTTTGCACAAATTACATATTTTTTGAATCACTCTGTTGTATTTATAAAAGAAACCCATACAACACTTTCGCGGTAAATGCTTTTTTGACGCTAAAAAGCAGGCCTATATACATATATTAAAGTTGATATTTTAAATAAAATAAGAAACAAATTATAATAGATTTTAAAAAGATTTGCTTATTACATTTTTTTCTTTGGGACAATTTTTAGAAATTTGCAAAAACTTTTAAATAAAGCTCCCTAAAACATGTTTATATTAAATTTAAATTATTATTATTTTTTTGAAAACTATCTTAAGCCTTATTAACTAGACGTGTTGATTTTTTTCACTGTAATAAAAATGCTAAAAATCGTATTGTGTTGTTATTGTTTTGTAATTTAACTATTTGTTTTATGTTCAATTAATGTAGATTTTATAATTAACCACTTTTTATAAATGTTATTATTAATAAATGTCATTAACATTTCCACAGTCATGCAACGACTACAAAATTAAATAATAAAAAAAAATTCTCACCCTATTCACACTATCATGAATTTGTATTTATTTATTACTAGCGCTTATAAACACTAAACACTAAATTTGGAATAAATGTATTAACTACTTTAAAAATAATAAAAAAATATTCATTTTAATTTAGAAATAATAAAAAATTTAAACTTAATTTTAATTTAAAAATAATAAACTGTATAGATTTTAGCATAATATATTTTTTAAAAATAAATATTTACAATTTAGTTGGAAATTTTTTATGCAACGATTTTAAGAAAAATAAATATAAAATAGTTAATTTTCTTTTTAATTTTTTTTGGAATAAAATTTTAAACAAAATTATTTCAAAAATTATTCCTTTTAACAAAAGTTTTTTTTAAAGAAATTTTGTTTTTAAAAGATTTTTTCTTAAAAAATTTGAGCCTTTAAAACAGTTTAAGGACTTCTTAGTACTTAATTTAAAAAAATGTTTTAAAATTGTCTTATTTTTTAAATATTTGTTTAAAAAAGTTTTTATGGTTTTTATTATAGTTTAAAACGTAAACGCTTTTAATTTTTTCTTTAGTAAATATGCGTTCACACTAGTTATTTTTTCTTGCCGAAGTTCTGAGTTCTTAGGAGAGAAAGTGAAAATGAATATAAAGATATAAACATTTTATTTATGCTTCAAAATTCATTTGATTTTTTTTCTTTCAAATTTATAAAAGAAACAAAAATGTCCATAGAAAAATTACCTAGTCTAAACGCATTTTATTTGGTTTTGGCTTCTTTCTTGGCTTTTCTAATCTTAATTTTTTACTTTTTCTTATTTTTCTTTTGCTAATAACTAATTTGTTGCCTCTTTGTCTGTCTGTCTCCTTCTCTTTTTGGCTCGTTTGTTTTTGTTGCAAAATCTTTGTTGTTTCCTATAAAAACTCGTTTAACAAAAACAAGTTACCCGCTGGTGGTGTATCCTTACAGGAAGCAGTTATCAATGAATTGAAATGTAAAGCCAATTCAGTAAGAGAGAAAAAATTACTGCAACAAGATGAAGTCTATAATGGAGCTTTAGAGGATATTTTGTTGGGTCTTAAAAGTGAACCCTATCGCAGAGCTGATGCCGTTAGACGTAGTCAACGTAGGCGTATAGATAATAATCGTTTATCTAGGACATTGGAAGAGTTAGATGTTTAGATACAGATGGTTGGAAAAAAGGTGGTCAGCATCAAATTTACTTATCTCTAATTATGTATTCAAGTAGTTTAACATTTTAGCTGTAGTAAAACACGCATCGATTTACGATTTATCGATATAAAATATAATAACATAATTATGCCTATTATAGCAATTATATATGAAATAATTATAATAATGATGCATTTAAACCATTTTTTTATACTACAATACATATGTATTTTTTATATTTTATACATATAAATATATAATAAATAAAATAACATTCCCTTTTGCAAGAAAAAAGAAAAAATAAACGATAACACGAAATTTAAATTATGGCATATAATTATAAATTATTTATCGATATGAAAACAAAAAGAACTGCTATGCATTAAAGATTTATAATTATATTTATATAAAATATATAATTAAATAAAAAATTTGATACAATTTGATAACATTTTTACCTTTTTAATGTAGATTTCTTATAAAAATTATAAAAACAAAAAATAATCTTTATTAAAAACAAAAAATTAAAGGCATTATATTTAGTTTTAATTGTTTTATTTATAAATTATTAATTAATAACTGTTGTAAATTAATTTCATTTTATACAAGTTTTTTATTATTATTATTTTTTTTTATTAAAATTTAATGTATATTTTTAAAGGAAGAAAATCATTATATATTAAAACAAAAGGTTAATTAAATTAATCCCTGATATTTCTCCTTTAACTCATTATTTATACTCTAGAGAATCTCTCCCGAAAAACTCTATTCAAAGAGTTAAATTTTGTATTATATTAAATATTCATTTTAAATAGTTTTAAAAACGTTCTACATGTTTTAAAAAAGCAATTAAAAAATAAATTAAAATTAAAAAAAAAATTAAAAATTATTTTTTAAAACGTGTTTAACTTTAAAATTTGTATTTTTTATTTTGTTAATTTTATGTTGTATATAGTATATTCGTTTATTTTTTTTTAACTAACGCTCTCTTTTATATTATTATAAATTTACTGTGTTTTCTTTAATTTTTTTTTATAATTAATTTTGTGAAATTTGTTTTTTAGTGTTATAAGTAATTTTTGGCACAAAAATATTGTTTATCACAAATTTTAAGTTTAATTTTATATATTTGAAGAAAAGAAAAAAGAAAAATAATAAAGCAAAAATAAATAAAATAAACTAAATTTATTATTAAATTTAGTTTAAAATTCTTAAATTTTTAATTTGTTAAAATTTAATTATTTTTACATTTTAGTTTTAATCTTGAAAAAAATCTCGTTTTTTTATTTCGTCATGATTTATTTTTAATAATAATGTTTATATTAATTTGTAAACTGTTTGCAAAAAGTCCCATTTTTTATTAATTTTAAATAACATTTCTGTATTTTTTGAATAAAGATATTACGAAAACAATAATAAATTTAAAAAAGCAATGTTTTTAATTTAGGAAATCTGTAGAATATAAACAAAAATATGGAAGTATAATCCATTAATTCTATAATTTGACAAACTCCAATCCTCAATGTCTCAATTTTTGATAATCATTTTGGTCTGCACCGCTTAATTTAATTTTGAATCTGAAATTAAAAAGGGAGGATTTGTTGTTAAGCGTTATTAAGGAGGTTTTGTGTCTTCTTTGTTTGAGCATCAACTTGAACTATTATTTTGCGTAATTATTAGTTTTTCCTGTAAAATTACTCAAAACTTTTGAAACCAATTAAAAACTATTCAATTTGTTTCAATTCTTAAAAAAATGCACTTTTGTTTAAAATATCTTGATATAATCATAATCTAGAAAAAAATACCGAGACCAGTTCTGTATATTAGTAAACAAAAGAATATGAATTATATGAATAAGTTGCAACATTTTCTTTCGCTTACCTAGTGTCTACATTAGGTAAAGTTTTATCAAAACAAACGTCAAAATCAGTGCGAATATATTCAAGGGAACCGTAGTTAAACAGTTGATTATTATATTAGTTGTTACAGTATCAAACTGCCTATAAAAAAAAGAATAATGAATACTCCATATTGTTGTTTTTGTGCAACTGTTGCCACCTTCCACAAATTCGCGTTTGTCTTGATAAAAAAATCTCTAATGTAGACACTATGTTAAAGTTAACGTGTTTGGAATAGAGTGTTTACTAAGACAAATTTTATTAAAATTTATAAAATACTTGTGAATATTAGCAAAAACGAATTATTATTTAATAAATTGTTGTATTTTAGTGCAAAATCAACTTAAAAAAAGAAATCTTTTTTTCAAAGTAAACAAAAAAGAATATAAATTACGTGAAGCAGTCTTTGAATCTGCTACATTTTAGTAGCAACAATATTCTTCGGCTCACAGTAAACGTGTTTTTGATAACATAGTGTCTATATAAGAGAATTTTTTATCAAGACAAACGTTGAACTTAACGCGAATTTGTGCAAGGTGCCAACAGTTGAACAAAAACAGCAATATGGCTATTCATTATTGTTTTTTTATATATGCAGCTTGACAACTATAATAACCAAAGTAATAATCAGCTGTTTAACTAAGGCTACCTTGTATATATTCGCACTGATTTTGACGTTTATTCTGACAAAAATTTGCCTAATGTAGACACTAGGTAAAGCTCGTTAAAAACATTTATAATATAAAATAAATTAAGTTACACAAAAAATACTGCAAAATAATTACAACATATTAAACTATTAAAAAAATAATGAAATCTGTGAACAATTAATGAATAAAAGTGAAAAATGTAAATAAGCAGACTAGTGTGGATGTGTGTTTCTGATTAAAACCACTAATTTAAGGACTTTTTATAAGAAATATATATTTGGAAAAAAGTTAATAAAATACTTAATAATTGTTAATAAAAACGAGAAATTTAATATTAAATTGTTTAGCTTTAGTGCTAAAAGCTAAATAAAAATTTTATAAAGAAAGGAGAGCCTCTACTATAAGTAAACAAAACGAAAGATTATGAATTCTGTGAAGCAGACTGTGAATCTGCAACATTTTACTCCACATCTCCACGAAGAAATTTTTATTTCCTAACGTAACGTAGTGTCTATATTAGACTATTTTTTTAACAAGACAAATGTTAAAATTAACGCGAATAAATAGAAGGTGACAACAAGTGCACAAAAACAACAAAAAGGCGAATTCATTAAAACAACCAAAAATATTTTGATGTCTTGATACAAATATATCTAGTGTAGAAACTACTTTGAATAGTTGCTATAAATAATATTTAGGAAAAAAATTAACAAAATACTTAAAAAATAGTAATAAAAAAGAAAAATTTAATTATGATTTAACGAATTGTAGTATAAAAAGTTAAATTGAAATTTCGTAAAGCAAAAAAACAGGCATCATATTGAATTTCTCTTTGAAAAATGTAACGGTCCTACAACAATGCCAAAAATGTAAACAAACAAAATAAATATTCTTCATAGCACCCTGTTCTAGACAGCTGTTCACAGCTGTTAGTTAATTATATTTTTTTAACGCTAAAGTTCACGGATATAAACAGTTTGCATTGAACAGTACAATAGTTTATTTGCAGTAAGAAATAAACGAGAAAATTATTTATAAAACACATTCAGTGAAACAAATCTTGCAACATACAACGTATAAATGTAATAGAATTCAAGCATAAGTAAAAGAAAAATCTCTTAAGATTTCAAGTTTGTTAAAGGAAAAAAGCCAAAAAGAAGAAATAATAAAAACTAAGTGAAAAGTGGAAATTTTCATCTTTAAATAAAAAAGTAATCAGTTTGTCTTCATAACGTTTCACCATGTTTAAGCGTACTTTTAAGATAGTATTTCGTCCGTTGAAGAATAATTTTATTTTATTGCCCGAAAATTATTTCAAAGTTGTATCCACCTATGTAAGTGTTTTAAAAAAGAAAATGGAATTTAACCTTAGGGAAAAAAGTGACCAACTTGTTGAAAAGCTAGCTGGCTAAGATAAACTGCAGCTAAATGAATAGCTGGTGATAATCAAGATTAGTTCCTTATCTTTACAATTTTGTTAAAGATTTTGTGTTTTTCTCTTGTGGTTTAGGATACTGGTTGTCTTAGTTTGCAATATAATGCTCATATACATTATGCTTCTTGGGCTCCAAATTCAGGTGCCGTTAAAGAGACTGAAATTGCCATCAATGCCAGGGTTGCTAAAGAGATTGGTAAGTATCAATATAATGTAAATAAATCTAGAGATCATGATGATATTTTGGCACTTAATAAAAACATAAACAACTTAATACACAAACACACACTCATATTCACATACTTATGCATGTGCTTGCATAATTAGGGTGACCAGATGTTAGGAAGAGGCAGGAAAATGTTTAATGGTAATTTGATATGGATGGAAAGTTCAAACGAAAAATTGAATAAATTTTAAATTTATTTCTTAAAAATTCGATAAAAAATATTTAGTAAATAATTGTAAAAAAAATTTGGTGAAACTAGCTTTTGGCGAAATATCTAGATATATTTGTGCGAAAGCAATATTCACTGATAATTCTGGAGAAAACAATTTTTGTTATACGCAATTTTCTATAGAATTTTCGAAAATAAGATTGAATTTAAATTAATTAATAGTTTTTTTCCTAATTTTTTTTTATGAAGCTGATTATTAGCTCCGTCTATATGTATTTCAATCTTTAATTTTTTTTTACAATTTTGATAAATTTCCACCAACTGGTATCCTTTTTGATCTGTTTGTTATTTAAGCATAGTGCTATTTATTTCTATATATTATTCGTATATGCTTGTTTTTATAGTAAATATGTATATGAAATAAACGCAGTGCTTGTGACAGTGACGAAATCTTAAAAGAAAAAAAATTAATTAATTACAGTAAGAGAGCGTAAAATGAGCACAGCAAACCACACATAGTGATCAGTAGGGAAATGTATGAAATGGCCTTCAAACTGCAAACATTCTTTTAAAAATAAAGCTACACAATTAAATGATCCCAACTAGAGTAGAATTCAAAACAGATTTAGATTACATCCATTTGTTTCTTCAAGGAAGAGACTACGACAGTTAGAAATTTAGGAAAAATCTCTTAAATCCTAACTAAAACAACGGACATTTTGCCAAGAACTTTATGGTGAAATGCCTTAGAGTCTACATTTCAAAACTGAATAGCGTATATTCAGTTGTTTCTTCAGTCTTATGCCAAAATTTTTATTAATAATTATTTCTATCCAAAAATTTATCATTAAAAATTACTTTTTCTAATAATTTTCACTAAATATTATTTTTATCAAAAATCTTATATAAAAAATTTTTTTCAAATACTATACCGAAATTATTTTCACTAAAAATTCTTTTTATCGAAATTATTTTTATCTAAAATTTTTCACCAAAACTAACTTTTGTCGAAATTATTTTCACTTCTTTCTTTTCATCGAAAATTATTTTCACTAAAAATTCTTTTTATTAAAAATTCTTTTCATCGAAAAATATTTTCACTAAAAATTTTTTTCATCGAAAATTATTTTCACTAATTTTTTTTTTTCATCAAAAATTTTCAAATTTTTTCATCAAAATTTTCGCTAAAAATTCTTTTCTTCGAAAATTTTCACTAAAAATTCTTTTCATCAAAATTTTCGCAAAAAATCTTTTCATCGAAAATTTTCACTAAAAATTCTTCTCGTCGAAAATTTTCTCGAAAAATTCTTTTCATCGAAAATTTTCACTAAAATTTTTTTTATCGAAAATTTTTACCAAAAATTTTCACTAAAAATTTTCCCTAAATATTTTCATTAAAAACTCTTCGCCGAAAAATCTTACTAAAAATTATTTTGAAATTACTTTCACTAAAAATTCATCTATAATTTTTCTGTGATTGTTTTTTTTTTCTGTGATTGTTTCATTGTCATCCATTTTTTCTACTAAATTCAGTATTTTTGTGACTAAATCATTTTGCATTCCCTTTTTATTTACCTAGTTTTTGAAAATATGAATGAATAAATGGATTTTATTTACGTCATATATGTATCTATTTACTATAATAATTTTATTTTTTTTATATTTAAAAATGTGTCTGAATTGGCAATACATTTCATTAAATCATTATAAAAATTTAAATTTTATGAAAATAAATTGATTTTTTTTATAAAAACAAAAATATTATTATAATCTTTTATTTCCGTTTAGTATTAAATTTTAATAATTTTTAGGTTTAAATGAAAATGACATGGTCAAATGTTGTTTGCTGGCAGAGGCGCCTCTATTAAGAAATGTATTTGTTACACCGGTATCGGCAAAAGATTGGGAAATTATAGTGAGTATAAATTTATTATTAATAAAACTTTTTAATTTCAATTCAATATTTTGTGTTTTTTTTTTAATTTTCATAGGAACTCAGTAGTGAGAAAATATCCGAAAGTGTCTTAGATCAAACACGCATAGTCAATTCAAATCAAATGCTTATAATATGGATTAATAAATCCATGCAAGTGGCCTTAACAGTGGGTAAGTTAATTAACATTTATTTAAAAATTTCATTCGGAATTTAACAATTTTTATATAATTTTAGATCGCATCAAACCCAGTCTCAGCTATGGTCGTATAGATCATAATACTGAGCTGGTTATAGCTCCTAATCTTTACAAAGGTATCTCTACAAATGGCAATGGTGTGGAATCTACTAGTAATAAATTATTTCGCAGTAATACTATAGATCAAATGGGCATTTTAGATGAAGACATTTATACCGAACGTTTAAAACGCTCCACCACAGCTAGCAATTTAAAAAATTTACAACGTTCTCAAACTTTAGCCAAAACAAATCGTCGTGATAAAATGGAACGTTTAAAAAAAGACTTAAACCGGGAGTTATCAAAATTCATAGAATTTCGTGTTATATCAGGAGAATGGCAAAAATCATATCAAATTTCCGATGTCTTTATTAACAAAGTCAATTGGCCTGAACACATGGATGCGTCTACTATATACAGTTTAAAAACTTTAGAAGAAAAGGAATATTATGTGAAAGTACGTTTAGTTAGTCATGCCGAAATAGCCCAGACTATACATCCCACCATAGAGGTGAATGTTAATTTAATGAAGATTTTAGGTTTGAAAGAATTGGAAAAAGTAGTACTCAAACCTAAACCCAATGTAGTAAATTTTGTAGAGAAAATTGAATTATTTGCTAATAAAAAGACTCATTACAAAGTAGTAGAGAATGCTTTTAAACGTTATGTTATTGAAAAAACCAATCTAGCACCCATGTTACTCAATCAAAATGAAGTAGTACGTTTAGAAGAAGATTTAGTAGTGAGTGTAAGCATTTTACCTGAACACTTTAGGTATTGTGCCATAGACTCACAATTCCTTAAAGAGAGTAAAATTTATGCTGCCGATTTGGTACGTAAAGTTGATGATATAGTCGATGTAGCGGCAAATGTTGTTTCGCCGCTTAGTGTAAAAGATTTAATAAAACTGCCACAATTTGATAAAACTATTGAAAAGTTGACAACAGAATTGAAAAGTAATTTGTGTTTGGATGCCAAAAATGGTGTGTTACGTCAGGGGAATATTTTAATAACGGGTAAGACCTAAAACTTATTTAAATGTGAATGCAAAACGAAAGAAATGTGTGTTAACGAGTGTCTTTGACTTTTAAAATTGTAATTTACAGGTGCTTCGGGTACAGGGAAAAGTGTTGTTGTTGAACGTATATTGGATGAGTTGATAAGAAAACCATATTATTGTTATTTTGATATATTCTATTGTACCAGAAGTAAAGGGCGTAAGGTAAAGTAAAAATATTTAAATATGAATTTTAGAGAACAAATTTTAATAATATTTCCCCTGCAGGCTGAATCTATACAAAAAGATTTACGCAATGTTTTCACCACTTGCCTACAAAATGCTCCTTCCATTGTGGTCTTAGAAAATCTAGATGTCTTAGCTCATGCCACTGCCGATCAACCAACTCAAGATGGAGAATATTATAATCGTATAGCCGATATTATACATCAACTTATAGTACAATATACCAGTAATCATCCTATAGCTGTTATAGCCACGGTCAGTGAAGTACAATCTCTGAATAAACGTTTATATTCTCCCAGAGGTCGTCATTTGTTTCAAACTATAACAAAATTACCAAACTTAGAGCGTGTAGATAGGGAGCTCGTACTCAAAGAACTATGTAATCATATAGATTCGGAAAAATTGGATTTGGAAAGATATGCTCTGCTAACGGAGGGTTATAATAAGGGTGATTTGGTACAATTTGTGGAGAGAGCGATATTTTATGCTTATCGTATAAGTAAGAGGAATTTATTTAATATTTTTTGATAACTTTTAAATTTTATTTTTTCTTTATTCTTATTTTATTATTTTTTTTTTTTTTTTGAAAAAGGCAAAAATGAACCAGTTTTAACTAATGAACATTTGAAAAATTCCTTGGAGAACTCCAATTCTTATTGTTTACAGGGTATTGAAAACCATCAGTCTTCAAATACTGCAAATGATGGTGAAGATAATTTGACAGTGGAGGAAATACCTGGCTTAGAGCCAGTGGTTTCGGTTTTGGAAGAAGTTATAATGTGGCCTTCTAGGGTAAGTTGTTCTGAATTACAGTGAAGTTGATTACAAACTTCGCTATAAAATAGACTATAAACTACGTTATAGAATGGGCCATAGACTAAGCTATAGAAAATACTATAGACTATGCTAAGGGACAGACTATAGCCTATGCTATAGAATAGATTATGGACTACGCTCTAATATAGACTAGACTATAGACAATTTTATAGAATAGACTATTGACTACGCTATAGTATATACTATAGACTACGTTATAGGACATAATATAGGATACGCTATAGAATAGACTAGACTACGTTATAGAATAGATTATAGATTACTCTAAAGGATACAATTTAGGCCACGCTATAGGCAATAAACTATACCAATAATTTCAGCTAAATTTTTTTTACCAAAAATTCTTTTCATCGAAAATTTTTACTAAAAATTCTATTCAACGAAAATTTTATCTTTAAATTCTTTTCATCAAAAATTTTCACTAAAAATTCTTTTCAACGAAAATTTTCAATAAAATTTTTTTAAGAAAAATTTTTTAAATTGATTTCACCGAGTAATTTCACTAAAAATTCATTTCACCGAATAATTTTTTTAAAAATTCTTTTTATCTAAAAGTTTTCACTAAGAATTCTTTTCATCGAAAATTTTCACTTAAAATTCTTTTCGTTGAAAATTTTCACCTAAAACTCATTTCGCTGAATAATTTCACCAAAATTTCTTTTCGGAAATTATATAACTATTTTTTTTTCACCGAATGATTTCACTAAATATTTTTTTCGTCGAATGATATCACTAAAAATTTTCATATAAAAAAAAAATAAAAATTCTATTCACCAAAAATTTTCATTAAAAGTTCTGTTCACCAAATTATTTCACTAAAAATTCTTTTCATTGAAAACTCCCTAAAAATTCTTTCCACCGAAAATTTTCACAAAATGTTTTTAACCGAACTAAAAATTTCTTTCACCGAAAATATTCCTTTAAAATTCTTTCGACGAAAAATTTCACTTAAAATTCTTTTCACCGAAATAATTTTTATCGAAAATTTTCACTAAAAAATTTTTCATCGAAAATTTCCACTAAAAATTTTTTTCATCGAAAATTTCCACTAAAATTTTTTTTCATCGAAAATTTCCACTAAAAATTTTTTTCATCGAAAATTTTCACTAAAAATTCTTTTCACCGATTTTTTTTTTCATCGAAAATTTTCACAAAAAAAATTTTAACAAAAAATTCTTTTTACGATAGACTAATCTAATGTTTCTTTTCCTTTTAGTATCCCACAATATTCAATAGCTCCCCTTTGCGCAATCAGGCTGGTGTTTTACTTTATGGTCCTCCTGGTACTGGTAAAACCTTTTTGGTTTCCAAATTAGCCAGTTGCTGGAATCTTAGGACAATTTCTGTTAAGGGACCTGAACTATTAGCCAAATACATAGGCCAAAGTGAAGAGAATGTGCGTAATTTATTTAATAAGTAAGTTTTTCTTTCCCTCAAAAAAATAATACAATAACTAAAATAACTTTTATGTTTTGTCTCTAAATTACAGGGCCCGCAATGCCAAACCTTGTGTGTTATTCTTCGACGAATTTGACAGTTTGGCACCAAAACGTGGTCATGACTCTACCGGTGTTACAGATCGTGTAGTCAATCAGTTGCTCACAGAACTAGATGGCGTGGAGGGCCTGCAAGGAGTAACAGTTATAGCAGCTACTTCACGCCCAGAACTTTTAGATCCTGCCTTATTACGTTCGGGACGCATAGATCGTTTGGTAGAGTGTAGTCTACCAGATGCTTCGGCTCGTTTAGCAATATTTGAGACTTTGTCATCTACTTTGATTTTAGATGAATCGGTAGACTTTGAATATTTTGCTGAAAAAACAGTAAATTATACAGGTGCAGATATACAAAGTATTTTAACTTCAGCCAATATGTTGGCGGTAAAGGAAGCTATAGCTGAATATGGTCATGAGGTAAGTGAAGGTTTTTAATTTCTATTTTTTTCTTTTTGTTTTTTCAATTTACATCTACATTAACCATCTTTACATTATCATAGTTTTTACAAGAAAATTATTTTATTATGTGGAAGTTATAAAAAATGCATACTGAAAAATCAAACAAAGTAATTTAATTCTTTTTTGCTTTTGTGTGCGTGTGTGTTAAAACATTTAAAAGAAGAGTCTTAAAAAAACAAATTGATAAAAAACTATGTAAACTATCATAAAATTATTCGAATTTGTACGTGCCAAGAATGTATTTCTTCGAACACAAAATTTTGTGAGAAAACAAATTTTTATACAGGAGCAAAATCAAAATAAAACATTTTGTACAAAACAGATAACAATTTATTTGGGATATGAGGACAGCACTTATGTGTCTGCATGTAAAATTTTAAATAAAATCAACTGATTGTTAGGTTTTTTTACAAAGAAAAATTAACAATGCGGGTAAAATAGTAAATGATAATCCCGTAAGACAAAAATTTGTAACCATTTTTAGCAACACCTCTTTATCTTGTTTAAAGTCTAATACAGATTAGAACTGAAAAATTCAAATTTGAACTTGTTGTTGGTGTTGCTGTGGTTAGTGTTTTAGTGTTTGATGGGTTGGTTATAGGCAAAAGGAAGAAATAAGTCACGTAACGGATATTTCTGATTGATATTCAATAAACGCTCACACCATAACACCAACAACTAAAAGAATATTTCTGCTCTAAACAACAATAAAAATCAAAGAACTATAAAAGAAGACAAAACACACCAAAATAAGGCAACAAAAAGAACTTAAGTACTAAAATCGTTGAATAAAAGATCGCAAAACGTTATTATACCTGGTGCAATAGATTTATTTACTGTAAGAAGTGTAAGTAAGTAAGACTAGCCCGTAGATTGTATTTATTTTCTGCAAACAATAACAGCTACAACAAATAATATTGTAACCAAATTGTGCATAAATTATGAAAACAAATCTGTGAAAAGTAAATATTGTTATTGGGTATTGTATTAGAAGATAATATTTTGTCGTTATTGTTTACTGTATTATTGTCTTTGCGTTTTGTTGTTGTTTTTTTCCGTATGTATATTTTTATATAAATTAATAAAAAATTCATAAAATGTTCTAAGTTTAAAAAAATCAGGCATACATAGATAAATAAAAATGTGTAAAGACTTTGAGTTCTA
Organism: Protocalliphora azurea; assembly: GCA_932274085.1. NCBI lineage: Eukaryota > Metazoa > Arthropoda > Insecta > Diptera > Calliphoridae > Protocalliphora > Protocalliphora azurea. Next base: position 5,140,718 of record OW026522.1, on the reverse strand, counting down.
CTCTTTTTTTGAATATAACGTACAACAAAACAATAGAAGAGTAGTTTTGAGCGCAAAAATAAAATACAGTCTGTGTTGGAAATAATAGATAGAATTTTTAGAATTCCTTTTAATGCCATGCTATTCTAATTGAAAATGTTTGTAAGATGTTGTATGGAATTTTAAATGTTTTTTTGTTTTGTTAAAAAATTTAAATCAGTTTAGGCCATTTTTTATTTTTTAATTTTTTTTATTAAACTTAGTTTTTGGAAATACTCTTTGTGTTTTTAGAATTTTCTAAATTTTTGCTTAAAATTCTCTTAAATTTTGGTTTGTGTATGTTTTAATTTAAGAAAAAAATAATAATAATAATAATTACAAATAAAATGGTTATACTAAACATTTTGAAAATTTTAAGTTTCTTTTGTTATTAATGAGTTCAGAATTGAATTTCTAATATTTGGAAATGCATTTTCGAATATTAGTAAAATCTATAAAAATACGTTGTTTTATTTCATTTTTGTTTTACTTGTATTTAAATATTTTTTTCTTCTAAATTTTAAATTAATTTTAATTTTTTATGAACTTTTATTAAAAATTTTTGTAAAATACTAAAATTTTTTGGTAATTTCGGAAATTCGTAATTAAATTTTATTATAATTTTTTCAAATTTCAAACTCTTTCAATAATTTACAAAAATCGAAATTAAGTTTAGAATTTTCGAAAATTACAAAGCGCGAATTTACTTCATTTATGTTCTTTTTCTGAAATTAAGTTCCAATTTTGGAACATTGTTAAAAATTCTCAAATTGAAAATTTACCTCATTATGATATTTTTATAAACTATTCTCAAAATTCTCTTTTTATTTTTTTTGGTAATTTCGAAAATTTCAAATCAAGTTAAAATTTTTCGAAGATAGCTAAAAATCCTAAAAATTGAAACTTTAACTCATTTATGAACTTTTATTAACATTCTTCAAAATTCTAATAATTTTTTGGTAATTTCGAAAATTTGAAATCAAGTTCCAATTCTCGAACATTGCTAAAAAATGTTTTTTTTTTTATTTTATTTGTGCTATTTCCATCAGATTTCTTTCGAATTAGAAGCGATTATTGCAAAGATCGAAAATTTTAAACCAACTTCGAATTTTCGAATATATACCATTTTTATAAAATATATGTATGTATAATATAATTTTATTTGAATGTTTACTTTTTTCGAAAATTTAATACTTTCGTAATATTCAAGCTATTTTTTATTAAGTTCGAATTTTCGAAAATGCTCAAGATTTGATTATAAATATTTTTCGTAATGTTCGAATTTTTTTTATCACGTTTGAATTTTTTAATATTACTAGATACAATAAAATATAATATTATTTAAAATATTTTTTAAATATTTTTCTCTATTTTTCTCTAAATTTTAGGTTTTTTTTTTTTAATTTTAAATGAATTTTAATTTGATTTCAAATGATTTCAGTTCGAATTTTTCACACCTTGCTCAAAATCGAAAATTTATTAAAATTTCATTAACATTTTCAAAATTCTAACTTATTTTGGTAAATATCGTAATAAAGTTCGAATTTTCTAAACTGCTAAAAATAAAAATAAAATTTTAATAAAAATATGATTTTTTCATTTAAGTTACTTGTATAGAGTTCTTTTGAAATTTGAAACTATTTTTTATGTTACAAAAAAGTAAAAATCAAGTTTTATAATAAATAAGATTTTTATTAATTTATGTTATTTTTAAAGTTTTTCAAAATTTTTTACTGATATTTTTAATTTTTTATCATTTTTTTATTTTTGAACATTCTTAAATTACATAAAAATAAAGAATTTACATATTTTTGGTTGTTTTTATGATGGTTTTTCAAAACTTTATACTTTTTTCACCAATTTGTAATGTTCGAAAATTGTTAAAATCAATTTCGAATATTCGAACTTGTTGAAATTTTTCAGGTTTTCATTAATTTAACTTATTTCTAATATGTTTTTCAGCATTTTTATTGATATTTTTAGTGTTCGAACATTTTTAAATTAAGTTCGAATTTTCGAAAATGCTTAAATTTTGTTATAAGGAATATTTTAAATAGTTCTTGATATTTTAATAAAGCAATGTTCAAAAATTTTTTAAATCAATTTCGATTTCCGAACATGCCAATTTTTGTTCAATTTGTATTAGTGCTATAGTTTTTTTTTGGTAATTTCAAACATTTTTGTTAATGCTTGAAAACATTTAAATAAACTTCGAATTTTCCAAATTTTGCTAAATTCATTATATTCATTATTTTATTTGTTAATTTAATTTTTATTAATTTCTATTGAAATTTGAAAATTTTTCACAATGTTCAAAAGTTTTTATTACCAACTTCGAATTCTCGAACATGTTCCATTTTCATAGAACGAAGAATTTATTAAATTTTTGTTATTTTTATAACGATTTTTGATAATTAAGACTTTTTAGGATTGTTTAAAAAAAATTATATCAAGTTCGAATTTTCGAACATGTTTAAATTTTATAATTATGAAGATTTTACTAAATATTTATTATTTTAATAACGTTTTTTAAACCTTCAAGCCTTTTTCGGATTGTTCGAAAATATTTAAATTAAGTTTTTTGCCATGTATTAATTTATATACAGATTATTATTATTTTTTTAAATTAAACAAGTTGGAAACTTGAATACTCGAAACATTGCTAAAATTTATCAAAATTTGTATTTTGACATAATTTATAAAAAAAAAAATAATATTTTGTTTAATTTGAAATATTTTCATATGTTCTTTTCAATTTTGAAGCATTTTCTTAATGTTAGAAATTGACTTCCAATTATTAATAATAATTGAAATTATAAAAAAATCCGTTTTTATCTTAATAAAATGTTTATTATTATGTTATTTTTAATTCCGAAATTAATATTAAATATTATAAAAATCAATAATTTATTTAATTTAGGGTATTTTTATCGTGTTCTTTTCAATTTTGAAGTATTTTCGTAATGTTCGAAAACTTGAAGTAGATTTAAAAATATACAAAATTTATAATTTATTTATCTTGCAGTATTTTTCTTTTAAATTTTTAACCATTTTTTAATGTCTGAAAATTCAAAATTGGATTTGAACTTTCGGTTATGAATAAAAAATAGAAAAGTAAAGAGAGCTATATTTTCTTTGATTTGTAATATAATATGCTCTTTTGGATTTTACAGCATTTTTATAATGTTCGAAAATTCGATGTTAATTCGAATTATTGATTATAATTGAAAATTATAAAAAAATCTAAAATTTATTTAATTTATGGCATTTTTATCATGTTCTCTTCGATTTTGAAAAATTTTCTTAATGTTCGAAAATTCGAGTTTAATTTAAAATTTTTTATTAAAGTAAAAAATTGTGAGAAATAATTATTTTATTCAATATATGATAATTTTATCACGTTCTTTTCAATTTTGAAGCACTTTCGTAATTGTTCGAAAATTTTAAATTAAATTCGAATTGTATACTACAAATTGTAAAAAATCAAAAATTTATTTAATTTGTGATATTTTTATTAAAATCTCTTTAATTTTGAGCTAAAATTCGAAATTCTGTTCGAATTATTGATTATGAGTGGAAATTATTAAAATTTAGTTTTTTATCTCAGTTAAGTTACTTTTATTGTTTTTTTTTTAATTTTAAACCATTTTTTTAATGCTCGAGAATTTGAAATTAAAATTTTTCGAATATGTTCAGAAAACATAAAAATCATTCTGTAACATAATTTTAGTTATTTTTTAAGTATTTCAAGATTTTGTGATTTTTTTTTCTAAGTTCGAAAACATCAATTTAAATTCTAATAATTCTAAAAGATTAATTGAGTTATTTTTTTTTCGTGTTAATAGTTTGAGACTCTCCTGTTGTTGGTTTTGCTAGCTTTGATTGTGCTAAACATATGCGGGATTATTTCTATGCAAAACTCAAACATTTCCTTTGAAACAAAAAGAAAAAAAAAGACTACCTGCGTTTTTTCTTTATGATATTTTTTTTTTGTGCAGAGATAAAGAAAACGTTGGTGAACAAGGAGTTTTAAGGATTAATAGTTATTCCTATAGCATATTTTATCACATTTATTTTAATATTCTTATTGGCTGTTTTAAGAGAGTGTTTGTTTTATGATATTTCTTTTATTATTTTTATATTTTGAGCATGTAAGTGAGTGTTTATTTTGTTTTGGTGACAATGTGATCCCCGTTCGTGATGTTGCGTATAAATTTTTTTTAGTAACAAGTGCTTTAGAGTGTTTGTTGGTATTTTTGGAACGTTTGTTTTAAGCCTTTGTTTGTTTTTTTTTTGTGCCGGGTAGGCTTAAAGTTTTATATGAGTTTTAAGACTTTAGTCGTAATTGAGCTCTTGGTTAAGACGGTAATCGACGATCGTTGAATTTTTTATATTACTTGTGTTTGTGTGTGTCTGTGTAGAGGAAGTAAAACGGAAGTAAATGCAAAAAAAGTTTTGAAATTGAGAGAATTTTTTTTGAAGTTGAATTTTTATGGCCATCTTGGAGCATATACTGAATTTGACTGAATTTATAAAGTGTGTTATTAACGACCCATAAACGAAATGAACGTGATATTTTAAACAAAAATTATTTTTTGAAGAAAATAATAAAATTAATTTTAATTGAAAAAATATATGAAAAAAAAAACAAGTGTTTGGCAAATAAATTATTAAAATTAAAAAAAGGAATAATAAAAATATTGAAACAGAAATAAAAGAAATTAAAAACAAAAGTTAAAAAAAAATAATAAATTGAAATTTTGTAAAAAGACGGAAGTTAAAGAATATAAAAAATTGAAATATAAAAAATTGAAACATTTTAATAAAAAATTATAAATATAATAAAAAAATAATAATTTTAAAATTTAAAAAAATATTAAAATTTTTATTTGGCTATAAAAACTTATAAAAAAAATAACGTGGATTTTTAATAAAAATGATTTGGAAATTATTTCAAGTCTACGATTCATTAATCGTATAAGTTTTATTTAAAATTGAGTTGTACTCAATATTTTCTATTAAAAAAAAACAACTCTGATTCGAATCTACTTAAGTGCAAACCAAACCAAACCGAACCAAATGAAAACCTCATTATGAAGGCAAAACACATCCAATTTCTACATAAATAATTGATTGAGCAGCTAACAACCCAACACAAAAAATTAAAATATTCATTAAAATCTAATAGAGACACAAACAACAACAAATACAACAAATACACCTACAGCAATAACCAAATTCATCCATACTTGTATGAAAAATGTCGTCATTTTAACCATGAATTAAATTTTTTTAACGCATATATACTTTTTTTCAATAAAAGAAAGATAATAAAAATCAAAAGGCAACTTAAGAAAAAAGAAAATTTAATTTTGTATTAAAAAAAAAAAAAAAATACAAACTTTAAGGAATAAAGTAGCCAGGAAGCTAGAGTTAAATAAAAATGTTTATACACAGGACTAGAAGAAAAGATTTACAAATTCTCTTATTATGGATTTTATGTAAAACCAGTCTAAGCAAAAGTTTAACACCAGAGAAGGATTTTCAACAATTATTATTAAAATCAGAATCTGAACAAAATTTCCAAGTTCCTGAGGGTTTAAATTTGGAAATTATATGCTCTTTTCAACAGCCTATATGGTATCATAATGAACAATATTTACATACTAATCGTTCTTTCAAAATAAAATCGATTACAAAGGAAAAATCGGGAACCTATAGCTGTCTTTCTCAAATGTTTAATCAAAAACACGAGCATTTAAAATGGGCTAATGCTACTCTAAAAATATGCTCTAAACCTTGTGAATGGACCGAAATTAAACCTCTAAAACTTAAATCGGAATTTCAAAAGAAATTGGCTCCAGATCCCTTAACCAAAGAGCCTGAGTTATTAATTTCCAGTGGGGAAATTGATACTCTAGAAGATAATATGGCAAATCCACCCAAATTTAAATCTAATCAGTTATACAATACCACCCTAAAATATACAGGAGGTACCGCTATATTTAATTGTAATGCTTATTCCCCTATACCTGCCAATATTTCCTGGAGCTTCAACAATCGTTCTTTGGATTCTAATTCAGCAAAATATAAAATAAAAAAATGGTCCATCTCTGTGCAAGATGTACACAGTCTAGATTCTGGAATATATACTTGTCTGATCTGTAATTTATATGGTTGTATTCATAGATCTTCAATATTAAATGTTTTGGAAAGAGAAAGTTCTCCGCCTCTGATAAGAGAAGGTTCCGTACAAAATCAAACTGTCATGGCTGATGAAAATGTTAAATTTGAATGTGATGTTATATCCGCCCTAGAACCTCATATAGTTTGGTATCATCATAAAGATTTATTAAATCTAACAGAGCAACAACATTTTGAAACTTCACATAATCCCGAGGCCTTGAAACTATATACTCGGATAGATGAGCCTTATATATTAAGATTGGGTAGTGTTCAAGAAGAGGATCAAGGCTGGTATTCTTGTATTGCTGCTAATAGTTTAGGCGAAGCAATTGGCAGTTTTTATCTTAGTGTTATTACAACCGAAACTTTCCTCAATGATACTTTGGATCCCCTAGATGAAACAAAACCAGAAACCGTAACAGTATCCTCAGTAGAATTTAATACTTTCAATATCGAACAAAATGATAATGATGATTCGACAGATAATGAAGCAGAAATCAAAACTTCGGATATAGAAGAAAAAGCGCCACAATTTAAAAATCTTAATAAATTAGTAGATCATATGCACAAACCCTCAGGCAGTTCCATTCAACTAGTATGTCCAGCCACTGGCTATCCTACTCCCAATATAACATGGACTCGTAATAACACCGAAATTGAGAGGCACATAGGCAAGGTCACTTACAAAAAATGGTCCATACAAATGGATGATGCCATCACGAAAGATTCTGGTGTATACAAATGTACTGTATGTAATGCTTTAGGATGTATAGAACATTCTACCAAAGTCACAGTTTCCGATAGATTACGTTCTCGCCCCATCATTAGTGACAAATTTCCACAAAATCAAACTGTTCTCACTAATAGTTCCACCTATTTAGAATGTCGTGTGGTCTCGGATTTGGAACCCTACATTGTTTGGCTTAAATATACTAAACGTAATGAATCTATAGAGAAATTGGAAAAAGTAGTACCCAATTTTTCCAATGATCAAAGTATGTTATCCAAAGATGTAGTGATCTTAGAACGTGATCAAGATAAACCCAATATATTAAATTTCACTAAAGTAACTCATGAAGATGAGGGCTGGTATACTTGTGTGGCTGCTAGTTCTCTGGGGCAAACAGTGGCTAGTGCTTATCTTAAAGTGGTAGACAAACTACCTCTAAGAGATGGTTTACAACGAGGGCATCCCATAACCATAACTGCCGTGGCTATAGTGGTAGTCTTACTATTCCTTTTGGGCGCCATATTTGTCATTTATGTCATGCGAAATTTGAAACATGAAAAACTACTAAAACAACGCATTGAGACAGTTCATCAATGGACCAAAAAGGTTATTATTTACAAACCTCCCCCCTCTGAGGGTAGTTCCTGTGATCTTCAAATGCCTGTTATTAAAATTGAAAAACAACGCACCACCTTTACCACTAATTCCAGTTCAGATCCTGCCCAGGGATTTAATGAATATGAATTCCCACTCGATTCTAATTGGGAAATACCCCGAAGTCAACTTTCTTTGGGTTCCACTTTAGGTGAAGGTGCCTTTGGCCGTGTAGTAATGGCCCAGGCCAGCAGTTTGCCTAGAGCCTCAAATGGTACTAATACTTCTATAGTGGCTGTTAAAATGGTTAAAGAGGAACACACAGATGCTGATATGGCCAGTTTAGTACGTGAAATGGAAGTGATGAAAATGATAGGCAAACATATAAATATTATTAACCTCTTGGGTTGTTGCAGTCAAAATGGTCCCTTATGGGTTATAGTGGAATTTGCTCCTCATGGTAATTTAAAAGATTTCTTGAAAAAGAATCGTCCTTTATCGGGTTGGGGTAGTTGCAGTCTAAAAAGAAATAGTGAATATTTGGATGATAAAACGCATTTGACGGAAAAACATTTAATATCATTCGCCTTTCAAATAGCTCGGGGTATGGAGTATTTGGCCTCAAGACGGGTAAGTTGAAGATGATGATGATGATTTTGAATCATTTTTTTTTATATAGGGAAAGGCTTGACTTTAGCGGTCAGAAATAAGGGAAAACAAGGGAAAATTTGGGGAAAATAACTGTGTTAATCATAATAAAATTTTTAGATTTTATAAACTTTTTTTTAGAAAAACTTTTCATAAAATTATGTATAAATTAACATTTTTAATTTGAATAAGGCTTTTAAAGTGTTTTATGTAAATGAAAATTTATTGTTAAAAATTGTAAATACGGATTTTTTTACATAAAATTTTTTTTTTAGAAAATTGATACTTTTTGGAATGGGGAACATTTTTCATAGAGATGCAAATACCATTTACTGTACATAAAGATCTCCTAATATTCCCGAAATTAAAGAAAATATCATTTAATGATTTTCAGAACACACCGATTTTAGATCTGTATGTGTTTTGTTTTGAAAAATAACACTTTTTTAAAAATCGTTTTTTCTTTTTAATTATTACTTTATTGAACATTTTATTTTTTATAATTGACTTTTTAGAAAAATAGTATTTTTTTTTATAATTTGTACCTTTTTGTTAAGAAATTATTTTAAATTGGTAGTTTCTTGAAAAGTAGTAGTAGTAGCTTTTTGATTTTTAATGAGTATTTTGTATAAAATAGTACTTTTTTTTGCAAATGTTACCTTTGTTTAAAATTAATACTTTTATGAAAATTTATACTTTTTTTTGGAAAATAGCATTTTATTTAAAAAAAGTACTTTTTTTGAAAATTGGTACTATTTTTTGAATTTTGATTTTTTGGAGAAAAAAATTTCATTTATTTTTATTATTATCTTTTCGAAAATTGGTATTTTTTTGCTAATTAGTATTTTTTATGTATTTTTTTAATTTTATTTTTTATTTTCTTTTTTTATTTTATTATTATTTTTTTCCTTTGGAAAATTTGTCTTCCATTTCTGAAAAATACCTTTTCAAAAATTGTTACTATTTTTGAAAATTAGTATTTTAAATTGTTTTTTTAATAACACTTTTTTGAAAATTTGTAATAATAATCGGACCTATTTTCGGAAAACAATATTTTTTTAAACATTTTTACTCTTTTTGAAAACAGCATTATTTTTAGGAAAATATTGGAAGAAATAGTACCTTTTTCGAAAATTGATATTTTTTTTTAGCAATTGTTCTTTTCCTTGTTTTTCGTTTTTTTGATAATATTATCTGCAAAATTTTAATTTTTGTTTGAACATCGGACCTTTTTTGAAAAACAGTAGGTACTTTTTTGATTTTTTTTTTGAAAATAGCATTTATATTTTGAAAAACAAATAGTATTTTTTCCAAATTTTTTTATTTTTATTTTTTTCTGGAAATTACTGAAATTGTTTGAAATTTGGTATTTTTTTGAAAATTTTATATTTTTCATATATATTTTTTTTATTGGAACTTTTTCAAAAAGTGGTACTTTTGAAAATTAGAACAATTTTTCCATGTATAATTTTTTATTATCATTTTTGGAATAGTACTTTATAAAAAATTACTTTTTTTTTCAACTAATTAGTGTCTTTCCTTAAAATTAGTACTTTTTTAAACTTCTTTTGAAAGTAATGTTATTTTTTCAGTTTATTTTGTACCTTTTTGTTTAAAGAAATGGTACTTTTGTTAAAATTAGTTAATATTTTTTATAAAATTTTTCCTTTCTTAAATTATTCAATATAAAATAAGTACTTTTTTTGAAAATATTTTTTTCATTATTATTTAATTTGCAGTTTTTTGGAATATTAGTTTTTTTTTTAAATGGTACTTTTTTGAAAATTAGTACTTTTTATTTTTAGAAAAAATGTTACTAAATTTTTAATTTTCATACATTTTTAGAATTTTTTTTACTAAAAATGTACTTAATAGTGCATTTAATTTTTTTTAATTTTTATTTATTTCTTTTTGTAAAAATTAGTACATTTAAAAATTAATTTGTCCTTCTTTGAAAAGGCCTAAATTTTAATTTTTTTTATTGTATTTTAATTATATTTTAAATTTTAATTTGTACCTTTTTGAAAATTATTTTTTTTAAATTTACGTTTTTGGAAAAATGGTATTTTTAAAATTAGTGTTTTCTGCTTTTTGCGGAAAAAGAATTGGCAATTTTTAAATTTTTTGCAAATTGCCATTTTTCTAAGTTTGTAATTTTTAACAAATTGGACTTCTTTTGTTTGAAAATTTATTTATTTATTTTTTTTTAATTATTCATTTTTCTTAAATATTATTTTTTCTGTAAATGGTACTTATTTTAAATCTGATTTGTTTTTCTAAATATTGATAATTTTAAAACAAAAATTTTAATTTTTTTAATATCTAAATTTTCAAAAAATAGGAGTTTTTTAAGTTTTTATTTTAAATTGGTATTATTTTTTGAAAATTATTTATACATTTGTTCTAAACTTAATACATATTTTTAAACCTTAAACTGTTTCTAAATTTAATATTTTTGTTGAAATTTTTTTTGGTACTTTAAAAAAAAAAAAAATGGAAATAGTACTTTTCTTCAAATTAGAACCTTTTTACGAAAATTAAAACATTTACTGTAAATAAATTTCTGTTTTTAAATGTGAATATTGGTACGTTTCTAAAAATTAGTACTTTTTTAATATTCATAAAGATTGAAGAAATTATAACCATTAATTTTTTTCTTAGAAAATTCATATATTTCTTGTAAACTAAAAAATCATTTTAAAATTTTATCATATTTAATGGAACGTTTTTTAATTTTTTTTTAGTATTTTTTTTTTTTTTTGCAAATGTACCAGTTCCTTTTTAAAATATAAATTTCTTTCAGTGTTTATTTATTTAGTTTATTAAATTAAAAAAAAAATAAATAAAAATTATTCCTCTGGCGACCTAATAAATTAAAAAAAAATCATCAAAAGATATATTTTTTTTTACAAATTTCTTAAAAGAATAAAAATTTTTGGTAGTGATGTTTTCCCTATGTTGATCTCCATATCAAACCTTTTTGCCAGGATTTATTAAAAAAAACTCTTAACTAATCTTTGATAAAATTCTTCCAGTGCATTCACCGTGATTTAGCTGCTCGTAATGTACTCGTTAGTGATGACTATGTAATGAAGATAGCTGATTTTGGCCTGGCCCGTGATATACAAGACACCGATTACTATCGTAAGAATACCAACGGTCGTTTACCCATCAAATGGATGGCACCCGAATCGTTGCAGGAAAAATTCTATGATTCACAATCTGATGTTTGGTCCTACGGCGTTTTGCTATGGGAAATTATGACTTATGGCGAACAACCTTATCCGAATATAATGTCAGCCGAAGAACTTTATAGTTATTTAATAACCGGCCAAAGAATGGAAAAACCATCACGCTGTTCATTAAATATTTATATGTTAATGCGTCAATGTTGGCACTTTGATTCCACCGCTAGACCTACTTTTACGGAAATTGTAGAAAATCTAGATAAAATTTTACAGCTGACAAGTACCAATTCAAATGAAGAATATTTAGATTTATCGATGCCTATGTTGGAGACGCCGCCTTCTTCGAGTGATGAAGAATCGGATGGAGAAACATTTAGGGAAAATTCCCTTAGATATCAGTATACTTATAAATTTAATTAATTAGTATTTAAAAAACCAAAAATTTTAAAGGAAAATGTTAAGAGATTAAATATTTAAGTTTAATTTATAATTAAGTTTATATAAAGAAAAAACAAAACATTAAACACATTCCAAATTTAAAAACCATTTATTATATTATTTTTATTGTTAATAAAAAAATAATAATTAAAATAATTATTAATCTCACCCCAGACAAAACTAGCTTAATTAGGTTTAACGATTTTCTTTTATGAAAATATGTAAATTTATTCATTTTATAAAAGAAATAAATTAAATTAAGAAAAACGAGTTATCATTTTAAAATTATAAGAAAAAAGAAGCATAATACTCTATGTTTATTATAGTTTTTAAACATTCATTATTAAATACTCTTTATATTATTATAATATTATTTATAAATTTGAAATTTAAATATATAAAAACCCAAAACGAATTACACCAAAAATTAACTTTACTCTTTTTTTTAAGTTACTGAATCATCTCATCCTCACCCTCAGTCTCATATTTGTTAATATTCTGCAATTCCTTAAATGTGTTTCTCTTTTTTTTTTTTGAATTGTTCTTTAAATTTGTGTGCGATTTCTATTTTAGAAACTGCCCGAAAAACTCTCTGTTAAGCAGAAACATTTAATAGAGGCCTTTAATACCACTCGACCTTCTTTAAGTTCTTCGGATGTGGCCAAATACCAAAAGACGTGAGTAATTATTATTATCAAGTTATTTATTAATCCCTTTATTAATCTTTCTAATTTTAACTCTTTTTTTTTAGTTATGTTCGTTTCACCAATAAGGAAAAGGCTTCCCGGGAATTTGTCTCGAAACGTGCTACTTTGGCGTAGTTGTTTTGTATTTATAAGAATTACAGAGTTTGTTATATATTTTTTTTTGATATTTTTAAAAAGGTTTATCTACAATATTTATTTTCTTATGTTCTTTGGAAAATTTAAAAAAAAAAAAAAAAAAAAAAATATGAGGTGTTTACCTTTTTTGTTTTGATAAAAGTTTTAAAAGATATTCTTTGAAGTTTTATTAAGAAATTATTAGGTTTGAAATTGTTAAACCGAAATTAGCTTAAATATTTTTGAGAAAAACATACACAAGCCAAAATTTAAGAGATTTGAATTAAAAAAAAAAAAAAAAAATTATAAAAAAATAGAAAAAATTATATAGAAAACGTCCTTTTGGAACCAAAAATATTTTATTGATGAATTTGAAATTCTTATAGTTAGAAATTAAAGTTTTCTTAAGTCATTGCCTACAGAGTTTTGTTAAAATTTTAAAAGATAAAAAATAAATTGTACAGATGTAAGACAAAAATATTTTTTTATCTAAATTTTTGAAAGCAAAACCAAATAAATTTTAATGTTTTTACGAAATATTGACATTAGAGTGTCCCGATAAACTGCTTTTTTGAGATTCTGTTGTAGGAAGACCTCTCAAATGATTCGTATTTATGACCTGAATGTAGTAAAAATATAAAAAAAATGGATTCCATACATTTTGGCCAAACAAAAGTTTCTCGAAAATGGTGTCAAAAATTTGTAAATTTCAGCTGTTTGTGGAAAAATATTTTAAAAATTTTCCCCATAGGATTTTGTTTTTCTGGATGACCATTTTGGTGCATTTTTTGAAATTTCGTTAATATGGACCATATAACTCGAAAACAACTCTTCAATGTTTTGCTCAAAAAGGGAAGAAAAGTGTATATTTTTTATATACTTTTCACAAAATTATATCGAAATATTTTTCAGATGATGTAATAAAATTATCGTTTGTGGACCAAAATTATTACAAAGAAATTTTTTTATTTCGAAATTAAGTTCGAAATTTTTGAAAATTCTGAAAATTTATAGTGAAGTAAAGGATATGGTGAAAAAGTACTTAATATTTAATATTTTTAACATATAAAATTACTTTCGAAATTAAGTTCGAATTTTCCAACATAAACAAAATTTGGCTTTTATCACATAAAACAAATTTAGAATTATATTAACAAAAAATTTAATTTTCGAAATTAAGTTTAAATTTTCAAACTTTCAAAAATCGCTAGAGAATTTTTATTTTATAGTGAAATAAATGTTGTAATGAAAAAAGTACTTAAAATCTAATATTTTTAACATATAAAACAATTTCAAAAATAAGTTCGAATTTTCAAACATAAGTAAAATGGTCGAAAAAGCTAAATTTGTTTTAAATTGGGCAAATAATCTAATTTTGAACAATTTTAACATATAAAATAAATTTCACAACTAAGTTAGAATATTCGATTATTAACAAATAATTAAAATAAACGTATTATGTGCTATAAAAAGAGATCAAAACTAAAAAATAATCATAATTCATGTAAAATGAAATTCGAAATTAAGTTCGAATTTTTGAAGATCAACAAAAATGTCAAAAACACTAAATTTTGTTTTAAAATGAAAAAATAATCATATTTTAAGCATTTCTATCACAAAAAAATTAATTTCGAAATTATGTTCAAATTTTCGAAGGTCATAAAATTTCAGCACATAGCTTCGTCCTTCCAAATAATCACGTGTGATCTATGCGAGATATTCAAGGTCAAATGTTACACAAATCAGTTGTATGCATATAACTCACGTATTTTGATGCTATTACAATATTTATGGATTATAAAATTATTTATGGGATCTATAAAGGTCAGAAAAACATTTTAATATATATTTTTTTAGATTCTTTTAAAAATACCATTTCTTGAGATATATATATATATATATATATATATATATATATATATATATATATATATATATATTTAAATATATATATATATATTTAAATCTCTAGATGTGGATCATTTTAATGTTGGGGAAAAATTATAATGTACGTTATATTAAAGATAAGATATTTGTAATTATATGTGGACAAATTTTTTAGGAATTTTACATTTTTAAATCTTAATATTTCACGAACAACTTAAAAAAGAAATTATTTGAAATTTTATATTAGTCTTTGTTTGAAGAGGATAATGATTGTATCAAATATTATCAAATTTGGAAGTGGTGAGAAAATCAGTTTGTTGGTTTTAAATGGAATTTTCCTTAATAATATTGTAATTCGGGGTTCGCACACAGCAATTTTTCTTGCGCCAATTCTGACTTCATAGATGATAGAGGTAAAGAGTATGTAAAAGCTTAGTATTTAATTCTCCTCTCTCTCTCTCTCTGTCTTACGAACTCAGAATTTCAGCAATAAAAACTGCTATGTGTGAACCCCGACTAGGTATAATTACAGAGACCTATATGATTAGACGTATGTCGGAACGTATGGGTTACTCAAGAAATAGCTACTGTAGGAGTTTAGACTAAGAAGAGGAAGAATTCGTACAACATCTTTTATACGACTCACATTTGGGTAAAAGGGTCGAAAATGGCAATTAATTCAGGTAAAGGTGATACCAAAATTTTAATGTCAAAATTTTTTATATTGATCAATAAGTAAAAAAATGCATCTTTGAAATTTTAAGATTTTTTGAGAGAATTCTGATGTCTGTCCTTCCGTCCGTTTGTTTGTTAATTTTTGCAAATTTTCAAATTCAAAATCGTTTGTTTTTCGACTCAATAAAGTTATCGACTTTGGTTTTGTCAAGAGCTTTAAAGTGATATAAAAGTCTTTGAAATCGGGTAAGGAACAAAAATTTAGCTAGTGGTTGAACATTTTGTAGAAGCAACCTACTTTGAGCCCCCATAGGTCCGCTTCTGAGATGTATGTAGTGTCCTCCTTCCAAACTTTTACTTTCTTCTGCTACGAACTGAGTGAATGATTATATATAAAACTTTCAATTATGTTAATCAAAACGTTAGGGGAATTTAATCGATACATGTTATAAATTAGACCATCATGCCATAAAGAATTGAAGGCTGCCTTCATATCCAGCGACATCATTCTTGTTTAATTCTGAATGTCAAAATTGTTGGTTACCAAATTTCTAATTCTAACTAATAATTAAACTGTGTTTTGAACTCTGTAGAAGCCGAATTGATGATATGCAATAATGCCGTTTGATTCGACAAAAAGTATCAATTTCTCATTAATTATTTTTTCCAAAATCTTACCTATAGAAGATAATAAATAGACTTATCCGACGATATTGAGATAGACAATCGGATAGGAATAAATTTTGCTATCTTGAAGTCTAAGGATAGACATGCATTTAATATAATTTTTAAAAGTTGAAGTGACTTTTCAGGAAGAAATTTAAGGTATTTGTTATCAATTTCATCTAATCTCGGGGCCTTTCTTCACTTGAAGTTTTTGATAATGTCTCTCATTGAAGTGTCTCACTGACTTTTAAATTTGTTTCTGACTCGCCTACATTTAAAGAAGTTTTGTGATTAGATGCAAAAGTTTCCGCCAATATATTACATTTCTCAACTTTAATGGTAAATCGAGTTATTATATTTCAAAATAGACATAGAGTTGCCTTTCTTCCAAATTATCTTCGTTAAATTCCAAAAAGGAGCAAATCCTTATCTAAGCTTGCCAATCAATTTGACCAATACCGGTTTCTTAACTTTTCAAATTCCTCACTTATTATTCTCCTGAGAGTCTTCATCTCATAGAAATCTTAAAAGCTAAGGTGCCTCTGCCAGTATTTCTCTGTTGGATATACATTTTTAGCGGGTATAGGTTTATCCCAAAGTCTTTCTCGAATATCTACTGCCCTATTGATTAGATTTCTAAATTATATAATCGCCAAATCATCCTGCTCCTTAGTGCTAATATACCGCATTTCATAAATGTATGTATCTTCTAGGAAAGCAGAATAATCTGATTTCATATAATCAAGTTTAACAAAGTACGATATGGAACTTTGATCACATAGTTTTACTTGAACCGGTAAGTGGTTATTCAGAGCAGCTGCTAGAGAAAATTGTATATTTGAAACATTTATTAGGGAAAAATCAAGAGTAGAGCCCTGCTTATTGTAGCCAGCAGGAACATATGAATTTTCAGACGGATTAATAATATCAATATTATATGATGAGCTTTTCGTTTACGAAAAACAGTTTGCTCTGCAACAACCCGAGCTTCAAAAACTAAGTTTCAATTTAAATTTTTTCTAGAAGAGAAAGATGATGTTGTTGCTTAATTTTGAGGAGTTCTGAAAAGAAAGTGTTTAATTAATAACATAAAGATTTTAGTATAATTCTAAAGTTAACACTAACCTCAGTTTTAAGCAGTGTTTGAAAAACTTCGATAGTAGTTGAAGTTTTTGGATAGATTAAAACTATAGTTATTGAAAATTGTCAGTAGTGGTAGCAAAAACATTTATCATTTTTTGTAGTCTAACACGTTCTATAACTACTCATACTCGCAAAAAAATAAAACTTGAAATGGAGCAGAAGCTATAAACATACAGCTCAAATGCAGCAGTAGTTTTAAAAATAAAATATTTGGCTACCACTCCATTTGTAGCTTAATTTTTATGATTACTGAAGCATGTAAAATATCTGGCAACATATGTAATACTCTTTATAAACAGTAAGACATACATATAAAGTAAAAATAAAAAAGGCGAATAATTCTTTAATTTTGAGGTATATTTCAAAGTTATTTAAAATTTTATAGAATTTTATTTTATTTGAATTTTATTAAATTATTAAATTTTAAATTTATATGCTATTGATAAATATTAATTAAATTTAAAATAACAGATGTAAATATGTTAAAACCTATATTTATCATTATTTTGTGTTTTATACTTTGCATTGATATTTTTAAGTTACTTATTTTTTTTATTAAACTACTTCAACTGCTACCTCTGCTTCTCTCTCTGCTGCTCTCTCTGTTTTCTATATCTACTCTGTTTACTACCTTCACAACTAAGCAAAAAAGGTAGCAATTTTCTTTTATGAATATAGATAAAAATATTATTACTTATATGTAAAGGTAGCAGCAGTAACAAAATTATAAAAACTACACTACTTACAAAATTTTAGTTTTTGACTACAACTAAAACTACTGCTACAAAAAAATGGAGGAGTAGTAGTTAGTTATTTTTGCTGCTACGACTACTTGGAGTATAGTTTTTCAAACGCTGGTTTTAAATTTGAAAATTCGTTGTCAAAATTTTAAATAAAACAAATTGTTGTTGTTGAATTAAATTTAACTATCAAATAAATAAAGATGGTCAGAAAAATATGAACATTTCAATTGAGAATTATTTTTAAAATCTAAACTGTGGTTAGAATTAATTACTAAAGTTTATTTTAATAATAGAATTTAATTTTAAGTTTTGAAATTAAAAAGAAAACTCCTGAACTAAATTTTACCTTATAATTCTCTTAAATTTTGTTAGAGATCTCCAAACCTATGTTGACAATCTCCTCTAAGTGTCAGATATGTCAATCCGTTTCAAGAATTGATTGTCATTCCAAACATTTCTTTTCACAGATATTTTAAAATTAAATTCACGCGAAATCATTTCATACCTTTTCCTCTTAACTTTAGAAATTTACTGTCTCCTTTTAAGATTAACAATAAAATCTCCTGTTTTCTTTTTTTTCAAAATCAATACCATTTCAAAAAAAAAAAAAAGAAAAAAAAAATGAAAAAAAAAATGTATTTACTTTTAAACCGAGATATTTCTAGGCTTAATGAGACGAAAATTAATATAATTAATATTAAAAAAATTTTAGCAAAAACAAAACATGTTTTAAATAAAAAATTTATTTCAAATTGTGCTTAAAAAGGTGCTGATAATTAAATCTGGTTAATTGCATAATAAAATTCTATATACATACATAAGTATATAAGTACTTGTTAAAAAGACAAATCAATTGACCTATTAGAGTCAATTGAGAATTGATAAAGCTTTAAACAAAAAAAAAAAAAAATTCGGTACCAGAGAAAATCAAGTGAAATGGTTAATAACCTTTTATTAAGCCAAGATAAAGCAAAAATTAATATATTTTTGTTAAAACAGCTGATAAGAAAAGGCTGCCTAAAGAAGAGTATAAATACTGAAGAAAAGACTGGTAAAAGCACAGTCACTTTTAAAGCGTTTCTTTAAGAAGCGCTTTATAATAACAACAACAACAGCAGCAGCATTAGCAAACGAAAATAATTTCAAAAGGATCAACTAAAAGCAGATTGAAATAATTTTAATCATGCAGCGTATAGGACTTTTACTGCTTGGCATGGCCAGTTTAGTGGCCAGTGGTGTTATAATGGATAGAGGACGTGTGGGTCTGTCTCATGTTGTGGGCGGTTTAGGACTGCAAACCGTTCAGGGTAAGTTTCTAAAAAACATGAAGGGATTTTGGAAAAAAATTGAGGGAAAAATGAAGCTCTTAGGAGGGAGTGTAAGGGACTGCCTGGGACTTTTATTAGGGGAATTGTTTTGCATCCTCTTAATATTTATTTTTATATTTTAAAGGTATTAGAGACGGAGTTATTGGCGATACTTTGAGCCATGATGAGTTAGTGCGCCAAAAGTTAATTTTGGAAATTTTACATCAGGTTCATTTGCCCTTGCAGCAACAGGATTTGATCATGTTAGACGATCGTTCTATAATTACCAATGAAAATCTCTACATGCGTGTAAGTTGAATTTTTAAAGATTTCCTGCAACACAAATTTTTATAAACCTTCTTCTCTCCCTCTCTATGTCACCATCCAGCCCTTAACCCAAGAAATGCATTTGGTTTTGGATATGATTCGCAACAATCAAATGTTGGGCAAAGAAACTATTTGTACTCTCCACAATGATGAACATTTACGCCAAATGATCGGCCTCTATAGACTTATGGTAACTGCTCGTGATTTTGATACTCTCAAGCGTTTAATTGTCCACGGCCGTCAAAATATTAACACTGAAATGTTTGTTAATTGTTTGATTTTGGCTTTGGGTGAACGTGATGATACCCAAATGCTAATTGTTCCCGCCTTGCATGAAATTTTGCCACAACTCTTCCATGAGCAACGTGTTATTGATCAAGTACGCAATTTGGATACTGGTATTTCTTCTATCCGACCCCAATTAATGGATGTTGTGGACACAACACGCCAACAACGTCTCTGGAACTCACGTATTCCTCAACAACAAGGTGGTGGTTTATGGGATGTTTTGAATAGATCTCAAATGTGGGTGCCTTGGCGTGAACTTCATAAGCAATTAGCTTGGCGTAAAGTGGTAGGAGGTAATGTCCAACAACAACAAGATGTGACAACAGATAAATTGGTTATTACTTTACCTGGCAATGGCTTGCTAACAGAAGATATAGGCCTTAAAACTTATGTCAATATTCTTATTGATGAACTCGTTGTTAACCAAGATAAAATTAGAAACATTAACAGAAATCAAGGTGGAATAAGAGGTCTAGAACAGGATGTTAATGGACGTGGTATGTGGGGTCAAAGAGAACAAATGGATGTGGATGATATCAGAGGAGGCACAAGGAGAAATCGCGATGATGACAATGTTGATGATGACAATATGATGATAAACTCCCAACGTCGCAATAACCTAGGTCTAAGACGCGGAGGCCTGATAGATTCAATGAGAAATCGTGTGATGAACAGAGGCAGCCGTTTGGACGTAGACGATGATATGGATGTGGATAGTAAACGTATTTTAATTGGTGGAAGACAACGCGTTTTAAACCGCGTTGATGATGAGGATGACGATATGATGTCGAGCAGACGTTTACGCAATCGTTTAGATATGGACATTGAACGTAGCATAACTGGTGATAGACAAATACAGGGTCGTGACTTGGGTGAAGAACAGCGAGGCATTAACACAGTCAGTGTAAACGATGCTCGTTTATTGTTTGTAGGAAGACGTCGTAAAAATCCCAATAATGTGGTCAACTTAAATCGCAGAACATACGATGATGATGTAATCTCAGGAGGTCGCCATGTTTCCAAAGAAGGTAAAAATGATAAAGATGAACGTCAAAGAATGTGGCGGGATAATGATGAAGAAATCAAGAGAATGAACAAAAACAATAGACGTGGTGGTATGTTCTTGAACCATGAGAATGATAATGATGATGACTATTTAATGTGGAACATGAACCGCCGTTCGAATGGTATTAATGTGAACAACCGTGATATTGATGATGAAGACATTCTGCGACGTCAAGGTATGGGCATAGATATGGGTCGTGGACGTGATGATTTCCTTAATATTGTCAATCGCAATCGTATGGGTCAAAGACAATTATGGGGTAATGATGAAAATGTTATGGTGCATCATCGTAGTTTGGATATGGATTTGCCCACCACTACCATTGATAATGAACGTTTATTGCATATCAATCGCCACAGACTTAATAATGTCGATGATGGTCGTCGTGTCAATAACAGATTGGTAGATTTAGACGTAGAAGATGTTGACGATGATGTAGAACAACGTCGCAATATTAACATTCAAAGAGGTAACGGAAATTTGGACTGGACCCGTCTTGATGAACAAAGAAACTGGCAACGTGATAACATAAATATTAATAATCGTCGTGGTAAACAAGATCAACGTGAACAAAACTGGGGTCGTTTAGGCGTTGACAGCTCTACAGGACACCGCTACAGACGCAGTTTGGATTACGAGAAACTTAATATAGACAATGAAAATACCGTTATTGGCAAATTACTCTTACACACTTTACAACAATTAGTAGCCCGCCTCAACATTGAACGCATCTCTTTGGGTTTACCTCAACTAATTGAAGATTTGCAAAATAGCCAGATACAAGGTACGGGATCAATGGGTTCCCGTTTGGATATAACTTCAACTATCCGTCGTAATAATATACGTAATGTTGATGTACAAACTGTACATAAAATTGAAAATCTACTCCAACGTATTGATCAAGTTTTGCAACAAAGAGTTGGTGATATTTCCATAATGCAACACAATGAACAAATCAATGAAATTGGTTTGATTTTGGCTGGACAAATACAAGAAGTTGGCTTAATTGATCTCCTCAGGGAGGTACTCCAGCGTCCACAACAAAAAGGACAAATTGCCAATATTATAGAAAATGAGGTAGTACAAATGCTTTTAGCTGGAATTGTTAAAGTAGTCGATCGCAGAGTACAACAAGTGTTTAGAAAGCGTGAAGAATTCATTTCCACTGTACGTGGTGTTACCATTAACAATGTTGAAGTTGATAGATTACAAACTCATATGGAAATGGCTGATATAGATCTAAGCAATTTGTTGCGTAATAACATCGATGAAATAGTGCATGGCCATCAAAAAGAAGTTGTAGGACGTATTCCTCGTCTTAATCACAAAAACTTTAATATACAAGTTGATGTTACCTCCGATCACCAACAAAAAGTGGTGGTACGTAACTTGCTAGTACCCAAAGTAGATGGTCAAGGAAATACTATTCCCCTACAAGAAAGACGTCAAAATGTTATTGTTATGGATGTAACCACAGTTGAATTGCAACCTGGTCGCAACACCCTCAACCTCAGATCAAATGATATAACTTTAACTGCCCGTGATACCACACCTCTTACTGAAATCTATCAACAAGTTATGCAAGCTCTTAAAGGTGGCATTACCTTGCAAAAGGATCTCTTGGTAGGCCAAACCAATTTGTTGCCCCATCGTCTCCTTTTGCCTCGTGGCCGTGTTAATGGTTTGCCCATGCAATTGATTACTGTCATTACTCCTGTGGAAAGAATGTCTGGCATAAAGTATCAAGGCAAAAATAACGGTTTGGATATTTTGTTACTCGATCGTTTGCCTTTGAATTATCCTTTGCATTGTGATTTAACCGATCTCGATAGAGTTGTTTCAATGCCTAATCTTATGGTTAAGGATGTTAAAATCTATCATGATGAACAAATTAGAATGAATCTTATGAACTAGTTTAATAATGACGTTGATGATAATGATGACGGCAACTGAAAGTGAATAATTTAAAATAATTGATAAATTAATATTGACTGACCGCTATGTTTAAACGAAATCGAAAAACGTTTCCCACTTCTCCCGATAATGTTTAATTTTATATTAATTTGTATATGTTTTGTTTAATTTTAAATAAGTATTTTTGCAATAAATGCCACAAAAAAGCATAATTATTAAAGGGTTTTATTATTATTAAAGGGTTTTATTATTTCTTATTATATTGGAGCTTATCCTCATTTGTTTACAATTGAAGAGAGTTTTATAAGTCATATTGGGCCTTCGATCTTATTTATTTCATTTATGATGTAAGCCAAAGAGAATAAAAGATCTTCAATACCACTTTAACAGACGTAATATGTGGGGATAGCAAAAGGCAAATTAATAAAGATAATACTATAAGAATAGATTACTATAATGTCAACAAGGATATTGTGAATAGGAAATCCCAATGTTACAACATTTCTGATGCAGAACGTGATGGAATTTAAAGAAATGGCGATAGTAATAATGACCATTTATTATTAGTAGATGGGGAATAACTTATAGGAAACTATCAAAAGTCTAGAAACTAAATCGTTGATGAGAAAGAATAGACGTTAAGTCGAGATATCGACATTGAAAAAACTGAGAACAGAAAATTTTTAAAGGATAATATTATAACCATAACAGTTGGCCAAATGGTGCTTATCAATGTTAAACTTCAACAAGAAATGGAAAGATGAATTGATTATTATTCTACCCGAAATGATTTATAAAAAAAATATAAATTGCTAAAAATTTACGTAAATAAACTCATTATAAACCAGAAATACTAACAGTAACCAATGGGGAATTAGAAGTTCGGAACTTGATGTTAACGGATGTAGTAGAGGTAGAGCACAAATGGATATGGATGATATAATGGGTGACATGCCAAGAAATATCGATGATGATGAACTCCAAAAGTCGCAATATTATAGGTTTTAGAGGGGAAGACATAAGAAATCGTCTGATGGCAGCCTTTTAGACATTGACAATGACATGGATAGACCGAATTTTGATGCGATTTCTCAATATTTTAACCTGTGATGATGACGATAAAATGTCCATAACAAGCGCATGTCTTCATAATTCTATAAATATGTATAAGGAACGTTATAAGACTCCAGATGGACAAATGGAGTGTCGTGACTTGTGTGAAGAGAAGCGCAATATTAACATTGTTATATAATGAAAATGGTGTAAATTTATTGCTTGTGGTAAGAAAACGTTGAAAATTCAACAATATTTTAAATATAAAATACAGAATTTCTGATAACGAAGATATTATCTCGCGGAACATCGTACTTCCAAGGATAGCGAGAGAAATCAAATGACAAATAATGTGAGAAAAAAGATACTTCCAACATAGAATCCGAGAATATGAAATGGAAATTCGCATGGAACATTTTGAAATATTACTATTGAATTTGAATTGGGCAGATGATGTGGCACTATTGGTGGAGCAATCATCTGCACCCTTCAACGAGATAGTTACAAACGATTGCCTAGGAAGAAATAATAATGCTAAATATTGAAGGTTCAGGATAAATGTCCAGAAAATATTGCAAACACAGTAACATATTCTTAGGGGTTATATATACTGCATCGGCTATAAGTGAAACTGCTTCAAACTGTAAAACTTAGAACTCTTGTAGGAAGAGCATGTTGAACGATATAAATTACAGTACCTTCCACTTTGCACTTTGCAGAGACAATGTAATGAAACTGACAGAGAAAGATGGATCCATGCCCTCTATTCTAATATAGAACTTTGGTTGAACATGGAATCATGGAGTACTTAATTTTTATTTGAAAGAAGTCCTCAGTAGACATAGTAGCTTAATGTTAGCACGAGCAGAGAAATGTTATATATAGATACTCGAATTTAATTGAGGAAATCATTGAAGAGAATGCAAATACTAAACCCATAATTTCATACAAATGTATTTTGAAAACAGGAGTAGGAGTATAGCCGCATTAGTCATAAATAAACATCTCTCCGTAGTTAGACAGATAGATAGATAGAACGAAAAAAATGTGAGTCTCTAAGCTTTGCCATCTAAAAAATTCTTTATGAAGCGCTTTATATCACAACAATCTCTTACCTTTGAATAAGCTCCCACGGGACTTTTTCAAATGTCTTTTCATGAATCTTGCTAAATCTGCATACGTCTAATAAAATATATAAAAGATCACAAAGTCAGTAACTAAAGTTTGGTTTCGATTATGGGTTTGGGAATAACTGCCTGTTCCTTCAGAAAGTCGAAAATTTAGTGAGTAAAGTCAATTATCTTGGTTGGTGAAAGAACAAAGACTTGATTTGGTGTCATTGAATATTCGAAAAATATTATTCTGTAAGATCTTGACTATAATCTTGCAACACTTATTGAAATGTCGTGAACCTTGAAAAATTTGCACAGTTTTAATTAAAACATCTACTAAAATATATGAATAACGAAATTCGTTTCCAAAATTTGGTCTTTTACGAATAAAGAGAATTACTGAGAATTGTCTTCCCAACGGCAATGTAATCTGTTCAGATGTCTTGTCGATAAATAATTGAATAAAGCCACGTATCTTGAGACTTAATTTGGCAATTAAATTCGCCCAAACGATTTGTCGTGGAACTTGAAAAATTAGCACAGTTTGATTCAAATGTTTCCTAAAATGTTTGAATGATAACAAATTAGGACGGATTTTATAGTTTGGCATTGATTACGGAGGGAGGAATAACTGCATTCGGAAATCCGAACATTCTATAATTCTTTGAAATTTTTGCTGAAAGAAAGGAATGCTTACACCTAACATAAAATAAATTTGATTTGATTCGAACATGTAGGATTGGAAACACTCAATTAGTTAAATCAGACAACCCTTAACCCATTCTTCTTTACAGGGGATGGTAAATAGATTATGGAAGGGACGATGATAGAGAGGGAAGTGCTTGTAGACATAAGACTTAAACTTGCCTAATTTGTAGGAGACAAAAAACATTCCGGAGATAGTTTATTCCATATATGGACAGGTCGGCTGAAGAACGTATTTTCTCTACACAGAAAAAAATATTGTCTTATATTTTTCAGCTAACACAGCAATATTCCAGCAATATTTTTTTTCTTATTTAAATTTTTCATTCATTCACAGAAAAAATATGGTCCATTAAACGATTTATCAAATATAAAATTTATTTCAATTAATGTTTTAATTGTATCAATTATTCAAGTGATGAAAATTAAAATTTTCTAATATTTTTTTTTTTTATTAAAAATTAAACAATTTATCGGCTTTCAATTATTATTCTTATTGTATCAATTAATAAAGTAACCAAATATAGATAAAAATAAGTGATAATTTGAATAATTTAATATACTTTTTCATAGGTTAAATTTTAATTAATAAAATAATTGAATATGTATTATTCGTAATTGAATTTGGATTTTAGATTTTTCTATGTAAAACTTGAATTTAAATTGTTAGAATACTAGAATACTTTGATTTTAATTATATTTTTATTTAATTATAATAATTTAATTGAAATTTTCTCGAAAATATTTTTTTTCTGTGTTCAATCATCTACTTGATTTAATACTTTTTTTAATGGGAAAATTTTTTCTGTTTTTTATTTTTCACAGTTATTAGTAATTGATATAATACCGAATAACAATTTCTCAAAAATTTTATCACACATGAAAAAATCGATTGCATTGAACTCTATAGTCTATGCATAATAAAACTATGTACTCAGTTTTTTTCCAGGAAAACAAAATTTCTCACAAAGGGACTTCAAAGTTCCGAAAATACACAATTAAAAAAAATATATATATAAAATATTAACCAGATTTATATCTATAAATTAAGAAAAATTCTTTATATAAAATATGTACTTAAATAATAAATATAACATTAAAGGATTAAATTTTCAAAAAGATATTTTCCTAACTTTTTATACTGAACATTTAAATAAAAAAATGTTATTATATTGCAGGGTTTTCATTTGACTTCCATATTGGGTCCATATAATCTCCTTACATATTTTATAATATTCTTAAAAATTGCGCATCTTTCGGAAGTTTGAAGTCTTTTTGAGAGGAAATTTTACATCCTGAAGAAAAAATGTTACATCCTGAAAATAAATATTTAGTAAATGGTAAAATTTTTAAAATGATACGAGGGCGGATAAATAAGTCCGTGACTTTTCGAACTTCCCTCGTAGTTATATGAAATGCAACACTATTTCCATCAAGTATCACCTGTTAATAGACTACTGTCAAATTTTGACCAAGTGTCGTTATTTACTTTAAAAAATAGGATTTTTCGAGGTCCTTAAAATAGGCATTTGTTTGGTCAATAATTTCATCGTTGGAGCTTAATCTCTTTCCACCGACCCATTTTTTTAGGTTTGGAAATAGGAAGTAGTCACTAAATCCGGATAATGTGGCGGATGTGGTACCAATTCTTAGCCCAATTCATAGAGTTTTGCCATTGAGACTGCACACGTGTGCACCCGTGCATTATCTTGATGAAAAAGAACGTTTTTCTTGGCCATATGGGGTCGTTTTCTTTTTAAATCCTCATTGAATCGATCTAATAAGTTGGCATAATATTCGCCGTTTATTGTTTTTTCCTTTTGAAGGTAATCGATGTGGATTATACCGCGTGCATCCCAAAAAAACTGTTGCCATTACCTTATTGGCCGACAAACTTACCTTGGCCTTCTTCGAAGCAGGTTCACCCGGAGAAACCCATTGTTTAGACCGCTGCTTGGTCTCCGGCGTACAGTAATGGATCCATGTCTCATCCACAGTTACAAAACGCCGCAAAAACTCATTCGGATTGCGGTTAAACAACTCCAAACAATCCTTTGAAGTTGTCACAAGTTTACGTTTTGCTCAATTGAGAGCATACGCGGCACCTATCTTGCAGACAACTTTCTTAAACCCAGCTGATCATTTAAAATCGAAACCACACTGCCATATGAAATGCCTATGGCATCAACAATCTCACGCTTTACCTTGGTTTGATTGACGGGTTTTATTTTCGCAAAAAATAATGTTTAATGAGCACTCGAAATTCACTTTTTTCCATTTTTAGAAAAATACACGAGGTTGTATGATTTGAACAGCTGTTAAACACAAATTAAATGATGGTACTTGATGGGAATAGTGTTGCATTTTATATAACCACTAGGGAAGTTCCAAAAGTCACGGACTTATTGATCCGCCCTCGTATTATCTTAAGTATTTGTGCTGCAGCATTTAAATATAACATTATATTGCAGGGATTCTTAGCTTTCATTTAATACTCCTATTGGATTGATATAATATTTGTAAATATTTTATAATTTTTCTTACAAATGTGTATCCTTCGAAAATTTGAAATCCTTTTAAGAGAAAATTTGACGTCCTGGAGAAAAACTGAGTAGGTAGTTTTCCTACGTATGATCTCTAGTTTCATATCGATATATCGATTTTTTCATATGTGAAGTTTTTAATTGAATGAATTATTTTAATGATTGGTAACTTTTTTGGTGCATGTAATGTGTCGTTTGATCGACTATATACGATAAGTCAGGAATAAACGGTCGGGATGCTGCCTAATAGACTTTCAAGCCTAGGCCTAAATATGAGAGTTGTACCCTATTTTCGGTTGGATGCAGTTTAAATTAATCGAGACACTTGAACGCTTCTTTGGACATTTGAAAATGAAAATGTGTTTACTCCAATACATTGTATTCACATGCACGAAACATCAAGAGCTTCCGATTCCATAATATTTATACAATATACAAATGTAAACCATGTTATTTTTCAATATTGATGAATTTTTCGTCAGTAATATGAAGCAAACATTATTAAAGTTATTAATGATCTCAGGTGAACTCGATATACAATGCACATTGGGATCGCCCTGAACACAACTTGACATTAACTAAATTAACTAAAGTCTTTTGGATGTCAAATTAAAAAAAAGAAGTTTGCGCTTAATGTAATTTTTTTATACCCTACACCACCATAGGTGCATTTGTGTTGATGTTTGTAACGCATAGAAAAAGTTATCCAATACCCACCTTAAAGTAATCGACTACGAATTACTTTTTAAATCGATCTAACGATGTACATCCGTTTGGCTAACTGGCTGTCCATGTAAACCTTATGCACAAAGTACAGGTCGCAATTTTAAATATAATTCAATGAAATTTGATACGTGGGACTTTTATGATACAAGGACGAAGACTATTGAAATTGGTTCCAATCGGTCCATTATTTTACCTAGCACCCATACAAATGCCCCCCCGAAATAGAGTTTAAGCACTCAAAAATGCCTTAAAGAAAATAAAAATCGTTGTTTTTAATTATGCTTTTTTTTCAAGGGATTTATTGCAAAAACACTTAATTAAACAAAAACTATTTAGTACTAGAAATTAATTATAAACATAAATGCAAAAAAAAGAAGAGTTTCGTTTTCGTACTAATCTAAAACGGCCATTAGAATCATTAATCATTTACTTAATTCAAGTGCATCATTTTCATTTGATCATCATGATAGATCATCACATCTTTCACCATAACATTAGGCATTGACATAACTCTCTCCAAATCGTTAATATCACAGTGCATAGGATAATTCAAAGGCAAACGATCAAGTAACAAAGTAGTCAAACCATTCATATGATTTAACATCATGTTATCCATTCTTTCTATTGGAGTAATGGCGGTAATCAATTGCATGGGTAAACCATTAACACGACCACGAGGCAATAAAAGATGATGTGGCAACATATTAGTTTGTCCTTGTAAATTATGTTTATGCAACATAATGTTACCGTTTAGGGCTTGCATAACCATTTGATAGATTTTTGTAAGAGGAGTAGTATCAGGGGAAGTTAAGGTATTATCATGAGAGCGAAGAGTTAAAGTATTAAGGCCTGTGTGTAATTCAACTGTATTAACATCTAGAACAATGACATTTTGACGTCTTTCTTTTAGGGGAATCAAATGGCCTTGATTATTAACTTTGGGGATTAAAAGGTGACGGACCATAACTTGTTGTGTGCGTTCAGAGGTAACTTCAACTTGTATGTTAAAAGTTTTGTGATTAAGACGAGGCACACGACCTACAACTTGATTGTGCTTCAATTCCTGGAAAATATTGCTAAGATCAACTTCTGTTAATTCCATATGAGTTTGTAATCTATCAACTTCAACATTGTGAATGGTAACTCCTGGAACAGTGTTAATGATGTTTTCGTCTTGTTTGGAATTCAGTTGTATTTGGTGATCGGCTACTTTAACAATATCAGCTAAAAGCATTTGTACTGCTTGATTTTCTATTAAATTAGCAATTTGTCCTTTTTCCAAAGGCTGTTGGAGTACCTCTTTGAGGAGTTCTATTAAGCCAGTTTCTTCAATTTGACCTGCTAACATAAGACCAATTTCATTGATTTTTTCATTGTGTTGCAGGTGAGAAATTTCTTGAATTCTTTGTTGTATAACATGATCCAGACGTTGGATAATATTTTCTATTTTACGCATAGTATGCACATCAACACCACGTATATCATTGCGGCGACTGGTAGTAGTGGTCATATCCAAGCGGGAACCCATTGATCCTAAACCTTGTATTTGATTATTTTGCAATTCTTCAATTAGTTGAGGCAAACCCAAAGAGATGCGTTCAATATTAAGGCGGGCTACTAATTGTTGTAAGGTGTGTAAGAGTAATTTGCCAGTGACGATATTGTCATTGCCTATATTAAGATTTCCGTGGTCCAAACTGCGTCTGTAGCGGTGTCCGCTAGTGGTGTCAACACCTAAATGCCCCCAGTTTTGTTCACGTTGATCTTGTTTACTACGGTGATTGTTAATGTCCACATTATCACGTTGCCAGTTTCTTTGTTCATCAAGACGAGACCATTCCATATTTCTGTTACCTCTTTGAATGTTAATGTTGCGACGTTGTACTACATCATCATCATCATCTTCCACGTCTAAATCTATCAATCTGTTACTAACACGACGGCCATCATCAACATTATTAAGTCTTTTACGGTTAATGTACAATAAACGTTCATTATCAATGTTGGTGGTGGGTAAATTCATATCTACACCACGATGGTGCGTCATAACATCTTCATCATTACCCCATAATTGTCTGTGACCCATACGATTGCGATTGATGATGTTAAGGAAATCATCACGACCTCTACCCATATTCATGCTCATACCTTGACGTTGGAGTACATCTTCATCATCATCATTGAGAATTTGACGATTTTGCCAATTGGTACGAGAGTTAACATTCATGTTATTCCTTTGACGATTCTTGTTCCACATTAAATCATCATTTTGATTTTCCATATCCCACATCATATCACTACGTCTATTATTCTTGCTCATTATTTTCATATCTTCTTCATTATCCTGCCACATTCTTTGACGTTCATTTTTATCAGTTTTACGGCGACCTCCTGAGTTCATTACATCCTCATCTTCATTCACGAGATTATTACGATGATCCATTGTTACAACTCTGTTGGGATTTTTGGAACGTGTACCCACAAATAATAAACGAGCATCATTTATACTGACTGTATTAATTCCGGGTTGTTGTTGTTGTTTCATGTAACGACCACCCATATGCCAATTACTGTTCATTCTCCTTTTTTTATCCATAACACGTCCGCCGGTCATCATATCATCGTTATTATCATGTCTCATATTCCACATTTCAGTTTCATCTCTTGCATTGTCCATACGACGTCTACCGCCCATCATAACACGATTTCTATCCATGGCATGTTTGATATCAATATTAAGTCTGCTACCTTCCATAATACCACGACTCCTCATCATATCATCTTGATTAACAGCACGAGTACGACGCCATTGCGTGTTCATCATCATATCGTTGTTATCATCCATAATATCATCCACATCCATTTGTCTTCTGTTATTCCACATACCACGTACATTTACTTCGTGTTCAACACCTCTCCTACCCCATTTATTGCTGTTGATGTTTCTTATCTTGTCCTGGTTGACAATTAATTCATCGATAAGAATATTTACATGAGATTTAAGGCTCAAATCTTGACTCAATAAACCTTCACCGGGCAGAGAAATTACCATTTTTTCCATATCCCTTTTTACCATATCCATGTTTCTCATATCCATATTTCCCATATCCATTTGATTTTGTACCATAGGATTTCTTCCTATCATTTTATGCCAGGCCATTTGTTTATGCATTTCACGCCAAGGCATCCACATTTGTGATCTATTCAAAACATCCCACATACCACCACCTTGTTGCATAGGAATACGAGAGTTCCAAAGACGGTTACGAAGACCTACATCTCCCATACCAACCATACCACCTCCCATTCCTCTCATACTACCCATTCCTCCCACAACATCCATCAATTGGGGTCTTAGTGAAGATACTCCAGTATCCAAATTGCGCACCTGATCAACAACACGATTCTCATGGAAGAGTTGAGGTAAAATTTCATGCAAGGCGGGAACAATTAACATTCGAGTATCATCACGTTCACCCAAAGCCAAAACCAAACAATTAACAAACATTTCAGTATTAACGTTTTGACGAGTATGAACGATCAAACGCATAAGAGTATCGAAATCACGAGCAGTCACCATAAGTCTATAGAGGCCGATCATTTGGCGTAAATGTTCATCATTGTGGATACTACAAATGGTTTGTTTGCCCAACATTTCATGATTGCGTAGCATATTCAAAACCATATGCATTTCTTGGGTTAAAGGCTGGAGAGAGAGAGAGAGAGAATGAGAGAGAATTAAAAATCATCAATCATGAAAATATTATACAATTTAAACTTACACGCATATAAAGATCTTCATTGGTTATGGTAGTACTATCATCCATCATTAACAAATCGTTTTGTTGCAAAGGCATATGGACCTGATGTAAAATGTCCAAAATTAACTTTTGACGCATTAACTCTTCACGGGTCATAGTATCACCCACAACATTACCTCTAATACCTTTAAAATATGTAGTAAAAAAAAAAAATATTACTTTTTTAGGTGACCACCAAAAATTCATAAAAGTAGTATTGAGTAAAGGATCTTTGTAAAATATAGATTTCAAATTCTATTTAATAAAATTACTTTCTTTAATTTGATTTTAAATTTTCCTCAATATTTATTTCAATTTCCCTTCACTTACCCTCCCGCATCATTTGCATATCCAAACCGCCTACCGAATTGAGACCCATACGTCCTCTGTCCATTATAATACCACTGGCAACTAGAGTGGCCATGCCAAGCAGTAAAAGTCCTATACGTTGCATAATGAAAAAATTCTTTTCAAGCTGCTGTTGTTGGTATTTCTTAAATATTTTCGATTAGTTCTCCTCCTGTAGCTGTTATTATTAAGCGTTTCTTAAGAAACACTTCTGAAAGTGACTGTGCATTTTGTTTTCTTTTCAACAGTATTTATACTCTTAAATTCACCTTAAAATCTTATCTCTTGAACCAAACAAAATTCTTGTTTTAACTTTATCTTCTTTCAGGTTATTAACCACTCATTTAAGATTTTCATTAAAATAAAAATAAATTGTTGCGGGGCCTTATCAATTTTAAATAATTTTTAATCGTTAGGGGTGATTTAATTTGTCTCTTGACGTACAAATAAGTGCAATTAATAAGATTTAATACCACCGTGTGACAGGCATTTTCTCAAAAAGAAAAAAATCGATAGATGCATGAAACTAAATTTGACGTCCTGGTGAAAAACTGAGTACGCCGTTTTATTATGTATGGACTCTAGTTTGTTGTATATATCGATTTTTTCATGTGTGAAACATTTTTTGGAAAATTGTTACACTGTGTTATTAATACAATTTATTAATGAATGCATTTTATTTGTATTAAAGAAAAAAATATTAAGATTAAGAAAAATAAAATTAAAAAATTTAATGCACCAGAAAAAATAGGTTTGTTTTTCTTTTTTTTTTTTAAGTGGAAATTTTTTAAAGTATGTACTTGACACCATAAGCTCGGGCTGTTATTTTTCTCCTACAGGAAATTATTTTTGATAGGATTCAGTTTCATATTGACCGTTGATTTCTTTGAGTTTCCATGTCAGTGTCTTTTTGTATTAAGGCTTCAGATCTGATTAATTTATTATTTATCATAGTTTTATCCTGAAAATCAAAAGACTAAATTTTTTAGCGATTTTTTTTAAATAAAATTGTTTATAATGTTCGATAATGTCATTATAATTTTTTGTATAAAAAGGTAATAATTGATTTTATTTAGAAAATTGTCGAGTTAAAAATTTCTTTAAAAATCAGTTTTGAGGTATAAAATCAATTTTTGATAAGAAATATTTTTATTATTATTATATTTAATTAAAAGGTTAAGTTAAACATTTTTTGGAGATTAAAATTACATTTTTTTAGATTTTTCTTTACGTGCAGTTCAATTTCTTGGTAAAAAAACAGTTTTAAATATTTTTTTTTTACAAAATCCATAATTGTAGTTTTCCAACCTTCTTCAGTATATATACACATGTCGATAACATTTCAAACAGATTTGTAAGAGATTAAAACAAAATCATATTTAAACAATTTTTCTACAGAAATTAAAAAAAAAAAAATAAATTATAAAAAAATTTTTTTTCTTTACACAAAGAAAAGTAAGAACAATTATAAAAATTATTTTTTTTACACAAAAAAAAAAAAATTCTACAGAAATTAAAAAAAAAAAAATAATTTAAAAAAATTATTTTATTTTACACAAAAAAAGTAAAAACAATTTTCTACAGAAATTAAGAAAAAAAGAAATTATAAAAAATTATTTTTTTTTACACAAAATTTTTTTCTACAGAAATTAAAAGAAAAAAATTATAAAAAATTATTCTTTTTTACACAAAAAAGAAAAAAAAAAATAAAAACAATTTTTCTACAGAAATTAAGAAAAAAAAAAGAAATTAAAAAAAATTATTTTTGTTCATAATTGTAGAGTTTTCCAACCTTCTTCAGTATATATACACATGTCGATATGATTTCAAACAGATTTGTAAATCTGTTAAAAAAAAATAAATTATAAAAAAATATTTTTTCTTTACACAAAAAAAAGTAAAAACAATTTTTCTACAGAAATTAAGAAAAATAGAAATTATAAAAATTATTTTTTTTACACAAAAAAAAAATCTACAGAAATTAAAAAAAAAAAAATAATTTTAAAAAATTATTTTTTTTACACAAAAAAAAGTAAAAATAATTTTTCTACAGAAATTAAGCAAAAAGGAAATTATAAAAAATTATTTTTTTTTTACACAAAATTTTTTTTCTATAGAATTTAAAAGAAAGAAATTATAAAAAATTATACTTTTTTACAAAAAAAAAAAAAAAAAAAAAATGTAAAAACAATTTTTCTACAGAAATTAAAAAGAAATTATAAATAAATTATTTTTTTTACACAAAAAATATTTTTTTTCTACAGAAATTATAAAAAATTATTTTTTTACACAAAAAAGAAAAAAAGTAAAAACAATTTTGCTACATAAATTAGGAAAACGAAATTAAAATTTTTTTTTCTTCAGAAATTATAAAAAAATATTTTTTTTTACACAAAAAAGAAAAAAGTAAAAACAATTTTTCTACAGAAATTAAAAAAAGAAATTATAAAAAAATTATTTCTTTTACACAAAATTTTTTTTTACTGAAATTATAAAAAATTATTTTTTTTTTTTACACAAAAAAAAGAAAAAGTAAAAACAACTTTTCTACAGAAATTAAAAAAAAGAAATTATAAAAAATTATTTCGTTTACAAAAAAAAAAAAAAATTCTACAGAAATTAAAAAAATAAATTTTAAAAAATTATTCTTTTTTACACAAAAAAAGTAAAAACAATTTTTCTACAGAAATTAAGGAAAAAAGTAATTATAAAAAAATTTTTTTTTTACACAAAAATTTCTTTTCTATAGAAATCAAAAGAAAGAAATTATAATCAATTATTTTTTTTTACACAAAAAAGAAAAAAGTAAAACAATTTTTCTACAGAAATTAAGAAAAAAAGAAATTATAAAAATTATTTTTTTTTACACATTTTTTTTTCTACAGAAATTAAAAGAAAAATTATAAAAAGTTATTTTTTTACAAAAAAAAAAAAAAAAGTAAAATAATGGTTTAATAAATTTTGCCGATTTTTCAATTTTGATTAGTTTTCAGCAAAATGTGTAAATTTTTATTTTAAAAATTGCAATTACATTATGGTTTTTGGTGGAAAAACAATTTTTGTGGTGATTTTCAATATAAATAAATGTATATTAACAGAGAAATCTGTAAAATATCATAATCCTTGGCTCATCTGAAGTTATCAAAATATTTTGTATTTTTTAATTAAAAATATTTTTAGCCGTTGTTTCACCTTGCAAATGTTTTGTAAGAGAAAACAGCGTCAAACAAAATTCCATAAAATGTCAGCGCTATGATTAATGATAAGTAAAAAATCATTTCCCATTAAGAAACATAAATTAAGAAATATTTTATATAACGTTTATGTCATTTTGGTCAAATATTCGACTAATCTGAACATAACATATTAAAACTTATTAAGTTAAAACTTATTAAGTTTTAATATAAAAAAGAGGAAGAATTATATGAAAACCAAATAAATACGAAAAAGTTTAAATATTTTCATACTTAATATCATCATTTTTGCAGATACACTTAGGCCACCTTAAAGATAAACAACTCAATTAATTAATACAGAATGAACTAGTTATCAATTATAAGTAACCACCCAGCAAAAACTTTTTGGTTTTCGGTAATAACAACTACTTATTAAAGTAGTTTCTTGGTAATGAGGCGTCATTATTATTTGAATACTCTGTATTACATTAATAAGTACTCAATAGCATAATAGCATAGTAATACTGCAATCACGTGGATGAGTTGGCTAGAGCGCCGGATTAACAACCAGAAGGTTGTTGGTTCAACCCCATTCTGAAGCTGTTAGTTTTTTATAACAAAATATCTTAAACGATATTTTAAACTAAATAGAGTTTTTGTCGCTTAGGCTGCTATGTGCGAGATGGTGCACTGAGTAAGACGTTAGTCAGTTAAAACGAATGATTAGTTTGTGTCCAAGTTCGAGTCTCACTGACGGCAAAATTTTTTTGTTTTTTTATTTTTGTTTTTGTTTGAGTACATATTTTTTAGTACCCCTAGAGTCAAAAAATAACTACATGAATTTGTGGACAACTCGAACAAAAATAACTAGTTATTCAGGCAAAAAATAAGTAGTTTATTTTTGTTTCCAATTATACCTGCTAGCTTACCAGGAAAGCAAAGTTTTTGCTGGGCACTGCCTGATTCGAATTCGTATTGCTTAGAAAAGAAAAGTGTATTGTCGCAATAATCATATTCGTATTACGGAAGTTTTCTCCATCGGGAGAAATTGTGCGTCACAGGCAATATATCTAAGCAATAAGAAATCAATACACCTGCAAGAAAAATAGGCAATATTGCTAGTTAATCATCTAGGTGAAAAATAGAAGTTACCGCCAGATAATCTTCTAGAAGATGTAACAAATATATAGAAAAATAATCATTAACTAAATCTAGAAATAATATAATAAGGAAAATTTTTATATCTTGCAAATCATGCATGCACATAAATCTTAAGGTCATAAAATACGAAAACTAAAATGTTCACATAAAATATTAATTTTTTGCTAAAAGAAAAATAATATTTTTTAATTTTTGAAAAATTGAGACTGAAAAGTTAAAGTATTGTACGAGGGCGGATCAATAAGTCCGTGACTTTTTGAATGAAACACAGTTTTTAAAATATAAACAGTTTTTAATATATAAAAGAAAAATAAAATTTTTTCATTTTTGAAAAATTTTTCGACAACTAAAAAAATTGAGACTGAAAAGTTAAAGTACTGTACGAGGGCGGATCAATAAGTCTGTAACTTTTTGAATGAAACACAGTTTTTAAAATATAAAATATCTATTTTTTGCTAAAAGAAAAATAATATTTTTTAATTTTTGCAAAATTTTTCGACAACTAAAAAAATTGAGACTGAAAAGTAAAAGTGGGATATCATCAATTTATTGCGCAGGTAATAATCACCTTACTAAAAAGGGCGATATTTTAAGGATAAAAATAATAAAAAAAAATTAAAATTGTATATATTTTTTTGTTGTTTATTGCCTAATTTTCTTTAAACTGATAAAAATATAATATTAGAAAAATATTGCTTTGATGATTTTTCATTCAAATAATAAAAAGAAGATATTGCATAAATTTCTTCTAGGAAGATAACTTCCAAATGTTTGTAGGTTGAAAAGTAAGGACATAAAAAGCTGTTTGTTTTGTTTTAATTACATAATTAAAAATGGATAATTTTCCATTATTCCAATATCAAAATTCCTTCACAAAAAATTTGAATTCTTTTTCAATTTTAATTTATTCATAGATTTCTAAAACTTCATATATACATACATATTTTCCCATGAATAAAAAACTTCAATAGAAATCTATATTGTCACTTATAGTCATTTAATAGTATCTTAAATAAACCTCCTTCCCCCTTTTTCTCTTTACAAAAAAAAAAAAAAAATACCCCATTACAATTCTGTTTATATCCTTTTTAATCCTTCCTTGAACACAAGATTCTTAAGGAATTTTTAAACTATTTAAAATATACTTTAACATAAAAAATAAACACGTGTATGACTTTTATTCCTTCTTTTTTTGGAGAAATTCTTTGTTGCTTATTTTCTTTTCCATTCAAATTCAAACATTATCAAAATTCTTTATTTGTATTTTATAATTCAAGATTTCTTTTTTTGCATTGTAACGCTGTTACTGTTTTACATTTTCGAAAATCTTTACAAATAAGAGATATATTTTTCTGTTATTATTGTGGAAATAAACAAATGAATCAAAGGAAATAAAATCAACATACCCACCCACACATTGTGTGTTGTATATGTGTATTTAAAGGAAAGGAAAGGGAAAGGAGGAATGTTTTACTTCCTGTTTCTTAAGAAAAAAAAAATGGTTACAATCTTATTTTTATCCTTTTTGGTTTTTTGTACAATATGAAATAAAAGAATGAGGTTTTATTATATTTATTTGTGTGACAAAAAAAAAAAAACGTAATAAAAAAATATATATGTTTATTTGTGTATGAGTGTGTTAAAAGACGATTTGTCTTTATGCTTAACTTGATAGCTCAATATCACGTCTTCGTTTTTTCTCCTTTTTTTTTTCAAAACGCAAGCAAATGTTTATTCATTTATTTGGTGTGAAAAAGTCTTTGTATTATTATTGTTATGTTGAATGTTGTTGCTGTTGGGTTTTTGTTATTGTTGTTGTTATTATTATCCTTAGCACGTTTAAAGGATGCCCCTAAGTTGTGATTTGATTGAATTCTT
Organism: Protocalliphora azurea; assembly: GCA_932274085.1. Lineage (NCBI taxonomy): Eukaryota > Metazoa > Arthropoda > Insecta > Diptera > Calliphoridae > Protocalliphora > Protocalliphora azurea. The sequence continues at coordinate 5,101,577 of OW026522.1, read as the reverse complement.
TAACACACACACATACACCGTTTTGTGAATATTTTTATTAGAAGAAAGTGAAGAATTTTTCCAGAAATCAAGCTATATTATTTGAAGCTTTAAGAGCAGATCTTTTTCGGAAGCAATTTAAGCTTCAAATAAAGATTTTTGCAAATCTTTAAAAAGGCTTAAATTAGTTGCAATTTTGGGTTTGTTAAAGTCTCAAATTAGCTTAAACTTTAGGTTATTATTTCAGTCCAAATCTACTTCAATCTTAGTTATATATTTAGCCCAAAGTAACATCTATCTTATGTTTTTATTTGCGCCTAAATTGGAATCAAGCTTAGTGTTTTGTGGAGTTTAAAGTTAGCTTCAATTGTTGGCGCTTTAAAGCACTGAAAGTACTTATAGTCTTAGGTATTTAATTTAATATTCAATCTTACTGTTTTTAAAGTTAAAAAAAGAAAAAAATTTTTTCAGTCTTCACAAAATTCGCAATTATCTTCAGCTTTAGGCCAAATTAGCTATAATTGTATTTTTTTTAAGCAGGAAAGGTATTTTTAGATTTAAAAAAGTAGCTCCAAATTAGCTTCAATCTTTTAGCTTGCATTTTAGGCATATTTTTAAATAGCAAATTATCTTCAATCTTTAATCTATTTAAGGTCACAAATTAGCTCAATCTTAAGTATTTAAAAATACCTAATTAACTGTAGCTTTTTAAAGCACCAAATTAGATTCAATTGTGAGATACTCAAATTAGTTTTAAAATATTAAATTAGTCTCAATCTTAGTTCTTTTTAAAGAAAAATTAGCTTCAATATTAGGTCTTTTTGAAGTAACAAATTATTTACAATCATGGGCCTTTTAAAGGTATTAAATTAGCATCACTTGTGGTCTTTTAAAAGTATCCTTTTTGGAGTCCCAAATTAGCTTCAATCGTGAGTCTTTTACGGTTTCAAACTAGCTTCAATCTTAGCCCCTTTTATAGTCACAAATTATCTTCAATAACATGTTTATATAGTAGCAAATAAGTTTCATTCTTTAGTATATTTGAGGTACCAAATTATCTTTAACCTTACTCCTATATTAGTTTCATTTGTGGATCTTTTTAAAGTACCAAATTGACTACAATCTTGGGTCATTTTAAGGTTCCAAATACGCTTTAATTTAATTTCTTTTTAAATTAGCAAATTAACTTCAATAGTGAGTTTTTTTTAGGTTCGAAATTAGCTTAATCTTAAGTTTTTTTTAATTATCAAATTAGTTTTAATCTTGAAATATTTAGCTTCAATCGTAAGCCAGTTTAAAGTACTAAATAAGCTTCAATTTTAAGCCTGTTTGGAGTCCCAAATTAGTTTCAGTAATGAGTTTTTAAGGTCCCATATTAACTTCAACCTTAGGTCTGTTTAATTCTCAAATAAGCTTCAGTCGTGAGGCTTTTAAAGCCTTAAATTAGCTTCAATTTTAGGTTTTTTTAAAGCATGAAATTAATTTTAATATTAAGTTCTTTTAAGGCATAAAACTGGAATCAATCTTAGTACTTTTTAAAGCCCCAATTAGTTTCATTAGTGAGTATTTAAAGGTTCCAAATTAGCATCAATCTTAGGTTTTTTTTAAGTATTAAATTAGTTTTAATATTAATTATTTTTAAAGTAACAAATTAGTTTTAAACTTAGGTATTTTCAAGGTACCAAATTGGCTTACATTTTAGGTCCGTTTAAGGTACTAAATTTACTTCAATCTTAGGTATTTTTAATGCACCAAATTAGCTTCTATCCTAATCTTTTTAAGAGTTCCAAATTAGCTTCAATCGTAGCTCTTTTTAAAAATTACCAAAGTAGCATAATTGTATGCCTTTTTACAATATAAAATTTTTTTCAATTGTGAGTTTTCTAAAGCAAAATTAACTTCAATCTTAGTTTTTTTTTTAAACTCAAATTAGCTTCAATCTTTCATATTAAAACAATATGAATTATGTTTTTAATTTATTACAAATGTATTAAACATTGCCTTAACTTTTGATCATCTCTGCAAAGCTTTTACACAACTTATTAAACGCTTAATTATGCCAGCAATGAAAAGCAAAGTTTAAACATAATTATTTAACCCAAAACTATTGCTAAACCTGTTTTAAAAGCCTTCTACACCGCTATTCCCTTTTCAAGTAGTTTAAAAACAGATAACAACTTTTTGTTAGTGTTAAACAAAAACTTTAGTTCTTTTTTTCCTTCTTTCTTCTCTAATAATTTTACTTTACATTTTTTGTTTTTTCTTTCGGCTTTTAAAAAAACTTTTTGTGTTTGCCCGTATTTTACGCTAATTTATAACGCTAAAAGAACATGGAAAAGTTTAACCAAAATGAACTCTTAACACTTAATAGAGCACAAAAACTTATTCCTATGAAAATTTTGTTTTAAAAGGAATGAAGGAGAACAAAACTATTTTTTTAGAGGCTTTTAAGAGGTTTGGAGTGTTAGACAAGTAAACGGAAATCCAAAAACTTAAGAAAACAACATTTTAACTTCCGTTAAAACGCAGAAATGTAAGAAAGAAATTTAGTGATTATGAGTTTAAAGTTAAGTTGAAGAAAATACAGTTAATAAGCTAACTTTGGTGGAGGGTCCACAATGGGTAAGGATTAAGGTTTTAGAGGATTTGGTTTTAAATAAAAAATATTTTAAAGTGCCCAATAAGCGGCAATAATGGGTTTGCTTTATGTCTCGCTTTAATTCAATTTTGCAAGCTTTTTTAAGGTACCAAATTAGCTTCAAATTTACGTATTTTTAAGGTACTAAATTTGTCTTTATTTTAGGTGGTTTTAACGTATCAATTTAGCTTTAATCTTAGTTTTTTTCAGCTTTAATTTTAGGTCTTCAAATTGTCTTTAATTAGTTTCAATAATAGATCTCTTTTAGTTCCATATTAAGTTCTATCTCCAAGCTTTTTTTAAAGCATCAAAATTAGCTTTAATCTTAGGACTTTTTAAGGTACTAAGTTTGCTTTTATTTTAAGTATTTTGAAAACATAAAATTGTCCTTTTTATAGTGCCAAATTAACTTCAATTGTATAGTTGTAAATTAACTTCCAGCTTTAATATTCTTAAGGTCCTAAATTGGCTTCAATTTTAGATCTCTAAATTTTCCTAAATTAGCTTCAATCATAGGTGTATTTTAAGTCTTAATTAGCTTCAATCTTTTTACTGATTAAGTCCCAAATTAGCTTAATTTGTGACTATTTTTAATCCAAAATTAACTTATTCTTAATATATAAATATTTTAGCTGCAATCATAAGTTTCTTTTAAGTCTCGTATTAGTTTCAATCTAAGGTACTTTTAAGTACCAAGCTAGAACCAATTATTCGTATTTTTTGTATACCAAAGTTGTTTCAATCTTAGGTTATTATTAGTCCTAAATTATTCACAAACTTATGTAATTAAAAGTCGAAAAATAGTTTCAATCTTGAGTCTTTATGTACAGTCTCAAATTAGTTTCAGTCTGAGGTATTTAATTGGTTATATGCTTCAAAATAAGCTTCAATCTTAAGTCTTTTTAATGTTTGAAATTAGATTTAATCAAAGATCTTATTAAACTACCAAATGAGCATCAATTGTGTTTTAAATTAGCTTTAATATAAGTCCTTTTTATGTCTTAATTTCAATCATTCATCTTTTTGATATCCCAAAGTTGCTTCCATTTTAGGTCATTCTTGTGACTTTAGAAATCAAAAATAGTTTCAATCTTAAACCCTTATATAGGCCCAAATAAGCTTTAATTTGAGGTTCAGTCTTAATTATTTTTAATGTTCGGCTAAAGCTTATAATCACAGGTTTCCCTAAAGTATCAAATTAGCTTTAATTTCGCTTTAAATTAGCTTTAATAATAGTTTGTTTTAAGTCCCAAATTAACTTCAATCTCAGGTCTTCTAAAGTCACAAATTAGTTTCAATCATTCGTATCTTCTATATTCCAAAGTTACTACAATCTTAGGTCTTTATTATCCTCAATCTTTTGTCCTTCAAGGTTCCAAAATAATTTCAATCACCTGCTCCAAATTAGCTTTATTATGAGGTATTTAAAAGACTCAATTTTGTTTCAATCATTCGTCTTTTTAATGTTTCAAAGTTGATTCCATCTTGGTATCAAATTAGCTTCAATCTAAAGTACTATGAATTCCAAAATTACCATCAATCTTGAGTCTCTTTGAAGTTCTAAATTAAGCTTCATTCTTGGATCATTTCAAAGTTTCAAATTAGCTTCTGTCATAGGTCGCTATATAGTTGTAAATTAGTTTCAGTCATAATCTTTACATAGTCCCAAATAAACTTTAGCCTTACAGCTTTATATAGTCCCAAATTATATTTATTATTAGGTCTTTATGAAGTTTCAGATTATCTGTAATCATAGAAATTTAAATAACTGAAATTAGATTCACCCAGAGAAAAATTGACCATATACGTCTTGAAAGCAATACCATTTAGTATCAATAGTGAATCTGCTCCCCAAGGGTTCAAATTCAACACTGATGTTCTAATCACTAGCGAAAACTGATACCAATTGGTATCAAGTTGACACCACTTCAGTATCGAATTTATTAAGTTTGTAAACGAATGTTATCAAAAAGCCGATATCGTAAATTTTAAATGTTATCACAATCGTGGTAGATTTTGAATCGAATTTTTTCACTGTTTAATCACAGATTTTTATATTGTCTTAAATTAGCTTCAATTGTAGATAATTTTAGCATAAAAGTTATTTCCTAAATATGTTTATTATTTACCCATAGTGCTCTTGATTTGCTCGCTAAACATGCAAAACTTTTGCCAACCAAAAATTATAAAACACTTGCAACAATTTTTTTTACTTTTAAGCCAAATTTTGTTGCAAACGAAATAAACAAATACTTAAACAACTAGAAACTTACTATATTTATTATTATTACTTTTTTTAATTTTTTTCTACGCAGTTTTCAACGACTTTAAAACAAAAAATTTCTCTACAAAATCCTGTAAAAGATATTATCTAAAACTAATTATTATTACGAAATTATAATTTTTTTTTTTTACAAAAAATTTATGATTTTCTTAATAAGTCTGTAATTAAACTGAACAATTCTGAAGAAAAAAGAAAAAAAAAAACGAAAATCTTACAATTATTAAAAAGTTTTATTTTAATTCTTCTCGCTTAATAAATTCTCTTTATTGATAAAGGAGATGTAGGAAAAAAGGCTGCATAAGGCAGTATAATATAACTATTTTTCCTTAAAATAACAATTACTATAGTTTGAATTGTTGGTGTATTTTATTTGTATACTTGTAGTGGTAAAAATTAATGCTTTCTGTTTCCTTGTCAATATATAGATATTGTTAAACTATAATACACCAACGATTATAATAACAAAATGAAAAATCTCATTTAAAACTCAGACAAAAACTCATTATGTTCAATGAAAATGAAACTGTAAAGAGTAAAGAATAATGTTAAAAACTAAAGGAAGGAGAATATTGACAGGTGTTGTGAAGCAGGGAAGTGAAGAATACTTAAGGTACTTTTTGGTAAAGTTAAGACAACAAAAGTCCCAGGTGTCAAAACTTTAATTGTAGCTGCTATAAAGGTTCTAAGTAAGGTTTAATTTTAAGTTTTTTAAAGTAAGAAATTTGCTTCAATCGTAGGTCTTTTTAGAGACCCAATTTGTTTATCAATCATTTTTTTGAAAGTCCTAAATTAGTTTTAAACATGAGTTATTAATATATGTTTGAAATTAGCTTCAATTGTGGTTTTTATATAGAACCAAATTAGCTTCAATTGTGGATCGTTATAGTATATCTTCAATCGTGGATCTTTATATAGTCCAAAATTATTTTATTTTTTTATAGTCTCAAATTACATTTAATTGATAATCTTTATACACTCTAAAATTAGGTTTAATTGTGGGTCTTTACATAGTCTCAAATTAGCTTCAATCATGGGTCTTTATAAAGTCTCAAATTAGATTCAAATGTGGGTCTAAATATAGTCCATAATTAGTTTCAATTGTGGGTTTTAATATAGTCTAAAATAAGCTTTAATTGTGGGTATTTTTATAGACTCAAATTAGTCTCAATTGTGGATCGTTATGGTCCTAAATTAACTTCAATCGTGGATCTTTATATAGTCCCAAATTAGCTTTAATTGTAGGTCTTTATATAGTCCAAAATTAGCTACAATCGTGGGTTTTTTATAGTCTCAAATTAGCTTCAATTGATGGTCTTTATATAGCCCAAAATTGTGGGTCTTTATATAGTTCAAAATTAGCTTCATTTCGGGGTCTTTACATTATTCCTAATTAGCTTCAATCATGGGTCTTTATAAAGTCACAAATTAGGTTCAATTGTGTTTCTTTATATATTCCAAAATTAGCTTTAATTAAATTAGATCGTCGATGTTTACTTAGACACAAAATAGCTTCAATTCAATCTTTGGTTTTAATGCAGTTTCAAATTAGCCTCAATTGTGGGTCTTTATCTGCAGCAAAATGGCTTCAATAATTAATATTCACACAATTTCAAATAAATTTCAGTCTTAAACTTTTCAGAACTCCCAGTTGTGTATTAAAAAAAGTACTTTTATGTTCAGACTGTTGTACTGCTTTTTAGTACCAAATTCTTGCACATCGCCACCTGCATATAGATACATGTGTTGGTAATGCATCTATAAGAGTGCAGTTGTATGTACAAGTTGTAAGCCATTTTGTCATTTACCAGGGAATAAAAGTAAAATGAAATTTTCAGTTAATGGTAAAAATGCTCCTCTATAAAACATATTAAATGCCCACAAGCTAAAATGTCTGACATGTTTTTTGTTGCTGTTGTCAATGTTGTTATTAGTTGAGCTTCATGCAACACACTAACACTCGATGGCAAATTGTTTGAATGACAAAAACACTGAAAGAAATTATAGAAACAAAATTAAAAAGAGAACAAAAATGTCTCTTCTTTATTTTATTAATATATTTTTTTTTATTAATTTTTAGTTTGTGTAAATTATAATTTTTATTTTATATGATTTGTATAATTTTGTACTTTTCTCTCTGTGTTCTTTTTAATCTGTGTCCGCATATTCGCTGCCATTTTTTTGTTTGTGTTGCCCCCACCCTTTTGACAGCAAACATCAGCTCATACATCGACCGTTTGCTGGGGCAAAACAGAACGAGAGAGAGAGAAGAGTATAGGGGAAACGTTAGTATGATTATATTTCCATTTTAAATTGTTTACGGCCAATTAAATAATGAATTGACAGAGTCTGACAATGGGTGGTGACGTTATACACTTAAATTCTTTACCACACTTGTTGTTCTTTATTTAACAACATGAATCTCTGTACAGGAACAACATTGTCGATGGATAATATTGACAATATTTTTATATATATTTTTTTTTGTTATTATTTTATATTGGAAAATAAGTTTTATGTTGGTGAGGACTTAAACAAGGATTTTTTTTTTATTAAAAATGAAAATAGTTGAAATAAATTTAATGGAATATGAAGCTCAACTAGGATTATAGAAAGATCACTGATTGAAGCTGAATAGCGAATTTAAGAGAAATAATTTGAGGCTATAGATTGAAACTAATTATGGATATTTAAAAGGTATCCTACTGAGGTCAACTTAAGAGCTACAATGTAAGCTAATTTAGGACTATATAAAGACCAACAATTGTAACTAATTTGGTGCTATATAAATACCCACAAATGCAGCTAATTGAAGCTAATTTGGGACTATTAAAGACCCACGATTGAAGTAATGTTTAACTATATAAATACCCACGATTGAAGCTTAATTTCGATTATATAAAGACCCATAATTGAAGCTAATTTAGGACTATATAAAGATCAACAATTGCTGCTAATTTTTTACTAAATAAAGATCCACATTGAAGCCATTTTTTGAGAATGTAAATACTCACAAATGAAGCTAATTTGGGACTATACAAAAGATCCACAATTGAAGCTAATTTGGGACCATAAAATCTCAGTGTTGAAGCTAATTTGGGACTACATAAAGACCCACAATTGAAGCTATTTTGGGACTGTGTAAATATCGAAGGTTAAAGCTGATTTTGTACTATTAAAGACCCACGATTGCAGTAATTTTGAACTATATAAATACCCACGATTGAAGCTTAATTTGGATTTTATAAAGATCCATAATTGAAGCTAATTTAGGACTATATAAAGATCCACAATTGCTGCTAATTTTTTACTAAATAAAGACCCACATTGAAGCTATTTTTTGAGAATGTAAATACTCACAAATGAAGCTAATTTGGGACTATACAAAAGATCCACATTTGAAGCTAATTTGGGACCATAAAGTATCAGTATTGAATGTAATTTTGGACTATATAAAGACCCAGAATTGAAGCTAATTTGGGACTATAGAAAAGATGCACAATTGAAGCTAATTTGGGACCATAAAGTCTCAGTATTGAATCTCATTTGGGACTATATAAAGACCCACAATTAAAGCTAATTTGGTACTATGTAAACATCGAAGATTAAAGCTGATTTTGTACTATTATAGACTCACGATTGAAGCTTAATTTGGATTATATAAAGACCCATAATTGAAGCTAATTTTAGACTACATAAAGACTCACGAATAAAGCTAACTTTAGACCGTGTAAAGACCCACAATTGAAGCTAATTTTTTTTTTGGAAAAAAGTCGATTTTTAGTTTTTTTTTACAGAAAAAAAATAGATATTTATTTGAATGAATACCTACGATTGAAACTAATTTGGGACTATATAAAGATCTGCAATTGAAGCTAATTTTGGACTACATAAAAACCAACGTTTGAGACTAATTTCAGATTATATAAACTCCTACTATTTTGTTAAATTATTTACATTTTTGACCATAAGACCTTGAGCTAAACTGGAATCAGTTTGGTGAATATTTTTAAGTTTCTGTTTAATTTTTCTTCAAATTGTTATTGTTAATATTTTGTAAAATTTTATTTAAAAATTCAGTTGAATTTTGTTTATAAAATAAATAGAATTTTCTTAACTTTTCATTAAGACCACCACCGATACCACTTTTATTACATACACACACACACACACATACTTTTATATGCACAAATACATACAAATTCATTACAAATAAATGTGTGCATAAATACAGTACAAATGGAAAAAATAGCACAACTAAACATTAAAATTCCTTTCCATTGTTCACATAAAAAATTTCTTTACAAAATTTATAAAAATTTTATTTTATACTAAAAATTTTATATAAACTTTATTGAGAATTTATAATTAAAAAAATGTAAAGTTAAAAAAAATATATAAAATTTCATGAAAAAAATTTAAAAAAAATTTAAAAAATTTTATAAATATTAAATAAAAAATTTTAAATTAAATTATTTTTTATAAAAGCTTCTCTTGCTATATTTCCCTCTTCTTCTATTCTTATAATAATGCATCTATTTTGTTAATGTGAAAAAAAAGAACATATAAAAACTATCAACAAATTGAACAATTTCAAAATTAATGACGCAAAAACTAATGGAAATATAGAGAAAAAAAAAAAAAAATAATAATAATAAAAATGCAATTTATATCTACAGCGTTATTGATGAGAATGATGATAGCAATTTGATTATTTTGTGATTTTAAAAAATAAAAATATAAAAACTATTATTAGTTTATACAATGTATTTTCTAAACATGACAAAAATTGTAATGTAAAAGGGATTTTGTATAAAGATAGAAAAGAGTTTTATTTAAATGCAATTTCGTTAGAAAACAAATTGATGAGCAATTTTGATAATAAAATTATTTAAAATTTTATATGAAAATAGTTTATCTATTTTATTATATAAAAATCGTTTTTTTTCGAATGAAATATGATTGATCATAGATTTTTATTATTTTGGTTTTATCTACTTTGGTTTAGTTATAAAACAAATTTTTAAGTTTTTACAAAAAAAAAAAAAATAAACAAAAATAAATAAATAAAAAAATTAAAAATAAAAAATGATTTTTTATAGGGAAATATGAGTGATCACAGAAATTATATTATTTTTGCTCTATCTGCTCTGGTTTACTTATAAAATCGATTTTTAGGATTTTCTTAAAAAAAAAAGATTTTTGGTGGAATATATGAGTGATTACATATTTCCATTATTTTTTCTCTATCTCCTCTGGTTTAGCTAAAAAATCAATTTTTGTAAAATATAAATAATTACAAATTTTCATTATTTTTGCTTTATCTCCTCTGGTTTAGGTTTAAAATCGATTTTTAGGTTTTTGTTTATATAAAAATCTATTTTTAATTTTTTTATGAAAAAATCTATTTTATTTTATTTTATAAAAAATCGATTTTTAATTTTTAATTTTTTTTATAAGAAAATGGGTTTTTTATTTTTTACTGAAAATCTTGATTTTTATTTTATTTTTTTTTTAATACAAAAAATATTTTTAAATTTAAATATAAAAATGTATTTTTGGTGAGAAATATGAGTGATCACAGAAATTTTATTATTTTTGCTCTATCTGCTCTGGTTTAGCTATAAAATCGAATTTTAAGATTTTCTTTAAAAAAGAAAAGATTTTTGGTGGAAAATATGAGGGATCACATGCTTTTATTATTTTTGCTCTATCTCCTCTGGTTTAGCTATAAATTTGATTTTAATGTTTTTTAATCAAAAAAAAAAAAAAAAATCGATTTTTATTTATTTACTTTTTTTTTTTGGAAAAAAATCGATTTTTAAGTTTTTTTTATAAAAAAAATAAATTATTTTTTTTTATAAAAAACCGGTTTTTAAGATGAAAATATTTTTAACTTTTCGATTTTTAGTAAAAAAATTAGATTTTTATTTGTTGTTTTTATTTGTTGTTGTTGTTATTTTTTTTGTAAATAAATCGATTTTTATTTTTTTTTTTAAAAAAGAAATCGATTTTTAAGTTTTTTTTTTGATTTTTTTTTTATAAAAAATTTTAATTTTCGAAGATTTTTGTTATTTTTGCTCTATCAACTGTAGTTTAGCTATAAAATTGATTTTTATTTTTTTTTTATAAAAAATTCGATATAGATTTAAAATTTTTTTCATATAAAAAACCGATTGATTTTTATGTTTAAAAAAATGGTTTTGAATTTTTTGATTTTTAAATAAATCGATTTTTAATTTTTTTTTCATATAAAAATCGATTTTTTAATTTTTTTATAAAAAAATTTCAATTTTCGAAGTTTTTTGTTATTTTTGCTCCATCAACTTTAGTTTAGCTATAAAATAGATTTTTATTTTTTTTATAAAAAATTCGATATAGATTTAAAATTTTTTTCATGTAAAAAACCGATTGATTTTTATGTTTAAAAAAAATGGTTTTTCATTTTTCGATTTTTTAAAATTATTTTTAATTTTTTTTGTAAATAAATCGATTTTTAATTTTTTTTTCATAAAAAATCGATTTTTAAATTTTTTTCTAAAAAAAAAAATTTAATTTTCCAAGATTTTTGTTAGTTTTGCTCCATCACCTTTAGTTTAGCTATAAAATAGATTTTAATTTTTTTGACATAAAAATCGATTTTTATTATATAAAAATTGAATTTAAGCTTTTTTATGTAAAAATCGGTTTTAAGTTTTTTTTTTTTATAAAAAATCGATCTTAAAATTTTAAAACATGAATGATCACAAATTTTCGTTATTTTTCTTTATCTCCTCTGATTTAGCTATAAAATCGGTTTTTAAAATTTTTATATACAAATCGATTTTTGGTGAGAAACGAATAATTACAGAATTTTTATTATTTTTTTTATCTTCTCTGGTTTTTAAAGTTTTTTTTAAGTTTTTCTGCATAAAAATTTATTTTTATTTTTTTTTTTTATACAAAAATCGATTTTAAAATTTTGTTATATAAAAAAAAAACTCGATTTTTAATTTATTTATAAAAAAAAAACGAATTTAAAATTTTTTATAAAAAATCGATTTTAAAGTTTTTCATAAAACAAGAAATTTTATATAGGCAATATGAGTGATCAGAGATTTTCTTCTTTTTTGCTCCATCTGCATAGATTTTCTTCTTTATTATCGTTTTTAACACTCAATAACTTTAAATTATTGACACGTGTGTCTCAATTATTTTATTACCAGCCCTCGTCATCTGATTGACAAAAGTATTTTCAAATAATCTTTGCTATACGCATTTATGGTAATACTACACAATATTTCTTTACATATTTTTGATTTTCTTGTCATAAAAAAAAGAGGCAGGATAACATAGACAAATGCACACACACGCACGCACACACTAAAATAGAAACAAATACTTTAATAATAAAAACCAAAGTAAATAAAACGCCTTTGCAATTTGTGGGCTTTTGTAAAAAAAGAAACGACAAAAGCAATTGCATAAAAACAAGATGTAACACTTTTACAAACATAAAAAGAAATTACATCACGAAGGGGAAACAGTGTTGCCATTTTAGCATTTTTTCTACCCAATTTAGCAGAATCGTTTATCAAATTGCATATTTATTTTGAAAAATTCTGCTAAATGTTTTTTAGCATAATCGAGATTTTTAGCATAATTTTCAAAGAATAGAAATATTCACACTAAATTTCTTGCGTCGATTTACTTTTAGAATTGTGACATAAAATTTTCCATAACAAAAACTTGGTAAAAAACTAAATTGGATAATTTATTGAAAATCTAAATCAGAGAAATAATCAACTAAATATTTCATGCTACACTAGTGGGATAAACACAAACTGTGGGTCAAAGTTGACCACATCAAGTGTCAGAAACATATCTGAAAAATCCATATTTTCAATAATACAAACTTTTCAATGTTTGGAATGGAAATATAGAGATTTCAGCATTTCTCCACCTTATATTCCCAGAAAGGCTGCTAGCAAAATGACCCATTGTAAAATCGCCCAAAGCAAATATTGAAAAATCGACCAAACGTATCATCAAAAGAAATGAAAAATTGCCCAAAAATAAAAAAAGTAAGAAACTATCCAAATCTTTACGAAAATTCAACCAAGTGCAATGTCCTAATGTCCATGGATTTTATGGCATTTTCTGGCATGAAAATTAATACATTGTATAATAAAATTTCTGGACAAAATCAGCCATCTTCAGAAAGAAAATGTTTCTAACTTTGTCCTGGGCAGGATTCTGGTCGGGATTAAAATGGTCTTCTAGACTGCCGGCCTTTGGTCGGAAGTAGGTGTTTTCAGCTCTAACATATTTCAATAAACAGCTTCGCTAAATCAAAGTTTTTTATCACCCAAAACTTTAGAAATGCTTTATCAAAAACAAATTATACACTGGTGCATATTCCCACAAACGCACATCAATTTTGGAGGGCTAAAAAACAAATAAGGTGCTACAAATAAATCTTTTTAATTATTTATTGACTTCACTTAAAAAATTAATAACAAAAAACTTAAAATGTACATTAATTTTTATTTTCATTGTAATTTTAGTAGTTTAATGCCATTTTTTATGGCATTTTTTGGCATGAAAATTAATACATTGTATGATAAAATTTCTTTACAAAATCAGCCATCTTCAGAATAAAAATGGTCGGGATTAAAACGGTTTTCTAGACTGCCGGCCTTCGGTATGAAGTAGGTGTTTTCAATTCTGATGTATTTCAATCACCGGCTTCGCTAAAACGAAGTTTTTCAGAACAATAAAACTTTATTAATTATATTGTAAAAATTAAAAAAAAAAAAAATATATATATATGAAAGCCAAATATCACTTAAAACTTTAGAAATTCTTTATCAAAAGCAAATTATACACTGGTGCATATACCTATAAACGCATATCAATTTTTTAAATCAACTTACCGAAAATGGGGCTAAAAAATAATTAAGATGCTACAAATAAATTATAAAAAATAAATTATAAAATAATAACAAAAAACTTAAAATGTACATTAAAATTTCTCTCATTGTAATTTTAGTAGTTTAATGCCATTTTTTTATGGCATTTTCCTATTTACGCACTTAAACTAATGAAGCAATTTAGCGTTATTAATAATGTGTTGATAAACCTTTGTTGTGGATAATTTCAAAAATTCGGTCAAGTATTGATCAAAATCACTTTCAATTTCTTCCCAGGCTTGTTTAATTTTTAATTTTAACTCCGTTATTGTGCATTTTTTTTGCAACTTTTTGCCAGTCCAATAGTGGAATACTATATTCATTAAACCTCGATTTAGAATTGTTGGAGACATGGATTGTAGCATTGTCCTGTTGGAATATGCAATCTTAATCTATTTTTTCATCTATAAATGAAAGAAGAGCATCTTCTAACAGTTTATTTATATATATTGCACTGTTTTTTTTTTAGTTGGAACAAAACATATTTTTGATTTTCCTGCAGCAGAAAAGGCTACCCAAACCATTTCACTGTCTCCACCGAAATTGCGTTCGGACATACGAATTTCGTTCGACCTTAAATTATGCCAATAGCAGTAATATGAATTGGGACGGTCCAAATTGAATTTCTTTTCATCAGAAAAGATTACTTTATTCCACTCAACTGTTCAATTCATGTATTTTCGTGCAAATTCGTGTGCAACACATTTGGAAGTGACAGGAATGTCAAGTTTATTTTATATTTGTGTAGCATTTAATTTATTGCGCGTGGCTTCGTATTTTATTTTATTAATTTGGCTTTTTTTTAATTTTTATTTAACATATGTTGGATTCCGCGCTCCGTATTTCTGCCTTTTCTTAAGAAAGCCTCGAATAATTACTTCCGTACGGTTAATTTTTCGTCCAATTTCTCTGTTAGATTAGTCTTGTCCATGAAAAAATAGAATTTTAAATAGAGAAACAAACATTTTAAATGCGTTTATAGGAATATGCACCAGTGTAGTCCAATATATGACGAAAAATCACCGCAAACTTTTGGGTACCGAAACGAATTTGGTATGGAAAACGAAACGAATGGCGGTAGGGGTATCGTTATTCAATTTATTTTTATTTCCGTAATGTTATCGATAACGGTATTTTAAATTATATCGGTTTCGGTAAAAAATACCGATTAAATTCGAAAAATAGCAAATACATTAAAAAGTTATATCTTTTATTTGTTTTTAATTAAAATTAATTAAAAAGAAAAAAATCTGAACTAATTTAATGAATTTATTTTTGTAATTGGTTCAAAGTTCATTTGTTCTGATTTTTTTAATACAATAAATTCAAAACCATACCGAGCCCTAACCTTTAAAATGTCGTAAGTGCAGAAAACAAAACTTTTCAGGAGAAACGTTTTTGTGCTTCTTTTCATGTTGTTATGTATACGAAAAAAGTCACACGAACGAAAGCAAAATTGTTTTTGCTGTAAATCCTAAACGGTATTTGGTATGTCAATAAAATTTTTACAAATGATGTAGATGATTCTGAATTATATATATTTTCATCAAAAAATTAATTTCGAAAGTATTAACGGTTACGATATTTTGGCGTTTAGGGCTCGATATACCTTCAGAGCTAGTTTCAACCTCGAAAAACTGTAACCGTTACAGTTAGGCTACAATGTGAGAATAAGACTCAAAATTCTCATAGGCCTAATAACAAATATCCACCTGGCTGGACTTAAAATATAATTACAACGAAGCGGAGGTTGTTCCACAACCCAGAGCTACATACTCTACAACTTGTATGATAATATTATGATGTATGATCATAGATCACGTAAATTACAAAACAATAAGAATTACACTGTAAGAAATGTATAGACAGTATTTTTAAAAGAAAACTAAATTTATAAAGGAGGGCTAAAAATGGGCTAGGATAAGTAGCCAATTATAAATGTAATTCAAATTTTAAAATCGCTTTGATAGAAAATTTATGATCGTCAAATTAATTTTTAAGATTGTAATCAGACTCATTTATGTATAATTTGTTTAAATTTTTGAGACCCCATGTCCAGGGTTGTCTTACAAAAATTAATTAACGTTAACAGTTAAAGGATATAGAATTACATTTTGGATCTAATTAAAGATGGCCCTGACTATAGCTTTCTGGACGAAATGTTTCATTCTTTCAGAGAATATTAAAAAAATAACCAAATATAAATGACGTAGGAAAAGAAGCTTGAATAACGTAAAAAAGTCACATTGCAAAATAAAATAACCAAAACGGCAACACTGATTTCATAGCTAACTGGTCACACCAATTCTCTACAAAAAAAAAAGAGAGAGAAATCTCAACAAACAATAACTCTTAATAGACTCTTTGAATAAAAACGCGTAAAAAATTGCGATGTGAATGATGAGGATGAAATTTTTACATAAAAATTGCAACCAAATCAAACAAAGAGTACAATAAAGCCTGTGATATTTTAAATTGCATTAGAAATTCGTGTGGCGCCGGTACATGATGACTTTTTCTAACTCAAACACACAAACACACACACACACATACATAAATTTAACCAATATTTTGTTATGTTTATTGTTATACGATTTATTTGTATTTTATTGTATAGAATATTGTTTGAATGCATTAGAGTTCAACAAATACAAAAATTGAATTGAAAACAAACAATTGTCGATAATTTTTTCACGGTTTCAAATTGAAAATTTGTTTTTGTTATGTACATACACAATTGTCCTCCTGAGAGGTTTTCCTCTAGTATTATGATTATGATTGTTATTTTTTATTAAGTATTATTTAGGGCTTTTTTTTGCTGGCTTGTTGTCATAATTTAGCGCATTCATAGAAAAATCATAATTTGCTGACAACACTTTTTTCGCCTGGTGGAGGCAATAAAATTCAGATTTTCTATATAATTTATGCAACTTAATCACATTTAATGACCGCGAGTGTTGTGTGGAGAAAAAAAGAATATTTGTGTGGTTTTAAATTTTGAATTTATTAAATATAAAAACGAAATTAAACTAGAGAAAAGGTTTATAGTCACATTAGAGGCTTTGTATCTTAAAATAAAATGAAACAGGAGGGAGGTCTTTGTTATAATTGTGGGTATGTCAACAATAATAATTCCTTTTACATTCATGCATTTTTTTTTTAAATCTACAGTGTTCTTAAATGAAAAAAATAAAAACAAAATTTAACACTTAAATCACTAAATAATGTAAAACTTGTTAAAAATTCTCAACTTTCTTCGAAGTTTGAAAATTTTCGAAATAAATTTCGAATATTCGAAAATCACGAAAAATTTCTTAAAATTGCTTATTTTATGAAAATAAACATAATTTAGCTAATTTATAAAATTTTTACTTTACTTTTTGAGATGTTTGAACATTTTCGCACTTAATTTCGAATTTTCGTAATTCCAGAAAATGCCTTAAAATTGTATTATATATGAAAATATATTTAATTTACATAATTGTTGGAAATTTTACCACATTTTGCTATGTTCGAAAATTTGCGATATTAATTTCGAATTTTCGAAATTCATAAAAATTATTAAAAAACAACAGAAATAATAAAATTCTAAAGTATGGTAAACTTTTCTTTAAGTTTGAAAATAATTTCGAATATCGAAAATTTTTGAATTTAACTTAAAACCTAAAAGTATAAAATTTTATTAAAAAACAACAGAAATAATAAAATTCTAAAGTATGGTAAACTTTTCTTTAAGTTTGAAAATAATTTCGAATATCGAAAATTTATGAATTTAACTTAAAACCTAAAAGTATAAAATTTTATTAAAAAACAATAGAAATAATAAAATTCTAACGTCTTGTAAACTTTTCTTTAAGTTCGAAAATAATTTCGAATTTACGAACAATGCTTCTAATTAACTAAAAAAATTTATATTTTTAATTTTTTAATTCTGATAATTTTTCAAACTTTTGTTAAGTTTGACAATTTTCGAAACTAATTTCGAATTTTCGAAAATCATAAAAACAGCTGAAAATTACAAATTTTATGAAAATATATATAAATTTGGCTTATTTTTGATGTTTTTACAAATTTATGTAAAGTTCGAAAATTTTCGAAATAAACTTTAGAATTTTCAAATATTTAAAAATGCTTCTAATGCACTAAAAAATCTAAAATTTCGTTACAAAAAAAAAAAAAATAATAATAATAAATAAAACAAAATTGGAAGTTTTCCCAACTCTTTGGGAAGTTCGAAAATTAAATTCGAATTTTCGAAAATCACTAAAATAGATGACAATTGCAATTTTTACGAAGATAGAACTAATTAAACTTATTTTTGCAACATTTGTTACATTTTGCTGTTCGAAAATTTTCCAAAATCATATAAAAATGATTGAAAATGAAAAATTTTATGAAAATAAACATAATTTAGACCATTTTTCTAATTTTACCACATTTTGCTATTTTTTATAGAAAAATTTGTTCCAATATTTTTTTTATAAAGAAAATTTATACCAAATTATTTATTTTCTTCAGAAAATTTATCGTAAAAAATTTTTTTCTAAATAAAAATTTTCTCAAATTAATTGTTTTAAAGTAAAATTTGTTTCAAATTAATTTTCTTTACACAAAATTTGTCTCAAATATATTTTTTCTAAAAAAGAAAATCACTCAAATAAATATTCTTCAAAAAATTTGTTCGAAATTAATTTGTTGCATAAAATATTTGTTCCAAAATAATTTTCTTTACAAAAAAAGAAAAAAAAAATTGTCCCAAAAGACTTTTCTTTGTAAAAAATGTGTTCTAATTAAATTTCTCTTAAAGAAAATGAATCCCATATTTCCTTCGCAGAAAATTAGTTTCAAATGTATTTTCTTTATAAAAAATTTGTCCCAAATTATTTAGTTATAAAAAATTGTCTCAAATAAATTTTCTGTAAAATAAATTTGTCCTAAATAATTTTCTTTGTAAAATATTTGTTCCAATTAAAATTCCCATAAAGAAAATTAATCCCATATCAATTTTTTTAATTCATAGACAATTTGACCAAATAAATTTCAATAAACAAAATTTGTCTCAAACTAATTTTAATTTTAAGAAAATGTGTCCCAAAATAATATTCCTTAAAGAAAATTTGCCACAAATAAATTTTCTGAACAATAAATTTTTTAAAATTAAATTTTCCATAAAGAAAATTAGACCCATATTAATTTCCTTCGTTAGAAATTTACCCAAATTAATTTCAATTAAAAAAAAATTTAACCAAAATTTAGAAAATTGTTTCCCAATTCATATGAAATTTTTTCAAAATTAATTTTCTTTACTAAAATTTGTCAAAAATCCGATTTACGCATAGAAAATTGGCCGCAAATTAATTTTCTTTGAGCAAAATTTGTTCCAAATAAATTTTCTTTCTTCAAAATTTGCTTCAAATTAATTTTCCAATTTCCAAATTATTTCCATGAAGAAACTTTTCCCAAAAAAATTTTTTTAATGAAAATTTGACTTTAATTAGTTTTTTTAAGGAAAATTTCTCCCAAATGAATTTTTCTTACACAAAATTGATCCAAATTAAAAAATTGTTCCAAATTATTTTTTTTTATTTTTATAATTTTTTGTCCCAAAACATTTTTTATATGGAAAAAATCTCGTAAATAAATTTTTGTTATAAAACATTTGTCCAAATTATAATTCATTTTGGAAAATGCATCCCAACTTAATTTCTATGTAGAAAATTTGTCCCAAATAATTTTTCTTTGTGGAAAATTTAACCTAAATAAATGTTCTTTATAGAAAATATCCCAAATACAGTTTTTTAAAAAGTATTCTCAAATTAATTTTCATTATAAAAAATTGTCCCATTTTTTTTTGCATAAAAAAATTATTCCAAATTAATTTTTTAATTTCTATGTAGATAATTGGTTCAAACTCATTTTTTATATACAAAATTTGTCATAAATAGAGTTTTTATATAGAAAATTTGTCCAAATTTTTTTTCAAAAATTTAATTTGTACCGAATTAATTTTCTTTAATTTTTATTTTTTTTGGACAAAATTTGTTACAAATTAATTTTTTTTTTATAAAAATTTGTCCAAATTAAATTTCTTTGTAGCAATGTTATCCCAAATTTATTGTTTTTTGGAAAATTTGTACGAAATTAATTTTCTTTATAAAAATTTCTCTAAAAATTTGTACCGAAATAATTTTCTCTATAGAAAATATGTCACAATTTAGTTTTCTTTATAAAACATTTTTCCAAGTTAAATTGTCTTTATAGACATTTTTCTCAAATTCATTTTCCTTATAGAAAATTTACCCCAAAATGAATTTTCTTAATAGAAATTTTAAACTATAGTAATTTTCTTTATAAAAAATTGTCCAAAATTAATTTAAAAAAATTGTCCCAAACTAATTTTCTTTATAAGAAATTTATCAAAAAATTATTTTCTTTATAGAAAATTTGCCCACATTAATATTATTGGCGCAAAATGTGTCACAAATTTTTTTTTATGAAAAAATATACACCAAATTAATTTTCTTTTTAAAAATTGGTACCAAGTAAATTTAGTTTAAAGAAAATTTATCCAAAATTAATTTTCTTTTTAAAAATTTTTTCCAAATTCACTTTTTGTAAAATATTTGTACTAAAAGATTGTCTTAAAGCTATTTTCTGAAGAGAATTTCACGCAAAATAATTTTCTATATTAAAAATGTGTAAGAAATAATTTTTCTTTAAAAAGTGTTTGTCCCAAATTAATTTTCTTTGTAGAAAACTTGAAGCAAATTAATTCTCTTTGTAAAAATATTGTCTCAAATTAAGTTTCTTTGTAAAAAATTGAACTAAAATAATTTTCTTTGTACAAAATTGTCTCAAATTAATTTTTATTTTAAGAAAATTTAACCTAACTCAATTTTCTATAAAGAAAATTTGTTATAAACTAATTTTTTCCATAGAAAATGTGTACTAAATTGAGTTTTCTATAGAAAATTTTACTTATAAGAAATCTTATTTCTGTCATTCTGTATTTAAAATTTGTCTTATAAAAAATCTTTTTTTATAACAAAATTGTTCTAAAAGAATTTGTGCCAAATTCATTTATTTAATAAAAATATGTCACAATTAAATTTTTTAAAACGAATTCGTTCTTAAATTATGTTTTTGTAAAAACCATTTTTTGCAATAATTTCTTTTTTTAAGAAAATTTATATCAATTTATATTTCTTGGGCAAAATTTTGTCCCAAATTATTTCAGTGTTTTATAATTTTCCTCTTCCCCTATACTCTAGCTTCATTTGTTTTTATTTTTATTTTTCTTTTTATTACCATTTTTTACAATAAAAATTTGTGTATTATTTTTGTTCCTTAACAAAGTCTTGTTAATGTCATTGTGGTGTTGGTTGCCTTTTTCACTCCCTCTATGGCCTTTTGTATTTTAATAATGTGCTCCATTGTACCAAGATAAAGAAACGGAAATTAGTACGATAGCAGGATGTTAAACGTACAGAACCAGAGAACAAGTAATCGTTTTGTTTCTTAAACACATACAAGAAAAGAAATAAATAATATAAAAAAATATATATATTTTATAGAAGTAGTAATAACACCAGCTTATAAACACACCCATACACACTCTCACACTCTCGCTCTTAGATACACAAACACATGAACTTGAGTGTCAGTAAGAAAATAAGCTCAACGTCTTAAAAAATATGGAACCTTAATAATAAAACGGAAATAAAATAAAATATAAGAAAAAATCGTTAAGAAAAAAAAAAAAAAAAATGAGTTTGTTGTTTTAGAGATGAGAGAGATTTCTGTTTACTCTAATACAAACAACTGTTTACACTAGGTAGCATTAACTTTATAGATAATTTTAATAGTAAATTTATAGAAAATTTTATAGGAAATTTTTGATAAATTTAATATTAATCGAAAATTTTCAATAAATTTCCTATATATCGGAAAAGATCGATAGCTCACCATTTATCGAAAATTTTCGATAAATTCTGTATTTATCTTTGCTTGTATTTTTTGTGTTTTTATTAATCCTCCAATAAATATCTGCCTTAAAAAGTGCCTAATCATCTGCTTTGTCATCCGTTTTTTTATTAATCGCTTTCTTCTTTTGTGATTATTTCTCCCAAAAAATCCTGTTTTTATGTAGACCTTTTGCTCTTTTTTTGTTTAACTAATCTTCCACACAAATTACTACAACAACCAGCTAAAAGAATCAAAAATAATGAATAAAAAAAGTTAACCAAAATAATTTTCAAAAGCCAAATTCAAATTTAACCAAAAATTAATCAAGCTTTTACAAAAGGACCTAATTATGCTGAATAGCAGCTGAAATTAAAAAAAGACTAAAATATAATAAAAAAAAAAAAAATCCATAAAAAATGGGCAGATAAATTCAAGTATTTAGGAATACAATAAAACTTAATAAGGCCGTGGTATTATTTGCCTTTATGGCAGCAAACTCAATTTACAATTAAAATATTTAATTTTTTTGTTCGTTAAAAAAAATAAATAAAAAAAAAATGAAAATAATAAAATTTTCCACCAGTCCTCCTCCCTTATTTTTGAGAAAAACCACAAAATTAGCGTCAATAGAATTGTCATTGCTGCTGATTGTTGGCTTTTATTACATTAATTTGTTTTTTGTCTTTTTTATTTATGAAAATAGGAATAAATATGGAAAATCCTGGTATTAACAAAAAGTTTTCAATCTTTATGTTTTCTTTTTAAGAAAATAATAATTTTCTTATTTGTTTTTTAGTATTTAGCAAGAGGAAGCAAAGAGCTTCTTAAGTAACTACCATCCTTTTTATTTTGCTTTCTCCAATAGCAATTTAAAACAGTGGGGTGCTATTTTATTTGTCAATGAATCAGTTTAAGCCGTTTAAACCAATTAAGTTGAAAACAAAAGCCAGAAATATACTGACACTCAAACTCAAAAGAATATTATTCAAAACTCCCCAATTGCAGGCATTTAAAAAATTAAATGCTACCAAAGAGATATTTAAAGGAGTGAACTCTTAAAAATAGCTATGATTGCTAAATAAATATGTAGCAATAATAAAAAAGAAAAAAAAAATGATTTTAGGAAAATTCAATATAAATACCAAATTATTAGAAATTTTACTATAGTCAATACTATAGTCAAGGCTACAGTCAAAAGTCAATACTGTAGTTAAGGCTATATGCAGGCTATATGTTGCACTATAGTCAAAGCTACAGTGAAGGCTATAATAAAGACTTTAGTAATGACTATAGTCAAGACAATAGTAGAGACTATAGTCAAAAATGTACTGGAGACTATAGTAGAATCTACAGTCAAGACTGGACTATAGTCAAGACTATAGACTAGATTATAGCACAGACTATAGTAGAGATTATAGTTTCTACTATAGTAGAGACTATTGTAGAAACTGTAGTCAAGACTATAGATAAGACTATCTTAAATATTATAGTCAATCAATACTATAGTAGAGAAAGAAAAAAATTTTTAGAAAATTTATTATAAATAGCAAATTGTATTATTTTTCTTTAGAAAATTTACTATAAATAGCTAGTTTTAGAAAATTTACTAATAATAGCAAGTTTTAGAAAATTAACTAAAAATATACAATTTTACAAAAATTTTCTTAAAATGGCAAATTTTAGAAAAATCCACTAAAAAAAACAAGTTTTAAAAAAATTTACTACAAAAGGGAAATTTTAGAAAGATTTACTAAAAAATAGCAAATTTTAGAACAATTTACTAAAAATAGAAAATTTTAGGAAAATTTAATAAAAGTAGCAAATTCTAGTAAAATTTAAAAAAACAGCAAATTTTAGAAAAATTTAGCAAAAATACAATTTTTAGAAAAATTTAATAAAAATAGTAAATTTTTAGAAAATTAACGTAAAATATCAATATAGCAATATATTGGAGACTACAGTCATGAGAATGTAGTAAAGACTATAGTCAAGACTATAGTATAAATAATAGCCAAGCAAATTTTTAGAAACTGCTATAAATAGCAAATTTTGAGAAAATTGACTATAAACAGCAAATTATTACAAAATTTACTGTAAATAGCAAATTTTTAGAAAATTTGCTGTAAATAGCAAAATTTTTAGACAATATACTATAAATAGCTAATTTATAGGAAAATTTACTATAAATAGCAAATTTTTCGAAAATTTACTATAAATAGCAAATTTTTCGAAAATTTACTATAAATAGCAAATTTTTCGAAAATTTACTATAAATAGCAAATTTTTCGAAAATTTAATATAAATAGCAAATTTTTCCAAAATTTACTATAAATAGCAAATTTTTAGAAAATTTACTATAAATAGCAAATTTTTAGAATATTTACTATAAATAGCAAATTTTTAGAAAAATTACTATAATAGCAGAAAATTTACTATAAATAGCATTTTTTTTAAATTTACTATAAATAGCAGATTTGTGAAAAATTTACTATAAATGGCAACTTAATAAGTAGCAAATTTTGCGATAAACAGCAAATTTTTGAAAATTTTCATCTTATAAACCTTTGTCATCTCTGTCTGCTTTTGTCTCTTCTTTGTTTGTTTTATCATACAAACATTTCATTTATAGCAAAAGTCATATAACTAGAGAGTATGAATTCAAAAATTCATACCAATGCTATTTGAAAGTTGTAGTCGTGTGTGCTTATCTAGGAAAAACACACGTCATATCTTATGCATTTAAAAGCTGTTCGTTTCTTCTTCAGCTCTTGCTACTACTTTGAGTATCATTTTGTTGGTTGTTATTATTGTATGTGTGTGATTATTGGGTGCGCACGCGGTTACAGTTGTCGTTATTGTCATAAATGTTGTTGTTCTACAATCGTTCTCCCACCCACTAACAATCGCAAAATGTTGTTATCTTTCGGGTATGATGGTATGACTTCTAAGTAGTTATTATTATTCTACTTTTATTATTGTTACTGCTATACCATTTCTTCTAATGACAATGAGCCCAAGAAAAACACAAGATGATGATGATGATGATTACAATGTAGTTAAAGAAAGTTAAGATTTCACACTCTTTCTTTTTTTATTGTAGTGTTAACGGTTGTTGTCTCTGTCAATATTAAGCATTTGTTTTTATATATCCATATAAACGTATTATGAGCTTTTGTCAACTTCCCTTACACTTACCCATAACCGAAAAGAAACACATTTAATTTTGTCTTTCCCTGCCAAGCCTACAAAAAAACAAAAACAATCTTTCCTTAAAGACTCCCAAACACACAAAGTTAAGTATGTATTTCCTTAAGAAAAAGCGAAATTCAATTGAAAATCTTGTAAAACATAATTGTGGTGGTTTTGGGGAGGGAACAAGACTAATTTTATCATAACCCGGCCTAATGTTTGCCTCCCCAGCTTTTAGCTAGCAAGACTTGTGATGTTTATATGTGTCTGTTCTTAAGTGTATTAACATCGCGTTTCCGTTGCAACAACATCAGTTTAAGAGATTTTTATAAAAAGTTTTTCTAGTCATAGTTGAACAGAGAAACTTCGAAAGAAAAATCTAAAACAAAAAAAAAAAAAAAAAAAAAACGAACGTCAGTTCAGACGACAGACTAGACTATAGTCCAAAACATAGACTACACTATATTATATAATACTATAATTGGGGATATAGAATAGACTACAGTTTAGACTATAGAATAGACCATAGTCTAGACTACAAAATAGACTATCGATTAGAACATAGTCTAGACTATAGAATATACCATAGTCTAGACTATAGAATAGACCATAGTCTAGACTATAGAATAGACTATAGAATAGACCATAGTCTAGACTATAGAATAGACCATAGTCTAGACTATAGAATAGACCATAGTCTAGACTATAGAATAGACTATAGAATAGACCATAGTCTAGACTATAGAATAGACTATAGAATAGACCATAGTCTAGACTATAGAATAGACCATAGTCTAGACCATAGAATAGACCATAGTCTAGACCATAGAATAGACCATAGTCTAGACTATAGAATAGACCATAGTCTAGACTATAGAATAGACCATAGTCTAGACTATAGAATAGACCATAGTCTAGACTATAGAATAGACCATAGTCTAGACTATAGAATAGACCATAGTCTAGACTATAGAATAGACCATAGTCTAGACTATAGAATAGACCATAGTCTAGACTATAGAATAGACCATAGTCTAGACTATAGAATAGACCATAGTCTAGACTATAGAATAGACCATAGTCTAGACTATAGAATAGACCATAGTCTAGACTATAGAATAGACCATAGTCTAGACTATAGAATAGACCATAGTCTAGACTATAGAATAGACCATAGTCTAGACTATAGAATAGACCATAGTCTAGGCTATAGAATAGACCATAGTCTAGACTATAGAATAGACCATAGTCTAGACTATAGAATAGACCATAGTCTAGACTATAGAATAGACCATAGTCTAGACTATAGAATAGACCATAGTCTAGACTATAGAATAGACCATAGTCTAGACTATAGAATAGACCATAGTCTAGACTATAGAATAGACCATAGTCTAGACTATAGAATAGACCATAGTCTAGACTATAGAATAGACCATAGTCTAGACTATAGAATAGACCATAGTTTAGACTATAGAATAGACCATAGTCTAGACTATAGAATAGACCATAGTTTAGACTATAGAATAGACCATAGTCTAGACTATAGAATAGACCATAGTCTAGACTATAGAATAGACCATAGTTTAGACTATAGAATAGACCATAGTCTAGACTATAGAATAGACCATAGTCTAGACTATAGAATAGACCATAGTTTAGACTATAGAATAGACCATAGTCTAGACTATAGAATAGACCATAGTCTAGACTATAGAATAGACCATAGTCTAGACTATAGAATAGACCATAGTTTAGACTATAGAATAGACCATAGTTTAGACTATAGAATAGACCATAGTCTAGACTATAGAATAGACCATAGTCTAGACTATAGAATAGACCATAGTCTAGACTATAGAATAGACCATAGTCTAGACTATAGAATAGACCATAGTCTAGACTATAGAATAGACCATAGTCTAGACTATAGAATAGACCATAGTCTAGACTATAGAATAGATCATAGTCTAGACTATAGAATAGATCATAGTCTAGACTATAGAATAGACCATAGTCTAGACTATAGAATAGATCATAGTCTAGACTATAGAATAGACCATAGTCTAGACTATAGAATAGACCATAGTCTAGACTATAGAATAGACCATAGTCTAGACTATAGAATAGACCATAGTCTAGACTATAGAATAGACCATAGTCTAGACTATAGAATAGACCATAGTCTAGACTATAGAATAGACCATAGTCTAGACTATAGAATAGACCATAGTCTAGACTATAGAATAGACCATAGTCTAGACTATAGAATAGACCATAGTCTAGACTATAGAATAGACCATAGTCTAGACTATAGAATAGACCATAGTCTAGACT
Organism: Protocalliphora azurea; assembly: GCA_932274085.1. Lineage (NCBI taxonomy): Eukaryota > Metazoa > Arthropoda > Insecta > Diptera > Calliphoridae > Protocalliphora > Protocalliphora azurea. Next base: position 5,074,237 of record OW026522.1, on the reverse strand, counting down.
ATAGAATAGACCATAGTCTAGACTATAGAATAGACCATAGTCTAGACTATAGAATAGACCATAGTCTAGACTATAGAATAGACCATAGTCTAGACTATAGAATAGACCATAGTCTAGACTATAGAATAGACCATAGTCTAGACTATAGAATAGACCATAGTCTAGACTATAGAATAGACCATAGTCTAGACTATAGAATAGACCATAGTCTAGACTATAGAATAGACCATAGTCTAGACTATAGAATAGACCATAGTCTAGACTATAGAATAGACCATAGTCTAGACTATAGAATAGACCATAGTCTAGACTATAGAATAGACCATAGTCTAGACTATAGAATAGACCATAGTCTAGACTATAGAATAGACCATAGTCTAGACTATAGAATAGACCATAGTTTAGACTATAGAATAGACCATAGTCTAGACTATAGAATAGACCATAGTTTAGACTATAGAATAGACCATAGTTTAGACTATAGAATAGACCATAGTTTAGACTATAGAATAGACCATAGTTTAGACTATAGAATAGACCATAGTTTAGACTATAGAATAGACCATAGTCTAGACTATAGAATAGACCATAGTTTAGACTATAGAATAGACCATAGTTTAGACTATAGAATAGACCATAGTCTAGACTATAGAATAGACCATAGTTTAGACTATAGAATAGACCATAGTCTAGACTATAGAATAGACCATAGTTTAGACTATAGAATAGACCATAGTTTAGACTATAGAATAGACCATAGTCTAGACTATAGAATAGACCATAGTCTAGACTATAGAATAGACCATAGTCTAGACTATAGAATAGACCATAGTCTAGACTATAGAATAGACCATAGTCTAGACTATAGAATAGACCATAGTCTAGACTATAGAATAGACCATAGTCTAGACTATAGAATAGACCATAGTTTAGACTATAGAATAGACCATAGTCTAGACTATAGAATAGACCATAGTCTAGACTATAGAATAGACCATAGTCTAGACTATAGAATAGACCATAGTTTAGACTATAGAATAGACCATAGTCTAGACTATAGAATAGACCATAGTTTAGACTATAGAATAGACCATAGTCTAGACTATAGAATAGACCATAGTCTAGACTATAGAATAGACCATAGTTTAGACTATAGAATAGACCATAGTCTAGACTATAGAATAGACCATAGTTTAGACTATAGAATAGACCATAGTCTAGACTATAGAATAGACCATAGTTTAGACTATAGAATAGACCATAGTCTAGACTATAGAATAGACCATAGTTTAGACTATAGAATAGACCATAGTCTAGACTATAGAATAGACCATAGTTTAGACTATAGAATAGACCATAGTCTAGACTATAGAATAGACCATAGTTTAGACTATAGAATAGACCATAGTTTAGACTATAGAATAGACCATAGTTTAGACTATAGAATAGACCATAGTTTAGACTATAGAATAGACCATAGTTTAGACTATAGAATAGACCATAGTCTAGACTATAGAATAGACCATAGTCTAGACTATAGAATAGACTATAGTCTAGACTATAGAATAGACCATAGTCTAGACTATAGAATAGACTATAGTCTAGACTATAGAATAGACCATAGTCTAGACTATAGAATAGACTATAGTCTAGACTATAGAATAGACCATAGTCTAGACTATAGAATAGACTATAGTCTAGACTATAGAATAGACCATAGTCTAGACTATAGAATAGACCATAGTCTAGACTATAGAATAAACCATAGACTGTAGAATATACTATAGAATATATTATAGTCTAGACTATAGAATAGATTATAGTCTATTCTATATAGACTATAGTCTCGACTTTAGACTATTTAGTTCTCCGTTATCTCTTCTTATAAACTTAATAAGATTTCCTTTTCCTTACTCTTTTTCTAATATGTGTTTTTATCCTCAACATCAGTTTTAGTTTTCAAACTCGTTTATTTCAGGAAATCGAATGCACTTAATCAACAAAAAGCCGACATTAAATACACAAGCATAACTAAATACAGGGTGGCAAAAAATACACTATGAAACTATAAATATTCTCTATTTTGGTAAAATAGAGCAACAAACCAAATAATGCACTTCGACCACTGGATGGCCACATCCTTGCATATTAAAACTATTTTTATATGTGAATATTTTCTTTTTTTTTTTTGTAATTTCGCAACAAATAGATCCATATCAATGGACACAATTAATTAAATAGTCAAATAATGCACAGCCAGCGAAAAAAAAATATTGTAATACATTTTATATTGTTGGTTTTTGTCAGCAGCTAACTGGGTGGGACGTAGTGATGGTGTGAATATGCATTGCTACTGACTGACTGAATGAGTGATTGTATTTTTTTTTGTGATACAAAAGAGCAATTAAGTACATAAAAATGAAGAGAAAGGAAAAAAAGTGTTGACGTATAATTGTTGGACACAAAGAAGCAATTAGACTGTGTGAAATGCGCTTTGCATGCATAAAAATTTTTATGTTCATTCCCGGCGATTCAACTCATAAATGCCACACAATTGCAATCGGATACAAAAAATACAGCCAAACATGTTTCATTTATAATTTCTGTTGCCATTTTTTTATTTTTTGTTGCTCTTTCTTTAGCTCAACACAATAATAATTAAAAAGGAAACAGGACAACAAGCTAAAAAAAAAAAATATAATAAAATGGGACAAAAAATACCAGCAAAACTGAGCTAACGATGCATTCTATGATTCAAGTCATTCATTCATTCATTCTTTGCTTTCAAATACATTGATTCATTCCCACTTTTTGACAGCATGCCATTGTTGCAAGAATAAAAGTATAATTTGACAAAAGAAAAACAAAACTTCTATTTTTTTAAACAATACGAAAGCATTAGCAAACTGACGAAAACTTTCCTAATTACAAAATCTGAATCATGCACGTTTATCAGCGGCTTCCGCTACAGCCTGGCTACAATATTTTTGTTGCATACTTTTAAGGGAGCATATGCTTAAAGTAAGAGAGAGGGAGAGAGTAAAAGAAAAGTGTTATCTGTTAAATGGAAGAATTTTTTAAAAGGAAAATAATTGCATTTTGCAAGAAAATATTTAAATTGAAGAAAGTATAGATTTAAGGAAAATGGTCAATTTTGTAGCCTGGGCTACTGAGCATATTCTGGAATATAGTTGACTGTAGTCTATTCCAGACTATATAGACTGTAGTCTATTCCAGACTATATAGACTGTAGTCTATTCCAGACTATATAGACTATACTCTTTAGTATATTTTATAATCGACAATATAGTATAATATAGTATATTCTATACTATATTATACTAGAGTATATTTTTTAGTCCAGAATTTAGCATATTCATAACAATTGTTTAAATTTTTATAAAATTTATATAAATAGTAAATTTTTTTTTGAAAAATTTAGCATAATAGAAAATTTTTTAAAAAATTTACATTAAATAGTAAATTTTATGAAGAATTTTCTAAAAAATGCAAATTTTATGAAAAATTTACTATAAATAGTAAATTTTGTGAAAAAAATACTATAAACAGCAAAATTTTATAAAAAATTTACTATAAATAGCAAACTTTATGAAAAATATAAATATCAAATTTTATGAAAAATTTACTATAAATAGCAAATTTTTGAAAAATTTACTATAAATAGCAAATTTTTGAAAAAATAGCAAATTTTTGAAAAATTTACTACAAATAGCAAATGTTTTAAAAATTTATTACAATAAAACAATTTTTTGAAAAGTTCACTTTAAGTTACAAATTTTATGAAAAATTTATTATAAATCGCAAATTTTATGAAAAATGTACTACAAATAGCAAATTTTTGAAAAATTTACTATAAATAGCAAATTTTTGAAAAATTTACTATAAATAGCAAATTTTTGAAAAATTTACTACAAATAGCAAATGTTTTAAAAATTTATTACAATAAAACAATTTTTTGAAAAGTTCACTTTAAGTTACAAATTTTATGAAAAATTTATTATAAATCGCAAATTTTATGAAAAATTGACTATAAATAGCAAAATATATGAAAAATTTACTATAAATAGCAAATTTTATGAATAATGTACCATAAATATAAAATTTTTGAAAAATTTATTAAAATAGCAAACTTTTGAAAATCTTATTAAAATAGCAAAGTTTTCAAAAATTTACTATTAATAAAAATTTTAAAAATGTATTACAATAAAACATTGTTTTTAAAAATTTACTATATATAGAAATTTTTTGAACAATTTACTATAAATAGCAATTTTTAAAAAAATTTACTATAAATAGCAAATTTTTAAAAAAATTTACTATAAATAGAAAATTTTTGAAAAATTTACTATAAATAGCAAATTTTTAAAAAATTTATTACAGTAAAATATTTAGCAATAGCAATTTTTTAAAAAAATTTACTATAAATAGAAAATTTTTGAAAAATTTACTATAAATAGCAAATTTTTAAAAAATTTATTACAGTAAAATATTTTTTTGAAAAACTCACTATAAGTAGCAAATTTTATAAAAAATTTACTATAAATAGCAAAATTTATGAAAAATTTACTATAAATAGCAAAATTTATGAAAATTTTTCTATAAATAGCAAATTATTTGAAAAATTTACTATTAATAAAAATTTTAAAAATTTATTATAATAAAACATTTTTTTGAAAAATTTACTATAAATAGAAAATTTTATGAAAAATTTACTAGAAATAGCAATATTTTTTGGAAAATCAAATTTTTGAAAATTTTTTTATGAATAGCAAATTTTTTTAAAATTTCCTATAAATAGAAAGTGTGAAAATTTTGCAAAATTTTTATCTTAAAAATAATAAATTTTTGAAAATTTTCCTATTAATGGCAAATTTTTGTAAAATTATTATTAAGAGCAAAATTTTCCAACATTTGGTATATATATTAATATTTTTTTTTTCTTGTGTATTTTAATCGTATGTCACACATTTAGAAATACTATGTTTCCTAGTATTTTTTTTTTATTTTTTGTTCTACTTTATAATAATTCTTTTTAATATTGATTTATATTCATTTAGAGTATTGTGTCTCTTGTTCAAATTTTATTATTAAAGTGACTCCTTTTATTCTTTAACAATACTTTAAATCCATACCACCACTTTTCCCTGTGTTTTTCCTTTTTTTTTTTACATGAAAGAAAAATACAAATAATATTCAATAAAAAGCCAAATTGTAGAGGAGAAAAAAAGCAAGAAACCAGAAAAAATAATAATAACATAAAAACACAGCACACAATCCAAAATAATATTTATTTCTTTTTATCAAAACGGATGTAAGTGTGCATGAAGAAGATGTTGGTGAGGAAAAGACATTTTTTAGGGGGAGTAGCACGCCCGGCTACAAATGAGCAGTTATGATGTGCTACTGTATAAATACCAATATCAAATAGTTAAATAAATACTAGAAAAAATAAAAAATAATAGTAAAAGGCAACCTAAAGAAAGAAAAAGTAGCTCAATAAATATAAAGAAGAGGACAATAAAACTCACCCTAAAGGTGAGTTTACACTAGCAGCAAAATAATGATTTAATAATTAAAAAAATCATTGACTGGAGTTCTCAACTTATGATTTTTAATTAGATTTTGTTGTTCAAGGAAATATTATAAATTTCGTTTCTTTATTTTATTTTAATTTTAATTTCGATGCTAGTGTTAACCTGTTCAATATTTATAAACTTTACTTTAAACTGTTACTTTGTTAATGCTATTTCAAAATTTAAAAAGAATCCTGCTTCTTTTAAACATTTCACTACAAATTTTATGTCTCTTACGTCTTTCTAACAAACAACAAGTCGTTCCGGAAACATGGAAATATCATGGTCACGGTTGTGGTCTTTGATTTCATTTTATTTCTTTTCGCTATTTAAAAATTATTGTAGAAAACATACAACAGACAAAGTTAAAATACCCAAATTAATAAACCAAGATAAAAACACATCAATTGACATTGTCTCACCTCTCTGTCCCCTGCCATTATATGAAACACCCCATCTCCCTGCTGCACCCTCATCCAATTGTTTTGTAAATAATCGTTTACATCTTTATTTTGTGTGTAAATATTTTTGTAACATTTCACACTTCTTCAATTCTATTGTTGTTTTTGAAACCAAAAAAAATAAAAAATTAAAGACTTGAACAAGAAAGTCGACAGCAAACATTTCGAAATTCATATTGTCTGTAGATTTTTGTTTCTTGACAGGATGGTGAGGGTGAGATTTATTGGCTGGAGTGTAGTTATGTTTACTTATAACTTGTTTTTGTGGTAAGGGAATCTTATGCTTGTAGAGCAGAGTGTTCGAGTAAATTATAAACAAATCATAAAGTCAATGAAATTGTTTTAAAAAGGGAATTTTAAGCACAAAGACTATGGCAATTAATATTAGTAGATTTTTACCGATACCATATATTACACTATAATATAGACTATAGATCAGTATATAAACCAGGATTTGTCCAGACTATACACTAGTCTACAGTCCGGACTTAAGACTAGACTACAGTCCCAACATCATTAAAAATCACTATATTTCCTACTATACACTATTGCCCAGACTGTAGACTTTAGTCTAGACTATAAATTTTAATGAAGACTATAGACAAAATAGCCCAAACTATAGTCTAGACTATAGTCCAGACTGTAGATTAGGTTTCAGGCTATAGATTATACTGCAGACTATAGACTATAGTTCGACTACAGTCCAGACTATAGTTTCATTATATATTGACCATAGTTCAAACTATAGTTTGATTATAGTCCTATCTATAGTTTGACTATGGTTTGACTACGGTTTGATTATGGTTTGACTATAGTCTAGATTATAGTATGACTATAGTTCAGACTTATTCCATGCTATAGACAAAAGTTTAGACTATAGTCCAGATTACAGACAATAGTCTAGACTACAGACAATATTCTACAGACAATATTCTAGACTACAGACAATAGTCTAGACTACAGACAATACTCTAGACTATAGACTAAAGTGCAGACTATAGTTTGAATATATTTCAGAACATAGTTTAATTATAGTGCAGACTATAGTTTAACTATTGCCCAGTCTATAGCTTGACTAAGGTCTAGACTATAGACTATATATAATTAATACTATTAACTATATACAGTTCAGAATATAGATTATAGATAGTCCAGACTATAGATTATATATAGTCCAGACTATAGCCTATATAGTCCGGACTATAGACTGTATATAGTGTAGACCATAAACTATATATAATCCAGACTTTTAACTATATACAGTCCATACTATAGACTATATACAGTCCAGTCTATAGACTATATATAGTTCAGACTATAGACTATAAATAGTCCAGATTATAGACTATATACAGTCCATATTATAGACTATATACAGTCCATACTATAGACTGTATAAAGTCCAGACTATAGACTATATACATTCCGGACTCTAAACTATATAGTCCAGACTATAGATTATATATAGTACAGACCACACTATAGACTGTATATATATAGACTATAGACTATATATAGTCCTGACTATACACTATATATATTTCAGACTATAGACTATATATAGTCCGGACTATAGATTATATAGTCCAGACTATAGATTATATATAGTACAGACTACAGACTATATATAGTTCAGAATAGAGACTATATATAGGCCAGACTACAGACTATATATAGTCCAGAATATAGACTATAGTCCTGACTATGATTGGACTAAAAATAGACTATGGTTAGTTTATTATCTAAAAGATTGCCTAGAAATTTCATAAAATTTCCTAATTTTATTCCTTTTATGCTTTAGAAATTTTCGGTAAACTCTATTGTAAAAACTCCACAATCAACGTCAAAATGACCTTGTGACTAGGAACCAAAGTGACTCACACAAACTAGCATTTTTTATAAAACATATTCCATTTTAAACGGAAATTGTGGCATGAGAGTAAAAGAATAAAATACAATTGTTAAAGTGAAAGGTTACGGTGCGTACAAGAACAAATACGGAGTGCAAATAATAAAAGAAGAACTATTAGCATGACTGTGAATGTTTCTTATCAGTTTTTGTCTATATATATATATTTTTTTTTTTTACTTTTGACTGTCGTTGTTCAGTTATGCTGTTTTTTTTTTATCATTTTTGTATCATTTTATGGCATTTAAATGGACTATATGGCAGCAGCAGAAGTAACAAAAGTAACAATTCTCTGTTAAATATTTATATAAAAAAATAATATTTCCCTTTTTTATCTTCAAAAAAAAAAAAAAAAAAAAATACTAAAAACTTGAAAAATAAATAATTTGTTTCTTTTCGAAATAATAATACTTTTAAATGGGTTATGTTAGATCTTTGTGTAAAGAAAATTAAGAAAGGCGTTTAATTCCTTAATATGCTTCATAGTTATGAATAAATATATATGCATGTATTTGTATTTTTAATAACTTATTTTCAATTTGTACATACTGCTGCTTTTTATAATAGAAAAACTTAAATGCATTTCATTTACTTATATTACTTTATCTTCATGTAAAATATTCTTTTGTAAGGGGCAGGGGGATGAAATCTTGCTAAAGTCTCAATTGTGATAATCTCTCAAACCATTGTAATTCATAGATTTGTAATACCACAGATGAGTGAATACAGAAGTGGGTGTTTAAATTGAATTTAATACGCATAAACGCCTGAGTATTTGTTTTATGAAAAATTACTTACACACAGTTACAAAATATTTTGCCTGCTTCCCTTCTTTTAAGCGTTATAAAGCTTAAGAATGGGGGAGGTTTTTTTTGTATGTACTTATGTTTATGATAAATAATTTGTCTTGGTGGGTTTTGTTGTTCATCGTTTATCGTTCTCTGTTGTATGTTTAGATTTCTATTGCAATTTAAACGAATAATGAACGCATCAAAAAACATAATGATTTCATTTTTACTCTCACTTTATATTGTTGTTGTTGTGTGAAAAACAATCTGACAGTTAACTTAAGTTTGTTTTGTTGGCCCCCTTAACTTTGATTTGGTTTTTTGTAAGGTACAATATGGAAATATATTTTTTGATATCAGAAGTTGTAATATATTTCAGGGAGTTAAGTTTGAAAGATTATTTTCTACAAAAATTTATTTGGAATTTTTTAATTAATTAACATCTCATTAAAGTAGGACTTGGTTATGGATTAGACTATTGACTAGACAATTGCCTAAATTATTGAATAGACCATATCGACTAGATCATTGACAATTGAATGGACTCTTTACCTGAATGCTAACTGGAATATAGACTAGACCAGTAACTATTGACTATGATATAAACTAGACTATTGACTAAATTATTTACGAGACTATTGAATAGACTACAGGCTAAACTACTGACTAGACTATTGACTAAACTAATGTGTAGAATATTGACTACATTATTAATTAAACTATTGTCTAGACTTATTTTTTTTAAATGACTAAACTATTTACTAAAATATCGACTACGCTATTGAATATGCTACTGACTAGACTATAGACAGGGTTATTGACTAGATTATTTACTAAACTGTGAACTAAACTATTGCTTAGACTATTGACTATACTATTAGCTATGCTATTGGCTATGCTATTGACTACACTATTGACTAGACTATTAACTAGTTTATTGACTAGATTATTTACTAAACTAGTGACTAAACTATGTTTAATATTGACTATGCTATTGACTATGCTACTGACTATTGACTAAACTATTGTCTAGACTATGTATTATACTATTGACTAGACCATAAAGTATTAACTAGACTATTAACTAGACAATTGACCGGATTATTAACTAGACTATTTACTAAACTATTGAATAAACTATTTACTAGAATATGAACTAGAGTATGATCATTGACTAGATTATTAATTATACTATTGACTAGACTATTAACTAGATTATTGACTTGACTATTGACTGGATTATGGATCAGATTATTTACTAAGCTATTACTTAGACTATTGACTAAATTATTTACTATACTATTGACTATACTACAGGCTAAATTACTGACTAGACTATTGACTAAACTATCTGCTATGCTATTGACTAGACTACTGACTAGACTATTGACTAAACTAACATCTAGATTATTGATTGAACTAGACTTATGACAAAACTATTGCTATTGAGTAGAATATTGATTCGACTATTGACTAGACTCTTGATTGGACTATTGGCTGTACTCTTAACTAGACTATTGACAAAACTTTTTATTAGAGTACTGACTAGACTAAACTAATGTCTAGACTATTGATTGAACTATTGTCTGGACTTATGACTAAATTATTTACTAAACTAAAGACTTTGCTATTGACTGTACTATTGACTGTACTATTGATTAGACTATTGATTCGACTATTGACTAGACTCTTGATTAGACTATTGGCTGGACTATTAACTAGACTATTGACAAAACTCTTGATTAGAGCACTGGCTAGACTATTGATTAGACTATTAACTATTAGACTATTGACTAGGTTACTGACTAGACTATTGACTGACTAGAATTGACCAAACAATAGGATAGACTATTGACTGGACTATAGACTTGACTATAGCTTATAAGCTAGAATACTGACTGGAGTATTAACTAGACTATTGACTATATATGGACTTGACTATTGACTGCACTATAGACTTTATTATTGGATACACAGTTGGCTAGTCTTTCACGTGTACTTCTATTTGATAACTGAAATAAAACAAAACATTTTTCTTTTTTTTTAATAATTTTTTTTTCTTCATTTTCAAAATTTTATTTACTGACATTATCACAAAAAATATATACCAATCTATGCAGTTTTAGCGCATTTATATACTTTTTTCATCTTCTTCAATTTCAAAATTAATTTAAACTTCATATAATACATATTATCGTGAAAATTGCCATATAACATAGGCAAAAATTCAACTATTTTTTTAATGATTCAGAAGAAGATTTTTTAGCTAATAGAAATTTCTTAAGTAATTTTCTTTCTTTGGCAATTAAAATCATAATGACGGAATTATCTTTTGAGTTTTTTGTTGAAAGCATTTAATTCAAAACAATTCCTTTTTTTCTGCTAGGAATAACTCAAACGGCAGGTTCTACAGCTCCATAACGTAGAGGAGTTGGTCAAATAATATTAGGTGGTGCCTGGGCGGGTAACGCTAAAGTAGGTGATGATTTAGAAGATTTTATGCAACCATATGAAGAAATTCCTGTACTATTACTGCTGGGTGGTGACGGTGGTGTTTCAGGACTTATAAGAGGTGTACAACCAAAATAACGCCAGGGTTGATATAAACTACCAGCATACATAGCCTGTAGGCGGGCTTGTAAATCAAGAGCTATAGTAGGATCTAGGGGATAATGTGAAAGAGCAGCAGGAAATACATTTGTTACACGAGATGGCATATTTAAAGTCAATTCGAGGGGTGAACCAAAATTATATTTTTGGGATGATAAATTGGCTGGTGATTGTTGATGTGCATGATGGTTATTGGTTTGATGTTGTTTGTGTGTTAAATGAGCATTATTGCCATTTAGTTGAGAGTCTTTATTTGATTGACCATTGTGATTGGAGTTGTTGTTGTTGCCTCCAGGCACTGGCGATTTATTGAGAGTTTTAGGTTTTCGTCTCGGTCGATACTTATAGTCGGGATGTTCTTTCATGTGAAGAGCTCTGGAAAAGAAATAATAAATATGAGTCATTTATTTTATTAGATTTAGTTTTTATTCTTTTTATTTAATTGTAAATTATGATTTATATAAATTGAATTATACAAAGAGATAAGAAGAAAAAACATAAGTTTCTATAATTGCTTATTTTTTTATTTAGGTATAAAACAATATTATTTATGATTTCAATTCTAGCTTGCTAACAGTAATTTAAAGGAATTTATTAATTCTAGACAAGACTATTGAAAGGAAAAAAACTAAACTATAGACTAAACTATAGGATATACTATAGACTTGATTATACTTCAGACTATAGACTAAATTATAGTGCAGACTATAGCCTAACTTATACTCCAGAGTATAGAAAAGACTATAGTCTAGACTATAGACTATAGCCCAGATTAAGACTAGAGTATAGTTTTGACTATAAACAGCAGTACAGTATTGACTATAGGCTGGAGTATAGTCTTCACTATAGACTAGACTATAGTCTTGACTACAGATTAGACTATATTCTTGAATATAGATTATACTATAGACTAGACTATAGCCTTGACTATAGACTAGACTATAGTCTTGACTATAGACTAGACTATAGTCTTGACTATAGACTAGACTATAGTCTTTACTATAGACTAGACTATAGTCTTGACTATAGACTAGACTATAGTCTTGACTATAGACTGGAGTATAATCTTGACTATAGACTGGACTATAGTCTTGACTATAGAATGGACTATAGTCTTGACTATAGACTGGACTATAGTCTTGACTATAGACTGGACTATAGTTTTCACTATAGACTAGCCTATAGTGTTGACTATAGTATAGACTATAGTCTTGACTATAGAATATACTATAATCTTCACTATAGAATAAACTATAGTCTTGACTTTAGACTAGACTATAGTCTTGACTTTAGACTAAACTATAGTCTTGACTATAGACTAAACTATAGTCTTGACTATAGACTATACTATAGTCTTGACTATAAACTAGACTATAGTCTTGGCTATAGGCTAGACTATAGTCTTGACTATAGACTAGACTAAAGTCTTGACTATAGACTAGACTATAGTGTTGACTATGGACTAGACTATAGTGTTGACTATAGACTAGACTATAGTGTTGACTATAGACTAGACTATAGTGTTGACTATAGACTAGACTATAGTGTTGACTATAGACTAGACTATAGTGTTGACTATAGACTAGACTATAGTGTTGACTATAGATTAGACTATAGTCTTTAATATAGACTAGACTATAGTCTTTACTATAGACTAGACTATAATCATGACTATAGACTAGACTGTAATATATATAATACTATAGTCTAGTCTATAGACTAAATTATGGTGTTGACTATAGACTAGATTATAGCCTTGATTATTAACCAGACTAGTGACTAGTGTATGTACTTGGTGATTAATCAAACTATTAACTGTCTATATACTGGATTGTTAATATTGACTATTAACTAGACTAATTATGCTATAGGCCAGGCTGGACTATAATTTAGACTATAGTCTTGCTTATAAACTAGACTATAGCCTAGCCTAGACCATAATTAATGTTACGATTACAGTTTTATGTGAAATCATTGTTTTAAATTCCACTCTTTATTTTGTATACATTTTTATCAGTTGTAAACAGTACTAATTTCTTTAGCATTTATTGTTCAATTGAGACAATTGATTTCTTTCTATCTAAATTTATTTTTTATCCCCACAGCTCTTATCTCAAGTAGTTTATTGTTTTTTTGATACGACAAAGACAACATATTCAATAATGTTTGGGGGGTAAACATTGTCCAAGCTAAAATCATAAAACACACCTTTTTCTTCCAACATATAAAACGTGGATATTTGTGGACACAGATAGAGCAGATAAGAGATAACACACTTAAAGAAATTTTATATGAGAAAATAAAATTGTAATTGAATTAAATTAAGATGAAGAAAACTGTTTAATAAGTTCTAAATGAATATAAGGGCTTATTATTTAATTTATTATAAAATTTTTGATTTAAGTTGTTAATTTTGTTTTATAATATGCAAAATATTTTCTCTCGGTGTTGAATTTTTAAAAGTATGTATCTCTTGGTGAACTTTAGTATTATAATAAAAATTTTTATTATGGATTTAATGTTGCTGCTATTTTTAAACAAAATTTAAATTTATTTATAAAGAAGAAAAAACAAAGCGTCTTTTTTTATTTTACAAATAAATTTTTTGATCCCATAAAATATAGAGTTTTATGATTTTCTAAACTTATTTCATTAGCGTCATTGTTTATTTAATAAATAAATAAAAAAACATTGAATTACATTCATTCATTAATTTGTCTATTTCAGACATTTTAAGTTGTAATAATCAATAAAAGGGATTATGACAGTTTAAATTAAGCATTTGTAAATAAAAATTTAAACAATTAATTTTAAACAATTATTATTTACTTATTAACAACAAAACATAAAAAATATTATTTATTTTTTGATAACAAATTGATGGGTTCAGGGGTAAAAAATATTTAACAAACGTGGTGGCGTCATTAGAATTTGTCATTTGTTTTAAAATGAATTGATTTGAAGAAAAAATACGCAAACAACAATTGTTTTGATGTTTTTCAAAATCAATACTAAAAATCTAACATAATTTTGTTTAAAAGACAGCAGGGTATACATTTGTGGAAATAATCTTATAAATAGAAATATTTGTCGTATGTTTGCTAAAGATATGAAAAAGTAATTGTTTTTTGTTTGTCTGAAAACAGAAAAAAAAAAAAAAAAAAAATAAAAAAAAACAAAATGCAAAAGAACTTATAACAATCAGTATGGTGTTAAAGGATTTTTTGTAACACTAACAGAGAATTTAATAAGGTCAACTAAAGAAATACAAATATAAGAATTTTTTTTAATTTTTATTATTATGCATTCTGTTTGTTTTTTATATTAGTTGAGAGTTAGTCAACTTTGACATCCGGTAGTTGATATTGTATTACAACAAGGTGATAGCAAACTAAATTTTCAGAAATTTTAATATTTATTCTAAAGATGCTTCAAATTTCAAATAGATAAGAACAATAAGTTAAAAAAATCTATCGTTTTAAATTTTTGTATTTACATAACCTTTTATTTTGCCATAAAATCAACCCACTGTGCAGTGCATCAAGTGATGAGAAAAAATTTACAGTAACAGTAAAAAATAATCAATATAAAGTTTTGTTTGAAAAAATTCTTGTCCTTAAATCGCATTTATTTAAGTACAATGGATTTTCAGTTCTTTCAACTAAAACTTTTAGTTATTGCAATTAAAATTTTTAGATTAACACGAAAAATCTTTTATTAGTTTGTTTCAAAATTTAGTCAATGTCAATGAGAGCCATTTTAAATCTCATTGAGAATGAAAATAATAACTTAATTTCTAATAAAGTTTCGTTTATCTTTATGACATTTTAGTTGCTTCTATTAAAAGTTTTAGTTGATGTAATCATATTCTTTAAAATGGCAAACAAATTTAATTTGAAACAACAGTCATTTTTTTCATTTTTCTCTTTTTAATTAGAAAAAATTTAATTGTCTCAAAACAGTTTTTTAAGATTCTATAATTCTATTCCCATTATTATTTTTTTGCAGGATTATAAAATCTTTGCTAAATAAGTAAACTTTTAATTGTCTTACTAAAAATGTTGTTGTCTCAACTAAAAAAATTAATAATTTCAGTTATAATAACTAAAGGTCTTGATCAAATTAATTAAACCCTTTAATTGAGAATAATTTAAAAAAATTTGTATTTCTTAGTCGATTAACAATTATTTAATAATTTTATTTGAATTTTGTTTACCTTTGACATATTTTAGATGCTACAACTAAACGAAATTAAATTCATTTAATTAATATAAAATTTCGATCAAAAAATATGTCAAATCTAACAATTTGTTTGTCTAACCAAAAATAATAGTATTGCTGTTATAGCAACTCAAAGTTTTGATCGATTTAAATAATTCCGAAAATTGCGAGGAATTTGTTTTTTTGTTTTCTTAAAACTTTATGTTCTATTAATAATTTTCTGAATAATTTTATTTGAATTTCGTTTATCTCTACTGTATTCTAGATGATACAACTGATTTTGATTTTATGCATTTAAGACCTTTAAACTCAGGTTTAATTTTGAGTTGAAAAATATTTATGTGAAAGCTTAGTTGTTTAACCAAAAATGTTATTGCCGCAGCATAAATTATTCAACTCAATAGCATACAACTAAAAGTTTTCGTTGATGCAATTAAACTGTTTTTGTTGTGAACACTTTGATTTTACAAAGCACATTTTCTAAAATTTCTTGGTCGATTAATAATTTTTTAATATTTTTTAAATTTATCTATAGTGGTTTTTAGCTGCTACGACTATCAACTTTATTTGACACAATTAAAACCTTTTAATTGGTATAAAATTTTGATTGGAAAAATAAATTAAAAATTTATGAAGGACAGTAAAAACTTTTCTATTTAAGTCAAAATTTCCGTTTCTTATTTTCTTTTTTTATGGCAATTAAAAAATTTTAATAGGATTTCTGTTATAGCAACTAAAATTTTTAAACTTTTCTAAATTTTTTTGGTCGATCAGTAATTTTATTTGAAAACAAAAATTCCATTCAATTCCTTTTTTATAGCAGGAGAAACAAATTCTTCCATTATAACAATAATTTAATTGTCTTGATAAAAATTTTATTACCTCAACTAAAATTGTTTATCTTAATAGCATTTCTGCCATCACAACTAAAAGTTTTGATTGATTCATTTAAACGTCTTCATAACAAAAAAAAAAAAAAAAAAAAAAATCGATTTAACAAAATAAATTTTTTAAAACCATTTGAATCGATTAATAATTATATGAATTTCGTTTATCTTTACTGTATTTTAGCTGCTACATACAACCAAAATTTTTATCTAATACAATTAAAACCTTTAACAATTAAGTTAAAAACAAAAATTTAATTCTTTCTTTGCTTGATTTAATTAAACTCTTTACTTTGGAAAGAATTAGATTTAATAAAACATATTTTCTTTTTTTTTTTAATTTTCTTTGAATTTTATCTTTACTGTATTTTAGCTGCTACAACAAAAACTTTAAGTTGAGACAATTTTAAAGCCTTTGAATTTCGATTGATTAAAAATATAAATATATATAAATATTTTGAACAATTAATACCTTTTTTATTTTAATCGTACTTTGATTATCTCAGAAAAATTTCCGACAGAATAACTAAAAAATTTGGTTGTTATAATTAAAAATAATTTTAATAATTTGATTCGCGTTGGATTAAATTTAATCTCTTTATAATAATATATTTTAATTTACATTTTAATTGTATTTCTTTCACCTCAACACAATTTATGTTGCCACAACTAAAAAATTTAGTTGTTACAAACAAACTTTTTTAGATTTTTTAGATTTATTCTTTCTTGAAATCCTTTAAATAGATTTTCTTCTAAATATTTATTTTTTAATTATAAGGATTCTGAATCCTTATAAAGAATTGAAAATCTTTAAAATAAATATCCCCAAACATTTCTCAGTTGCCCTTTTCGAAACTCTCGTAGTGTTTCTTTTTTTTTTTCAACTTCAAAAAGCTAAGAATCAACAATAGTTGACCATTGTTTTCTAAAAAGCGATTATTTGTCCATTGTATTCATAGGAAATGTTACATACACACTTCACTCACACACACACACTTTAAAAATACGCACACACACTTTTAATAAATAATTTACACATACACACATATATATATATCACCACCTATGTATGTTTGTATAACCTTTAACTTTATTAGCAATACAAAATCATTTTTTTTTCTTTCCCTTACCTCAAACGTTTCGCCTCATCTATAAATGGTCGCTTTTGTCCTTCGGTCAATAATTTCCATTCAGCTCCCAGTCGTTTTGATATCTCAGAATTGTGCATTTTTGGATTATCTTGTGCCATTTTACGTCGTTGTCCTCTGGACCAAACCATGAAAGCATTCATTGGTCTTTTAATATGGTCGTTATGATGAATGGAATTGTTATGGATGTTGTTGTTGTTGCTGTTGCTATTGCTACTATTATTGTTATTGTGAACATTGTTTATATGCAGAGTATGCTGGAGTATATTCGCTGGATCACTAGAATTGGGTGACATTGTTAGTGTATTGTAATTATTGTTACTGCTGCTACTGCTGAGTATAGGCGAAGAACTTGATTGTTTCTGTGATGAACTCATATTAACAATTGATCCGGCCAGTTGTGGCGAAATACTTTGTCTTAGTTGTTCCTGCTGGTGTTGATGTAAAATTGCACAAAATGTTGACATTGTGGGGAAGTTTGTGTTGGTGAATGGATGGATGATTTTCAATTTTCAAAAATGCTATTTTAAGTGGTTTTTAGAAGTGTTTTTGAATTAGTCATATGATGAGGAATCTTAAAATATTAAAAAAAAGAAAAATTTACTACGATGAACTTTAAGAAAGAATTATTTTTAATTTAATTTTGTAATTTGTCTCTTTTTAGTTACTTTTAATTTAATGTTAAATTAAATTACATATTTCGACTAATTGAAATGTCAAAAAATCTTCAACAAGTCAACAAATAAATTAAGGTAAGTGGTAACATTTTTATTTATATTTTAAAGTCTTTAAAACGTGAAAAATAAACGAATTACTTATCAAAGATTTGTTGAGTTTTATGAAAATTGTAGTCTACTTTTAGGGTTGTAAAAGCTTCCTCAATATTTTACTGAATTTTTATTAAAAAAATATCAACAAAACTTTTTGCTTTTTAAGCTTAATTCAATAGTTTTTTATTGTGTGTGCTACAATTTTTTTTTTACTTTGTATAGTATGTATACGAAATATTATGGTCGCTATAAATACATCTAATTGTTTTCTTAATCGCGTTAGAAAAATAAAATTATTATGTCTGAAACAGCTTGATTTTTCTATAATCTGTAGAACTCTTTATCCCTTAACTGTCGCTAACAAACACATTTATCTCCCTCTTGGGGAAGTTTCCTGAATTCTGTGATCTTTTAAACCCTGCAAATAATATATCAAGAACTCATGTTTATTTTGTAACTTAATTCGAAAAGAAACTAGTTCAAATTTATGTAATTTATACAGTGATACACAATAACCCCACAGCATTTGACGTATTATAAGTTTGGGGTCAAAGGTTAAATTTAAATATAATCATCAGCATTTGACAAACTTCAGGGTAAGGGCCAATGTTTTTTTAATTGTTAAATTTAAGCTTGAAAAAAGCTTCAATTTGCTATATGTTAAAGGAAAAAAAATTAAATGTCTCATTTTGAAGAATACTTGGAAATTTTTTTTAAATTTGAATTTTTTCCATTAAAATTTCTGTCGTTAAAAATAAGAACTCCACGACAACAACTCTGCCCTAAAAAATCTCTATTAATAAAACTGCATCCTTAACAAACAAATCTCGTGCAAGTGAACAAAAAAAGTTTATTTATTTGTAAAAAATTTATTTAAAAGAATTTATAACACAAAAAATGTTTTTAAAATTTACAAAAAAATTAAGCAAATAATCTAGATCAAATGATCAAATATTTAAACTCCTATGCTTTAACCTCTGCAAATAATAAATAAAATGATTTAATTTTCAAAATGTTAATTAAATGAAAAAAAAGTATATTTTAGCGGTCCAGAATATTAATTCTGCTAGAGTCTAATAAATCTTTTTCATTGTATTCTTCATTAATTATTACAATAATATGAACTCGAGTCTGAATAAGAATTAAAATAAAAACTAAAAATCTTAAAATCTTATTATCGAAATTTTCCAAGAATTTCATTTTTTTTTTAAATTTATTGAAATCTGTTGATCATATTAAAATTTTAATAAGTTAAATTTTAATGTTCCGAAAATTTTTGAAAATGTTGAAATATTAAAAATCCTAAACTTTGGCCTCAATAAAAAATAAATGAAATAATTTTTGTTTTCAAAATTTTAATTTAAAAAATTAAATTTTTGTTTTTATTAGAATCTATAGAAAAAAATTCCACATTTTTAAAAATGTCAAATATTTAAAAGCTTGACCTTTGAACTTCATTGTAAAAGTTCAATTTCGCTAAAATTTTGTATATATATATATATATATATATATATATATATATATATATATATATATATATATATATATTTAATTTGAATTATTGTAATATTGTAAAGAATTTTAAAATATACAATATCTTAACCTCTGACCTCTAAAAATAAATAAAATAATTTAAATTTTAAAATTTAAAAAATTCATATAAAGAAAAGTTTGTGTTTTAATTTAATTCTAAAAAAAAATCAAAAAATGTTTTGTTAAAAATTTTTTAAATCTGTATAAATGTTTTGTACATTTTAAATAATTTGAAATATTTAAAATCTTCATCTTTGGCCACTATTATGAAAGTTTGATTCCTAAGTAAATTTTAGATATCTTTATACGATTCGATTTTAATATTGTGGAGAATTATTAAAAAATATATGAATTTTTCTTTTCAAAATTTAAATTAAAAAAATTTTTATTATTATTATTTTTTTTTTCAAAATTTTTAGTTCAATATTCAAATTTTTTAGTTCAAATATTCAAAATCTTAACCTATAAGTTCTATAGTGAAACTTCGATTTGACTCAAAATTCTAATCTTTAAATTTTATAAATTTTATAAAAAATAAAATTTTCTAAAAAAATAATTTTG
This sequence comes from Protocalliphora azurea, assembly GCA_932274085.1. Taxonomy (NCBI): domain Eukaryota; kingdom Metazoa; phylum Arthropoda; class Insecta; order Diptera; family Calliphoridae; genus Protocalliphora; species Protocalliphora azurea. The sequence continues at coordinate 5,053,755 of OW026522.1, read as the reverse complement.
AAGAATTCATAAAAAAAAATCTGCAGACAAAAATAAAAAAATTTTGCACAGTTGGAATATTTTCAAAAGTCCAAAATTTTGACCTTTAACCTCTATGGTTAAAATCCAACAAATCTTTCAAATTGTTCAAACTTTCGTAAACAATAAAATAAAATAAAATGATTTAATTTTAAAAAATTTAATAAAAAAAAAATTAATATCCAAAAACTAAGATCTTAAATTGAAATCTCCGATTCACTACCGATTTTTTATTAAAAAAATTGGGTAAAAAGAAAAATTATGTTACCGAAGCCGTTTTTGGACATATCACAGTGTAGAAACAATTCCGCCCGACGGAAGTTCTTCAGCACAAACAAAAAAAAAAAAAAAAAAAAATCTGTAAAAGAACGAAAAAGTTGAAAAAACCAAATATATGTAACTCACTGTTATTGTTATTTTTCAGTGCCCATAAAAACAACAACTACATATATTAAAAGCAGCCATTAAATATAAAAAAGATTATCCAATAACTCAGTTGTTCAAAAATTTAAAATTTTAGAAAATTTTATGACCGATCTATATAAGAATGAAGCCAAATGTTTCGATATCTCTGTTACTAATAAACCGTTTTTATTAATTTCTTCCAAAAAAAAAAAAAAAAAAAAAAATCCCAAAAAGGAATTCGAATTTTCTGTGCAAGAACGAAGTCGCTAGCATATAAAAAAGCTTAAAAAAGTTTAAAACAGAAAATTTTTTTTTTCGGAGGTATCTTTGTTTTTTTGGCGATATCTCGGCAATTTATGAACCGATTTTACTGATTTTTTATGCTAGCGTTGTGCTTCTGAAAATGCCCTATAAATTGATGTATAATAATAAATATATCCCATAACTAAGGCTTTCAACAGACAGGCGGGCTTCGTTATATCGACTTCGATCCAGAATATATATATTTTTTTGGGTCTTATATGAATATTGTAGAAATTGCAAATGGAGTGACCCTTTACACTTGTGGTAAAGTGTATAAAAAATATATATAGTCACCACAAATTTTAGAATATTTTGTGCATTTAAAAAATCGAATATTTAAAATTCTGACCTTTGACCTCGTCAGTAAAAGTTGAATATTTAATTTTAACATAAAAATCCTAATATTCTCAACTGATTATTTTAAATAAAGAATGGAATAATTAAAATTGTCTAGTTTCCCGAAATGCATTTTATTTAAAAGTTATCTTTTCTAATTCCGTTTCGTTTAAATCTAAGCGGAAATATTCCTGCTTAGATTTGAACGAAACGCACTTAGAAAAGATAACTTGTTTATGGTCCTTCGCACCGGATGCTGTTAACGATACAGCAAGCACATCTATAACCACAGCATTGATCCAAACGTCTGGTACTGTAAATAACAAAATTCCAAGTAGAAAATACACCATGAATGCCAATATAGTGTGTTGCAATTTCGAAAATACGTATGTATTATGTTCTATTAGCGTCGAAATATAATTTACAAGGCGAACGGTGCCGAATCGACTCTACACGGTCTTCGTGTACACTCTCAGCTAGGGCCGCTATATTTTATTCACAGCGTGCTGGACGTGGTCCATTCGGTCAAATATTATATAATAAATTTCATTATAAAGTAAATTTTCATAATAAAGTATCTCTACTTGAATCACCCTTTATATCAGATCAATGACATTGAAAAGTTACCACCCAAAAAAAAAATTATCTTTTCGTGAAATTTTCTAATTGAAAAACAAATTAGAAATATTTAACAATTTGGAAAAAATATTTTAAAATTAAAAAAAAGTAAACAAAAGTTAATTGCATAAAAACTTTCGAAAATTATACTCCATTTTACTTTTTTATTCCTGCTAGCTACTAATTCTTTTTGTAAAAATATTCTCTTTCGGCCAGATAAAGATAAATATTCTAAGGAGTCTAAATTTTAATTTTATTAATTTTTTTATACTTAGTAAAGGACATTTTATTTTAAGACGATAAAAGGAATACAAATTTTATTTGATGTAGTTTAAATAAAAACTTCTAAGAAACTATTCCTTTTAATTAAAGTACATTTTTTCGACTTTTTCCGACTTTTCGACTTTTTCCAAATATTTTCGACTTTTTCCGACTTTCTTCGAGTTTTTACAATATTTTGGAGATTTTTTTTACCTATTTTGACTATTTTTTGTTATTTGTCTTAAAAAACTTTAAATGAATATGAAATATATACATTGCATTCAGATATAATGATTAATTAACATACAGTGTATGAAATGAAAGTACTGGTTACAGACAGAAATATGTTTTTGCGATACTATTTCCAACGGTTAGATGATGTAGTTCAAATAAAAACTGCCAAGTATTTTAAATAAAGTAATTTTTTTTTCTACTTTTTCCGACTATTTTCAACATTTTCCGAATATTTTTTACTTTCTCCGAATATTTTTTACTTTCTCCGACTTTTCGAATTTTTCCGACTATTTTCGACCTTTTCACTATTTTCGACTTTTTCCGACCTATTTTCTCAATAAAACGCATATTTACCGAAATATCGAGATTTAAAGATTTTTATAAAATTTCCAACCGAAAAATCGATTTTTGGTCAGATATAGATGTGATCACAGATGAAGCTTATTTTCTCAATAAAACGCATATTTACCGAAATATCGAGGTTTAAAAATTTTTATAAAATTTTCATCCAAAAAATTTATTTTTGGTCAGATATAGAAGTGATCACAGATAAATCTTATTTTCTCAATAAAACGCATATTTTCGACTTTTCGACTATTTTCGACTTTTTTCGACTTTTTCCGACTATTTTCGATTTTTTTGACTTTTCGATTGTCTAGAAGGAAGAAAGTCGATTTCTCGACAATTTTTTAACCAAAAGGTCGATCTCGACTTTTCGACTTGTTTCAACAAAAAGTCGATTTCGACTTTTCGACTTTTTCGATTGTTCGATTATTCGAAAGTCGATTTGATAAACCCTATTAATTATAGTAAAACTATTTCAAATTATTTAAAACTTTATCTCATTTTTCATTTCAAGCTGTTCGTAAAACACAATAATAAAACATCATAATCATTCTATTTTTCTGATACTTAAGTCTATTTTATATTTTTTGATCTTAATGTAAATAAAAATAGTTATAAAGCGATTTCGAGTTCAGTATTAGTTTTTAATAAAAATAGTTAGATAAATCTGATCTGAAATTAAATTATATATTTTTTTAATTGCACAGGATCTGTGTCACTGGAGTTTATCCAAACTTATAAAATATATTTTTGACTTTTTTAGGAAATATGAATTTCTTATAATTAATTTGATCATTTTTTTTTTCGGCACTTAAGTCTATTATCTATTTTTTAATCTTAATATAAAGAAAAATAGTTATAAAGCGATTTTATATTGATGTTGGAACCCCGCAGAGGTCAAGTTGAAGTTCTGCTTTTAAAGACAATAGTTAGATAAAAACTTTGCTTGAGCGTTGTTGCTCATACCTGCACTTTGTATTATATAATTCCATTTATTGTATTATTTATATAATATTAAATAAATAAATAAAAACCTTGCAGTTTAATAGAGAATTTCACAAAATAAAATAAGGTAAAAATAAATAAATAAATCAATCAATAACTAAATAAGTTACATTTTTTTTCATTAAACTTTTTTTAAATTGCTGGAAGAATTATGTTTCCTCAGATTTTCAAAGGTGATTAACTATGATTTTTTTAATGAAATTATATCTAAAAGGAAATATTAGTTAAGAATTAGCAAATATACCCCTTTTTTAAATCCAATTTTTAATTGCTAAGAACTGAGCTAAAACATTTTCCATCTAATTTCTTTTAAATATCAAAGAAATATTTTTTTATACACACACAGAGAAAAATTATAGTTACGGCATTGTCACTACAATAATATTATGTTCTCATTGTTAAATTGCATTAATTTTAATAATACTGTGCTCATGATAAGAATGTTTTTGTTTCAGTTTTATCATTCAATGTTTACATTCAATAAAAATTTTAATATAGTTGCCTACAAAAATCTTTTGTTTTTGAATATTTTTACCAGAAACCAAAATTTTATTAATATAAAAAATCTTTATTTCTATAACCATTAAATATCACCAATCTTTTTCCTTGTTCTTAAACCATATATTGTTTTTTAAACCAAACCATATTATTCCCATAACAATAAAATGTTACAATTAAATATGCTTTTTACAAATATGATTGAAGATATCATAACTCGTTTGATTTTATGATTGAAGATATCATAACTCGTTTGTTTTTGAATATATTTTGTTTTTAACATTTGTTTTCCACCTTCATTATAATTCTCATTTGGTTTATACATGAATAAATATAAATAGAAAAGGTTTTGTTATATTTGGTGTGATTCAAACAATATAAGATATTGATTAACTACTATTAGTGATTAAAAAGTATCGTGTATTATCTTGCACAATATACGAAAATAAAATAAATTAAATTAATTGATGAACAAATAATAATTGATCATATTAAGATCAATATGACACATGTTATGAGTAATTTTGAACGTATTATAAAAGTTTTTATGGTAAATAATATGATGAAACTGAATCACAATATAAGAAAATCAGAGCATAGTTTTATAAAACTGGATCATAGCATTATAAAATATTTCAATACAAGATGCAAAAACTCAGATCATAATATGAAAGGTTTTGTGAATATAATGTTCATATTTATTATTATTTATGAACATATAGTTCAATCATATTATGCTGCTCTTCGGTTATGGTTCCCGCAACCATATTTTTCTCTGCATGCAGAATTAAGACTTTAAAGCCCTGAACTCCTAAGGGCTTAAAGACCGTTTTCGTAATATTTCAGTTCTAAAACATATCAATAACTAAGTTTTTTTTTTACCAAGATAAATCGGATTAAAACTTTTTTATTATGATAAATTAAGAAAATAATGTAGAAAAACTTGTCTTTCTTACAGAACTTAGAAATTAAGTTTGGAAATTTTTTCGGATCTCTTTTTTCAATATAATTGGAAATAAAGATCATTTAAATTATTTTATCCAAAAGTAATTATGTGTCCTTGTTATTTTATAGAGTGCCAGCATTAGTATACTAGATTTTGGCTGGATGCCACACCCTTTTTACGCCCATTTATGTCATAATATTGTTTACTTTATTTAACTTTACCTTATGTCTAACTCACTGAACCGATTAAAATGAAACATGGCACATATGTATATCCTCGAAAAAAGTACTGACTGATGCCACGCCTGCTTTAAAAAAAAAGGTAAATTTGCTTCTTAATAAACAAATTTCAACATACGTTAACATTTTGATAACAGTGGTAAAAAAGTATAAAAGTATGATAAAAGTGGGCGTTAAGCAACCTTTTAGATTAAATTTTATAATATAAAGTATTTTCTGCTCCTTGTGTAAATAAAATTTGATATGAATGATCTTAGTGCATAAAAAAAGTTTTAAAATTGATTTTTACTGATAGTAGGCTAAAAACTGGGGTTAGATTTCAACTTATATTTTAGTTCATGGGATACTTAACAAAAATCTTACATAAGATTAAAAAGAAGCATTACATTTACATAAAACAATAATTACCCATAAATATATTGAAAAATTATTGATTTAACTGTTTTCCATTTTCACACATAATCAAAAAAGTGCTCCAAAATATCCGAAGTTATGAGCCCCTAAAATCGAAATTCTAAGTAACTTTGCAAAACACTTTGAAGATTTTATTAATCTAATGGTATACTTTTATTTCGTGTTGGAATTATTATGAAATTTTTCGTAATAATACTGTTATAACTTAAATATTATTTTACAAAAAAATAAAAAAATTAAAGAAAAAAATAATTAAAGGTTCTGAGCTCCTCGGAGGTAAAAGCCCATTTTTTAATAGCTTAGATCTAAAGTATTTGTTTTTTTTTTAATTGATAAGATCAAAACTAAAGTCAAATTAAATTAAATTTCAATTAATTTAAATTAAATTAAATTTCAATTAAAACTGTAATATTATAAAGAAATTTAAAAGCTTTGAGCCATTTTTTAATAGTTTAGATCTAAAGTATTTATTTTCTTTTAATTGAAAAGAACAAAACTAAAGTCAAATTAAATTAAATTTCAATTAATTTAAATTAAATTAAATTTCAATTAATTTAAATTAAATTAGATTTCAATTAAAACTGTAATTTTATAAAGAAATTTGCAATTTTATACATAATTACAAATTAATGGTTCTGGGATCCTCGAAAATCAAATACCATTTTTATATAGCTGAGATCTAAACAATTATGGGAGCTTTTTTTTATCAATATAAATATAAAGAATTTTGTCTATTTTTAAACGGATTTAAGAAATTAAACTAGGGACCGAAAGACCCATTTTAATTTATTTGATATAAATTAAAGTATAAGCTAATTAAGTTACAATACAATTCAGACTAAATTTGTTCAATTTGGTAATTTAATAAATTATTAAAAATAAAAAAAAAAAAAATAAATAATAACTTGACACCTGTTAAAAATGGCGTCGGTAAATGTATTTCTCCAGACATATTATAAATTTTCTGCAAAAAAGTTATGACAATTATGAAAAATTCTTAAATTCTTAAATTGTTTATTTTAGATTTGTATAATTTATAATAAAACAATTAAAAAAAAATTTTTATTTTTGAAAATCGATTTTCAAATTCTTAACTGAATTCTTACCTTCTTACATCCAAATTTAAGAATTCACTAAAGATATTAAATTATTTATGTAAAAGTGGTTTATGGAACCCTTTTTGTTAAAAAGTTTATGGTTCTAGAATTTTTTTGTCAAAAAGCTTTTGTTCTATAAAATTTTAATTTATAAACTTTTTTGGATTTTTTTCCTTTTTTTTTATTAAAAAAAAAATTAATTGCACATAATTATTTGAAATAAAATTTATATATATTTTTTTTAACAAACGTTAAATTCAAAATTTGTTTTCTTACAAATTATTTTAAATATTTATTATTATATTTTTTAATATTTAATTACAATTTTATTTTTATTTATATATGTTAATTTTTTTTTGTTTATGTTTGTGTCTTAAATTAAAATCTAAATTTTATTATTTCCTGCGTGCAAAAAATATCCATCCGTTTGTTTTTTTTTTTTTTTTTAACTAAAAATATCCGTTAAATAGCGCGTCATGCGAAACTTTCAAGTGAAAAACACGAAATGATTTTTGTGGTTGTGTCCGGAATGTGTAACAGCTCCTCTTTTTGCTTTTTGTTTTTGCTGTAAATCATTTCCACACACACTAACAATAGTTGTTAACAAAATACAAAAAAAAAAAAAAAAAACAAACAAACAAAAAACTTTGTTAGCTTAGTGTTGGTGTAATCTTTAACAAACAAACTCCCTTAATGTTTTCCACTGTAAATCTTTTATGTAGAGTTTTTGATGTCTTGTAGTTGTAGTAAAAATTCAGTTGTGTTAAGCATGAGGAAGAAGAAGAATATTGTAGTATCAGGAGAGTTTAAAGGAAGAGATTGGTATATTAAAAAAAAAAATGGTTGGTATCATTTCAAACACTCGATTTTGTGGAGAAACCGCGAAATGAGTTTTGTTTGGTTAACTTTGTTTTGTGTGTGTGTGTGTGTATGTAAGTGTGATAAGTTTTTGTTGTTTTTCCTTATTGTTTTTTTATCATTGCTATGTAGAGCTATTTTTTCTATTATTGTTGTGCTAGTGTAGGTCTCTATGTGTAGGTGTTTGGGTTAAGTAATGTCTTCATCGTAACGAAGGATTAGAATTTTGATTTGTATTGGTATTTCAGTTGTTTTATATTGTTGTTTATATATTTTATTTGTTTGTTCTTGTTGTTCTTATTGTTTTTTTTTTTTACTTTTTATTGTATGTATTGTGGTTGGTGCTCTTATTGTTGGCGTTATTATTAAAAGTATCTTACAGTTATCTCTCCTTTTTTTATTATTCTTATCTTATTTGCTGTTTATCATCAATATTATATACAAATTTACTGATACATATGCGTATAAACATACATAAATAAACATTTATGTTTAACTTAAGATTGTGCAAAGAATGTTGTCAATAGCCGCCGGTTTTAGCTCTAAACAATCTTATTAACGATTTATAGGCGATTTTAGATTTTTTTTATGAATTTTTACATAAAAATCGATTTTTCTATACATAAGTGATCCCAGATTATAGAATTTTTAGCTCTAAAACCTCTTATTAACGATTTATATAGTCTATAGTCTAGTCTATAGTCTAGTCTATAGTCTAGTCTATAGTCTAGTCTATAGTCTAGTCTGTAGTCTAGTCTATAGTCTAGTCTATAGTCTAGTCTATAGTCTAGTCTATAGTCTAGTCTATAGTCTAGTCTATAGTCTAGTCTATAGTCTAGTCTGTAGTCTAGTCTATAGTCTAGTTTACAGCCTGGGCTATAGTCTGGGCTATAGTCTAATCTGTTGTCAAGTCGGTAGTCTAGTATATAGTTTTTCTATATTCTTGTCTAATTTATGGTGCAAGAAAAACGCTAAATTGTCTACACAAAATACCTTTACATTCACTCTCACATAAAATCATCTCTTGTTTATTATTGTTGTTGTTTATATTTGCCAACCACTAGTTATCATAGTATTGGTAGTTACAAATCCAAACAAACCCCAAATGAAACAAAAATAATATAATTTTTTTTTTATGTATTTACAATTGATCGTTTATTGAATTCGTATGATATGGTCGTGAAACACGTGCTTTTTCTCTTACTCATTGTAGAGTATAAAATGAAATAATTATTATGAATTTATTAAAGGAATTGTAGTGCGTTTTATGGTTTAATTTGAAATATTGCACTTAAGGAGATATTACAAATTTAAGTTAAATATTTTTTGAAGCTATTGTTATTCAAAGATAATTGTTATAAATTTTTGTAAATTAGTTAAATAATTCCCGCCAAAAATGAATATAGTGATTATTTTGGTAATAATATGTATTACGCATGTGTGTAATTCTTTTTCTTTTTTTTCTTAAACTCTCCAGTGACAATAAAAGAGTGTAGAGTTATTTTGTTTTGATTTTTTTATTAATGCTAGTATAATTTTATTACACCAACACTTTTACTCACTTGTGTTATTATCTATATGTGTGTGTGTGTGAGTTTTATTATAAAGCAAGACAAATAACACACAAAAACCACACAATAAAATCAAAGGAAATCCCCCTTTTACAATAAAATCTTAACAAATGAAAATGGCAGTTGTTTGGGAATTTATTCCCATTTAGTATTTTTTTGGTTTTGTTTTGCCACAACAATAGTCTTTAAACCCCCCTCACCTCAACCAAAATCTATTTGTTGTGTTTGTGGTGTCAAAGTAAATCCCCACCATTTACATTTTCGTACGCGCATGCACTTAATTTTAGGGCAATTTGGCCAATAGCGTACACAAAGGCACCGAAGCAGTTAAATTGGTAAAAATGACTTTTTTAACAACATCAGTCCCTTCATACTTTTATATAACATAGGAATTCTCCTGAACGAGGACAATTGTATGTGTATTTCCTAGTAACTTGCAAACGGATATAAAAATCGTGTATGTGTTTAACGCGAAGGAGTAAATTAATACTTCCAAAAATAGGAAAAAAATTATAATGATTGAAAAGGTTTATGTTTTTTCTGTTCTTATAAAGCAGCTTTTATTTTCGTAAAATAAAGTTTTTTTTTATTGACAATTTTATAACTTGTTGCCAAAGTAAAAAAGAGAATTCTCAAACATATTAAATGTTTAACTGAACCATCAGCAACAATAACAACAAGAATAATAATTGATAATGACACCCTATAAGGCATATCCTTTGAGACACATACATGCATATGGATTTACATTTAATCTACAACACATGTGTTGCATATAGTAGTTTTGGTAAAGCTACAAAATCTTGCATTTTCAAAAAACAACTTATTTAAAGGAATTTAATACGAAAATTAGAAAAATAAAAAATACTTTAAGGAAAATATGAAAGATCTAGAACGAACAATATTCTGATCGTACTATAGTCTACAGTCTTAGCTGTAGACTATAGTCTGGACTATAGTATTTAGTCTGCACTCCAGTCTAAAATCTGGACTATAGTTTATAGTCTGCATTGCAGTCTATAGTCTGGCGTATAGTATATACTCTGGACTGTAGTCTATAGACTGGATTATAGTGTATAGTCTAGACTATAGTCTATAGCCTTGACTGCAGTCTATAGTTTTGGGCTACTGTCTATGGTCTGGACTACAGTCCAAACTATAGTCCATTGACTAGACTATAGTCTATTGTATGGACTACAGTCTATAGTCTGGACTGTAGTCTATAGTATGGACTATAGTCTGGACTATAGTCTATAGTATGGACTATATTCTATAGTCTGGACTATACTCTATAGTCTGGACTATAGTCTGGACTATAGTCTATAGTATGGACTATATTCTATAGTCTGGACTATACTCTATAGTCTGGACTATAGTCTATAGTTTAGACTATAGTTTGTACTAAAGTCTATAGTCTAGACTGCAGTCTATAGTCTGGACAGTAGTCTATAGTATGGACTATAGTTCATAGTCTGGACTATAGTCTGGACTGTAGTCTATAGTATTGACTACAGTCCATTGTGTGGACTAAAGTCTATTGTCCAGACTATAGTCCATTGACTAGACTACACTATAGTCCATTGTGTGAACTACAGTCTATAGTCTGGACTGTAGTCTATAGTATGGACTATAGTTCATAGTCTAGACTACAGTCTGGACTGTAGTCTATAGTTTGGACTATATTCTATAATCTGGACTATAGTCTGTACTAAAGTCTATAGTCTGGACTATAGTCTGTACTAAAGTCTATAGTCTGGACTACAGTCTATAGTCTATAGATTGGACTCTAGTCTGTACTATAGACTTTAGTCTGCTCTCTAGTCTAAAGTCTGGACTCTAGTCTAAAGTCTGGATTATAATTTATAGTCTGGACTATAGGGTATAGTCTGGACTATAGTCTGTAGACTTGACTGTAGTCTATAGTTTTGGGCTACAGTCCATAGTCTAGACCATATTCCATTGTCTTGACTATAGTGTTGTCTGGACTATAGTCCATTGTATGAACTACAGTCTATAGTCTGGACTGTAGTCTAAGATACGGACTATAGTCTATAGTCTGGATTTTAGTTCGTAGTCTGGACTATAGTCTGGATTATAGTCTATAATATGCTCTTTAGTCTATAGTCTGGACTGTAGTCTTTTGTCTTAACTACTGTCTACTCTGTACCATATTCTATACTCTGGACTATAGTCTAAACAAATTTTAGTGATCACAGATTTTCGTCCTTTTGATTTGAAAGCCTCTTATTAGCGATTTTAGATATTTTATAATTTTTCTTAGAAAATTGATTTTTAGTGGAAACTATAAATTATAAAAAATTTCTTAAAAACTCGAGTTTTATTTGAAAACATAAGTGATCAGAAATTTTTATACTTTTAGCTCTAAACCATCTTATTAACGATTTATATCGTTGGTGCGCTAACAAAAAGTCCTATGTGTTTTTTGATTACTTTTCAGGAGAACAGAAAAAAAATGTTTTATTTTGTGAATTTATAAAATCTTTTTTTTTTTTTAATATTGGTGGTTTTATTTTTCACCAGGACACTTTTGAAAAAAAACGATATCTTTTGTCGTTCACGAACGACAAAAAACATTTAAAAAAATCTGCACATAGGCTGTTTTGTAAAAGAAATTACAAATTTCATTATTAAAATATTTTTTTTTTAATTTTTTTTTTTTGTTCTTCAAAAAATCCCAAGTGTATTAATAAAGAATAAGATTGTTTTTTTTTCTGAAGAAAATCTACACATAGGACTTTTTGTAACTTCGAAACCCATTGAGGTACAAGATGCTATAATAAAAAAAAAATCAAAAAGTTACTTATAGGACTCTTCGTCAGTGTACTGTCGATATACGATTTCATTTCTTTTATATTTTTCCTAAAAAATGTTTGAGGTAAATGTGAATCATCATAGTTTTTCGTCCTTTTGGCTTTATACCCTCTTATTAATGATTTATAAGTAATTTTAGATTTTATATAAAAAAAGTCACATATTTCCGTCCTTTTGACCCTAAACGATTTATATTTTTTAGATTTTTTTTAAATTTTTCCTAAAAAATCAATTTTTTGTCGTAAATAAAAGTGATCACAGTTTTCGTCCTTTTTTCTCTATATCCTCTTAATAACGATTATAGTTTTTTTTTATATTTTTTCTCAAAAATCGTTTTTTAATGGAAAATATAAGTAATCACAGATTTTCTTCCTCTTAATAAGCGATTTTAGATTTTGTATTTTCCATTAAAATTTAATTCTTTCAAATTTCTGATTTATAGTACTATAATTGTTAATTTAGTAGGAAAATGTCTCACAAATTCAAAACATTCATTCAAATATTTCCTTTCAATAACCAGCAATTTAAAATGCCCTTCCAAACACACTCACACACTTGTTTACAGTTACGAGTACCAACAAAACGTCCTTACCTTATGTTAATTTAACATTCATTTCTCAAGAAATCAAATTTCAAAATTTCTTCTTGTAATAATTAACAATTGGTTTGTGTGTGTGTGTTTTAAAAGAATCTCATACATTTAGTAACTGGCCACAATTATAATGACAATTGGTAAAACAGAGAATTTCCCTAGACACTTGTATTTGCAAAATATTCGTCCTTTTTGTTTGTTATACATGTATGCCATATGTGTGTGTGTAATAGTATAGGTAGTTAGTTAGTAACAGTAGCATTTAAGTGTATTAAGGATTTAATGGCCATTATCATTTGTGTATGAAAATTATGCCAACATTATTATTTTGTTATGTTTTCTTCCCTCCCTCTCTCTCTCTCTCTCTCTTTCTTTCTGTTTGAAAAGGTCTATTTGTTGTTTTTGTTTGTTAGTTTAAGTGAATGAGTGTAAAAAGTCATTTAGCTAATGCTCAAATTTATTGTTTGAAAACAAGTCCATATTTCAGACTTTGTTGCAAATTTTTAGTGAACAATTTAAACGTCAGCACAATGAAAATGAACTTAAACTGAAAAGAATATAAAGAAAAAATAAATAAATAAAAAAGACATTAAAGTTGAATATAATAAAAATACGAATCAGTATGAATGTTTTTTTTGTCTTCTTAATTTATTATATTGCCTTGGAAAAAAAGGTCCTTTTTTTTATAGAAAAGAGAAACTGACTTGGCAAATTCTGTAATTAACTGAAATTAATTTGGTTATTATTATTTTTTTAATAATTAAAGGAAATTTATTTATTATAGCTCAAAAACATTAGAAGGCAATAATTTTAATAAGCAGAAAATTAAGAAAAATACAAAAAAAAAAAAAAAAATAAAAAAATAATTGTTAGTAAGAGAATTTAGGGCCTAAAAAATTAAAACCTATTATCATTTATATTTTCCACTAAAAAGAGATTTTTTATGGAAAATTATAAAAAAATCTAAAGTCTTTAATAAGAGGTATAAAAATCTGTGATTACATATATTTTCCACTAAAAATCAACTTTTTGGGAATAATTATACAAAATCTGAAATCGTCCTTAAAACGTAAGTAACAGGATTTAGAGCTCATAGTACAAAAATCTGTGATCACTAATATTTTGAACTAATTTTTTTTAGTAAAAATTATAAAAAAATCTAAAATTGCTTATAAATCTTTAATGAGTTTAGTTTAGAGCTTATATTTTCCACTAAAAATCAATCTTTATATGAAAAATCTAAAATCACTTATAAATCGTTAATAAGAGGATTTAAAGCCAAAAGGATGAAAATCTGTCATCACTTATATTTTTACTAAAAATCGACTTTTTAGAAAATAATAATAATAAAATAATAACAATAATAAAATCGCTTATAAATCGTTCATGAGAGGTTAGAGCCAAAAGGCTGGAAATCTGCGATCGATTTTATTGTGAAAATTAAAATAATCTAAAATATCTTAAAAATTGTTAATAAGAGGGTTTAGAGTAAAAAGGAAGAAAATTTGTGATCACTTATATTTTCCACTAAAAATCGATTTATAAAAAAAATCTAAAATTGCCTAAAATCGTTAATAAGAGGATTTAGAGCCAAAAGGGTGAGAATTTGTGATCACTTATATTTTCCACTAAAAATCGATTTATAAAAAATCTAAAATTGCTCAAAATCGTTAATAAGAGAGTTTAAAGGCAAAACGATGAAAATCTGAGATCACTTATATTTTCCACTAAATATCGACCTTTTAGGAAAAATAAAAAAACTAAAATCGCTTAAAATCGTTAATAAGATGATTTAGAGCCAAAAGGGTTAGAATTTCACTTATATTTTTTTCTACTAAATATCGACTTTTCAGAATAAATAAAAAAACTAATATCGCTTCTAAAAAGTTAATAAGAGCGTTTAAAGCCAAAACGACGAAAATCTGTGATCACTTATATTTTTTTTCTACTAAATATCGACTTTTTAAGAAAAATAAAAAAAACTAAAATCGCTTAAAAATCATTAATAATAATATTTAGAGCCAAAAGGGTGAGAATTTGTGATCACTTATATTTTTTCTACCAAATATCGACTTTTTAGAATAAATAAAAAAAAACTAATATCGCTTCTAAAACGTTAATAAGAGGGTTTAGAGACAAAAGGATGAAAATCTGTGATCACTTATATTTTTTTTCTACTAAATATCGACTTTTTAAGAAAAATAAAAAAAACTAAAATCGCTTAAAAATCGTTAATAAGAATATTTAGAGCCAAAAGGGTGAGAATTTGTGATCACTTATATTTTTTCTACTAAATATCGACTTTTTAGAATAAATAAAAAAAACTAATATCGCTTCTAAAACGTTAATAAGAGGGTTTAGAGACAAAAGGATGAAAATCTGTGATCACTCCAAAAATCTACTTTTTGAGAAAAATTATACTAAATCTAAAATCTCCCGTAAAACGTAGAGCCCATAGGACATACATTTGTGATCACTTATATTTTGAACTAATTTTTTTTTTTTTTTTTTTTTTTTTGTAAAAATTATAAAAAAAAGACTAAAATTTGTTATAAATCGATAGTAAGAAGGTTTATAGTCAAAAGGATGAAAATCTATGATCATTGATATTTTTCACTAAAAATTGATTTTTTAGGAAAAATAAAAAAAAAACAAAAATCACTTCTAAAACGTTAATAAAAGGGTTTAGAGCAAAAAGGTTGGGGATCTGCGATCACTTATATTTATCACTAAAAATAAATTTTTTAGGAAAAATTATAAAAAATATTAAATCGGTTATAAATCGTTAATAAGGATGACAATTTGTAATCACTTATATTTTTTACTTAAAATCGATTTTTTTAGGAAAACTTATAAAGAAACTAAAATCGCTTATAAAACGTTAATAAGCGGGTTTAAAGCCAAAAGGATAAAAATCTGTGATCATCTAAATTTTTTAGTAGAAATCGACTTTTTATGAAAAATTATAAGATCGTTTATAAAACGTTATTAAGAGGGTTTAGAGCCAATAGGATGAGCTGTATGATCACTTATATTTGCCCCTAAAAATCAAGTTTTATATGAAAAATCTTGAATCGTCTACTTATAAATCATTTATAAGAGGTTTTAGAGCCAAAGGGATGAAAATTTTTGATTACTTATATTTTCCATTAAAAATCGATTTGTATGAGAAATTCCTGAAAATCAAAAGAAGTTTTACTCCATTTTCTTTTAAGTTGGAAACAATTTAAAGGATTTTTTTTACAATTTTTTGTGGATTTGGAGGTTTTTGTCTGTGATTCTTAGCTAAAACAACCATCTTTTTGTAGCTTGAAGCGCCACCTGGATGTGGTTTATGTCATTCAATCAAATTTGAACATACAGGGTGTTTTTATGGGTCGTAAATTAGTTTAAAAATATCTTTTGAAAGAGAAAAATCTTGAAAAAGTAAGATTTATTTTTTGCTTTTTAGCAAAGGTTGTGATAGAGACTAAGTGTTTTTTATTTATTAGAAAGCATAGAAAAATAGTCGATAAAACTGTTTATCTTATTTCCTAAACTGTCAAGAGATGGCAGCACATAATTATGACATCAATGTAAGGTTATATATAGCAAAGAAGGGTAAAATATTTAGGCGATAAAAGGATTAATTTAAAATGGAATTTTATTAAATTTTTAAATATTCTTTGACTTAATAAGGGTTTTGTTAAGAAAATAAAATGTGAAAGAAACAATTTATGAAAATTTTAATTAATTTAAAAAGTTATCTAGTAGGAAAAATCATTTTGTTCTGTTTTCCTCCTTAAAATAAATATTAAAATATTTTTTCCTAAATTATTATTGTCTCTTTTTTTCTTGGGCCTATTTTAAATACTTTAATTTGTGCCTTTTAAAAATCACAAAACCTTAAAAATGCCTTAAATTATTTAAACTAAATATTAATTATATTTAATATAATTAAACCTTACATTTTCCCTATGACATTGTCTCAATTACCAATTAAGTTATAAAACAAAAAATAAAATTTTAAATGTGAAAAAAAAATTTTTTTGTGGCATTTCAACGTCACTCATTAACTAAATTAATTTAACGACATTCGTCTTATTAAAATCTTAACAAGCTTTAAAAAAAAAGAAACCAAAGAAAAAAACTTAAAATGTTCTTCAAAGTTTTTACATGAATAAATTTGATTAACAGCCATTTATTTTTAATTACTGTTATATCATAAAAATGATGGGAAGGAAGTAAGAAAACAAACTTCAAACATATTAACTTCCGTTCTTTTTAAATAAGAGAAAGGGGAAAGAGAGTAAGAGTGATATGTTATCAAAGTAATAGAAATAATTAACTTTAAATATACGATTTAACTTTTAAAAGCTTATAAAGCTTAAATTGCTTATAAATTGAAATTATGCTTACCTTGTTTTCCTATTTTTTTTTAATAATTGAAATAATTAAAATTTCTTTTTTTTTCATAAAATAATGAAATTAATTCGTTTTTATTTATACAATCATTTTTATTTTAATTACGTTTTTTATATTTTTCAATTTTAATTTAAATTTTATAAAATCAAAAAGAAAACATTCACATTTTTCAAAATCTAACTTTTTATTTGATTTTTTTCATCAAATATATTAGTTTTATAATAATTGTGTTTTATTTTATATAAATATTAAATGTGTATATACACTTACTAAAAAATAAAATCAAATACAGACTACAATTTTCCTAAGAAACTATTTTTATTATTATGCTAAATATTTAACAGTGTCTAACAAAAAATATTTAAAGAAAAACAAAACAAATATTTTAAATTTAAAAATTTTTATTTTAAAAATTTTCCATCTTTACTACAATATTATAAAGAAATTTTGTTTCCGAATTTGTCTTTTCTGTTAGACACTGTAAGTAATTTATTATGTTTTTTTCTTTTATAATGATGTATTTTATTTATAAACGAAATTATTTAGAAATTTTATGTTACGAAAAAATGTTTTTAAGAAAATTACGAATTTTAACCTTCACAGTATATATTAAATTAAATAAAATCGTATCACAAACTCAATTGAAAATTATTTGTCTAAATTCTGATGTTGCTTCATATAAAAAATCTTGCTGGCTTATTATAAATTCTTTTACTCCTCGATAAAAGTTTTTATAGTACTAATGATTTTTAATTTAATCACTGCTGAATTTTAATCTAAAATACAAATCACAAGAGTAGTGTTTCACATTGAATATTGTTTCAACGAAACCAAAATGGCTAAGACAACACGAATGCCGATAAAGTGTGTAGCGGCACAGAAAATACGTATTCTATTCTGCTGGTGTCTAATTATAGTCCACAAAATCGGTTTTAGTACTGCCAAACAGAGAAAACAAGGCAATTTACGATTGCAAATTTCTTTGAAATTACGTTATCATTTTCTTTGGGGTCAAGGGTTATAGTAAAATTTTGAAATAATTGGTTTAAAATGAAAAATAAAACGTCAATATAATTTCATTGTTATAAATAGATTTACAGATTTAATTTTAACATTTATTAATTATTTTTTATTAGTATTCGATATCAAAATAAAATTTATAAATTAATCATTTGCACCATTTTCGAGTAGATATTGAAACCGGTTTTTGAAAGTCGTGGCTTATGCGGACGATGTGATGATAGTATCAGAACTGTTTCTGAACGTGATAAGTGATATCATGTCAACTGCTCTGACTACACTCAGTGACTGGGCCAAAGAATGTGGACTAGGAGTGAATCCGGGCAAGACAGATCTGATACTTTTCACCACAAAGACCAAGATTCCGAGCTTCAGACTATCACGGTTAGAAAACTGTGAACTCACCTTGTCGGACAATGCAAAGTACTTGGGCATTATTTTGGACTCCAAGCTTTCATGGAAGCTGAACATTCAACATAAGGTTAGTAAGGCTACGTTAGCATACTACACCTGCAGAAAGATGTTCAGTGTGAAATGGGGTTTGAGTCCAAAATTGACAAAATGGCTATACACTGCAATAGTACGGCCCATTCTTGTATATGGATCTCTTGTGTGGTGGATCAACTTTACAGGATACAAAGATCCGCTTCTGAACACTATATTGCACCTAACACCTATAGACCTATACATAATTGAATCATCAGTTAATAGTGCGATAAGATTATCTGCAACGGAAAGTTGGAGATCAAGAACGTATGGGCACGCAAGGATATTAAGTTTAAAACCCCCGCAATTCAATCAATTTACCGACTATATGATTCCCCAGATGGACTTCGGAAATACTAAAGTCCTATTCCTCACCAGGAGTGAATGGAGAAGGGGAAATCTTCTTGAACAATTTGGAACTAGGATATACACTGACGGCTCAAAGATGAACTGCGGTATAGGCTCTGGTGTCTTCTCTAACGATCTTTGAATTAGACACTCATGTAGACTCCCTGACGAGGCAAGCGTATTCCAAGCGGAAATACTAGCGGTCAGGCAAGCGTGTAAACTAATTCGCGATAGAAATATTCAAGGGAATATTGGTTTATTTGTCGACAGTCAAGAGCCAATACTATCGCTCAAATCACCGAAAACTACCTCTATTCTAGTCAGACAGTGTAAAGAGGAACTGCTAGGACTAAGTCGACTGTATGACATTACTATAGTCTGGGTTCCTGCGCATAGGGACTACTATGGTAATGAACAGGCAGGCTCTGCTATGAATGCCTCCTTATCGGTTTCTGTCGCAATCCCGTTAAGAACAGTCAAAAGCAGAATCCAAAAACACTTTCTAGAAAAGGCAAAAAATAGATTGCGAAATCTGGACAAATGTAGAGTCGCGAAAGAAACGTGGCCTACCTACAACGAAAACCACTCAATGCAACTCAATGGCTACAAACGCAGACATCTCGAGACTAAAGCATTGTTTACAGGTCACTGTACGATCGGAAAACATGCAAGCAGACTTGGTCTCCCTTACAATGAATATTGTCGTAGTTGTGGCAATCGCGGTAAGGAGGAGACAGTATTTCATCTTCTATGTGAATGCCCAGCCTTGAACGCAAGCAGACATAAATTTCTGAGAGGGTACCAATTAGACAACCTCTGTGAGATATCTGACACTAGACTCAGTGACATCATTAAATATCTCAAAGCTACAGGCTGGATCTAATTAATTTATGTTCTCATTGTTCTTCCCTACACTTCTATCTCATTACAGACTCAATACAACTCATTCACCTGGCGAGTAGTATGGTTCCATCAAAACGGATTCTAACGAGTCTAATTGATTGCCCGTAAGGTACCAGCAAATAACCAACCGAAAGGATACTAGTTTTTTAAGTAAATAAAAAAAATATATGTTTATATATATCTTGAGACTTCAAGTGCTCTAAATAACATAAATACGAGATTCATCATAATGGGGTCATATTTGCCTCGAGGTTGAACATGTGGATTCATTTGTCCATCTATCTTGTGCAATCCACGATAAGTTCCGCAGAATTATTGATCTGCAGGCCGAAAGCGATACTCCAACCATTTGGTCTGTATCTTCACCTCGAAGAAGGGATTTATCTCTTCTTTATATCTTTATTTAACCCAGACCAGCTCCAGGTTTGAATATCTCGCCATCTTATTCAGAGATGTCCAGCATTCATGTACCCATCTGCATGTCGAAAAGATACCCGAGATCGATTTGGTCGCGGTTTGACTGTCTGAATAGATTTGGATATCCGCTCCGAATACCCTATAGTATATTAACCAGTTCACCACCCTCTTTATGGCCGAGATCGCTGCTTGAAGAATTCTGCAGTGATCTGACAATTTAAAGGAAATGTTTATTTCCTATAAAAGGGAATATAGACACCTCCTGCAACCCCTTCAGCAGATTTGGACTCGTCAGTATAAACCTCAACTGAACCAACTCTTAATTTTGGAGTAGTTGAAATTGATACTGAGAAGTCTCTGCCAAGAAAGAGTATGGGAATGCAATAATCAATATTGCTAGGAATACTATTAAGGAATCCCAGCTATCATGCTTAGAATTATTTATTGCAACAGGTTTTGCTATACTTTATAATTTATTGATCAATTATTTTTAGAAGGCAATCAGATGATCATTTATTAGTATACAAGTGTATACAGTTTTGAAAATAATTTACTTTTATTTGTATTACAGTGATCACGAGATTATTTATTAGTTCAAGTTTGTGCAAAAATATTTCGCAACTCATAATTTCTTAACAATATCGGTGAAAAAAATTATAAGAAATTCATAAATTGTATCAACTTGTATAATCAATTAGTCAAATATACAATTAGTTAGGACGAACTACTTTTTTTCATTTAATAATCAAATTTATTGCAAATTTAAAATATATAATTGTTTGTCCCAAATGTACAAGCAAGAATTATATTTGGCTCCATATTAAATTAAACCATAATTTTCATTCAAAATGTCCGAAATTCTTTTGTCCCTTCTACCTATTTTTGTTACATCCAAAAAGGTTAATATAATAAAATACGGGGATTTCCCTTTTTTGGCTTAATTTTTAAATTTAATTTAATTAAAATGTCTGTAACCAAAAAAGGGAAATCCCCGTCTTTTCGTATATTAACCTTCTTGGATGATTCTGATCTTCAATGTTTTCAATTTATTCATGTCATTTGTTGTGTAAATTCATCTCTTATTTTGGGAAATTTCAACATATTTTAAAGCCAACGATTTCTTAAAAATTAGAGTGGAAAAATTTAAAAGTGGATATTCCATAGACTCAAATTGCGTGAATTACAAGTTGCATAAGTCTTCGGTTTACCGCATTATAAAGCAAGAAAATTCGTTAAAAAAAGTTCCTATGTACAACAGAAAGTGGCCCTGAATGAATGGAAAAAATGCTTTAAAAGTGGTCTGTAAAACAAAGGGAAAAAATGTTCCAATATCAGCAGCGATTTTACGATCCAAAGTCAGTAATTTGTATTCCAAAACCAATTCTGGTTACAATGCCAATGAAGGATGGTTGATGAAATTTAAGCGTCGACATGGAATTAGATTTTTAAAAATTACGGGCGAAAATTTGTCTTCGAAACCTCATCTTATTGATCCATTTGTGAAAGAGTTTAAGGATTACGTTGATGAGTATGGGTTGACTCTTTACCAAATCTATGCGCCTTTAAATGCTTTTTCAATAATCCTGTAATATACAGCTCCAGTAATAACGCCTGGGTGACATTATTTATATTTAAGGACTGGTTCCAACACGAACTTGTTCCCCACGTAAGTTAATTTTCACCAATTAGTAAAAATAAGTTGTTCATAAGTAAAAATTGTTTGGGTCCGAGAATTTTTGGCTTCAAAAGGTCTGCCGCATAAAGCAGTTTTGCTTTTGGATAATGCGACGTGTCACCCAGTTGAGGAACTAAAAAGTAATGACGGTTTAATTATAGCAATGAATCTATCACCCAATATCAGACTCTGCTGGGTACCGGGTCATTGCGAGATAAATGCAATGAGGTAGCTGACGAATTAGCTAGGAACGGCTCAGCTTTGGATAGGACTGCAAGTGAAAGTGGTGTGAGATTACCTATAGGCTTTTACTTCAGGTTAATTAGGGAGTGAATTCGGGATAGAACCAATCATGCATGGAAAGGTAGAACGGAACGAAGGGTCCTATGGCCCAAACTTGATAAAGCAGATACAAATATACTTTTAAGCATGGAAAGGGAAAACCTGAAGACTATGATAGGTCATTGTCTCATAGGGGGAATGATAGGGAATTGGGATAGAGGTTCCACCGGTCTTTGCAGAATGTGCGAAGATAATAAGGAGCAAGAGACGGTGGAACACATCATATGTCACTGTCCATGTCTACAACTAAGTAGGCAGAAATGGTTAGGCAGTCGATTCGTTGACGAATTGGACAGTATATCGAGGATAGATCTCGATGGATTAATAGGATTCGTCATGAGAATAGGCTGGCTAAGAGGGGGTCGTTGGTTTAGAGCGAACGATATAGGGCGGTAGTACTTTTCTTTTCCGGTTTTTTTTCTATTATTTTCTATACTCTTCTGGGTCTCAGCTTTTCTCTATTATTTTCCTTTCCTGGTCTTCTCTATAATTTCTACAATTTCTCTCTATATTATCTACGAAGGGACTCACAATGGACCTCTAGGTCTCCGAGTGGATGCACAAGCACTCTTCTGTGTACTCTGCAACCCTTCTCTACCTACCTATCACCCAATTGCACTGCGCTTATTCAACCGCTAGATCAAAACGTTATCAACTTGGTTAAATTAAATTATAAAAAACAACTGCTCAGCCACTTGCTTGGCGAGGAGGGTACAAATTTGGAGCTCAAACTAAAAAAACTTCAATCTCAATAATGCAGTTCAGATTCTAGTTACGTCTTGGGATAAAATATCAGTATCCAATATCCGAAAATCCTGGAACGCCTTTCTCGAATTCGATAATGAATAGAGTGAAGAGGATAACATACCCTTAAATATTTTACAAAATATAATTGAAGAAGAAAACGAAGATCTTTCCACTATTGGTACTCTTGTAGCTCAAATTGTTACGGAACATCTTTTCATGGATGCTGACATAAACAATTGGATTCAAGAAGAATTTCATGTGAAAAGTAATGAGGACCAAATGGAATTATCAGATACGGAATCGGAGGATTTATACTATAGTGATCATGAAGGAAGCAAAATTTAAGTGGACGATTATATAACATCGATAAACATACACTGCCTGACATTTGAATAAGAAATCACATTTTTTTTAACTTTAATTAAGTATATCTCCTAAACTAAAGTTCAGAAAAAAATAATTTTTTGAGCAACCAAATTTCAAAGTGTTGGCTTTAGTTTCCTGAGGAAATAAAAAAAAAAATACATATTTTGTTATACTAAAATTATGCATTTATTTATTTAAAGATATGTATTTCTGTGGTACTATTTCGTGTGTCACTTGAATAAGAAATTCTTTTAATATTAAACAGGAAGGTTATGATTTGAATTTCTTTCAATATAAATAGCTAGAGAATTTTTAATTTGATAGTATTTATATAGTTTTTATTCAAAATGGGACGTGGTAAGGCTCTTAATAACTCTGAAAAAGAAAAAATTCTGATTTTGAAATCTCAGGGTCAGAATCCGGTCCAAATAGCCAAAAACATTAATAGAGGAAAGGCAGTTGTGTATAATTATTTAAATAACGTGGAAAGATATGTAAAAGCATGAAAGGGCGGAAGAAAATGGCAACAACTCCAAAAGAAAGACGAAATTTTCTTAGAATTGCATCATTCTGCCATGTCGGTATCAAAAAAAGTGGAGTCAGTGCCAGTCTAAGAACAGTGCACGGTATTTTAAAGTCGTGCACATACATAGTCTGACGAAAACTGCAAAAAATACCACCACTTAATGAAAAACAGTTTGGCAAACATATAATGACAGGGTCCGACAAATGGTTTAAAGTTGTATTTTCCGATGACAAAAAAGTTTAATATTGATGGTCCCAACGGGTATAACTATTACTTCCATAACCTAAATAAGGAGGAATTATTTTTGAGCCACAAACACAACCGAGAGGGCGGAATAATGGTATGGGATGCCATTTCGTATTATGGTACCATAGAATTGGTTTTTATAACCAACAAAATGACTGCAACGACTTACAAAAACATTCTGGAGGAAGCATTTCCAAAATTAAATGATTTCTTTGGACTCATACCTTGGACGTACCAACACGACAACGCTCCGATTCCTACCGCCAGAGCAGTAAAACAATGGATTAATCAACAAGGTGTTCAACTTTTGAATTGGCCCCCATATTCACCATACCTGAATCCAATGGAAAATGGATTAGACGTTGGGGTTGGCTTGCAAGTAAAGTTTATGAAGGAGGAAAACAATTTGAGACGATAGAATTCTTAGAGGATGCAATAATGGAAGCATGGAGTTCAATTTCGCTAAATTACTTAGAGTCCATTATACAAGTCGATGCCAAATCGCATTTTTAAGGTTATTTCTAAAAATGGTGGCAGTACTCATTATTAATTGAATGCTAGAAGATAATAACTTTCATTTTTATAACCTAAAATGTAAAAATAAATTACAGTTTGCTTAGTTTTAAAATATTCCTTATTCAAGTGACACACGAAAAAGTACCACAATGCATAATTTAGTATAACAAAATACATATTTATATTTTTTATTTCTTCAGGAAACTAAAGCCAACACTTTGAAATTTCGTTGCGCAAAAAAATTATTTTTTTCTGAACTTTAGTTTAGGAGATATACTTAATTAAAGTTAAAAAAATGTGATTCCTTATTCAAGTGGCAGGCAGTGTATATATATACAATGGGCTTTGGAAAATGATAAGCCGACAACAGCACTATATGAACTATATGATTTAGCTGTTATTTAAAAAAAAAGTAATTAGCCAAAAAAGCAACTCAAAATCTCCAATTTCTTTAAAATGTAAATATATCAATTATAAACAATACTAATTTTAAAAATTACATAAAATTTTTCAATAAAATTTTGGGTTTTGTTATCGTGCAAATTCAGTTTTCGCGACAGGTCTGGTTATTAATTAGTCGGGAAAATCGAACTAGCAGTGTATATTCAATTTTTAATGGACTTGAACCAAAAAGTTTCAAAGAGTTCCAATACGATTGGTGTATTAAGGAACATCCATTAAATTATATTTGAGATTATTGGCTGCGATTTTTTGCGATCTTTTAAAATTGCAATATATTAAGAATTATTTAAAATTTAAAGGTATTTGTTATGCAAATATTACACTAAAATTGGTGCTGCCACAACTATCTCCTTATTTTTATTTTTCCTTACTTTTAATAAAATTTATTAAAATAAGTCCGAAATTCACAAAAAAAAAAAAAAAAAATATTTATTTATTTTTATTTTTTTTTTTTTTTTTGTTGTGGAAGTGGCAGTGATTCTAGCCGCTTATTTTTAATGGGACTTGTCTACTAATAGAGTATAAATTTCAGTAAAGTAGCAACTTTCAAAATAGATACTTTCCAATATTCTAAGTGTTTTTTCCATAATATATATTTAACAGTAAATGCGAAAAGAAACTTACTTCAGTTAATAAACTTTTATTTTCGTTATTTTACCATTCTAATTTGGATAAATGTGACACTGTGCCGAGGTGACCAACTTTGGAGGTCTACCCTCTTCGCCCCTGAGCCGCTAGGAATCTGTACACCATCAAATAAACTCGAAAGCACTTCGTATTTGTCCACTAAAAATTTTTATTGAAATATTTTCAACGCTTCACAAGTTACGGAATTATTTCCAAAAAAAGCGTTTTGGAACCACTGTGCTTACGCGAAAAATATGTATATCAATTTAGTTTGTATCAACAATAGTTTTAAAAAGCTTTAATAATATTTTTTGTATAGTGTAAACGCAATATAATGTTATTTCGTATCCAAGAGAATTGTGTTTAAAGGTTTTGAAATCCTTTAATTGTTTTCTAAATAATTTAAAAAACATTTTAAAATTTACAAATTATTTCCTTTATAACTTTTTTTTTCTTAAAAATTAAAGAAATTAAAAATAAAAGAAAATTATATTTAAATAATCTCATTTTTATTATAACTTCTTATTTATTTGTTTCATATGTAATCTATGTATATATTTATAGGCATTTATATGCTTTTATTTAATATATATATTTATATGTGTATGTGTATTTATATATATATATATATATAATGTTGTTTTTGTTTATTTATAAGTATTTTGATTTTCCATGTATGTATGATAAAAAATAAAAAAGAATTGCACCGATCGTTGTAGAATTTTTGTTTTTAATTTAAACATAAACATTTTTAAAGGATAATACTTGCTAAAGGATTTAAAGAAGATATCCTTTATTTTCTAAAAACATATTATATGTTATAATAATTTTATTAAGTTTTTGTTGTTGTTGTTGTTTATAAGAGGGTATTTTGTTATTAACTAATTTGTTATGGACAGATTAAGCTCTTCACATTCATCAGATGGCGGTCAAAATATAACTGTTAAAGGTCTACGAAAATCACCACTTGTAGCTGAACTTACAGCAGCAGCTGAATTTGAAGAAGCGCTGGCGGATGTTAAAGAACCATTATTAAAACCTGCTGCACTTTGGTTATATTGAGCATATTGAGAATATTCTAATTGGCTATCGTTGGGTGAATGTAGATGAGTTTTAGAATCGGCTAAGCCGCCACCTATGGGACCACTACTACTATTACCTCCCGTATCAAGATGTGGTGAATTGTCACGATCATCTACATTATTATTGCTGTTTGAAGAAGCATTATTACTATTATGGGGACTGGCTATACCCAAACCATTAAGCAGGTGTTGTTGCTGATGATGCTGATGAGCTGCGGCAGCAGCTGCTGCAGAAGAATTATGCTGTTGGGCTCCATAGATTTTGGTAATATCAAAGGCATAATTGGCGGCACGATCTTGATACATTTTTGAATCGAAATAAGCCTTAGTTAAGACGCTGGGATCCAAATAAGCACTATAGGCAGCACTAGCCTGGGCGGCCTTTGAAGATTCGTAAAGGGAACCAGCGGTGGCTGCTGTACTTAAATAAGAATTGCGATCTAAAGCAAATTTGGGCACCTCCATTTGTCCAGATATAGAAGTCTGTAAAGGGAAAATAAAAGGCAGAATTGTTATGAAAGGAAATTGTATATAAAAATTGTAAAATTGTTCTATATTTCATTAGCTTTTGGTATTAACTTATTAAATCTAGAAACATTATCGATTTTCAATAAATAAAAAAAACTTAACGAAACTTTAATTTTTTAACAAAATTAATTTTTAACAGAATTTTGGTAAATTTCATAACAGTAAATAACAAACTTTTGAAATAGTAAAGAATTTTTTAAATTTTTTAATTTTAAAAACTTAATGAAACTTTATTTTTCATAACGAAATAATTTTTTTAAAAAAATATTTCTATATTTATTTTGTTTAGTAATAGTTTCCATTACAATAGATAACAAACTTTTAAAAACGTAAATAATTTTTAAATTTTTGTTAATTTTAAAAACTTAACGAAACTTTATTTTCTTAACGAAAGACTTTTCCATTTAATTTTTCACATATTCCTATAACTTAGTAAATTTTTAATACAAATCTTTAAGAAATGTTATTTTTGGGCCTTTAAAAAAACTTAACGAAACCTTATTTTTTTTAAAGAATGATTCTTTATTGAAAATTTTCCCATACTCGTTAAGCTTAGTTAATGAGCAGTTGAAATCTATAAAAATAAAAAAACTTAACGAAACTTTATTTTTCTTAACGAAATATATTTTTACCAAACTTTTTCTATATTCCATTAGTTATTTAGATGTACTTTTCAAATCTATAGAAGAATTTTGAATTTCAATGAATAAAAAACTCAACGAAACTTTATTTTTCTTAACGAAAAGTTTGTTATTGAGAATTTTCTTATATTAGTTTATTTTAAATAATGAACAATTCAAATCTATAACATTTGTAGAAGTTCGGCGAATAAAAAAAAAAAAACTTAACGAAACTAATATTTTTTAAGAAAATTATTTAAACAATTTTTTGTTTTATACCATAACAATAGATTATATACTTTTAAAATAGAGAAGAATTTTTAATGTTTGTTAATTTTAAAAACTTAACGAAACTTTATTTTTTTAACGAAAGAATTTTTTAGCAAAATTTTTCCATATTTATTTAGCTTGGTTAATAGACAACTTAAATCAATAAAAAATTGCAGTTTTGTTCTATTCAGAAAACTTAACGAAACTTTTATTTTCTGAACGAAAGCTGTTTTTAATAACTTTTTACTAAAATATTTAAGTTTATTTAATTAACAAATGAAATTTGGATAAATTTGTAATTTTGGTGCATTTAAAAAACTTAACCAAACTTTTATTTTTTAACGAAAGAATGTTTTATTAAATTATTTCTGTATTCCTTTTTAAAGAATGACCCTTTATTGAAAATTTTCCCATACTCGTTAAGCTTAGTTAATGAGCAGTTGAAATCTATAAAAATATTTGATTTTTAACGCTTAAAAAAAACTTAACGAAACTTTATTTTTCTTATTTTTTACCAAACTTTTTCTATATTCCATTAGTTATTTAGATGTACTTTTCAAATCTA
The DNA here is from genome assembly GCA_932274085.1 of Protocalliphora azurea. NCBI lineage: Eukaryota > Metazoa > Arthropoda > Insecta > Diptera > Calliphoridae > Protocalliphora > Protocalliphora azurea. The sequence goes on along the minus strand of OW026522.1, from coordinate 5,025,033 downwards.
TAGAAGAATTTTGAATTTCAATGAATAAAAAACTCAACGAAACTTTATTTTTCTTAACGAAAAGTTTGTTATTGAGAATTTTCTTATATAAGTTTATTTTAAATAATGAATAATATAACATTTGTAGAAGTTCGGCGAATAAAAAAAAAACTTAACGAAACTAATATTTTTTAAGGAAATTATTTAAACAATTTTTTGTTTTATACCATAACAATAGATTATATGCTTTTAAAATAGAGAAGAATTTTTAATGTTTGTTAATTTTAAAAACTTAACGAAACTTTATTTTTTTAACGAAAGAATTTTTTAGCAAAATTTTTCCATATTTATTTAGCTTGGTTAATAGACAACTTATATCAATAAAAAAATTTTAATTTTGTTCTATTCAGAAAACTTAACGAAACTTTTATTTTCTGAACGAAAGCTGTTTTTAATAACTTTTTACTAAAATATTTAAGTTTATTTAATTAACAAATGAAATTTGGATAAATTTGTAATTTTGATGCATTTAAAAAACTTAACGAAACTTTTATTTTTTAACGAAAGAATTTTTTATTAAATTTTTTCTGTATTCTTTTAACTTATTAAATGAACTGATTAAATCTACAAAAAAAATTCATTTCTGTCATTGAAAAAACTTAACGAAACTTTGCTTTAAGGATTAGCTGGAATTAAGAGACAGTTGCTGGATCTTAAAGTCTAATTGAGCATGATGACACTTTAGAATTTTTTTTAATAAGATTTTCGTTACTTTTACAAAAGGAAACTCTTGTATAAAACATCCCTTTTTTGTTTAATCAAAGTGAAGCTATCAAATATTAATGGGATTGCAAATACTAATACAAAATGAATTGTATTCAATTCAAATGTTTTGTTTGTTAATGCAATGAATTGAATCCTTTTTTGTGTTTGTAGCCGCAATTAACAATTCAAGTGGAAAAACAAATATTTCAAATTGTAGCAGGTTTTTCTAAAATAAACAATATTCACGATATAATGGTGTTGGAATATTTATTGCAATGTAATCGCATTTATTTCAAAAAAAAAAAAAGTTGTTTATTCATCTTCTTAATTTTTTGTTGGAAGAAAAACAATATTTTTTTTTTCAGAATGAAAATAATTTTTGTATCTTCGAATTCCAAACTGAGGGAGGTTTTTTTTGAAGCTAAATGTTCTCACATTGTTTTGCTAAAGCGGAACAAAGAAAACAACCAACAAACAGGAACGGATATGCCCTGCAGTTGTTTGTTTGTTTTAATACTAAAAACCCTCATTTTGCTTTTATAGGGTGTCATTGTAGTGTCTATAATTATATTGTTAACACATCATCATCTTCTCTGATTTCATTTCATTACATTTTGCCTTAGTATGGGTAAGTGTTTACATTCGCTATTTTAAAGCCCATTTGCAACAGCATCCGCCCAACTCTTTTTTTTTTTTTTTTTTGCCTTGCAACATCTAAATGTTGTGACTGTGTGTATATAATTGTAACTTTAGCATTTAATTTCATCTCCTACAAAATTGTTTTTCTGCCACAATCTTTCACAATTTGAAACCAATTGGGAATTTGTTACAAAAAAAAAAAAAAAAAAAAAAAATATTTTGATTGTTGTAATCAATTAATTGTGTTTGTGTTTAACACACAGATTGATTCAGGAATATGAATAGAGAAAAGAATGGAAATGAAATTTAAATGATAGCTTCTTGTTGTATTGCAAACTACAAACGAGGACAAAGGAGGATACACATAAATGGTTTCAACTTTCAGTTTAACTTTGTTAAAGAAAATGAATTGTAATTTTGTATGTTTGTGTGTTAAAAAGGGGATTTAAGAGGACAACATATTTAGGATATTATTAAAGACCATAAGTGAAATAATGATAGGATTAAAGGTGTTCTCCCTACAGATCAAAACATCCAGATCAATTATTTCAAAGGAATAAGAAGGATATAGGAATTAGGGCGATTTCTGTAGAGCTTTAAAAAGTTAAAAAGTTTTGGTTTTAGAGACTCGAGTTTGCCTAAATAAATAAACGCATCTAATTTTTGCCTTTCGAATTGTGGAGCTTCTAACTGAACTATAGTTTGGAATATCACACAGAAAAAATATTTGAACAAATTTTTCAATTAATTTGTTATTTCATTTAATGTATAACTTTAATTACATTAGCTATTAATATAATAGATTTTATAATTATTTATAATTTTATTTGACAAAAATTGGCAGTTCGATAAAAAAAAATTTCGAGGGCTCTACGGCCAAGTTCTATCGGTAAGATAATACTTGCTATCTGTGTACGACCATAAGCCCTCCTTAGAATCCTTACGTTAGTTTCCCTTAGTTCAGAAACTCCTAGCAAGTTGTTAAGGGCTTCACTAATATCTGCTTTTGTTGTAATCTCATCGATATCTTTACATTCAATCATAATCTCCGGAGTGTGCGATACGATATTTGCCTGTAATCCTACCGATCTTTGCTCCCTTCCTTGGAAGTCTTTGATGTTCTCGGTGTTGGACTTATCAATTTCTAAAAGAAGATCGCCTTTTTAGGTTCTCCTTATGCGAGACACGCATTCACCCAAATCCTTAAGGCTAGAATCTGATTTCATATGCTTTGATATATCAGCATAATTCGCTTCTCCCTTCGTTGAAATGATCATAAAGTCCTTCATTTCCTTTCCCTTTCGTGGTTTCTTTTAGGGTTTCACAGTTTTCCACTCATTGGTTGCTTCACTGGTGCTGGATTTCTCTGGGGGAGTATCCTTCATAACTTGCAATTTATTTTAGAGTTTACTTGCCTGCTTCCTTCCTTCCTTCCTTTGGCGATACCTCTCCTAATCCTCTACTTCGCTTGAGATCCTTTTCTGGTGGCCACGTTTTTGGGGTAGTTTGTGTTGCCAGCTCCTTTTTTCAGGGACGTGAGGTGATTTATCGCAAGACACTTCGTCTTTAACTTTGTTGTTCATTACTTTTATGGCTCTAGCCTGCTCCTTTATGGCATGATGTACATTAAACTTGCCCTTCATAAATTCTACAAATCCTGTTATTAAGTTTCCAAGTTCTAGGCAATGAGTATTCCCCGAGGCCGTCTGCACTTGAACTGGAGACTGAATAATGGGAGTAGTATGCTCCATCTTCGTTACAACTTTTTGTGTTGATGGTAGTGACCTTGAAATTCCGTAGTTTCTACGAAAAGGGTTTTCCTTTAGCTTTAACTTCTAATTCAGCCAGGTGTGCTGCTGAGTTAGAATTATTGCAGTAATATGATTTCGACGACCGAGAGCCTGCTTTCACACTCTCCAAAGCCGCCGGTAATGGGTTTATTACTCCCTGCACCGTAACGTTTAATTCTTTCTTTCAGCCCTCAGGGGCAGAGAGTATTCGCTCTTTTCACAATACAAACGTCAACAAAAAATGCAAAAAATTCAAAATAAATACACAAATCTCACAAGATTATAAGAAAATAAAAATTTTCAAATTCAGTTCTAACAGACCATTTGTGTGCCTTCTCTTTGTGTCTATCAATGTTCTAGATGTTCCTTTGGTTGATGACTGAAGTTTTATACGTACGTATTTAGAACTGAAATTATATTGGAGCTTTTTACTGCGTTCTGTATGAAAGGTTAGTACGAATTTCTTAATAATTAAACATCGATTTGTTCGCACTTGAACAAAACATTGATAGAACAAAGCACATAGATCGCTTGTTGCCGAACAAGAACAAAACATTGACGAGTGTGGTCCATGAGGTCCAAATTCAACTGCACACAAAAAAATGTTTAAGATATTTACAAATCTAGGGTTAAATATAGGGTGAAAGCGGGTAGCCATTTTATATATAATGCGCTATACTTATTGCTACATTGTTGCAGAGGCTTTCTCAGAATAGTTTAAATCCAAAACATTTTTCAATAAGATTTTCCGAGATTCGAGTAAATACATTTTATTTCATAAATAGGCATATATTTTACTTCCACTACCTATATTATTTTATTGTAAATATGTTTTGTATCATTTAATTATTAATTATAGGGTAATAAATATTTTAACTGAAACTCGTGTTATTATTGGTGAAAGCTTTTTCGCCAATGATATTAATAAAATAAATTTTTGGAATCGCATCAATAAATATTTTAATTAAGAAAATTTAAATTAAGATAAGCAAATTTTCATTAACGTTTCTAATTGATGTGATTAAAAAAATAATTGAAATTTTAATTAAAATCAATTAACTTCAGTTAACTAATATTAACATTTTGATGATTGAAGCAAAATCAATAAAAAAATTAATTAACATAATTAATTTTGTAATTGCAATCCATTTTTATTTTTTTTTCTGTGCAATTTATGGCTTGAAATTTCATTACACGGAAAAATATGTTCTATTAAACTCAGCAAAAATATTTCCGAAGAAATTTCAATTAAATTATTAATCAATATTATAAAATGAGTTCAAATATTTTTATAATTAAATAAATTACACAAAATCAAAGTATTCTAACAAGTTAAATTTAAATTTTTAAAAGAAAAATCTAAAATACAATTTCAATTATGTTTAATTTAATTATTTTATTAATTTAATTAACTGAATTATTTTATTTTATTAATTGAAATTTTGTTAATTGAAATTCAACCTATGAAAAAAAAATTTTATTCAAATTATCACTTATTTTTGTTTATATTTGATAAATTTATTAATTGATACAATAAGAAAAATAATTGAAATATTTTTTAATTGTAAAATATTTTCAGTTCAACTTAAGCGACACTTTAATAAATTTTCATATTTGAAATTTCTTTTCTTTTAAAAACTAAAAAAGAAAAAAGAAAAAAAGAAAAATCTTAAATCCAATTTCAATTATGTTTAATACATATTCAATTATTTTATTAATTGAAATTCAACGTATGTAAAAAAAAATTGTGTACAAATTATCACTTATTTTTGTTTATATTTGATTAATTTATTAATTGATATAATAAGAAAAATAATTGAAATATTTTTTAATTGTAAAATATTTTAATAAATTTTCATATTTGAAATTTCTTTTCTTTTCTTTTAAAAACTAAAACTAACCATAATACTGTATAGTTTTTAATAATAGTAAACTATAGAGTAATATATTTTGTTTTTAATGTTTGTTTTCTAGTTTCATTATAATTCGGGAAACTTTTTTCAAATTTTAGGAAAGCTAAAAATGTCTTGTATATAAAAACATATTTAAACTCAATGAAAGTCAAAATTCAAGGCTTTGACAAAACACAACAATAAACCAAGATTTTTCCTAAATTCCTTTCTTTTTTGAAGTTCCTCTAGAAAAAAATATATCTGCAATTTATTGAGTCTTATATTAAATGTATATAAATATTTCTTTGTTTAAAATATTAGAGACTCTTTAAAATTGGATTCCAAACAAATTAAATCGAACACTTATCCTGACTTAAATCCCAAAGGAATAAATACTTCTATCGGTTTTACTGGCCAATAGATTATATGTATGGAGGAAAGTATAAACAATGCGACAACACCGGATATTTTGTGAAACCTTAAAATTTATCATACCAGCAACAGACTTCGAATAAAGCTAATTATTCCAATCAGTGACACACCATAGACATCATTTGGAGCCGTCCAGGTAGTCACAAGTTATCTTCTCATATAAAATCAAACAACATAACATGTTCTTCCTGGACAATAAAAAATATATTCCAACAAGAAATCCAAGTATTCAAAGCTCATTTTCCAATTTCATTTGTAACCGTTAAGTATTTACTTACGAACCTTCTCACCCACTATACGATTTTAAATATCATTGATGTTTTTGTCTCTATCATTAATTTAAAAATTTGCTGTCAATTTAACAATACCTTCACCGTTATAACCAAAAAAAAAAAAAAAAAAAAAGAAGAAGAAGAAAAAACTTCAAAAACACAAAACTTTATTAAGTTGTAAGAAAATCTTCAATTCAAGTGTTACAGATGAACTCTATAATTTTTAAAGTTGTTTGGTTGCCAAGGTAAAAGATAACGCCCCAAAAATAATACAAGAAAATTGAAAGCTTTCAACACTCGCCCAATACATCACATCAATACAATAATTGATTGTTAAATATTAACGATGTCGACGACGACGACGACGACGTCCATCAAACACTTACCTGGTATTTGACTTATTGTTAAAGGTTTCTATATGTAACCAAAAAATGAAGAACTGGTGAACATTTTTTGCCTCCTTTATTCTTATGTGTTTTCTCCGTTTTATTCTCTTTTTTTTTTTGCGGCGCAAACAAAGCCATACGACAGTCATGGATTTTAATAACTTGCTAATGAATACATTGCAACTCGCTAACAAGGCTGTCACATTCTATACAAAAGCCTTCTTCCTTCTATCCACATTTTTCTTTCATTTTACATTCATACATTCATATATTCATATTCATATGTATGTGATTGTATTGTTGATGTCTTTTGATTTTTGAATTGATTGTGGCAAGTTGAGGAATACAACAACAGCAAAACAACCATAAATTAAGGGGGTGTAGCTGAGTACGGTTGGCAACGCAACTGTTACCAACCTAGTGATTATTATAATTATGTTGTTGCCAAACAATATGTCAAGGGAATTTTCTTCTTTTGCTGTTGTTGTATTGTGGCTTGTGTTTTGCGGTTAAAGTTCGTTTTAGTCATTAAGTTTGTGAGGGGGGGAGTTTTGCACTGAGACAATAAAGATCTAAAAGAAACTTAAGGTTTTAAGCATCACACCTCTCTGAAGGTTTGGTTGAAGTGTTGGGGGAGGGAGTGCAGGGGAAAGGAAGGAAGGAAGCCACATTAGTTAGAAAACACATTATAGGTGTCTTAATTACTCTTTTAGGTGGCTGATGTGTATTAAGAATCAAAGTGAATGTATGAGATTTTAAAGAAAACTCTGGGGTGTTTATTATTTTTAGTTGTTTGGCAAAAGGGGTGGGCCAATTTAATAACAATAAAATGGAGAAGTTATAAAGCTCAAATTGCAACAAAATTTCTCAGGAAGTGGCTCAATTCTCTAACAATTAATAAACATAAATTTTATTTAAGAGTGACTCTGAATTCTGGCAAGAGTTTTGCAACAATTTTTTATGTTATTCTTTGGAACCCAAAGAAATGGTTGGCTTAGAAAGAAAAGTTTTAATATTCTTTTCTATTTAAAGTTTCCGGGAGTTTCTTAAAACCAAAAACAAAATTGTGTTTTCAATATAAAGGTATTCTTAGGAGTTCCAAAATCTATTTAAAATGAAATCCTTGGTTATTAGAGCAATTTATTTTGAAAATTGCTAAGACTAGAGTATAAGCCTTCCAATGCCAGGAAAAATTGCACAAAAAAAATACAAAAATATTTTAAAAAAAAATTCTTGACGCTTTTCCTCTCCCTAAACGAAATTGTAAGATTTGCCTCCGTTAGAACTTGATGGTGAATAATACTTAAAGTATTAAAAGGTAAAATTTCTAAAAAACCAAAAAAAAAAGAAGATTTCAAATAAATTAATTGACAAAAAATTCGGTCTCTGATCGAAATATATCAGTTTCCGGTAAGAAAACAATGGGTATAGCAAATTTAAAATTTTTAAAACCAAAACCGATGTTTAAAAATATTATAGAAAATCAGAATAAATCCGCGTATCTCAAAACCCTGACAGAAATTTTAAAATCTGGTTCCGTTAGGATTTGTAGAACGAATAGTTTTATAAGCACGCAGAATTTTAATACGTTGTCTGGGAGCTTCAGGAAGCTCAGAAAAGAGAAGACAAACTTTGGAAATAGATAGAAATTTTAAAATGTTTCTACGTTGAGATTCGTCCTGTTAAATGTGTTGTTAAAGTAAGCCAAATTTTAATTTTCTATGTAGTCTGGAAGCTTCAAAAAGCCCTAGAAAGAGAAAATATGCTTAGGAAATTATATACATAATCTGAGTATCTCCGCTCCCTGATAGAAATTACAAAATTTGGCTTCGTTAGAACTTGTTTAACGAGTAGTGTTATAAGTAAGCCGAATTTCTCTTGTTCGGGCAAGAGAAAACAGGCTTAGTAAATTATATATATTCTTTTTTAGATTTATTATTCTCTGTTTGATTGCAAAGAAAATGTTCCAATTTCCTTTAGCGAAACCCTCCGATATTCTTTGTATGTTGGTGTTCCCTTAAGTCAGAAACAAATTTAAACCTATAAATTTTCTTTCTAAAAAAGTCCTTTAATTCTACTATTCTTTAGTTTGTGTTGTGTTGCGATGGAGTCTATTTACAAAATGGTAATTTAGATTCCCATTTCAACTTAGTAGATCGATCTCTTTTGAATTGAAAAGATTTAGCTTCTAATCAAACGCAAAATCATCACGAAAAAAAGTTCCCAAATATCCAAATATTTTTACAATAATTTTTATTATCGTCTACATTTTCTAGCATTTTTTTGGAAATCATTTTACCAACCAAATTGACAAAAGGACTTTTGTCAACCAATTGACGACAAAAGTCGTCAATCTAGACGACTAAGTTCAGCAATTTTCAGATGCTGATGAAATCTTTGATTTTATTATTCATTAATTTTAAAGAGATTGCAAGTTTGTTTGAAAAAAGAGAGAGTCCAAGTTTGCTTTCGGCTTCCACAAATTTTCACAAATACCAGCAGATGAAAAAGTTCTACACTAAATATATCAATTTACCTCAATGCTTTATTTTCAAATTTGTCTTTAAATTTTCTGTTGGTTAACGAAAAAAATTTCTAATGGAAACTAGTTACAAAATGGCCACTTAGAGTCCCATTTAAACTTTATGAAATTCCTTCTAATTAATGGGACTAGGAAGTTCAAGGTCTACTTTTATATAATCAAATAAATTATCAGGAATAATACTCTCTTGTATCCAAAATATTCGTTCCTTAAGTTAGCTCTAGTCTGCATTCACGAACACTTTCTTTCATAGTCCTTAGGAGTTTCATTGATTTTTTCAAACATTTTGGGATTAACGATTTCCTTTGGATAATCAAGACGTTTAAATTTAGTTTTTTTCAGATGCAGATTCCATATTTTATTATTAATTTATTTCAGAGAGTGTAAAACCTAGCATTGGGAATTTTGATTCCCGAAAATTGGTTTTAATATTCCCTAAGTTTTCATTTCATTTTTCCTTTCATTGAGGAAGAAAATTAGGAAATCAAACAATCAATTTAGGCTCTCATACATTCAAATATCTTTGCAATAAAGTTCGTTATCAACTACATTTTCGAGCACCATATTTCGTAGTCCTTAGACATTTTTATTAATTTTGTTAACCACATTGAGATAAACAACTTCTTTTGGATGATCAACAAACTGAAATTCAGCAGTTTTCACATGTATATTCCATCTTTGATCGTTTTTTTCTAAATATTCCAAATCTGTATTAATTTATTACGACTAATTTATGTTGAAGAATGTGCAAATTTATGTCGTATAACTCACTTGTTGAATGTTTTCCTAAGCATCAATTCATGTCTTTATGGATTGCCAACTAAACTATAGCAAAATAGTTCCAACTACTTAAGAGCCTAAATATTTACTAATCTTTAATTTTATTTATTTTGTAAACAATTTTAAGATTTATGACTTCTTTTGGACGATCTAGTCGTCATAGTTCAGTCATTTCAAATGTAGATTCCATCTTTGATTAAGTTTTCACCACTATCAAATGGTATAAATATTTCCTTCGCTTTGGACTTCCACCTAAGTTGTTGTAAAAGATATTAGTCTACTTTCACTTTTTATTTCATTCTTTGACAAAGATATAATTTTAAATGGAACCTGGGTGCTCCGATGGCCTAGTTGGTAGTGAGCTAGTATGTCAGTCTGGGGTTGTGGGTTCGATTCCCACCAGAGACTCTGGTCTGTTTCACTACACAACGAGCTATGGTCTTCATTACTCCTCTCGGTTAGAATTAGAATATAATTTGTAATTGTATTGTAATTATAAAATAAATAAATAAATGGAACCTATGGAGAGTGAACTATATAATTAACCTTCGTTGGATATGGACGACTATTCTTAACTTCCATTATTATCCGGAGATTTTGTTATATTTAATAAATCATCATGTTTTTAATTATAATCTTTAGTTTAGGAAACGTTTATTCTCTTCTTTCTTTTATTGTTAATATCTAAATTCGATATCTTTATTTATTATATAGATCTTGAGTCATTTACTAGTCGACCACTTCGGCTTTAATCGAAATCTTTGGGTGAGAAGAATTTTATCCTTTTCTTTTTTTTTTATCGAATCTGAAGAGTGTTTAATTTGCTACATCCGAAGTCATTTGGTAGTCATTAATCCGCTTTCAATCTGTACATTTCGTTCAATATCTTCTGGTTATCCAAAAGTGTCAACGGAGTAAAATTAAGATATAAAAGATGTTTTTTATACCGAAAATGTTTTCTTTTTATTCGATTTGTCAGAGTCTAGAGATCAAAATTAAATGATATTATGTGTGGCAGACTATATTCTGTTTGCCGTCAGTCTTTCCATCACTATTATTGATCGCATAACAATCCACGGACTAATTTTGCCAAAACATCTATTTTCTTTCAATCCAATCTATTTTCTTCAATCCAAGTCCACCATCGATTTTTTCTTGGAGTATTAAGAGAAGCAGTTCATAAAAACATTTACGGACTTTGACAGCCTGAAATAGTTGATGTTCCTTATTCAATCTTCATAATATTTCATTATTAGTTATGAAGTCTATCCATGAGACTCGAAGTAGTCTTTGATATGTTCACTTTTCGAAACTTTCTAGCTTATTTATATGATAAATCTTAAGGTCAAGGGATAATATTTAGGTTTATTCAATTGATTAGATCCGAAATCAATCAGTTTACGACTTCAATCAGAATCTTTGGTTGAGCCACTTCTTTGGAAAGAAGGTTCCAGAAATAAAATATAGCGTTTCCCTCATAATTATTTCCATTGACGATTACAACTAAGGAAAGTGAGTTCAAAAAATTGCACTCTTGTTGACACCGAATGAACTTCACTTCATTTCATTTGATCTGAGAAACTATACCAGAGTCTTAATGATAAAAAAACAACATTGTATATAGGGGCTTCAGGCACTTCATTATTCCCCAATTTTGTTATCGGTTAATTAACAGGAACTTGTTAATTTTAGAATTCCAACATTCTGCCTGGAATAAGAATATCTTCCCTGTCATTTTCCTTTGCTACTCGAGAGTCTTGAATTTGATTTGAGCCAAAGGTGTGCTATCTAACAGTCAATTTTGGCGATGGAATGAAGAAATATAGACCATATTCATTAGTATTCGCCTTAGAAATATCTCCTCATGATTTTCGAGTACGAAATTGTTATGCCATTTGAAGATTTTCTTTGTGATTTGTGAAAGCGAAATTGTCATGACAATAAAAGAGAACAATTACGATTTCTGTTGAAACTTTGTTGACGATGATTTGACTCTGAATTTTACTCTTGGTTTGAGAGATACAAAATCATGTTTGTTAGTGTTTTGATGTATTTTCATTATGATGTCTGGGACTATCGGATTGAGGAAAGTTAAAGACTCCTAAAAGTTGATTATGTCTAACAATTTCTGCAGAAGCTTGGATTATAAGAATTAAGATAATTTAAACATTTTATAGTGCTACTATTCTTCATTATGGAAGAATTATGATGGAAAGGTAATTGTTATGAGAGTAAGATACTAAACACTAAATGTTACTTTAGATTTGGGAAACCCCGGAACGCTCCAAATTATGTAAAAATTAATTTCAATGATAATATTTTTGACTGGTATATTGAGCAAAACATATAACGTTCAGGAGTTGACTTCTCTCGATGATGGGAAAAACGACCATTAAATGTTGCTCTCTTTTTGGGATCTCGTTTTGCTATTAAAATATGATCTAATAAGAATTATTTTGACTTGATAATAAAGTCAAGATACTACTGGAAATTGGGGGAATAAAATTATAAAACCTAAATGTATTATTGTAAGATTATTTCTAAAAAATATTTTCACTGCTACTGCTCTATGTTTTACATAGTTACATACTCTTTTCCTCTTCATTTGTAGCAAGAGATATTTAGGGCAGTTTTAGGAACCTGGAGTCTGAGGTTATAAATGAGATTGCTGTAGTATCCGGTTCGTAGGACCATCAAAATGTTGCAATCGGTAATTGAATTTATTGTCTCTATTTCTTGGAACCATTCCAGAGATTTTTGTAATAAGTAGAATACATTCCCTTAATTGAAGGAGAAATACAAAAGATTTTAACAGTTTTTAAAGTCAACCAAAGATTAAAACAGACATTCCATTCTATTTCCAGCATTTCTTAATAATACTGGAGGATATTAAATTATTTTCTTCGATTATATAAGTAGAAAATATTTTCAAAGAATTTTCCAGAAATTTGAGTGAAATTAAATCAGCTTTAATTTGACTGTAAGAATTTCAATGTTGGAATTTTATTGCTCCATATAGAGTTTACAAATTTCAATACACGGTAATAAAAATCCTTAAATATTTGGCCACTTCTCATTTAATATATGTACATATGCCTCAACAAAGCAAAGCCCAAAGAAAAGAAAAAAAAAACGTTTTATTTTTACCTTTGACAAAAACCAGGCAAAAAGAAAATATATGAAAATTACACAAACTCCAGTTGATTTTTCACGCTTTTGGCTCTAAACACACAATTCTTTATAAAACACCAGCAGCAGCTGCTGCTAAACACCAGTTCTTCCTTAAAACCAAGTCTGTCCTTTCGAAGTGTCACCAAAGCATATGAATTTACTGCTTACTGTTCCTATGAAACCTTTATGAAACTGAGAGACTAGTAGCAAGTAGTGTGTTACCAATTTAAAGTACTTGTCACAACGTCATCGTCATTTAATGTTATATAGTTTGTCATGTGTATTCACACATATGAATTATGAAAAAGGGTACTTCTGCTCTTCCACAATTTTAAATGTTCATAATTGAAAAATTACAAGGTGTTATTCGGCCTCAATGAGTACCTAAACACTCTCGTTAGTATAATAATTGAGTGAGTGGAAGGAAGATGACTTGCCAAAAAAATATAACTAGAGTAAGTAAAGAAATGTGGAATGCTATAAGGTTGCATATGATTCTTAAAAGAGACAAGGATAAACAAATAACAAGAGATAAAGTAACAGAAATAAAGTGAAGGCCTTGTTAAGTTTGTAGTGTATGCCAGTAAATATTAAATACACTGAGAGAAACAGGATCATTACTAACACCTGACAACTTAATTGCAAGTCTGTTATAAAACCTGTTTTCTTCATTAAACAAATATTTCATTTCTCTTATCTTTTTATATCCACTTTTCTCTCAGTGCTAAATATTTGTCTTATATAACCAGTTCTCTTATATTTTTTTTCAGTTTACCTTTCTGCTCTTTAAGTGGGCGTTGATCAAGGGAGTTGGAAATTATGTTATTAAACAATCAACATAATAATTTGCAGGTGTGACGGTGATAATGATGATTATGACGTTGTTGACCACAACCTTTAACCACAGGTAAGTTTAACTAAACTTAAGATCAAATAAACCAAACAATCAAACGATCAATCAATCACACACAAAACCAACAATTTCATGATTAAAAAATTTATAAATAAATGAATAAGCAACAAACAAATTGTTGGCTACCGTTCCTATAATAAACAATAGACCTTGAAAGAAAAAAGGAATAATCACATTACAACAAAAATTAAACAATTACAAAGTTTCCTCTTGGTAACTCCTGAAAATATTCCAAAGTACTTGAGTTAATTGTTAGTCGGCATTTAACCCTTTTATCTCAATGAAGAAAAACAACAAAAAACTTAATTTTTAAACTGTTTCACTCACCTGTGATGTTGGTGGATTCGTTTGCGTTAGATGGCTGCCTAAATGATAAGCGGCTGCTGGTCCCGGCGCAAAATAACTGGGCGTTATGCCTGCAACAAAAACCATATAAAAGAGTTTTTATTTAATTTAGATACAAAAGAATGGAAGCAACAAAAAACTAAAAAGAATAATAATGTTTACAACATCTATTGTCAAGTGGTTTATAAATTTTTATTGTTGCGTTTTGTTGCCAGAAAATTGGTACTTAAAACTAACAATTGTCTTTAATAATCAAATGTCTGCAGATTAATAGTTTGTTTTCGCTGAGATCATCTAATTGCAAGTGTGAATCAGCGAGTTTAAATTTCATTAGTTTCTGATCAAAAGAAATGTTGGGTTAACTTTTTTTTTATATTGAAAGAAAAAAAAAACGTTTATTTAATTAATGTCAGATGTTAAAGGAATTTTTTATTTTATTAAAAGAAAAAAAAAAAAAAAAAACAAAAAACAAAATTTTCTCTAAAAAAATTTTTATCGGCAAAAATTTCTCTAAAAAAATTGTTATCGGTAAAACTTTTTGTTGAAAAAAAAAATTTATGGATACAATTTTCTATCTAAATTGCTATCGACAAAATTTTGTATAGAAAATATTGTAACTTAATAAATATCCTTTTAAAACTTAATTTCCACAAAATACATATTGTCATCGACAAAATTTTCTTAAAAAAAATTGTTATCGATAAAATTATCTGCTGAAATATTGTTATCGATAAAATTTTCTTTATATAAAATTGTTATCGATACAAAAAAATTATTTTCGACAAAATTTTGTACAAAAAAATATTATCGACAATATTTTCTTTAGAGAAAATTGTTAACAACAAGTTAAAATGTTAAATTCGGCTTGGCCGAATCTGCAACTTTTTAAAAATTCATCTTATATGGGAGGTGAGCAGTAAAGTGGACGGACCACGCTCATTTTTGGTTTCCGAGTTTACATTAGTCATTGAACTATTTGTGCAATATTTTGTTGATGTACATGCTTTTTTGTAAAATATATCGGCCGAAAAGTTTAAACTCGAGTTACGATGGGCGCCCTGTTTTTCTAGTATTTGGTCCATGACTTTTTAGTTTATGAGCCGATTTTGTTTATTTTTAATACTAAACAAACTTTATATAAAATAAATATTTGACCTAAATTTCGCCCCCCTAGGATTTTCACCCCCGAAAATTTTATCGATAACAATATTTCAGCAGACAATTTTATCGATCACTTTTTTAAAGAAAATTTTGTCGATGACAATATGTATTTTGTGGAAATTAAGTTTTAAAAGAAAATTTATTAGGTTACAATATTTTCTATATAAAATTTTGTCCATAGCGATTTAGATAGAATATTGTGTCCATTTAGCCGATGACAATTTTTTTAATAAAATAAAGAAATAATAAAATAAAGAAATTCCTTTAACATCAGACATTAATTAAATCTAACATTAACAAAATTGTTATCAAAAAAGTTTTTATAGGAAATATTGTTATGGACAAGATTTTTTTGTCGCTTGTTAAATTTCTCTAGAAAAAAATTTTATTGACAAGATTTTCTGTAGAAAATTTTGTTATTGACAAGATTTTCTATAGAAAATTTTGTTATCGACAAGATTTTCTATAGAAAATTTTGTTATCGACAAGATTTTCCAAAGAAAATATTGTTATCGACAAGATTTTCCAAAGAAAATATTGTTATCGAAAAGATTTTTCAAAGAAAATATTGTTATCGAAAAGATTTTCCAAAGAAAATATTGTTATCGTCAAGATTTTCTATAGAAAATTTTGTTATCGACAAGATTTTCTATAGAAAATTTTGTTATCGACAAGATTTTCTATAGAAAATTTTGTTATCGACAAGATTTTCTATAGAAAATTTTGTTATCGACAAGATTTTCTATCGAAAATTTTGTTATCGACAAGATTTTCTATCGAAAATTTTGTTATCGACAAGATTTTCTATAGAAAATTTTGTTATCGACAAGATTTTCTATAGAAAATTTTGTTATCGACAAGATTTTCTATAGAAAATTTTGTTATCGACAAGATTTTCTATAGAAAATTTTGTTATCGACAAGATTTTCTATAGAAAATTTTGTTATCGACAAGATTTTCTATAGAAAATTTTGTTATCGACAAGATTTTCTATAGAAAATTTTGTTATCGACAAGATTTTCTATAGAAAATTTTGTTATTGACAAGATTTTCTATAGAAAATTTTGTTATCGACAAGATTTTCTATAGAAAATTTTGTTATCGACAAGATTTTCTATAGAAAATTTTGTTATCGACAAGATTTTCTATAGAAAATGTTGTTATCGACAAGATTTTCTATAGAAAATTTTGTTATCGACAAGATTTTCTATAGAAAATTTTGTTATCGACAAGATTTTCTATAGAAAATTTTGTTATCGACAAGATTTTCTATAGAAAATTTTGTTATCGACAAGATTTTCTATAGAAAATTTTGTTATCGACAAGATTTTCTATAGAAAATTTTGTTATCGACAAGATTTTCTATAGAAAATTTTGTTATCGACAAGATTTTCTATAGAAAATTTTGTTATCGACAAGATTTTCTATAGAAAACATTGTTATGGACAAGATTTTCTATAGAAAATATTGTTATCGACAAGATTTTCTATAGAAAATTTTCTATAGAAAATTTTGTTATCGACAAGATTTTCTATAGAAAATTTTGTTATCGACAAGATTTTCTATAGAAAATTTTGTTATCGACAAGATTTTCTATAGAAAATTTTGTTATCGACAAGATTTTCTATAGAAAATTTTGTTATCGACAAGATTTTCTATAGAAAATTTTGTTATCGACAAGATTTTCTATAGAAAATTTTGTTATCGACAAGATTTTCTATAGAAAATTTTGTTATCGACAAGATTTTCTATAGAAAATTTTGTTATCGACAAGATTTTCTATAGAAAATTTTGTTATCGACAAGATTTTCTATAGAAAATTTTGTTATCGACAAGATTTTCTATAGAAAATTTTGTTATCGACAAGATTTTCTATAGAAAATTTTGTTATCGACAAGATTTTCTATAGAAAATTTTGTTATCGACAAGATTTTCTATAGAAAATTTTGTTATCGACAAGATTTTCTATAGAAAATTTTGTTATCGACAAGATTTTCTATAGAAAATTTTGTTATCGACAAGATTTTCTATAGAAAATTTTGTTATCGACAAGATTTTCTATAGAAAATTTTGTTATCGACAAGATCTTCTATAGAAAATTTTGTTATCGACAAGATTTTCTATAGAAAATTTTGTTATCGACAAGATCTTCTATAGAAAATTTTGTTATCGACAAGATCTTCTATAGAAAATTTTGTTATCGACAAGATCTTCTATAGAAAATTTTGTTATCGACAAGATCTTCTATAGAAAATTTTGTTATCGACAAGATTTTCTATAGAAAATTTTGTTATCGACAAGATTTTCTATAGAAAATTTTGTTATCGACAAGATTTTCTATAGAAAATTTTGTTATCGACAAGATTTTCTATAGAAAATTTTGTTATCGACAAGATTTTCTATAGAAAATTTTGTTATCGACAAGATTTTCTATAGAAAATTTTGTTATCGACAAGATTTTCTATAGAAAATTTTGTTATCGACAAGATTTTCTATCGAAAATTTTGTTATCGACAAGATTTTCTATCGAAAATTTTGTTATCGACAAGATTTTCTATAGAAAATTTTGTTATCGACAAGATTTTCTATAGAAAATTTTGTTATCGACAAGATTTTCTATAGAAAATTTTGTTATCGACAAGATTTTCTATAGAAAATTTTGTTATCGACAAGATTTTCTATAGAAAATTTTGTTATCGACAAGATTTTCTATAGAAAATTTTGTTATCGACAAGATTTTCTATAGAAAATTTTGTTATCGACAAGATTTTCTATAGAAAATTTTGTTATCGACAAGATTTTCTATAGAAAATTTTGTTATCGACAAGATCTTCTATAGAAAATTTTGTTATCGACAAGATTTTCTATAGAAAATTTTGTTATCGACAAGATCTTCTATAGAAAATTTTGTTATCGACAAGATCTTCTATAGAAAATTTTGTTATCGACAAGATCTTCTATAGAAAATTTTGTTATCGACAAGATCTTCTATAGAAAATTTTGTTATCGACAAGATCTTCTATAGAAAATTTTGTTATCGACAAGATTTTCTATAGAAAATTTTGTTATCGACAAGATTTTCTATCGAAAATTTTGTTATCGACAAGATTTTCTATCGAAAATTTTGTTATCGACAAGATTTTCTATAGAAAATTTTGTTATCGACAAGATTTTCTATAGAAAATTTTGTTATCGACAAGATTTTCTATAGAAAATTTTGTTATCGACAAGATTTTCTATAAAAAATTTTGTTATCGACAAGATTTTCTATAGAAAATTTTGTTATCGACAAGATTTTCTATAGAAAATTTTTTTTTAATAATCTTGTCGATTATAATTTTCTATAGACCATTTTACGATGACAATTTTCTATAGAAAACTTTATTGATAATAGTCCATAGTCTATTCTATAGTGTAATCTATAATCTAGTCTATGGTGTAGTTTATAGTTTAGTCTATAGTCCAGTCTGTAGTTTAGTGTTTACTTAATATATAGTTTATTCTAAAGTGTCTAGTCTATAGCCTAGTCAAGCTTATTGTCTCATCCATAGTCTCATTTATAGTCTCATCTATAGTCTCGTCTATAGTCGCGTGTATATTCTACTTTATACTTTACACTGGCATAACATTCTCCAGTTCCTTTTTCTAGTTTCTTTTGTATCTTTTTTTGTTTCAATCTTTATTCTCTTAATATTTATATATTTATAATTTCATTATTGTTTATATGATGTCACTTACAAACCTGCTCTATCACAATTATTCCTTAATATTATTACAAGTATTAAAAACTTATTCCAAGACAAATTAAATCATTATTAATAAGAAACAACAAAGCTAATTTATGATAAGTAAAACATAAATTTATTTACACACTCTTTACATTTCTACTCATCCTTATTACAAAAAGAACTTGCACAGGATATGTGTAATAAAAATACAATGAGAACGCACATATTTAGATAGTGGGATAGTGGGGAGACAAATAGTTAGATGTCACGTAAACATGATGACATTAACAAAAATAAAACATAAAATTATACTTAAGCTATTGTTTGCTTGTTTCATACAGTAAATAAATAAATATTTATTAAGTGAAGACTCTTATTTTTAGGTTTAGGGGGAGTAGATTTATATCCTGTTTGGTGTCTATAACTATGTATTTTTCTTTTTTTTTTTTGAGGGTGGGTGCTGGTGGAGAAACCAATAATCCAACCAATAATCTACTTATATGAGGGGGGAAAGAGAAAAATACAACTCAGCTCAGAGTTTTGTGAGGGAAAAGTTTTGAAAAGTAATGTTTTGTTGTTTTTTTTTTTTTTTTTTTGGTTTTTAGTGGACTTAGGGATAGAGAAATTAGCATTTTTCTCAAGTCAGCATTATGGACATTAAGAATATGTTAGTTGGGAATATATATAAATTATTTTTTAAATGTAGTATTAGTCTTATATATATATATATATATATATATATATATATATATATATATATATATCTTCTCTTAGTTTTCAGAGATTGGTTTAGATTTTGTTTTATAACCTTTTATTCTATTGAACGGATTTAACTGATATTAAATAGCAAGCGTCTTAAGGTACGTTCAGACTGGTCAAATATTTGACCAAAATTAGTTAACCACTATATAAATTACTTCCTAATTTCTGTTCTTTAATGGGAAACGATGACATTTTACCGAATTTCTCTTACAAAACATTTGCAAGATAAACAACGGCAAACAATATTTTTATGAAACTTGTTTTTTGATCAAATATTTGCCAAATGTGAACAACATAGCTTTAGGAAATAAATAATTAATCTGGGTGAATTTCATTTAATTTTAATTATTAGTTTTGAAAAGAGAATGTTAGCCACAGACAGATGGAAAGATTTCTTAATAATACACAAGATGGCAAGACAAGTTTTTTCACCTCTAATGATGGTGGGAATTATAAAAGTTTTTTTAAGTTATTTCCAAAGCATTTTTAATTTCTTTCTTTTTTTTTAAACTTACCTGCCCTTAAAGCCTCTACTGGTACCGAAGGATATGGCATGGGATATGGATAACCATCTCTTCTTAAAGCCTTGGGTTTTCTTCGCGGTCGATATTTATAATCTGGATGCTCTTTCATATGCATGGCTCTATATAAATAAATGAAAATATAAAATTAAACTTTTTAGAAAAGTCCTTAAATTTTAATTAAAAATACTAACCTCAACCTTTTGGCTTCATCAATAAATGGACGTTTTTCTTCTTCGGTTAAAAGTTTCCATTCAGCTCCTATAAGTAAAAATAAAATAAATAATTTAAATCAATATTAATTACCTTTCACTTTCTCAAATGTTTATTTAATTATTGAAAATGTTGCTAGAGGGTGATAATGACAAGTTAAATTTCAATTTGTATTTGGTAACCATAACAAGTGCTCCAAAAACAAATATAATTGTAAGAATATATATTTGTCATTAGAGAGAGAGAGAAAGAGAGACAGATAATGAACAAAAGACACTTGTCATTTACATACAAGACAAATACTTGTGCAAGTAACTCTATAAAATAACTTAATACAAAGAAATAATGTTGCCAATTCAAGAAGCCAAAAGAGCTCTCCAACCAGCTTAATGTAATGATGAACTAAAATGTATCATAAGGATTTTCAACAGGGCGTAACAGACTTTGAAAAAGGATATTTTCCTAATATAAATACTCCCTCTTAAGTTACAAAGTTTACGTTCAAATTGTTAGGATTCTCCTAAAATACAGTAAACAAGACATTTTGTACAAATACACATAAAGCATTATTTAAAAAAAAAAAACTTTACTTATACACAGACACTTAACAACATTAAGTACTTGTTCTTCAACCAGTGTTGCCATTTTAGCACTTTCAGTGCTAGGTTTAGCATTTGAACACATTAAAATATATTTGACAATTTATAAAAATAAGCTAAATGCTTTTTAGCATTTTTTACACTATTTTTTAAATCAATACTTTTTGGTTTTTTGAAAGAATTTCTTAATAAATATAACGGTATTAGTTGTCATTTTTAAAATATGGGCACTATTTATACCCTACACCACCATAGGTGTTTGGGGTATTATGCGTTTGTGCTGATCTTTGTAACGCTCTGAAAAAATCATCCAACAACCACCTCAAAGTATAACAATCGACTCCGAATCGCTTTTTAGTCGATCTAACGATGTCCGTCCGTCCGTCTGGCTGGCTGTCCATGTAAACCTTGTGTACAAAGTACAAATAATTTTGAAGATAATTCAATGAAATTTGACACGTACTAGGACGAAGCTTATTATGATCGGTCCATTATTTCACCTAGCCCCCATACAAATGTCTTCCCGGAATAGGGATTTAACGATCATAAATGCCTTAAATATATTTTATTTTAATTTTGTTAATGAAATTCGGTGTAAGGAAGTTTTGTATCAATCCTTGTGCCAAATTTCATAAAGATCGGTCCATAATTGACCATAGCTCCCACATAAAATCCTCTTCCAAAAATCACTTTAACGTGCATAAATCCCATATGAATATTAGTATGAAGTTAATATTCGACAAAAATAAGTTTCATATAAGTAGAAATCACAGTGACTAATTTTATGAGGATCGCTCCATAATTTACCATAATTCCCATATAAGCCCACTTTCGGGAATCACCCTAAAGTGCATAAATTCATGAAAATGTTAGTATTAACGTAATATTCTGTAATCGTATATTTTATTTTACACTTAGTAAAAGTATCGGTCCACAATTGTCCACATGTCTAATATAAGACCCTTCTACGAATTTTGTTGGATATGCACAATAGTGTGGGGTATCATATGGCAATAATAATAATTATCACTACTCTCATTACCTGAAAAACTTAGACTCAAATAGGATAGGAGTTTTTGCATTATCAAATTTAAAACAGAATTGAAAATATTCTGGGAAAAGAAAATTTGATCATTTGGTCCATAACGTCTACACCTGTTTTGGTTTTATTATAATATATGATTGCCCCCGTGAACTGTCTTATTTTTCTTTGGAACACAAGAGCATATTGCAATATTTTCATAAAACCCAATTTAATTAGACAATACTTCCCGTTTTGGATTTTTGTTTTTTTTTAATTTCTAGTGGAATACATCGCCTGTTGCTGCTAAGAGTGCCAACAAAACCAAGACCAATAGCCATTAGTCGCTTACCTAAATCAGGAGATGTAAAAAAAGTTATCAGCAACGATTGTTCTCCCCGAACCTTTGTAGCGCACTGCAAGGTACATAAGCTCGTTTTCTCCCTGTCTTTCTGCTCAAATTTGACCCTGCTCTTTGTCAGCATGGATGAGTTTTTGCGTCACATGATCATCATATTTTGATGTCATATTTAGCAGATTTCGAAGGAATATACTGGATGAACTTCATTCCCCCTCTGAACGGAAAAAGTTGCTCATCGACTGTAAAAATTTCGTGAGGTTTATATTTATTTTTAAGGTTTATGTTTAGCAAGTTCCAAATATTTCTTATTGGTGCTGCTTCGTCAAACTGAGATCGGAATGACCTAGTATGGCTGTAAGAACCCTTCAAATCTCTTCAAAGACCCCTACACATTATTAAATCATCAGTCAATAGTGCGATAAGATTATCTGCAACGGAAAACTGAAGATCAAGAACATATGGGCACGCGAGGATATTAAGTTAAATACCCCCGCAATTCAATCAACCTACCGACTACATGATTCCCCGGATGGACTTAAGAAATACTATTAAAGTCCTATTCCCCACCAGGAGCGAAAGGAGAATGGGAAATCTTCTTGAACAATATGGAACTAAGATATACACTGACGGTTCAAAGATGAACTGCGGTGTCGGCTCTGGTGTCTTTTCTAACGATCTTGGAATTAAACACTCATATAGACTCCCCGATGAGGCAAGCGTATTCCAAGCGGAAATGCTAGCGGTTAGGGAAGGGTGTAAACTAATTCGCGATAGAAATATTCAAGGGAATATTGGTTTATTTGTCGACAGCCAAGCAGCAATTCTATCGCTCAAATCATCCAAAACTACCTCTATTCTAGTCAGACAGTGTAAAGAGGAACTGCTAGGACTAAGTCGACTGTATGACATTACTATAGTCTGGCGCATAGGGATTACTATGGTAATGAACAGGCAGAAGGGCAGGCTCTGCTATAAATGCCTCCTTATCGGTTTCTGTCGCAATCCCGTTAGGAACAGTCAAAAGCAGAATCCAAAAACATTATCTAGAAAAAGCGAAAAATAGATGCTGAAATCTGGACAAATGTGGAGTCACGAAGGAAACGCTGCCTACCTACAACGAAAAACGCTCAATGCAACTCATTGGCTACAAACGCAAAGACATCTCGAGACTAATAGCATTGTTTACAGATCACTGCACGATCGGGAAGCATGCAAGCAGACTTGGTCTCCCTTACAATGAATACTGTCGTAGTTATGGCAATCGCGGGAAGGAGGAGACAGTATTTCATCTTCTATGCGAGTACCCAGCCTTGAACGCAATCAGAATAAATTTCTGGGAAGGTACCAATTAGACAACCTCTGTGAGATATCTGACACTAGACTCAGTGACCTTATTAAATATCTCAATGCTACAGGCTGGATCTAATTAATTTATGTTCTCATTTTTCTTCCCTATCTATCCCTTCTATCTCATTGCAGACTCAATCCAAATCATTCACCTGGCGGGTAGTGTGGTCCCATCAAAACGGAATCTAACGAGTTTAATTGATTGCCCGTAAGTTTACGGGCTATCACGTAAACCAACCAACCAACCTAATTTTCCAGTTGTTCCTCATTATATTCTTCATTTTCTGATGAATTTTCAATTTCATTATGAACTTCTAATTCATCCTCAATGTCAGAAACTTCATCTGCTTTGTTATCATTCTTAATTTTGTTTTCTATATCATTGTTAATTGCCTCTGCCAACCTTTCAAAGTAGTTAGGTTCAAATTTGGAAACCGTTTCTAAAATTTTGTCTACTTCAGTACTCATTGTAACACTTTACACAGAAAAAAAAAAAAAAAAATAAAAGTGGACTTCAATTACGAAATTGCTTATATTATTTAAATTTTTGTTTGATTTTGCTCCAATCACCAAAATGATAATAAACTAGAATAATTGATTTTGGTTTAAATTTCAATTAATTTTTAATCAAATTAATTAGAATTATGATTGAAAAATTTTACTGATTTAATGTGACAGTTAATTACATCCCTCCTTTAATAAAAACGCATGAATTTAAATATAATTATTTATTTAATTATTATAAATATTTAAATAATACAATACAACTAAAATTAAACGAAAAAAAATATTAAAATTCCAAATTTTATTGAGGGAAATGAAACTTGATCTTGGCGTCGTTTACACCCTGTTGAAGTCACCCATAATAACATATAAATCAGTTTTTGTAACCTTTGACCTCGAGTATCTCAGGAAGCTCACATATGATTATCGGTGACTTTTAAAAAAATTTATAAGATATATGTCAAGTTTCGTTTCCCTCCATTAAATGTTGGTGTTGTACACTTATTTAACTAGGTTTTACAATAAAGTATGTATGTAGTGTATTCTTGATAACACATTTAAAGCATGTAATGTTTATACTTAAATTTAATTCCCGAAAACTTTACATAAAAGCGTTTATCTCTGCAGAACGTTCCAATGAAGATTATATTAATCTATCTGCCCAAGATGGCGAGACATTCTAACCTGGAGCTGGTCTGGATTAGGGGTCATTCAAGGACCTCGGGTAATTTTATTGCGGATGCACTAGCCAAAGATGGATCCCTTCTTCGAGGTGAAGATACGGACCAATTGGTTGGAGTACCGCTTTCGGCCTCTGCAGATCAATAATTCTGCGGAACTTATCGAGGATTGCACAGGATAGGTGGACAAATGAATCCACATGTTCAACCTCGAGGCAATTATGGCCCCATTATGGTGAATGTCGATCTAACATCATCATGGGACTATCGAGGCATCGGCTGAGAACTCTGACGGCCGTGGTTACAGGGCACTGCATTGCTGGTGCGCTTGCTAGGGGACTAGGGCTCCCTTTTAACGACTTTTGTGGAAGTTGTCGGGATAAGGAAGAGGAGGAGAGGGTGGAGCATCTTTTACATCACTGTCCCACTCTTGCCGGTATTAGGACTTCCAATTTTGGTAGTCCGTTTATGCATGTGTTGTCAGATCTATCTGATATCGATGTCAGATGGATCAGCTCTTTCATACCTGATTCGGGTTGGTTCGCTTCGAACGTTGGAATGGACAAGAGAGGTAGAAATACATGACCAGTCAGGGTTTCACAATGGGACCAAATTGTACCCAAGTGTGCTAACCTAACCTATCTGCCCTTACGACCTAGGACGATATACCAATAAAAATATAACAGATGTCTGAACAAATCGTCAAAAACAAACAATATAAAATGACCTTATAGACATATAAAATCTTTTATAGAATAGCTTTAAACAAACTGGGATCTTGGAATTGTATATAACCCCCACTACCAATGATGAGAACATCTACAATAGCATTGAAAGATTAATAATCTCATCAAATATATAAAATTCGTACCTACCAAATAATTATACATTAAACACATCAACGAAGACGATTTTTTTTTTAACGATAGATTGAGTCCAAATAGTTGAAAATGGTAGGAAATTGAATTAAAGTATTTTTATTTTTACATTTTTTATTGACAAGTTTTTCATTTTTCTTTATATTTTTTATGAGCTGTCAATTTTTGTCTAAAAATTTTAAATCAATTAAAAAGCTAATTAAATTAATTAATAAAATAATTAAATTTCAATATAAAATTAAATAATTTACTAAAAAAAAATTACTTGCGATAATTTTCTCTGTTTACACTTGTCAACTGCCAATACAAAACTGAGAAAATTATTTATAAAATACACAAGCAAAACGATTCTGTTTTATAAAAAAAACACAAAATTACCGTTATAATTTGTTTTTGCTATTACAAGTAGAAGAAAAATTTTGTTGTCAACTTGCTCAATTCTCCCAAATAAATGCAATCAAAGAGATCTCTTGTGTTTAGTGTGCTCTTTATACGTTTTGTTTTGATTTTATGCAAGATGTTTTTTATACATAATGGTATTATAGTTCCCACCTGGGTCCTGGTGGTTCAAACGTTAATATACATTTCTTAAGAGTGATTGCCACGCCCACAGATAAAAAAAAATTATAAGTTTTTCGAAAATTGTTTATACAAAACACCTTTATTGAGGAATTCATATGTAAAAAATTTAGAAAAATCTCGAATATACCCAGCTAGGACCTGGTGTTCACTTAAGGGTTAAAAATAGCATAGATTTCAAAAATATGATTTTTTTTTTTTTTTTTTTGTAAAATACTTGTGAAATATGCAAAAACTTACTTTTCAAGTGAAAAGCTTGAAAAACTTGCCCTGATCATTATTATTGGTAGAGAAAAAAAAATTAAGATTTATTTTGGGATTGTCAACATAAATGACCTTCTGGCACCCTGCTTCAATTGTCATAGGAAGTTGAAATTTGGCCAAGATGTTATAAAATATTACTGGTTTCATAATTTTAAGTACATTTAAATGTAGAAAAAGAATTTTATACCACTCTAACTTTACGTCTATTATCCATTAAATATTCCTATAATAACCGTTATAAAACACTCGGTTTCAGTACTAGATCCCATCAGACGTTCTTCAACATAACATAGAATATATTCTATAGCTTTTCAGTTAAAAATTATATGTATAATTAATGACTTGTGGGACTTACTACCAACTTTTTTTCCTTAACTTTCTTAACGTTTTGTAAAATTTCTATGAAACAAATTCTACATGTTGTCTATACTACTGGCAATCAGTTATAAGTACTTTTTTACTTGCTGATTTCATGCCATAGAGTCATTCCATATATGTAAATCATTTAATGTACAAAAAAAAAAAAAAAAAAAAAAAAAAAAAAAAAAAATGAAATTGTTAAGATATAAAACATATAAGTTTTCGTTTAAATTCATTCACATAGTTTTCTTTCATTTAACTGCTTTTAAAATTCCCGGGAATCTCAGACAAAATTCTCCTGAAAGCGGGACACGAAAAATTGCAAATTTCCCAGGAATCCCGGAACGAGAAATTTGCAATTAACAGTTCTCTATTTATTTCTCAATATAATAAATAATTCTGAAGAAAAATTATTTTAAGTTATGATTTGAAAATTATTTTAAGAATTATTTGAAATATAAATTTTTCTTTATAAAACAATTTAGCATTTGCTGCTGTAGAATAATTTAGCATAATTTTTAAACGATTTGGCATTTTAACAATTATATTTTCTGGCAACACTGCTCTATTCCACCATACTCATCCACACTCTTAGACTCTTAAACTCTTAAACTCTTAGCATATATTGACAAAATGAAAACAAAGACAATTGTCAACAACAACAACAATAATAATCTAAAAAGCAGTCATTATAAGGATGTATATGTTATGTATGTTACTTCTCTACTTCTACAAAACTCGAACAACAATAATTGTTAAGAGAAAAATAGATTTAAGTTCCATTAAAAATATCAACAACAAAAAAAAGAAAAAGAAATAACATTGTAAAGACAAGACAAAATACCAGAGAATGCGCAAGGACATACATATTTATGTACATAAATTTATATATAAAACAATAACAACAAATACTCTTACTTAAGGATATAGAACATATGAAGGAAATGTTAGGAAGAGTTTGTTTGGTTGAAGCTTTTGTTTCTCAAGGCAACCTATGACAAATAATAAGTGTAATCTTAAACACACATACATATGGTAAAGTACATATTTACCTGGTTTTACCTATACATAGAAATAAAACAGAAAATTAAACAGGAAGCTGAGAGGGAAGTATGGAGAGGAAAAGGAAACTAAATGTTCATTTGTAAGCTTGAACAGGGTGTTTTGAAATAAGAATTATTTTTACTTTTTTTCTTTGACTAAAAGTAGCAAAAGTCATATTAAATACTTGTAAACATTTAAATAAATTTAAAGCCGTTATCAGTCTGTGGACAACATTTTCACATACCAAGCTTTAACTCTAATTAAATAAAACTCATCCAGAGTGTTAGTTCTAAACTAAATCGGTTTATGGTACCAACTTTTAAAAATAGTAACTTCTTTAATAAAATTTACAAACTACTCAGCAGAATTAAAATAGAATTTTCCAAAATAATTTTATTGTTAATTAATGCCAAAAATTTAATAAATCGTATCACCCTAGAACCAGCTTTGTCCGTCTCTGTGTAGGTTATATACTCATATCCAAACTATATCATATTGTGTGTTATTCTGCTAAAAAATTTGCTCTTTAAATTAGCTTAATCAGTTCAATAAAGAAGAAGTTATAAAGCGTGATCCATTTCGAGGTTCCCTATTTTTTTAAAGAAAAAAAAAAAAAACACAGAAAATTCAAATTTAATGGGGAATGTTTATTATCATTTGAAAGAACATCCTTTGACATTTATTTTTTGAAGATTATGTCTATCAAATGTTGGCCATTGCTACGTCGCAGATGGTCCATCCGTTGAGTCCAATTTTCGATGACTCGTTGGAGCATTTTGACTGGTAACTGGCGAATGACAAGGCCTGAATCGAAGCGGGTTTGTCCGCATAAACTTTAGACTTTACATACCCCCCAGGAAAAAGTCTAACGGTGTGATATCACACCGGTGTGATATATCGCTTGGGAAGGTCAAGGGGCTTCAGTTGTTGCACAAGATGAATTTTGTACGCTTTCAATTTAAGATCTCGACGTAAAAAGTCGTTCCATACGTCAGTCCGAGTTGCTGCGAACGGCGCCGAATCGACTCTTCACGGTCTTCGTGTACACTCTCAGCTACGGCCGCTATATTTTCTTCACAGCATGCTGGACGTGGTCTATTCGGTCGAATATTATCCAATAATGAATGCTGGGTTTCAAAATGGATGATGGTGTTGCGAATAGTACGCTCAGTAGGCCGATTCTATTGACCATAAGTTGAGCGAAGTGCACGAAACATATTCCTCACAGAACGTGAATTTTCGTAATAAAGTTGAACGATTTGTAAACGTTGTTCAGGCGTAAGTCTTTCCATTATGAAATGCCAAACAATACTAAACAAAAATAACATGACACGACTCACACGTGATCTGTCAAAAAAAAGGCTATTGAAAAAAGTATCTCCACTTGAATCACCCATTAGAACAAAATCTGGACGAACTTCTGAAAATTGCAATTTTTTCTATAAAATTTGCAAACTAATCTGCAGAATCAGATATTTTCATTTCTAATTACTGCCACAAATTTGATGAATCGGTTCACAAGATCTAACTATGCCTGTCTGTCAATAGGTAACATTCCCACATCAAGATTACTAATTCAAATGAATGAAAATCTCCCAGATTTGTTAGGTGATTTCCTAAGCAGTTTGCTACTTAAACTTCGTTAAAATATATAGTACAAAAACTAGACCAATCTTTAAAAATAACATCATCAAATATTGCCTCAATGATTTCAACGCAGAATGAAAGTATCACAGATGATTAATTAAATCTCGAATTTCGATTTTATGGACTCTTAAAGTTTTCTTATTATGGAACACTTTTTTCATTATGTGTGTAAATAAAAAAAACATTTAAATACTATTTTTCTATGTATTTGTGGGAATTTATTTTTTATAGGGCATAAAGCCTCTCTTAGACACTGTGAACGTTTTTTAAATGCCCCTCCCTTTTTACACCCCGTTTTCATAACAAGATTGTATGCAATATTTGAATACTTATATTATTCAACCGTTTTAACTGACATTTTGAACATATATATCGAGTATCCTTCGAAAAGAAATATAAAATATAAAATTAATAAAAATGCCACGCCCACTTTCGGTAAATATTTTGAGGAGAAAACTATGGCCTAAAATTAAGTTTGTATATATACTTTTGTACATATAGTATGTATTTTATATTGTTGTGTATGTTACCATTGTTATGTATACATTTTGTTCTTGTTGTTCTTGATAATAATTTAAGCTATCATTCATATGTTTTCTATCAAGAATTTAGAACAATATCATCATCTTTCGACAACAGGATATGATGTAGCAGGTTACTTTTACAATAACCATTTCATATACAAAAAACGTTTACACATACATGAGCATAAATAGAAGAAGAAAATTTTAAACAATACATTTGGTTTAGAAAAACATACTTTAGTCGGTTGAAGTAGGAGTAACAAGTTGTAATAAAATAGAAGAATAGTCAGTCAGTTTTGTTATCATATAAGACAATTGACATGACATGATTATAATGATTATAATGGAAATAACAAGTACAAGATATACTAGATATAAACATAAATATTATGGTTGGTAGATGTAGATATGTATTTTATTGTAGTATTAGATATTTTCCTGTTAATAATGTTTATAACAATTAGAAGACAAATGTTTCAAATACATACGAGTCATGTTTAGAAAATTTATGGTAGATGGAAGTTAAATTAAATTAAATTAAAAAAAAAAAGAATTATACTTTTAATTTGAAAAATTAGGTCAAAAAAATGTTGAATATAATTATCATTTTTGTTCAAATCATTAATAGTTAATGTTTAATTTTTTTAAGTTTTAAGAACAGTAAAATATTTGTTATATTCTGTAATTTAAAATTTTTTTCATAAAAAAATATTAACAAAATTTTATTCTAATTTTGTTAAACATTATTTTCAAACCAATATAACTTTATTATTTATAATTAAGTTCACAATTTCCATTATTTAATAGTTTACAATACCAGCTATTAAATAATAAAAAAATTAATTAAAATTATTAATATATAACTTTTTAAAATGCTCCTAAAATTTTCATAATTAATTTAATTCAATAGCAACAATTATACGCCCAGCAGTTCGCTTAAAAATAATTTACTTATACTTACTAATGTAATCAACACTATTTTCTAATACACAATTGCAAAAATAAGTAGTTTGTAAGCAAAACAATTCAATATGTACTCAATAACAATTATCTTCTCCTGAGTTTTAACCATTATAATCTCTAATTATAATAAACAAGAGAAATTTCTTTATATTTTGTTTACATTCTCCCCCTTTCTCTTAGCTGCTTATACATAAGTGTAAATGTATGTAGTTGGCCAAACCACTAATAAATTATTAAAGAGCAAATATGAAAGAACAGTTTCTTTTATACTGTTTTTGTTTTGTATCATAAATACCAGACATGTTCTTAAATAACAAAAAAAAGCTCAACATATGTGTACGTAGTATTTTGCCTTTGTTCCCATTTTGCAAAAACTATTGTGTTTGGGGTTTTTGTCATTTAAAAGGTGTCGCGTCCAGTTTTTGTTCAATCAAAGAATAGTTATGTAAGTGTCACATAAAGAAACATTTTCATAATTTAGCAAATAAACGAAAAAAAGAGCAATTACTTTAGGTTTCTTTACGACATTATGAATTACTTTCCGCAAACAATTATTAGGACTGAGTATAAAAGGGGAATTGCTCTTTTTTTCTCTCTGGTTTCTTATAAATGAATATGTAAGTGTACTATATTAGAAGGTAAACAATAGGTTTGCTTATTTATGATTTGTTTTGTTTGGTTTTGTAATGTTGTCATAGTTGCAATTTGTAATTTGACATAAACAGACTGAAAGTGATTCTTTGAAAAAGCTATTATAACAACAGATACAATTAAAGTGATCAAATTAAAAGATATCATCATAGTAATTATTAAAAAAAAAAAAAAGAAAAGAAACTTAAGTGACATTAATTAATTCTGAAAATATTTAAAGGTAAGATTTTAGGCTATAAATTTATCGATAAAATTCTATAGAATTTTTTTTTTTTTTTTTTGGAGAAAATTTATTAGATAACAATTTTTTATGTAGAAAATTTTAACGATAACAATTTTTTCCTATAGAAAGTTTTAACGATAACAATTTTTTCTAGAGAAAATTTTAATGATAACAATTTTTTCTAGAGAAAATTTTAATGATAACAATTTTTTCTAGAGAAAATTTTAATGATTACAATTTTTTCTAGAGAAAATTTTATCGATAAAAATTTTTTATAAAAAAATTTAGCGATAAATATTATAAATATTCTTTGCATAGAAAATTTTAGACAATTTTTCTACTGAAAATTGTATCGATAACTGATTTTATCGATAATAAATTTAGCCGATAACTAGGTTTTTATAAAAAATTTTAAAGATAACAATTTTTTATGAAAAATTGCAACGATAACAAATTTCTTTAGAAAAATTATCAAACACAAATTTTTCATAGTTTCCATAAAAAATATTATAGTAACAAATTTTTCCATTAAAATTTTTAACAATATTTTCTATAGAAAATTTTAACGATAACAATATTTGTTGTAGAAAATTTGACCGTTAAAAATATTTTCTGTAGAAGTTTTTGTCGACAATTTTCTCTAAAGAAAATTTTGTCGATAGCAACATTTTCTACGGAAACTTTTGTCCATAACTATATTTTCTATAGAAAATATTGACGATAACAAAAATTTTATCGACAAAAATATTTTCCTTAGAAAATTTCAACGATAACAATATTTTCTATAGAAAATTTTAACGATAACAGTATTTGTTGTAGACAATTTGGTCGTTAAGAATATTTTCTGTAAAAGTTTTTGTCGACAATTTTCTCTAAAGAAAATTTTGTGGATGGCAACATTTTCTACGGAAAATTTTGTCCATAACTATATTTTCTATAGAAAATATTGTCCATAATTATATTTTCTATAGAAAATATTGTCGATAACAATATTTTCTATGGATAATGTTGTCGATAACAATATTTTCTATGCAAAACGTTGTCGATAACGATATTTTCTATGGAAAATGTTATCGATAACAATATTTTCTATGAAAAATGTTACCGATAACAATATTTTCTATGGAAAATTTTGTCGATAACAATATTCTATTTTTTCTCTAGTATATTTTTCGTTAACGATATTCTTTAGGAAATTTTTTGATAACAATTTTCTTTAGGAAATTTTTTGATAACAATTTTCTTCAAGAAAATTTTCGATAGCAATTATCTTTAGCAAATTTTTCGGTAACATTTTTCTTTACAAAATTTTTGGATCACAGTTTTCTTTAGCACATTTTCGATTACAATTTATTTTTTTAATATTTTTCGATAACAATTTTCTTTAGGAAATATTTTCAATATTAATTTCATTTAGAACATCTTTCTTTAGGAAATATTTGCAATATTTCTTTAGAATATTTTTCGATATCAATTTCCTGTATAAAAATATTTTCTATAGAAAATTTTTCGATAAAAATTTTATTGTGGAATATTTTGATAGAATTTTTGTCTTTTGTTTTCACTTTGAAAAACCCTTTTTCTTTTCTTTCTTGTCTATTATTCTTAATATTGAAAGCTTTCCAATTCATAACACGTCATAGAAAACAAAAGAACCGAAAAATAATTATCTTCGTTTACTACGAAATTAAAAAAGAAGAAAAGTTTCGTAATAGAAAAACAAACAATGACGTTAAAGGCGTATTACGTAAAAACAGCTGAACAACAATAGAATCGACAACCCGCTTTAATTTTGACAGATACACCTGTCAATTGCACAGTGGGAAGAAGGCGATCTGCTATATGCTACCCCAAGAACAAAACAAAAAGAATATACAATCAACTTTTATAGCAACACCACTCCCAACCCACAGCAATTTCAATTACCATTGAGAATTGAACACTATAATAACAACAACAAAAAATGCTAAACAATAATCGAAAGAAAAAAATGAAAAAGTAATAATGATGGAACGAAGAATAAATCCAAAACAATCTCACAACAACTACAACAAAATCCTTAGTCAAATAACAGCAACAACAAGTATTAAATAAACCTTAAATGGGATCTAAATAACAACAACAGGGAACAAGAGCAAAAAAAATCTAACACAAACAAACACAAAATGCAGGCTTCAATTGAAATCTAATCAATTGTTCTCATTGATTTGATTCTCATTTTTCTGATTTGTTTTTTTTGTTGAGGGGGAGTAGAGTAGAGAAATCATTGATTGTTTTTCTCTCTGTTTTTTGTTTGTTTTGAAATCTTTTGTGGTTGTTGTATTGTTGTAACATGTATGTATGCTCTTGTTGTTATTGTTATACCTTGTTCATATTTTACTAAAAAAAATCCATTTGACCGTTTTTTTTCAAATTCCCCAGTGACTTTATGTACCCCCCAAATGCCATGAACGAGGGATATAATATTGATTGAATGAATGAAAATGAAGCTGTAAAGAAATAAATTACGTCTCTAATCGATGTTTGTAATAAAAATTGTTCATACTTGTTTCGGTTGTGTTAATAATGTTTTATGTAAATTTCACTTTTCAAAAGCTTACAAGAGTATTTACATGTATAAATGATTAAATCTAAGAAAAGTTTTCTAATCAATTTGGAAAATATGTTGGAGAAACTTTTGTAGCATAAATAAGTGTTCTTTTTTTTATTAATTTTAGACATCTTTGTGAATACAGAATAATTAAAGGATTTTAGAGTATATGAGCGAGCCCTAAAAGAGAATTAACATGTAATATGAACCTTCTTAATTTTTATTTTTACTCTTTTTTTTAATTTGAGTTTTCATTATTTTTTTTTTTTTGCAGAAAACCTTAAAAAGCTAATGCTCGAAATGGTAAGTGATATTTTTTTAATAAAACTATTTATCGATATAAAGTAAACGAAAAACAATGTCTAAAAAAATTTTTTAGGAAATTTTAAATTTTACCAGAAAATTTTTAATTTTACCACAAAATGCTATCGTCAAATTTGTTTATAAAAAAATTGTTATCGACAAAAATCGTTGTCAAAAAATTGTGTATCGAAAAAACAGTTATTGACAAATTACTCTAGAAAAAATTGTCAATTTTTCCCTGGAAAAATTGTTATCGATAAAATTTTTCTTAAACCAATTATCCGATTACCTTTCTCTAGAAAAAATTGTTATCGATAAAATTTTCTCTAGAAAAAATTTTTATTGATAAAACTTTCTTTAGAACAAATTGTGTAAAATATTAGATAAAGAAAATTGTTATCGTTAAAATTTTCGCTAGAAAAATGGTTAGATAAAATATTTTCTGGTAAAGATTGTTAGCAATCAAATATTCTCTAGAAAAAATTGTTATCGATAAAATATTCTCTAGAAATTCGCTAAAATTTCTACAGAAAATATTTTTATTGATAAAATTTTCTCTGAAAAAAAGTTATCGGATTACTTTCCTCTAGAAAAAATTTGTGTCGATAAAACTTTTTTTAGAACAAATTGTTAATATTCTCTAGAAAAATTTCGATAAAATAATATCTAGAAAAAATTGCTATCGCTAAAATTTTCTATAGAAAATATTATTATCGAAAAGATTTTCTATAAAAAAATATTGTTATATGAAAATTATGGTTATCGACAGAATTTTGTATAGAAAATATTGTTATTGACAAAATATTTTATAAAAACAAAATTGTTATAGAAAAATCTTCTAAAGAAAATTTGTTACAGAAAAATTTCGTAAAGAAATAGATAATTGTTATCGATAAAATTTTCTATAGAAAAAATTTTTTCTTTAAAAAATTTTCTAAAGAAAATATTGTTATCGACAAAATTTTCTAAAGAAAGTATTGTGTTATCGACAAAATTTTCTAAAGAAAATATTGTTATCGATAAAATTTTCTAAAGAAAGTATTGTTATCGTCAAAATTTTCTAAAGAAAATATTTTTATCGTTGAAATTTCTATTGAAAATATTGTTATCGTTAGGATTTTCGTTAGGATTTTTTCATTTTTTTTTGTTGTAGAGGAAGTTTTCTAAAAAAAAAATAATAATAAATAATAAAAATTTGTTATTAACAAAAATTGTTATGGGCAAGATTTTCTGTAAAAAAATTATCAAATAAGTTTTCTTTTTACTTTATTTTCGAATTATTTAAAACTTTTTAATCTAATTTTTTTTTTTTTTTTTTTTTTTTTTTTTTTTTTGTTATTCTCTCAAAACAAATATAATATTTTTTCCATATTTGTTTGCCGTGATACAATAGAATTTTTGTGTATTTTAAACATCCATTTTGTCAATTGACAGAAGCATAATATTTGCTGTCAGTTGCAGTTTTTGTCCTTTGTACGATGCCATTGTCAAAATTGTATTTTGTTATCGAGTGCTCCCCTAAAAATACACACACATATACTTTATTCTTTGTATGTGTGTGAGGAACAATGTAAGCAGGGTATTAAAGGAGAGAGCGAGTAAAGGAGGGAGCCTGAGTGTGGTTGAAGGGGCTGTATCAATATGCGAACAAGCCAAAAAAGGTTAAAACTTACTTTTATAATATTACTTTTTATTGTTGTTGTTGTTGTCGTGATGTTTACTTTTTCAAGAACTGTTTTCGCTGCATGTTTTTTTTTTTTCAATTTGAAAAAAGTTCAATACAAATTCAATTTAACAATTGATTTTTTTTTTTTCGTTTTTTTAGTTGAAGAGTCCTAAATATGGTTTGAAAGTTTAATTGTATTGAAGGATTATGCCAATGTCATATTTATTTATTATTGATTGTAGAGTGTTAAAGAGAAGGAGATAGACTAAATTCTATTGAATTTCAATTCAAATTTAAATTTCTAACAAACAAACAAACAAAATCTAAACAAAGTTTTCATAAAGTATGCTTGAATGAATGTCGACGAAATAAATTTTAAGTTTTAATTAAAACTTTTCAATTAAATGAAATGTTTAAAGGGATTTGTATTATTCACTGAATGTCCCCAAAGTATTTCAAAGTTAAATTGTAAATTTTGGCTAATAAAAAGAGAAATGTGAGCAACAGATTTCATGAGCTAATAAATTTAAAAGAATTTATAATAAAAATTTAAATTTAATATTTTTAAAACAAAAACTAAACTTTATACTTTTTGAAAGAAAATTTGAAATGAACAGTTTTCAATTTGTTTTATGGTTTTTAAATGATTCAGTTTTTATATTCCAATTAATACAATTCATTAACTTTTGTATTACACTTTAAGGTTTTGTATTTAATTTTAAAACTTTTTTTCTCAATTCTCCCTACAACTTTTTTTAACTTTAAGAGAAACTCTCTTTATTGATAAAATTGTACATTTAATTAATCACACAATTTTTCATTTATTATTTTGTATTCTTTTTTTAACAAAAAAATAAAATAAAATTTTCATTAAAAAAATACAAAAACAAAAGCGAAACATAAACAAACCCAGACTATAATTAATGACAGTTACAATTTCGAATACAATTATGTTGAATTACATTGAAATTACGGGAGAAACTCGTTTCAAATTTGTGAAGTACACACTTCAGATTCATATTTTTACTTTTTTATTTTTATTCCTGCTTCAATAGAAGCTGCTGTTGTTGTTTTTGCTGTTACTTTTTTTTTCTTCTCCCATTTAGCCTTTAAAAAGGAAATTCGCACCGCCATTTTTTGTGTCCTTTCAATTTGAAGTTTTTTGTATTGTTGTTTCTGTATGAATATGTATTGTAATGGGTGGGGGTGGTTGTGTCAGAGAGAGTCACAGAGTGAATGGTATTTTTTCCTGTTTTTTGTTATTTATTTAAATAATATTATTCAGAATAAAATAATGAGCTCTTTGCTACGAGTCTTTTGTTTGAAAAAAAAATGTTGGTTTTTTCATTTCATTATTTAATTAATACACAAATGTAACTAGAACAACAAGAACAAAAAAATCAGAATATTACATTTCAAGTGTAAAAGTTTGACATTGCAATAATGTGGCAACAAATTCTCAGTTCATTCATTGTACAAAATGGCCGACTATAATATTGTATTAAAGTGTTTGTGATTTAAGGAAAGAGTGAGAAAAAGTGACGGGATTTATAACAATATTGTGTTAAAGATGAATTTATTAAAAAAATCGATAACAAATTTTTTATATAGAAAACTTTATCGATAACACTATTTTCTAGAGAAAATTTTTTCTAAAAAAATTTTTCGTTAACGATTTTTTTACAAATTTTTTCGATTTTTTTTTTTCTAGAAAAAAATTTTCGATAACTTTTTATATAGAAAATTATTTTTAGAGAAAATTTTATCGACAAAAATTTTTTTAGAGAAAATTTTTTGATAATATCATTTGCTAACAAAAAATTTTTCGATAACAATTTTTACTATATTTTTTATATTTATCTTTTTTTTCTATAGAAAATATTATCGATGATAATTTATTCTAAAAAAAAATTTATCGATAATAATATTTTCTATAAAAAATATTTTCTATAGATAACTTTTTTTTATAGAAAATTATTTTTAG
Source organism: Protocalliphora azurea (assembly GCA_932274085.1). NCBI lineage: Eukaryota > Metazoa > Arthropoda > Insecta > Diptera > Calliphoridae > Protocalliphora > Protocalliphora azurea. The sequence continues at coordinate 4,986,554 of OW026522.1, read as the reverse complement.
AGAAAATTTTATCGACAACAATTTTTTAGAGAAAATTTTTTGATAACATTTGCTAACAAAAAATTTTTCGATAACAATTTTTACTATATTTTTATATTTATCTTTTTTTCCTATAGAAAATATTATAGATGATAATTTATTCTATAAAAAAATTTTATCGATAATAATATTTTCTATAGAAAATATTTTCTATAGAATATTTTCTATAGAAAATTTTGTCGACAACTAATTTTTCTAAAGATATCGGTATCAAAATTTTCTTTAGATGACAAATTTTTCTAAAGAAAATTTGTCGATAACAAATTTTATCTATAAAGATTTTTTTTGAAGAAAATTTTTTTCGGTAACAAATTTCTCTGAAAAAAAATTGTCGACAACAAATTTTTCTAGGGAAAATTTTGTCAATAAAATTATTTTTTAGAAAAAAATTTATCGATAACTATATTTAAATGACAAAAACGAACTTTTCTATAGACAATTTTGTTGATAACAAACTTTTATAAAGAAAATTTTAACGACAACAATTTTTTGTAAAGAAAATTTTGTCAATAACAAACTTTTCGAAAGAAAAGTTTCTAAGGAAAATTTTAACGGTTTTTCTAAATAAAATTTTGTTAATAACGAATTTTTGTGAACAAAATTCTGCCGAAAACAAGTTTTTCTACAGAAAATGTAATTTATAATAATTTTTTCTAAAAAAAATTTTATCGATAACGATTTTTTTAATGGAAATTTTATCGATAAAAATTTTTTCTAAGGAAATTTTATAGATCATTTTTTTAATTGTATTGATAACAATTTTTTTAAAGAAAATTTTGTCAAAAAATTTTCTATAGAAAATTTTATTGGTAGCAATATTTTGTATAGAAAATTTAAACGATAACAATTTTTTCTAAAGAAAATTTTATTGATAACAACAATTTTTGGAGAAAATTTTGTCAATAACAATTTTTTTTATTAGAAATTTTATCGATAACAATTTTTTCATATAGAACATTTTATCGATAACAATTTTGTCGATAGCAATGTTAGACAATTTATAGACAATTTATTAGACAATATATAGACAATTTCATCGATAACAGTTTTTTCTATGGAAATTTCTTTCGATAATAATTTTCAAAAGATTTCTTAGTTTTTTTTTCGAAAAAATTCCACCAATGTATTTTCGTTAAATTTCCTTTTAAAATTTAGCACATTATCGTACTCTTTGTCACTCCAAGCCACATTTAATTTATATCAACTTACATATGATCCTTTTCAACTCCCCAAAAAACTGGAATAGTCAAGTGATATTAACCTAGTAGTGGCTGCACAATACTTCTTCCCTTCTTATTATATCCCGTCTAGAGCTTTACAAAAAGTTGCCATTGTTTTCAATTTGTTTGGCAAAGACGTCGATGTCGAGTTAAAAAAAAAACCTTTTAAGTTACCTTTTGTTTTATGTTTTTAATTAATTTGCTTGCTTATTGTTATTGTTGTTGTTGACTTTTGTTTTGTTTTTGCGAAGCCATTCTTGATACAGTTCAATGCATACAACAAGCCAGAGTAGCAGCAGAAACTCTTTTTTTTTTATTTTGCACTCGAATACTCATATTTAAAAAAATCTTCAATAAGACTCAATAACAAAAACAATAACAATAATGTTGTTCATTCACATGTTTTGTTTTTGTTTTCTAAATGCATTTTACTCAGAGCAACCTGTACATGAGTATAAATGTATGTTCAATTAATTGTATGTAAGGATGTGAATATGAATACGAGTTCAACAATTTTGCGATTTATTTTTTATGATTTTATGTTGTTGTTTTTTTTTTTTTGTTTCTTATGTGCGTGGGCTTCTCAAGTCATTTGTTTTTGCTCAACTGCATAACAATTCATTCGTGATTAATTATTATTGTTGCTGTTGTTATTAATGTTGGAGTCGTCAACATTCATCATCATCAGCAGCAACAACATCATTATTATAATTATCGTTGTTGTTTTGCTTTTTTAAATATTGTTCTGTATGTTTTGTTATTGTGTTCAATTTCTATTTCAATTTGTTTAAATCATTATTTACATTTTTTTTGTTTCATTGTGTGTTCTTAATGTGTTTTTTTTTTTGTTTGCTTTGTTTAGAAAATGATGTAATATGTAGTTAAAATTTTCGCTTTATTTTTTTAACCACAATACATACTAAATTCCTTTACCAAAATTTCAATATTTCACTAAAAGCATAATAATTAACCTCAATATTCAACATTTTACCATAACACATATTAAATGGTTGATCAGAAATTAAATACTTCACCTCAATTTAACATTTTTTAACATAATTTTACTGTCTGTTTCTCCATTTTAATTTTCAATTTTTAAGCAAAACTTTTTTTACCAAAAGTAAATTTTTTAAAATAAATAAAATTTTTCACCAAACATTTTATCTTATCTTAAAAAACTATGTAAATTTAAAAATTCCATTTTCCACCACTAATAAAATTTTTGACCAAAAGTTAAATTTTTAGTTAAAAATTTCAATTTTCTCAAGAAATTTAATTTTTTACTAAAAAATCTATTTTAGGAGCTAAAAACGAAAAAAAAAATAGTTAAATTTTTCACCAACATTTTCGATTTTTTCTGAAAATGAAATTAACAACACATACCTTAAAGATATTCAATAATTTTCCTCAATTAAATTTTATCATTGAAAAAAATAGATGTAAAACTAGAATAGGTGTTACTAAAATTTTACAAAACAATTAGAAAAAAAAATGCACCACAAATACATTTTTTCAATAAAAAATTTTCTGCAACAATATGATTTTTTTACTAATAAACAAGCAAAAAAATTGACTTTCCACCACTAATTTTTTTAACCATTAATTATTTTTCTTTTCGGCAAAAATTATATATTTCTTAAAAATTTTGTTTTTTACCATTTTTTTAAGCACAAATTAAATTAATATCGAAAATTTCAGTTTATCACCACTAAAAAAAATCACTTCAAATTATATTTATAAAATCTAGTTTTCACCACAAATAAAGATTTTCACCACAAATAAAATTTTGAAATAAAGAAAAGGTTTTTACCACTAAATATGATAAATGAATTTTAAATATAATAAATGAATCAGTTCAAATTATATTTATAAAATCTAGTTTTCACCACTAATAAAATTTTTCACCACAAATAAAATTTTGAATTAAAGAAAAGGTTTTTACCACTAAATATGATAAATTAATTTTAAATATAATAAATGAATTTTTCATTAATAGATCTATTTTTAAAGCAAAAACTCATTTTAAAATTAAAAAAAAGGGAAAAAAATTTCAACACTAATAAAATTTTCACTACAAATTTTTCTCCAAAAAATGCCATTTTTCATTAAGAAAACCTTTTTTCGATAAAATTCGATTCAAAACAAAAAAATTAGTTTTTCACCACTAACAAAATTTTTTCACCAAAAATTTATTAAATTTAAAATTTTTCTCAATAAAGTTATTTTTTGCAAACAAATCTATTTTCAATCAAAAAAATTTTTTAACTAATACTAATAAAAATTTTCACCACAGAAAATTTTTCGTAAATTCCTTAATTGTTCTTAAACAAAATGCTATTTTTCATCAAAAATTATTTTTTTTCACCAAAAATTTAATTTTAAACGAATTTTTCAATAATTTTATTTTCACCAAAAAAATTTTTTTTCACTAATAATGCAACTTTTTACAAAAAGTGCTTATTTATCACCAAAAATTTGATATAAAATAAAAAATATTTTTTTTCACCACAAACTTTTTACCAACATTTTTTTTTTTTTTTCACCAAAAACTTTTTTTTTTCGTAAAATAATCAAATAATCCAAAAAATCTTATTTTTCACGACTAATCAAATTTTCACTACAAATTTAATTTTTCACTTGTAATTATTTTAACTTAAAATTTTTTACCGCCCAACACTATTATAAATTTCGCCACAAACTAGATTATCACTTTAAATAGTTTTTTACTAATGTTTACGATAAATACCATTTTTCACCCAAGATTTTATTTAAATTTTCATCAAAAATTAAATTTTTAAACAAAAATTCTTTTTATTCTTAATAATTTTTATCAAAAAATTTTTTTTATTACCAAAAACTTATGGAATAAAAACAATTTTTGTTTTACATCACAATACATAAATTTCACCATAAATTAAATTAACCATCTAACTTTTTTCGCTAATAATTAAATTTTTCACAAAAAATTCCTATTATCAGCAAAAATTGTATTTAAAACAAAAATTTCGGATTTTCAATACGATTTTTTCATCGAACACAGAAGTTGTTATCAAAAATTTAGTTTTTTTTTTAAATCCAATAATTTCATTATAAAAAAGTTTAATTTTTCAAATATTCAACAATAAGTGAAATTTTTAACCAAAATTCAAATTTTTATCAGAAATTTAATTTCTATTAAAAATTTGAATTTTTCAACAAAAATTGGACTTTCTTATGGCATTTTCAACAAAATATCAGTTCAGTAGAAACTTGTCACCAAAAAAATTTTATTTTATAAAAACCAGGGACCGTAACTGTTATGACTTATCTAAATAATAGTTATTTTGTGATTTATCCATTGTTTCAAGTAAATCTTAATGGTACAAAGAGTATTAAAAATCGATAAATCAGCAGAAAATTGCAAAAAAAAGTAATGCAAATAGTTACCAAATTGCTAAAAAAAATCGCTAAAATAAGTATCTTAATAAAATAACTTATTTTTTGCTCGGAATATATGCAACAAAAAAACGTAACATTTTATATAAAAAAAAAGAAAAATAAAAAAACATGTTTACAACGTTCAATATGACATATTTAAATCAAGTCTCCGGCTATTTGTTTAAAAATTAACAAAAAAAAAAAAAAAGATAATTTTCGGTCTCTGTGGAATGGAATTTTTTTCAAAAATCCATTTATTTTACCAAAAATTCCATATATCATTTCAAAACATTTTCTTCTTTATATTCAACTTGTCCCAGAATTCTAACCTAAATCTGCTAATAACAAATATTTGCTATTTTTCCCATAATAACACCCTAATTATTTTCAATACTGTTAATTTGTATTTAACTAAAAACCATTTAGTACGCTTCACTTACAATTCAATTTAGTTTAAAAACAAAATTTCTTCTTGTTGTTTATTTGTTTTGTTTGCGGTTTGTTAGAAAGATAGACCACTTCAGATAAATATGATTTAATTTCCTAATCAAAAAATTACAACAAAGGATGCTACTCTAATACAACAACAACAATGAATATAAAAAATATTATATTGTAGCATATTATCCTGATAGTCATAAACGACTGTATTTGTTGTTATATTGTGGCAATATGACAGACTCTGAGATACTGAATCAGGAAACATATTGTTTGGCAAACCCACCATTCACTCATTTACCTTTTTTTAGGAATATAAACATTCAACCATCCATCTATTCTCTTAATACGAAAAGAAATTTTGTATAGAATAGAAAATACAATGTTTTCATTTTGGCGTTCGTTGAAACATTATTTTCATTTTATAAAAAGCTTCGCAAAAACGTACATAACAATTGAATTTTTGAGTTTGTTATTTTTCTTTTTCAGAGTGTGTGTGAGACTAGAGTTTTTTTTTGTTTCCGGTGACTGTTTAAAAAATAAATTTTTTTTTTTTTTTTTTTTTTTTTTTTTAAAAAGCAGTTAGGGGTGTTTGTCAAGTACTCGTTGTTGAATTTTTTGGTATTATTAGGTTGTCCTTCACAGGCTTAGTTAACAGACATCATCAGCCTAAAATTCAACGTCATAATCATCATCATTGACAGCAGTTGTGGCAACTGTTAGTTAATATAAATTTTTTTTTATTATTTCATAATTCAAGTACCAAAAAGAAAAAAAAATACTCTTAACAAAGAGGTGATTGGAAATATGTTTTCTATTTAGTTTTTTCATATTTTTTTCCCTTCAAAAAATTTTTATTTTTTCGCTTAACATAATAAATAAAAAATGTAATAATAACAATAATAATAGTAGTAATAATAACAACAACACCAATATGTTTTGATTATACACACACAGATACTTTTTACAATACAAAAATGCACTTCATTTTTCTCTGCTTTTATTTCTCTTTTGTATTTGTTTAAAGAGTGAGAGTATATACTCTGGCCGCAAATAACAAATAGTAGAGAAAATACATTAAATACTTATATAATAATCATAATAATAACAGTAACAATAACAAACAACAAACTATTACTTCATCTACTAACGTACTATTATATAATTGAAAATAAGCATTATCCTTCCCATAAAAAAAAAAAAAAATTGTTAAGGTTTCTATTGTCCTTAGAAAAATATTGTGGAAGTCATTGAAATAAATTGAACAGCGCACTTGAGTTTAGGTTAAATACGAAAGATATCGAGAACATTTTAGCGGTTTATTTTCAAAAAGAGATTTTTTAATGGCAGATTATTTTTTTAAAGGTTAAAAAGTATCAAACTCACAAAAGATTCTGAAGTCTCCATATCGAACAGATACAACTTGTTAAAATTGTTAATTTAAGTAATTTAATTTTATTGTTTTATTATATTTAAAGCTATTTTTATACTGTTTTTTTTAATGTTCGAAAATTCGAAATTAAGTTTGAGTTTTCGAACATGCTTAAAAGGCCCAAAAAACAATATTTCAATCGATTTATAGTATTTTGTTAATATATTATTATTATTTTCAACTTTTCCTTCAGCTTCCAAAATTTGAAATTAAATTCGAATTTTTCGAATATGCTTAAAATGTACTAAAATCAATGTTACAAACAACTTATAAAATTTTGAGAACTTTATCTTCGTTATTTTAACATTTTCTTAATGTTTTAATATTCGAAATCAAGTTCGAATTTTTCGAACAATGCAAACAAATTTTAAAAATCTAGGTTTTTATTGAACTATTACTACTTTTATTATAAATATTCGAAATTTTAATTTATTTTACCAAGTTCGAAGCTTCAAACGTAAGCTCGAATTTTCGAACATGCTTTAAATGTACAAAAATCTATTTTTCAATCGATTTATTATATTTTGATAACATATTTTCGTTATTTTAAAATTTTTCTTAATGTACGAATATTCTATAATAAGTTCGAATTTTGCTAGTATGCTTAAAATATTAAACGTATCTATTTTCTATTGAAATAATGATATTTTTGTTTTAAATAATCGAAATTTTAACTTATTTCACCAAGTTCAAAGTTTCAACATTAAGTTCGAATTTTCGAATATGTCCGAAAATTAATAAAATCAATATTTTTTTAATAAAATGTTTATTATTTTAACAATTTACTTTCGAATCAATTTGGGTTACTTCTATCAAATATTTTCAAAATTTGTGAATTTTTCTTAAAGTTAAAAAATTTTAAATTAATTTCGAATTTTTCGAATAGGACAAAAAATTTTACAAATCCATTTTCTACCGAAGTAATACTATTTTTGATCCAAATTTTAAATGTTGTTACTATTTAGTAATTACGGAAATTCGAAATTAATTTTGAATTTTCGAATATGTTATCAAATCAATGTTTTCTTGAATTTAGAATGTTTATATAATTTATTTTTGGTTTTTTAAAATTTTTCCTAAAATTCGAGCATGACAAAAACAGTTAAGAATTAATTTTCTATTAAACTAATGTTATTTTTGTTAAAACTAAGAAAAAAATCACTATCTTATTTGATTTATATTGTTTCCATTTTAAATTTTGAAAATTTCAACTCTTTTCATAATTTTTTGCCATGTTCGAAATTTGTTGCAAATTTTTCGAACATGTCTGAGCTATAAAAAACTTTGTTTTATTTGATTTAAATGATTTTTAATATACATTTTTGAATTTAAAGATGTTTCGGCAGTATTCGAAAATTCATAATTAATTTCGAACTTTTCGAACTTGGCTTAAAACTATAAAAACCTGATTATTTTGATTTATATACTTTTCGTTACACATTTTTTAAATTTAATTTTTTTCTCGAAGTTTTAACTGTCTTCCTATAAGTTGGAAAATTCGAAGTTATATTCGAATTTTTCGAACATCACTAAAAATTATAAAAATCAGTATTTTATTCCATTTCTGTTCATTCTTTTATAAATTTTCAAAATATTCATTGTTTTCCTTAAGTTTAAAAATTCAAAATCAAGTTCGAATTTTTCGAACAAAGCTAAAAACTATAAAAATAAACTTTTTTTATTTAATTTACATGATTTCTAGTATAAATTTCTGAATTGAAAATTATTTTGCCAGTATTCGAAGACTCAAAATCAAGTTAGAATTTTTCGAACATAGTTTAAAACTATAAAAAACACATTTTTATAAGATTTCTGTGTTTGTTTTTATACGTTTTCAAAAAGTTAGCTTTTTTTTCTTAAGTTCGAAAATTTTAAATTTGGTTCGAATTTTTCGAATATAGCTAAAACTTGTTATTTTATTTCTTTTATATTATTTTCGTTATAAGTTTTTAAAATTTTAATAACTTTTTCTAAGTTTGAAAAATTTTCCCTATGTTCGAAAAATTCGAACATGGCCGAAAACTATAAAAGATTGAATTTTACTAAATTTTTATTATCTTTCTTATGCACTTTTGAATTTTCAAAATTTTCTTTATGTTCGAAAATGACTTTAAACCATAAAAAATGCCTTTTTTTATTTGATTATGTTTATTCAACTAACAATTTTTTAAAGCTTGGAAAATTCGAAATTTAGTTCGAATATTTCTTATTTTGCCAAAAATTAAATTAAATAAGTTAAATACTAAATCCTTTAAATAGATTTATTGTCAGGGAAAAATTTTACAATTTAAATTTTTTTTAAAGGATTAAAGTAGTGGAAATTAAGGATTGCGCACGAAAAAAATCCGTGTATACTCTCTGTCTTATAACTTTTATTAAACGTCGACAATATAAAACAATTGCTAGGAGTGCAGATGAGTAAAGAAGTTCAGTTTTTTTGAGTCATAAAAAATACAAAGAGTTCATGGTCATCGAAAGGAACCCTTATAACCCAAGAAAAAGTTTTCTTTTTCAGACTGCAGTATCGCATACAAAATAATACGAATTTTAAGAGAAAATGTCTACATCTCTGGAAGAAACGTCATTGCTTAAATTAATCTGTTTCTTTTATTAGAAAAGTTAGTAAAAAGCTGGCCTTAAGACCCACGAAGTAAAAATAGTTCGTAATAGGAATGCTAGAAAATATTTAAAGTCAAAAGAGAGTACGCAAATTGCTGAGACCAATTTTTTTTTTTTAAATATCAATGCTGCCTAAAGGGTGATAAAAAGTACTTATTGCCGCATTTTTTACAATATCCTGGTTAGGAATTCTATATCACAGATATTTTGGCAAATGTAGCAGATAAATATCGTATAAAGAAATCAAAATTGTCAAACCAATTTTTGGTCTGTCAAGCCAAAAAAAAAAACACTTTATTCAAATGGTACTTCTAACAGAGAAATGTTCATAAATGAGTGTTCTCAGAAAAGTTTCCTTTCTAATATTAGAAATCACAACGAATTCTAATTTCTCTGGACTGATCTCGCATCTTATCCTTACAACAAAATAGTAACTGAGTGGTATCAAACAAATGGTGCTGCTATATACCAAGGAAGTCCAAACCACTAAAATGTCCAAAACTCAGTCCATTTGAAATGTATTGAGTTATAGAAAAAAAGATATTCATAGAACACTTAAAGCTGAGTAAAAAATAAAATAGAGTTTAAAAAGAAGTGGACCCATTCCAACAATAAAGTAACTGAAAACACAATAAAGCTTTTATTTTGGGTGCTCCAGAAAATATTAAATAGTTTATTGAAAAGGAATAAAAAATAAATTGTTTTTTTTTTTTTTTTTAAATATAAAACAATAATATAACGATCTTTAGCAAAACAAAATTTCAAAAAGATTAACCCATTAGTTCAATTTTTATAAGCTTAATTATATGCACTAATTTTTTCATGCGCAGTACTTATGTTCTAATTTTAATTTTTTTTTTTTCATTTAAATATTTAAAAATTTGAAATTATTAAAATAAAAATACACTTTTATATATCCTTCCCAAAAGCTATAAAATAGCTTTTTATATGAATATAATTTTAATTTAAATTCAAATTTTGTCAAATTTATTTTATATTAATTAATGCAAATACCTTTAAAATATTATCCAGGTATGTGTGTGCTTGTATTTTCTTTTCAAAATAAATCCTTGTTATCTAAAGTTGCTTATGAAATGAAATAATATTTAAATGATAAGTTTCCTAAAACTTATTGGCTGACTATCTATCTGTATTGTAACAGACAGCCAGCCTAACAGTGTCTTAACAAGTCGTTTTTTTTCTATTATTATTTTAGCATTGTCACAACAATGACAAAGAAATTTTGTGGATGTTTTAAGACATTTTTATTTCCAAAATCCTTTGTTATGCTAAATAAAAAAAAGTTACATTAAGAGAAAAGAGAAACGACGTCAAATGGAATTGTATAGCAAACAAAAAGTGTCGACGTTAGACTTATTTAAATAATCACATAGTTAGTTAATACAGTACCAAGGACACGTGTCACACACAAACATCCTCCTACCACCTCTTACACACACTTTACTGTATGTATGTATGTATGACAAGCTTATTTTCTATTGCAAAAACTACTTGTGTTATTTGTTTTTTTTATGAAATTGAAATTAAATTAAATTTTTAAAGATTTTCTTATATCGACTGAAAGGATATTGAGGTTCATTAGAATTTTGTTACGTCTGGGACACGCGTCATCTATTTTCTCATTTGGCTTAAACGAGGATTATTTAAAGCAAACTACTTAACTAAGCTGCAACTAGTTAACTACAATCATATTGTTGGTTTTGGTGGTAAAAATAAAATGTTTACGATAACAATATAGCATTTGTTTTTCAGGCGTGATTTAACAACCCTTCATGTTTGGGTAGCTTTAAGGAGCTTTATCTCTCTTTCTCTCTCTCTCTCTCTCACTCTCACTCTGTTTCAAAGTGTCATGTCATTTTTGTTATATGTTTAAATGTTTTGTATTGAAAACTACTAGTGTCATTGTTTGACAGTTGATGTCATCTTTGTAATACGGTTAAAAAAATTATCTTTAAAATGTTAACTAGTTAACTAGCCTGTCTGTTACCCGATCGCTTTGGATTTAAATGAAATTCGCGTAATCATTATAGACGGAAGCAGAAAAGGGAGAATTTTTTTTTTGTAGTGTGTGGGAATGAGTGTGTCAATGATTATGGTGAATTTTGAGGGTATTTAATTGAATATTCATTTAAATTTTTTCTATATTTGTGTGCACACACTCAATAGATAATAAAGAACTAAAGGGATTATCAAAGTGCTTAGATCAACGAATTTATTTGTACAATTGTTTAAGGCAAAATACAAGTAAGGGCAGAAGGAAGCCCTACAAAAAATTGTTTGAGAGTTAAAAAGAAATTTGTTTAAGTGATTTTTAAAAAGATGAAACCCTTCAAAGGAGTTTAATTTTTAAACAAAACAAGTGCTACATTAGAACTGAAGTAGAGTTGAACTAGAATTAAATTCCAGATGAACTGGAACTGATTTATAACTGAATTAGAACTCAATTAAAAATGATTTATAACCGCACTAAAACTGAACTATAAATAATTTAGAATGGAACTAAAACTGAATTAGAACTCAACTATAAATGATTTAGAATTGAACTAGAACTGAACTAAAACTGAAATATAAATAATTTAGAACGGAACTAGAACTGAATTAGAACTCAGCTACAACTGATTTAGAACTGAACTATAAATAATTTAGAACGGAGTTAGAACTCAGCTACAAATGATTTAGAACTGAACTAGAACTGAACTATAAATAATTTAGAACGGAGTTAGAACTCAACTACAAATGATTTAATACTGAACTAGAACTGAAGCAGAACTGAACTTAAACTGAACTATAAATGATTTAGAATGAAATTAGAACTCAGCTACAAATGATTTAGAACTGAACTAGAACTGAACTTTAAATAAGAACGGAACTAGAACTGAACTATAAATAATTTAGAACGGATCTAGAACTGAATTAGAACTCAACTATAAATGATTTAGAACTGAACTAGAACTAAATTACAAATGATTTAGAAAGGAACTAGGACTGATGTAGAACTTTACTACAAATGATTTAGAACTAAAGTATAAATGATTTATAACGGAATAAGAACTGTATTTGAACCGAACTAGAACTGAACTGGAACGTAAATAGAAGTGAAACAAAACTGAAGAATTGAAGTAAAAGTGAACGAGAACTGAACTAGAACTAAACTAGAACTAGAACTGAACAAGAACTGAACTAGAAGTGGACATGAATTGAACTAAAACTGACCTAGGACTGAACTAGAACTGATTTGGATGTTGATCTGGGCTAGAAATAAACGAAAACTGAACTAGGACTGAACTAGAACTGAATTGGAAGTGAATTGCAACTAAATTGGAATTGAACTATATTTGAGCTAGTACAACAGTTTCATTATACTTTTATATAAATTTTTATACTTTGTTTTGTAAGGTTATTTAAGGTTTTATTTTTTTCCTATGCAAATAAAATCCATAACAGTTTTCTATAACTGTTATACGAAATGTTTTACTAGAAATTTAAAGGCAATTTTACTTTGTCCAACACAAAAACTGTTCTACCAATAAAATTTCTGAAAAACACGTTTTTATACCGTTATTCAAACTGTTATACAATGAAAATGAAGGAAATTTAATTATTCCATTAAAATTTATCAAAAACCTGTACTTTCAATAAAATCTTGCACTTTTATAAAACTGTTATACTGTTTATTTCGATGAAAAAGTTATTTTTCCGCTGAATTAAAAAGAAAATTCTTGGGGAAACTAATCCGTATAACAGCCTTTCATAACTGTTATACAAATTTCTTTTACTTTATCCATCGTAAAAACTCTTCTTAATAAAATTTTGTTAATAAAAATAGTATAAGTGAAAGTCAGCGAAATTAATTATTCTTTTCTTTAAAATTCATTCACTATATATATATATAAACAAAATATTTTATATAAACAAAATATTGAGAAATTAACTAGTTTAGTCAGTTTTCTAAAACATAGAAACTGACAGTTTTACTGTTTATTTTAGTTTTTTATTATTTTGCAAGAAATTCAATCAAAAAACTTATTTTCTAAACTAAATCTTGTGGAAATTATTGTATAACAGTTTACTAAAACCGTTATATAAACTGTTATACTGTTTATTTTCAAATAAAATATAGAAATAAAACTTTTAAAGATTATGCAGTATAAAAGTTCTCTAAATCATTAATACAAACTATTTTACTATCATTTTGGAGTAAAAATGTGTCGCCAAAACTTTGTTTTTAAAAGTTTTTTTTTTTTTTTGTTAAATTTTTAACAAATTTTTATTGTTTTAATTTCATATCTTTTATATCAAATTTTCGAAAACTTTTAATTGGAAACTTTTAGGTAAAGCCTGATATCCATATTTTTATGGATTTTTTATTTTGTTTCAAAAATAACTTACCCAATCTTTTTGATATTTCGGAATTGTGCATTTTTGGATTGTCTTGGGCAATTTTTCGTCTTTGCAACCTTGACCACACCATGAATGCATTCATTGGACGTTTTATATGTTCTTCGTTTTGACGTTTCGTTGTATTTTGTATCATCAGGCTAAAGAAGACATCACTGCAATGATTTGAAACAAAAAAATAAAATAAATTGTCAAATTTTGTAAAAAATTATTTTTCGTTGTAAAACGACTTACCTAGCACTTCCCCCACTATTCATTAGACTGCCCATGTTTTGATGTAAATTCGTCATGGGTGATGATTGGGCTGTATGATGCAGGTGAGCCGCTGCTGCCGCAGCCATGGCTGAAGAATTTGCTGATGACGTTGCTACCGAACTATTGTCAGCTCCTGAAGAGTGACTGTGATTGGCGGCAGAGTGATTTAAATGTAAAGACCGACTCGAAGACGAGCTAAGCGAATGGGAATGTATTGAGGGTGTACTATTCGAGTGTGAAGAACTGGCACTTTGTAAATGACTGGAGGGATGATGCAAAATATAATTATGAGCTGTAGAGTTTTGTTGTAAATGTTGAGCTCCTGATGAACTGCTAGTAACCGAACTACTGTGTGATGATAAAGTAGGAGCCACTGAATGTTGTGAACTTTGTAAACCACACAAAGAATTTAAAGTCAAATGACTATTACCAGACTGTTGTAAACTTGAAGCTGAATTTAAATGTGTATTATGATGATGCTGCTGTTGGGCTTGTTGCTGTTGTTGATGGTGATGATGATGATGTACGGCCGCTGCTAACTGTTCAATGTGACTACCCGTTGAAGAACTAACAGCCGATGAACTATTGCCGAAATGATTTGAGAGTGTTTGTCCCGTGGAGATAGAGAGTGGATGTGCTAACGATATCCCAGAGAGTGATATTGATGGAATATGTTCCATCATTCTGGGCAGACAAACATAGAATTGTTAACAACACGAATTGTGTGAATAAGTTTAAAGAGCACCACAAAACCACCTCTTCTTCTACTTGCTACACTGGCCAATAAATTCCAAACAATGCTAAACAATAGATCATGGGAAAAAAAACAAAAAGAAAAGAGAAAAAAAAAACAAACAAAAGAAATTAATAAAATCCAATTAGTCAGTTTAGCCTTTGTCAAACATTTGTCTTGCTTAGATTTATTTGAAAACAATTTTGAAATTGATTTATTAATTCACCAAAAAAAAAAGGTTATACATCATTTACATAATAAAGCAACACCTTATTCTATTGTCTCATAAGATTCCCCTGACATTTTTTTAACACCTTAATCAAACATTTATTTGTTCGTTTTTTAATTAGTTACTATTTTTAGTCGCTTTTGTCTTTACAATGTAAAATTAAACGCTTTAAAGAAAAAACATTTAAAAAATTTTTAAAACACATAAATTTAAAAATATCAAATTTGTTTAATACAAAAAAGTATGTTTGTTTTTTGTTAAAAAGAAAAGAATTTTGAAAATAGTTTAACCATAAATTTTTTTTATCTCTTTTGGAAGCCCTTAACAATAGTCACGTATTAATTGTGATTAATTGTTAATTCGAGATAAGAAATAAAATATTGTATAACTTATGTATTTATTGTATTAATTTATTTATAAAAAGTAAAAGTGTTAAAACCGGAAATCTGTAAAGCATTTTAAGCTGGTTCCCAGTTATTTGGAAGAAAGAGAAAAATATTTTTTAAAAGAAACAATGGAAAATTTAAATTGACTCCAATTCGATATTAGCGCCTCTTCAGTTTTAGTTTATTTCTGATTCGGTTCTAATTAGTAGTAATTTAGTTCTAAAACAGTTTTAATTTAGTTCTAGTTCAGTTCTAGTTCAATTCCAAATCAGTTCTAATTCAGTTGTAGTTCAGTTCTAGTTCAATTATAATTCATCTCTAGTTTCAGTTTTAGTGCGATTCTAGATCAGTTCAGTTCTACTTCAGTTCTAGTTCATTTTTAATTCAGTTTTAGTTCATTTCTAGTTCAGTTTTGGTTTCAGTTTTAGTTCAGTTCTAGTTTAGTTCTAATTCAGTTATAGTTCTGTTCTAATTTAATTTTAATTCAATTCTAATTCAGTTGTAGTTCAGTTCTAGTTCAATTATAATTCATCTCTATTTTCAGTTTTAGTGCGATTCTAGATCAGTTCAGTTCTACTTCAGTTCTAGTTCATTTTTAATTCAGTTCTAGTTCATTTCTAGTTCAGTTTTAGTTTCAGTTTTAGTTCAGTTCTAGTTTAGTTCTAATTCAGTTATAGTTTAGTTCTAATTTAATTTTAATTCAATTCTAATTCAGTTGTAGTTCAGTTCTAGTTTAGTTCTATTACAGTTCCGGTTTAGTTCCAATTCAATTCTAGTTCAATAGGAGTTTTATTCTGATTTTATTATTTCTGTTTATTTCTATATAGTTTATTTCTGATTCGGTTCTAATTAGTAGTAATTCAGTTCTAAAACAGTTTTAATTTAGTTCTAGTTCAGTTCTAGTTCAATTCCAAATCAGTTCTAATTCAGTTCTAGTTCAGTTCTAGTTCAATTATAATTCAGCTCTATTTTCAGTTTTAGTGCGATTCTAGATCAGTTCAGTTCTACTTCAGTTCTAGTTCATTTTTAATTCAGTTCTAGTTCATTTCTAGTTCAGTTTTGGTTTCAGTTTTAGTTCAGTTCTAGTTTAGTTCTAATTCAGTTATAGTTCTGTTCTAATTTAATTTTAATTCAATTCTAATTCAGTTGTAGTTCAGTTCTAGTTTAGTTCTATTACAGTTCCGGTTTAGTTCCAATTCAATTCTAGTTCAATACGAGTACAGTTCTAGTTCAGTTCCAATTCAGTCTTCAATCAGCTTTAGTTTCAGTTTTAACACAGTTTGTGTCCTGTTCTGGTTTGGTTCTAGTTCAGTTATTGTTTCAGTTCATTTGTAACTTTTGTTTCATTTTCAGTTCAATTTTAGTACAGTTTCAGTTTTAGTTCAATTGTAATTCAGTTGCATTTCAGTTTTAGTTCAGTTTTAGTTCAGTTTTAGGTCAGTTCTAGTTCATTCTTAGTTCAGTTTTAGTTTAACTCCAGTTCAGTTATAGTTTAGTTTTAGTACAGTTATAGTTTTTTTTTTTCAGTTCTAGTTCAGTTTTAGTTCAGTTTTAATTTAATTTAAATTCAATTCTAATTCAGTTCTAGTTTAGTTCTGTTACAATTACGGTTCAGTTCCAATTCAATTCTAGTTCAATACGAGTACAGTTCTAGTTCAGTTCCAATTCAGTCTTCAATCAGCTTTAGTTTCAATTTTAACACAGTTTGTGTTCTGTTCTGGTTTAGTTCTAGTTTAGTTTTTGTTTCAGTTCATTTCTAACTTTTGTTTCACTTTCAGTTCAATTTTAGTACAGTTTATATAACAAATCTTGGGAATCAATCTCTTCAACAAATTGACTAATGTAGACATACATATGTCATATGTCTTTACGTCATTTGCCATTTATTTGCCGATTTAAATGTTTAAACATTTAAACATTTCTAACACTAATTTAACCATTTAACAAACTTTTCAAACTTAAAATACCCCCTCCTTCACTCCTCTGGCCTAATGAGATCATTTCTAAATTTAATTCACTTTATTTAACATTTTATCGATTATTAAACAATTTTCACTTAAATTCTTATATTGTTCTCCTCATTTTACTTAGTTTGTTGTTTATACATCTTAAATATTTATTGGGTCGTCACTTGAATGCCAAGACCAGGCGGCAAGCAAACCGACAGAGTCCATCATTTAATGCATAAACATTTACAAAAGTATTTTACAAGTTAAACCCTTTTTTATGCGAACAAGCAAACAAGCCATTATGAATATTTAACCCCAAATTGTGTCTTAAACACTTTTATATTTTAATCCAACTGAAGTGTATTTAACACAAATCGTATAGACAAGGAGAAAAAAAAAGAAATGTTTCAAACAAAGAATAAACCAACAATAAACGAAAAAAAAAAGTATTACAACTAAACAAAACAACAGAAAGCATGAAGTACCAGAGACCCAAGAGAAGTGACCCAAACTAAACAAAACGGGGATATAAAATTGAAAAGACAAGGGTCATCCCTTAGAAAATTTTAAATATTTTTTAACTCTTAGGTCAATGGTTAATAGAAAAAAATCATCATTTGGATTAGAAAAAGAGGAAAGAGTAGAAAGTCATTTACTTTCATGCTTTCTTTTGTAATAAAGTAAACATATGCCGGCGACATGTGGATGTCCAGTCATCGTTTATTCAAAACAAAATCATTATGAGCATCATCACACAATCTCCCCCAAACTAATAGCTATTAAAATACAATAATATTTGTAAGGAACATTAAGCTCTGCTGGTGTTTTAGACTGATGGCTTTCTTCTTTTTTTTTTTTTTTTTTTTTTTCTAAGTAATAATACGTACATACTCGTATAACAATAGAAATGTTTACCCTCTCTCTTTGTTATAGATATCAAGAAAATAATTTGGAAAATTTGTTTTCATAATTTTAAATATTTATAATGAAAAATTTAAGCTCTCAATTGTTTTGTTGCAGAACATTTTTTTTCCTTTTGTTTACTCACAATTAATCCTTTTTTCAATTTCATTATGTATTTGAATTAAAACAACACTTTTATTTTCAAAAATAACTAAATTGGTATTATATTCCTCAATTACTTAATTGATTTAGTTGAATTTGAAATTCATAACAAAGTTAAACAACGCCTGGCTGACTGGCTGACTGGCTTCATCAAATCAACCAAATAACCAACCCCTTAGTTATATAGACAGACGGACTGACGGACGGACGGACGTTGCAAACAAATAAATGTATATTTTAGTTGTTTGTTTTTTTAATTTTATTTTTTTATGTGGCCATAATTTCGCATTAGAATTGTCCAAACAATATCGTTTGCCAGTGTTGGCATAAAAACGCATGCCAACTTTTATGACTTTAATACGAGCAGAGTTAGGGTGAGCCTTGAAGTAAAAGTTTTAATTTGAATGAATGCAAAGAGAAAAACAAAACCAAATAACTAAAAGAAGAGCTGCCTCGTCTGAACACATTCTAATTAAATATTAGTTAAATTAAAAGAAATTTAATTTTTTTTATCCTTCAAGGGTCATCCTAACTTCACTTCACATATCACATACGTTACGATTACTAAATGTGAATGAACGCCAATCTCTATAGTTAAATTAAAAAAAAAAAAACCAAACACTGAAAAACAACAACTGAATTATAATAAAACAAGCAAAGAAACTGCTTAAAGTTACAAATACTATTTTTATTATTCCAACGACAATGGAACGAACAATTTTGTTTTACGTATTATTTTGTTTGTTTATTATTTCGTTCTAAGTTCCCCACTTACCTCTACCTCTTGTACACTCATCATGTGCTTTACTATACATTCCATAGTTGTGTAATAAACTTTATTTTTATGACGGCTTAAGCAAATTGCTTTACGACTTTAAACTACGGTTACGGCATTGGCCCACAATGGCTTATGAATGAGATTTGATGAGAAATAACCACCAAAGAGAAATAAAATTTACAATATGACGTCTGTTTTCTAACAAAATATTTACAAACAATTTTGTTTTTGAATTTACTTTTATAAAAAAAAAACTTGTTATGAAGTGTCAAATCAAAGGAATTATGTAATGAAAGTTAGATTTTTATTAAAATTTTATTAATTAAATCAATATTTACGAAGTAAAAATATTAAAAAAAAGTAAATTATTGTAAGGCGCAAGTATTTAAACGAATAAAATTCTTGGCGGGATTAAACAGTTAATCTAGTGAGTGGAACTGAACTGGAAATTACTTAAATAAAACTGAATAAAAAAAATAAATAGAACTAATTTAAAACGGAACTAGAAATGAACCAGAACAAGAACGAAATAAGAACTGAAGTAGAACTGAACTAATACTAAACTAAAAGTGTACTAGAACTGAATTAGAACGGAACTAAAACTGAAGTAGAAGAAGTAAACTAGAACTGATTTAGAACTGATCTAGTACTGAACTAAAATTGCTGCATAGCTAAACTAGAACTAAACTGAAATGGAAATAAGGTAGACCTGAACTGGAACTGAACAAAATCTGAACTAGAACTGAACTAAAACTGAAATAAAACTTAACTGTAATTGAAGTAGACGTGAATTAAAACTGAAGTAGAAATGATCCAGAACTGAAATTGAACTAAACTAGAGCTAAACTACAAATTAAACTAAACCTAAGGCACAAATGGAACCAGAACTAATTGATAACTGAGCTAAAACTGATAGTAGAACCGGACTAGAATTGAATGATAATTCAAAGTGAAATGGACTAAAACTTAACTAGAACTGTAAAGTTTTCTTTCTTCAGAAATCAATTTATAGTTTAAGTTTATAGTCTAGTCTATAGTGTAGTCTACAGTCTAGTCTATAGTCTAGTCTAAAATCTAGCCTATAGTCTAGTCTATAGTTTAGACTATAGTCTGGTCTACAATCTGGTCTATAGTCTAGTCTATAGTCTAGTCTATAGTCTAGTCTATAGTCTAGTCTATAGTCTAGTAAATAGTCTAGTCAATAGTCTAGTCAATAGTCTAGTCAATAGTCTAGTCAATAGTCTAGTCTATAGTTTAGACTATAGTCTAGTCTATAGTCTAGTCTATAGTCTAGTTTATAGTCTAGTCTATAGTCTAGTTTATAGTCAAGTCTATAGTCTAGTTTATAGTCTAGTCTATATTCTAGTCTATAGTCTAGTCTATAGTCTAGTCTATAGTCTAGTCTATAGTCTAGTCTATAGTCTAGTCTATAGTTTAGACTATAGTCTAGTCTATAGTCTAGTCTATAGTCTAGTTTATAGTCTAGACTATAGTCTAGTCTGTAGTCTAGTCTATAATCTAGTCTAAAGTCTAGTCTATAGTTTAGTCTATAGTCTAGTCTATAGTTTAGACTATAGCCTGGTCTACAATCTAGTCTATAGTCAAGTCTATAATCTAGTCTATAGTGTCCATTACAGTCTTTAAAATTTTTCTAACAAAAATATTTAAAGTATTTTATTTAAAAAAGAAAAAAAAATTAAATGATCTTTTTAAAATTCTTTTCATGTTAATAAACAATTGGCAAATGTAAATATTTCATATTTCCAAGAACTCCAAAATAATTCTTTTAAAACTTTAAATGAAAAAAAAAACCAGACAATTAAAGATGAAGAAAAGAAACGTGGCAATTTATTTCAAAAATTCTTGTTCTTCTAAACAGCAGGATGCACTACTGTGTTGGTCCTGGTCACAAAAGAGCTGTTCGTGATATGACAGTTTTTTCTTCGTTTTCCTTTTTTTTTTTAATCAAAAAACGAGAAGCAATAAATGTAAAACATCTACAATGTATTGGGACAATCAACATCAATTTGCACATGTTTAAGTTTCACACATTCAAGTTTCAAAAAACGTCCGTCCAACCGTCCTTTTATTTTAAATGTCAGTATCACACCAAAAACTTAAAAAATAAACCATAAGGCACTTAATAAGGATTAAGAAAAACTGGCCAAAACCAACAATACGTCGGTGGTGGGGCAAGACATCACTTTGCCAGTTTTGTACATAATTTTGCGTTATTTTATTTTTATATAATTTTTTATTGTTACTTATTATTAAGATTGTTCCAAATTTGTTTTTATTTTTTTTCTTTCTCATTATTACTTTTGCTGACTTTTTGTATAGTTTTTATTTTATTTAAAAGATTTTTTTTAATCTGCCAAGTTACCGCAGATTTGTGCTTGTTAAATAAAATGTGAGAATTTAGTTTTTAAAAAAAGTTTTCAGTTTTAACACCAGCAGCTTTTAAAACGTTGTCAAGTTTGTTTGGCGACAGTTTCGGTTAGTAAAATATCCTGTGGCGAGAAAGCCTATAAAATTGTATATTTAACTACTTCTATCTAGTTTAAAAGAATTACAATCATTATCTTAAATTAGGGTTATTTTTAAATGTGGACAAGAAAAAACGCAGAAGTGTAAAATCACTAATGACATTTAATTTTCTGTTTACATAATTGTGAGGAGGTCTAAAACACTTTCGAGTAAATTAAAAAAGTTGAAGACTTTTAACAAATGAATGAAATGAAAACTAAATTAAGAGGATTTTTTAAAACTCAGCAAATATTTACACGATTTAAATTGTAAATTAACTAAGTTTGACACTAGAGTTCAACATATGTTTTAAATATTGGAAAAATATAATTATTTGGAGTCTATTGGAATCGACTTTTCGAAATCTCACGAAATTATTACATATTTATATATTTATTCCACTATTAAATATTATCAATACCGGTCTACAAATAGCTAAATTATGAGCAAAAATTTTTAAATTTTTGATAATTTGGAGGTTCCATTTTCATATAGTAGAATATTTAAAAAAATATTGATGCCTAAGAAATAATTTAAAAAACTATAGTTATGCAACTAAATACTGAACTTAATAATATTTGCAAATGTTTTTTATAGTTTTTATTTTCGATAAATTTTCTTTTTATAGAAAATTTTCGATAAATTTTCTTTTTATAGAAAATTTTCAATAAATTTTCTTTTTATAGAAAATTTTCAATAAATTTTCTTTTTATAGAAAATTTTCAATAAATTTTCTTTTTATAGTAAATTTTCAATAAATTTTCTTTTTATAGAAAATTTTCAATAAATTTTCTTTTTTTAGAAAATTTTCGATAAATTTTCTTTTTTTAGAAAATTTTCGATAAATTTTCTTTTTTTAGAAAATTTTCGATAAATTTTCTTTTTTTTAGAAAATTTTCGATAAATTTTCTTTTTTTAGAAAATTTTCGATAAATTTTCTTTTTTTAGAAAATTTTCGATAAATTTTCTTTTTTTAGAAAATTTTCGATAAATTTTCTTTTTTTAGAAAATTTTCGATAAATTTTCTTTTTTTAGAAAATTTTCGATAAATTTTCTTTTTTTAGAAAATTTTCGATAAATTTTCTTTTTTTAGAAAATTTTCGATAAATTTTCGATAAATTTTCTTTTTTTAGAAAATTTTCGATAAATTTTCTTTTTTTAGAAAATTTTCGATAAATTTTCTTTTTTTAGAAAATTTTCGATAAATTTTCTTTTTTTAGAAAATTTTCAATAAATTTTCTTTTATAAAAAATTTTCGATAAATTTCCTTTTTATAAAAAATTTTCGATAAATTTCCTTTTTATAAAAAATTTTCGATAAATTTTCTTTTTATAGAAAATTTTCAATAAATTTTCTTTTTATAGAAAATTTTCAATAAATTTTCTTTTTATAGAAAATTTTCAATAAATTTTCTTTTTATAGAAAATTTGCGATAAATTTCCTTTTTATAGAAAATTTGCGATAAATTTTCTTTTTATAGAAAATTTGCGATAAATTTTCTTTTTATAGAAAATTTGCGATAAATTTTCTTTTTATAGAAAATTTTCGATAAATTTTCTTTTTATAGAAAAAAGGAAAATTTTTTGCAAATAACATAGAAATAAGAAAATCCCATTATTTCGTAAAAAGGGTGTTTTACAAAAAATCAAACTTTCACAAAGAACTAAATTTTTACTAAAAAATAATTTTTGCCCAAAAAAACAAAATTTACTATTTTTTTTTTTTTTTTTTTTTTGGAAAAGTTTCAAATTTGCACAAAAATTCTGAAAAAAAAAACCAATTGTATTTTTTATCTTTTGCTGAAAAGATTAAAATTTTTACAAAAATTACTGAACTTTCACTAAAAAACCAAATTTTATTTCAAGAAACAATTTTCAGTAAAAAAAAAAATACAAATTTTTAATTTTCATAGAAAAACCCAAATTCTGACAAAAAATGCGAATTTTCAGAAAATAACCAAATTAATGCCAGAAATTTGAATTGACTGCCAGAAAAATGATCCAAAGCAAATATAGGAAAATCGCCCAAACGAAAAATCAAAAAAAAAAAAAACGAAAAATTGCCCAAAAATAAAAAATGGAAACTTTTCTTATAAAAGGTGAAAAAAATCTTTACGAAAAATCACCAATGCCCAGTGACCTAATATCCATGGACACTTTCTGTTATGAAAATTAATACATTATATAATAATATTTGTAGTCAAAATCAATCATCTTTAACATGAAAATGGTTCTAAATTTGCCCAATCAATGGTCTACCTTCGGCCGGACGTAGGGGTTTTCAATTCTGCCATATTTCAAACTTCGGCTTCTGAATAGAATGACTCAAATAGGATCACCCAAAACTTCAGAAATGCTTTATCATAAACGAATTATAGCCCAAAAATTACGAAAAATCATAGCAAAATTTGGGGTAATTTTTCATATGAAATATGACCCAAATTTTTATGGGAAATTTTTGCTGGAAGCCATTCGAATTTTCTTCAAAAAATAATAATAATAATAAATAAATAATAATAAATAAATAAATAATAATAATAAATAAATAAATAAATAATAATAAATAAATTTTTACTAAAAACTTTTTTCACCGAAAAAAAAATTGAGAAAGGAATTTTACCAAAAAAAAAAAAAAATTATTTTCACTAATAAATTACATTTTATCCAAAACAGAATTAAAAAAAAAAAAAAAAGGAATTATTTATTAAAATAAAAATACATTTTAAGCCAAAAATCAAATTTTTATCCAAAAACTAACCAAAATCTGAATTTTTATTAAGAAACAAAATGTTAGTAAAAACAATTATTTCGTAAAAAAGTAATTTTTACAAACTACTTTTTTTTTTTTTTTTTTGAAAAAAGAAATTTTTTAGCAAAAATCGCAACATTTACAAAGAAAGTGAAAAAAAATTCAGATTTTCGTTATGTGGGATGTAATTGCAAATATATTTATTTATACTATATCTATTTAAACACTAAAAACTTTAAATAATTTAAAGTTCATATAAAGTTGAAATAGAATCAAGATTTTATAAATCCTTATATTTTTATACATACACTGCCTGCCACTTGAATAAGGTATCACATTTTTTTAACTTTATACTTAAATAAAGTTCAGAAAAAAATAATTTTTTGCGCAACCAAATTTCAAAGTGTTGGCTTTAGTTTCCTGAAGAAATAAAAAATATACCTATGTATTTTGTTATACTAAAATTATGCATTTATTTAAAGACCTGTATTTTTGTGGTACTTTTTCGTGTGTCACTTGAATAAGGAATATTTTAAAACTAAGAAAACTGTTGTAATTTATTTTTCAATTTTAGGTTATAAAAATGAAAGTTATTATCTTTTAGGATTCAATTAGTAATGAGTACTGCCACCATTTTTAGAAATAAGCTCAAAAATGCGATTTGGCATCGACTTGTATAATGAACTCTAAGTAATTTAGCGAAATTGAACTCCATGCTACCGTTATTGCATCCTTTTAGGATTCTATCGTCTCAAATTGTTTTCCTTCTTCATAAACTTTTCTTGCAAGTCAACCCCAGAAATTTTTCATTGGTTTTAGGTCTGGTGAATATGGGGGTCAATCTAAAAGTTGAACACCTTGTTGATTAATCCATTGTTTTACTACTCAGGCGGTAGGAATCAGAGCGTTGCCGTGTTGGTACGTCCAAGGTATGGCTCCGAAGAAATCATTTAATTTTGGAAATGCTTCCTCCAGAATGTTTTTGTAAGTCGTTGCAGTCATTTTGTTGGATACAAAAACCAATTCTATGGTACCATAATACGAAATGGCACCCCAATACATTATTCCGCCCTCTCGGCTGTGTCTGCGGCTCAAAAATAATTCCTCCTTATATAGGTCATGGTAGTAATAGTTATACCCGTCGGGACCATCAATATTAAACTTTTTTTTATCGGAAAATACAACTTTAAACCATTTGTCGGACCATGTCATCATATTTTTGGCAAACTGTAGGCGTTGTGATTTGCGTTTTTCATTAAGTGGTGTTTTTTTTACAATTTTCGTCGGACTATGTATGGGCACGTCTTTAAAATATGGTGCACTGTTCTTAGACTGGCACTTACTCCACTTTTTTCACGCATTTTTGATACCGACATGACAGAATTTGATGCAATTTTAAGAAATTTTCGTCTTTCTTTTTTTTCTTCCGCCCTTTCTTGTTTTTTCCATATCTTTCCACTTTATTTAAATAATTGTACACAACTGTCTTTCCTCCTCTATTAATGTTTTTGGCTATTTGGACCGGATTCTGATCCTGAGATTTCAAAATCAGAATTTTTTCTTTTTCAGAGTTATTAAGAGCCTTACCACGTCCCATTTTGAATAAAAACTATATAAAAGCTATCAAATTAAAAATTCTCTAGCCGTTTATATTGAAAGAAATTCAAATCATAACCTTCCTGTTTAATATTAAAAGAATTCCTTATTCAACTGACACACGAAAAAGTACCACAGAAATACAGGTCTTTAAATAAATGCATAATTTTAGTATAACAAAATACATATTTATATTTTTTATTTCCTCAGGAAACTAAAGTCAACACTTTGAAATTTGGTTGCGCAAAAAATTATTTTTTTCTGAACTTTAGTTTAGGAGATATACTTAATTAAAGTTAAAAAAATGTGATACCTTATTCAAGTGGCTGGCAGTGTATATACATATTATAAAAGTGAGGTGTAAGTTTGTTTGTTTATTTGTTTGTGTATTTGTGTGTTTGTCTATAGCTGAACCGATTTTCAAGAAATTTGACACAAAGATAGTAACAGTACCAGAGATGATTATAGGCTTTGTTAGATCTCGATTGGACGTTACATCCACATTTAAAAAAAAAAAAAAAATCTATTTTTTTCAATTTTATACGTTATTAATGAAGATATTTACTTGAAATATGACGCACAGATAGCGCTTGCACTGTATAATGGTATAGGTTATGTTGGATCCTGATTGGATGCCACGTCCACTTTTTTAAAACTCTCAAAAGGGTTGAACCAATTAGCCTAAAATCGGAGTAGGGGCTGTAGTACCCCCCATATAAAGCAAATATTCATTATGGCATAACTAAGGAAATATTACATTGAGAGTCCTCAAATTTCGTGGGAACCTTTATCCTATCATATCGCATTGATTAAATGAAAATATGACGGATATTTCCAAGAGGAGAGGTAGCCCCCATACAAAGAAAATAGAAATTTTCTCATCTAAAGAATCAATATAGTGAATGTCTTAGAAAAAATTTAAAAGTAATTTTCATATCAAATTTCGAATAGGGCGAATAGGTCCAGGGTAATAGCTCCTATATAAGGTAAATATTAGTTATCACATCAAATAGGGTAGCGAAGCGCACCAGTAAAAGTTATTAAATAACAAATTTAATACTTTGGAATTTTACAAAAGTTCGCACATATTTAATAAAGATATAATCACTTCCGTGCAGAATAAATATTTTATAAATATAACACACTATTAAATTAGGCATGTAGGAAAATTTAAGGACCAATTTGGATGATTTAAAAAAACCGAATTGGAAAAAATTATTTGTGATAGATTTAGGTAAGAATTAGGCCCATAGCTCATATAGGAGCTTCAAAAAATCTAATAACGCGTTTTGGCCTATAAAATGGATCTACTTAATTCTTTAAAAAATTTCTGATTTTTCTGTAAAAGAACGAAGTTGAAAAACCGAAAGTTGAAAAACCAAATATGCCTTAGTATATTGTAGTTGTTGTTTTCCAATACCCATGAAAACAACAAATATAAGGGAAGCAGACATTAGATAAATAAAAAACAGATTTGCCAATAACTCGGTTGTTTATGAACCAATTTGGTTCATTAAAAAACCCGAAATTCAGTAAAAATATCTGTGATCGATCTATATAAGAATCAAGTCCGTAGCTTATTTAGGACTTGGATATCAGTCAAAAATGCGTTTTGGCCTATATCTCTGTAACTAATGAACTGACTGAGTTTATTTCTTCAGCAGAAAAATTTAGAAAAAATTTTCCGATTTTATTTTGCAAAAGCGAAGTCCATAGCTTATATAGGGGCTTCAGAAAATCGAAAATCAGGTTTTTTTCAGCGAAAAAAAATTATTTTTGCCCGAATTTTCACTAAAAACAGAATTTTTATTATAGAAAATAATAATAAAACTTAAAAAGAAAACTAAATTTTTCTTGAAAAAAATGAATTCTATAAGATTTTTAGAAAAACTTTTTATTAGTAATTAATTAAAAAAAATTATCAAAAAAAAAAATTCTTAATTTTTCTCAAAAAAAAAAAAAACACTTAAACCCAAAACAAAAATTATTAAAAAAAGGAATTGATTTTTGTTAAATATTCTTATTTGCAGTAAAAGCTAAATTTTTACCAAAATTGGAAATTAAAAAAAAAATAATAAATAAATAAATTCACCAATAAAAAACAAATTAATTAAAATAAAATTAACTCTTAATTTAAAAAACAAAATAGTAATAAAAATAAATAAAATAATCAAGGCCCATACTTTTCTAAAAAATTAAACTTTTTTACAAATTATCGAATTTTCAATAAATTTAAATTTACACCAAAAAATTAGTTTATTTGAAAGAAATAAAAAGAAAAATTCAAATAAAACGGAACCGAAAAAATTCAAATGTTCTCTCTCAAAAAAAATCTTCAAAAAAAAAAAACAAAAAACGAATTTTTAATAAAAACCGAATTATTATTAAGAAACGGTATTTGTACCAAAAATAAATTTTTTAAAAACTAATTTTATCTTAAAAGCTAAAACTTTTTAACAATAAAATTTTTAATAGAAATTCAGGTTTTTCCTATACCCTTATTTTCTCCCAAATAAGGAACATTTAACAAGAATACATGGTTTTCCATATTAATTTTTTGGGCTAATATTAGGAGGTAATATATTTTGTTTTAATCAGATAGAAACCCCATAATTCTAGTGGATCATCTCTTCAAAATTAACTTATCGAAATCGCTAATGTAAATGTACTAAATTTATGTTTAAAAGCTTAACAGTTGACAAAAAAAAAATACATCTTTAGCCTAGTTATTATGGTACAAAACCCAGATAGATCGAAATCTGTTAGAATAAATTCGACAGTAAAAAAAATAGCATATTAGAAAAGCTAATTTAAAGCCTTATGCTATAGCAATAGTAGCAACCGACAAACTTTAGCTGCTAAAATGTTAAAACAACCTAGTTAATTTTACACGTCTAGACTAACAAGGACCTGTTGTAAATTTAGTCTTTGAGGGAAACCTAACCAAAGGATATTAGACCGTTAGCTTATGGTAAAAAAACACACATTTTAATAAAACAATCATACAACTTAAGCCAAAATTGAAATCCATTACCAAGACTACTACTTCTACTAACTACAGGCCAAATTATTTAGCTGAATACCAGCCAGATCTCTTTTTATTGGTTCCATTATGTCTGCCACAAATATAACAGCAAAAATGCGCACACACACACACACACATTGAAAATTTATAATAAACGTGGGCTGAGCTTTATAAGCAACATTATAAAATATTTTATGGCCTCTGCTACAGGGGGATACGCATAAAAACTTATAAAATAAAAAAAAAAAAAAGCCAGCAAAGAATGAACAAAAAAAAAATAATATTAAGTTAAAGCTGAGCGTTAATAGATCTCATCGTGAAAATTTATAACTTCACAGCTAAATTACATTTTGATGCAAATAAGCTGCAGCTCACAAAACATTTTTAAAATTGTACAAATGATACACCAACCACTTGATACAAACAACCAACATAAACAGCGATCGGCTACAACAGCTCAAGTTCTGCGCACAGCAGTTGAGAAGCAAATCTTTTAAGCAGGTCTGACAATGAGCCAAGAAGCGCATTTTTATGCCCACAGTAGGAGCAAATTGCCTCAAGTCACTTGACACATGAACAAATATTTTCTATATAAATGTGTTTCTTCATACACATTGAATACAAACAACAAAAACAACAATAACAACAACAACAAATTCTACAAAACAAAAGACACAGAAAAAAAAGTTTAAAAAGAAGAAAATAAAAACTGAACTGAATACAAAGGAAACAAAAGCTGCTGGTCTCTAGCTCAGGTTGAGACTGACAAACAAGAATTATGATCGGCTTAGCCACATGCTGAGCCGCTTATTCGTGTTGCATTAAAGCTAAAGGCAATCAGACAGCCTGGGATGAAATGGGGATATACGAAAAAACAAAACAACAAAAACAAATTATCAGCCAAAAGACACACACACCACCACGAAAATATATACAAACTTATAAAAAAAAAAAAAAAAACTACCAGAGGATATATAAATGTTTATACCAACTACTGGCTGCTATTTTTATGATCTCTAATGTTTGTTACTGCTGCTAATGCAGTAGTGATCATGATTTTTTCTTCCTCTTCATTTTCTGTTCGTTTGTAACGTTTTGTTTGGTTAATCGTTGGACATGTCTTAAATTAAATCGGTATATGATTTCGTTTTCGCGCTCCTTTCATGAATAAAACAACAACAATAACAACAACAAGAAAAAGCAGAATGAAAAAAAAAAACAACAAACAGGCCACCTAATGTTCAATAAATACATACACTTTCACACTCGCTAACAATGTCATTCATTCCATACGAATGAATTATTTATATACAATTTGTACTCTCGCATGCTCTTTCTTCTGTTAAGAGTTTGTTTCGGGATTGATCAATTTCAAAAAGACATTTTTGACAAAACAATAGAGACAACAAAAATACATCAATATAATGTTTTGTAAGTTTTGTTTTGGGGACAAAAAATTTCTATAGAAGAAAAACGATTTTTTTTATTCGAAAGAATAGTAACCAAATATTTGTCATAAGAGTGAAGAATAAAAGAGTCAAAAAAATAGGTATTATAAATCAATGGATTAGTGGCTGTGTTTTGTGTAAAATATTTTTATAGAATTTCATAAACAAATTTATTAAAATTAAGTTTTTTCTTTGGGATTTAATGAAGTTTTTTTTTATAATATTA
This sequence comes from Protocalliphora azurea, assembly GCA_932274085.1. Taxonomy (NCBI): domain Eukaryota; kingdom Metazoa; phylum Arthropoda; class Insecta; order Diptera; family Calliphoridae; genus Protocalliphora; species Protocalliphora azurea. Next base: position 4,956,006 of record OW026522.1, on the reverse strand, counting down.
GGAAGCAATTATGGTAAAGAAGAAGTCTTTTATTTAATAAAAATATATATTTTTACTCTAAATATTTTATTTGATATCAATACAATTGAATAACGAAGCACAACGGGTAACAATCAAAAAAAAAGTTGAGTTAGATTATAATGGACTTTGCTCCAATGTCCAAATTAACTTAGGCCAACAATTGGGGCCATATCTTGATATTTTAATTAAGACCAAAACTATCTTAACAAAGAACGTGAGTGACAGACTTCTCCTCCTTATCTTCGTATCAATTCCTGAAGAAAGGGAGAAAGAAATAGAATTACAACTAAGAGATAAAGTTTATCTCTCCAGAGAGATTTCTGGCAACTTGGTAAGTGTTGAAACTTCTTCAACGATCGTTTGCCTATAAGATTCTAAATCAGCTAGAATTAATTTGCTAACATGCGGCTTGCTTATAGCCGCTGACATATCTACATTCGTCTTATCCGGAAGGATATTTGTGATATGTGCCAGGATCCAAATTAAGTGCAGATTGTACTGCAGACAGATCTCGTTCCGCCACCTACTGTAGTCACGAACCACTCTGGACAACAGAGTATTGTCCGCAAAGATTTTCCTAAGAAACATTTCTTTCTTTCTTGCACAGCTAAAGAAAGTGCGTGACAGACTCCTCCTCATCGTAGAAGCTCCTGCAAAAATCAGTACGTATGACCCCAAGTTTGAGAGATGGCCACCAATATAGAAAGTATATCTCTCGAAAAAGACAATAAGATTATAACTCAGCTTAAACTCTGAGCTCTGGCCATAGACTTCTAGCAACTTAGCAAGTATTGAAACATCTCCAGCGAACATTTGCCTCGCGAAGAATCACTTGCTTGTAGCCTTTCGTATACCTACATTCTTCCTCTGATAAACTATTACCCTCTATGTCACTGTGTCCTTGCACTCAAATTAAGTGCAGTTTGTACTGCGATCCCATCACGGTCCACTCTGGACGATATAGTAATGGCCGTAAAGACCTCGTTCAGATGACTGCGTTAATCATTAACTACTCTTGACGTCTTCGTCGCACGTACAGCAGCCCCTATCGGGGATGAAGCTCTTAAAACCATAAAGCAAAGAACAATATCCGAACTTAAAATCCCTGTCCAATCAAAGACATTTATTTTCCTACTAAGTCAATTGGAGTAAGTTGAAGAACGCTTAAAGAGCTAGGGTGGGAGTGGTTCTCAGAGCTACTGTAAAACATTGAGCTGCCGATCGACTGCCATATATAGAGTGCTACAAATGCCTTCTTCAATATCTGCGTAACATTTAATAGCCAATTCAACTTCCTATCCAGAATCATGCCGAAATATTTATTTTGTTATCCAACACTCCCATCGTAATACCATTCAGATACTATCAGATAATACCATTTAGATACGGACCTCACAGGAATTTAAAATAGCAGACGTGATAGAACGATCCTCATTGCGCTAGTCTATCCTACATTTTTAAAACTGTCAGTTATATCACACTCTTCCAGAACATCCTGCAGCCAACAATGACTAACAACAGAAGCGATGTTCATCACTCGTTCGTGGAGTTTAGGGACAAGAGATCAAAACACCGTAGAGTTAAACGGGGAGTTCCTCAAGCTGGCGTTTTATCACCATTTCTGTTTAACTACTACCTCTCTAAACTCTCCACACCTCCTCGAGGAGATGAGGTAGTTCAAGGATTATGACAATGATTATCTCAATCAGATCCCTAATTTCTTCAATGTAAGTAACTTGTAGTTCAGCAAAACTCTTCACTACCTAAATCTCTAGCTTAGCATCTTTTTCGATCAAGTACAAATTCTGACCATGAACCATCTAAAATTCTGGGGTGACTTTTTTACTTCCTCAGCTTATGCTACCGCAATCACACACAAATTGCGAAATAGTAGCAAGGTTCTCAACATGCTAGGTGTCTCCTTTCCTTGAGTGATATCCAGTGGAGAAATAAACTCTTCGTCACTGGCTGCCTTTGAATCACTTCCACATACCGCCTGCATGTGGAGCTGCAGGTACTACTGGTAAAGGAACTAAACGTTATGTTAACTAAGCAGTTCCTTCTAGGATGTAATCGGAGGGGACATCAAAACTTTAACATCACACAATTGGATTCTACCTCGAGGATTGTCCTTTGTATATACGAGGAGAACATACACAGATATAATTAGAATCCTTTGAACAATAGCTTGTATATGACAGCTTTAGGCGACATTCACAGAGACACCAGCAGATTACCACGGAAAACAAGAATAGCTCTAGCTAAACTGAGGTCAGGATGGAGCAATAGACTTAATGCTTACACATAGATCGTCCCTAACTTCTGCATAACCTGTGGCGAGGGTCCACATGATACACCCACAAATTCAACTTCTAACTAGCCCTACTTATCTTTGTCCAACATATTTATGGTCGCATTCAGTAGCTTCAGAATGAAACTGTTGTTACAATAAATATATATATAAATTATATATATATATATAATTATATATATATATATATATATATATATATATATATATATATATATATATATATATATATATATATATATATACATATATATATATATATATATATATATATATATACATATACATATAATCAATATCTTATATTGCTTGAATCACATCAAATATAACAAAACCTTGTCTACTTATATTAATTCATGTATAAACTAAATGAGAATTATAATGAAGGTGGAAAACAAATGTAAAAAAAAAATATATTCATATTCAAAAAGAAACGAGTTATGAATTCTTCAATCATATTTGTAAAAAACATATTTATTTGTAACATTTTTTTGCTATGAGAATAATAATATTAATATGGTTTGAAAACAAAATATGATTTAAGAAAAAGGAAAAAGATGGATAATATTTAATAATTGTAATAAAATTTTGTTTGTGTTAAAAATATTCAAAAACATAAACTTTTTGTAGTCAACTATAATAAAAATGTTTAATGAATATAAACATTGAATGATAAAACTGAGACAATAACATTTTTATCATAAACACAATATTTTTAAAATTAATGAAAATTGCTGCATAAAGAATTTATAGCCTGATTGAAAGCCCTTAACTTATTCCTTCCAATAATTTATAACTCTTGCTGAAAGAAGCTTAGGAATGGGGCTCAAAATAGACTAATATAAGAAATGTGTGATGATTTTGTATGTTTCATATACAACTGCATTTAACTTTTATATTTCTTTCGCTGCATAAACCATTTATAGCTTGTCTCTCCAATGATGTATAACTTTTGCTGAAAAAAGCTTAGTAAAGGAACTTAAAATTGACTAATGTATGAAATGTATCACTGGGAATATTCTTGAGAACATACTATTGTTGTGTTGACAATGCCATAACCATGTTTTTTCTCTCCGTGTAACACGAATATTTTTCACAAACCGAAAAAAAAAATATTGTTTTATATTTTTGACATTCCTTTTTTTCTATGTTGAAATTTAAAATGAACGAAAAGTTACTACTCTTGGTATTAAAAATAAAACAGAATTTAAAATAATTTTAAATTATGTTAATATTCATCAACAAAAAGCCAAAAGATGAAAATTTGCGAATATAATTGTGATGAATTATATTTAATAATTTTTGTATGCTATTTTCAGTAACTATATGTAGATACTTATGATGTGTAGTGAAAGTGGTTTCAGCACTAATATATATAAATAAAATTAGACTAACACAAGCTTAAAGTCAAGTTTTTTAGGACAACAGAGTTACGTTTTTTTTTTTTTTTTTTTTTTGACAAGCCTTCCATTCTTTGTATTCTTTGGTAGTAAGTATATCGATAAGGATTCATACCAAAAAAAAAAAAATTATTAAAAAAAATTAAAGGTAATTATAATTAAAGGTATACGTCTCTAAGACAAATTTTAGAAAAAAATATGTTGAAAAAATATTTTTTTAATTTGTATATGACATCTTAAAATACAAGCTTTGACAAATCCACTGCAAAAAAATTTGTTTTGATAACTTTCTTAAAACAAATTTATGGCCACTTAAAAAATATATTAATCACTTTCAAATCTATAGAATTGCCACAGTTTTAAAATCAAAATGAATAAAATTCATTTTACATGCTTGTAAAATGCTTGCAATGGTCTATATTTTTTAAATTTAGAATGATATTACTCATTTATATATATTATTATGAGCAGCCAAATATATCACATACTTTAACTTGTTTAATTTTATTGCTAAATTCATTGGGTGGAATTTCCTATAATTCCATACAAGTTAAAAATTTAGTGAACACAAGCAAAACTTCTTCCTATATTTAAAATATTCATATTTTTTTGATATTAATTTTCCTTTTCTTCTTTTTCAAATATGACTGACACTTTGACTATTTCAATTTGTAATCCTTGTCTTTCATACTATAAATGTTTTGAAGTGAATTCATAGATCCTTAATGTCATTTGGACTCCATTGTTCTTTTGTATTTTAAAACTACCCCTTTTTTCTAGTCTCTACAATAGTCTAAACACCTGTATGTCCTTTTTTTTTATTCCGACTGTTGTCACTTTAAACCACCAAAACTCCTTGGAATAGACAAGTAGCGTGGCCAGCGCGAAGCGTTGTTGTCATGAAAACGCATTTTGTTATATTCACTGGTGCGTGTTAATAAATAAAAACTCCTGCAGTTTTGTGTTAAGAATAAAATTTTTTTTTTTTTTTTGAATATGACAGCAGACATTAAACCCTTAAAATCCCATTGACAATTCATTTTGGGGGTAGATAATAATTTTAACATTTTAGTTAATATTTCAAAACATCTTCTGTCATTAAGGGAGAGGTGTGTTAAGGTGGGTGTATAGAGGTATAGGTTTCTTTTGAAATAGTGGAGTTTTGAAATGTTCAAGGTTGGCAAGTTTTTTTTAAATAGAAATGGAGTTTTTATAAATATCTAAAAACGAAATAAAAACTAAATTGAAGTCTGTTGGTAAACTTATAATTTTGTAAATTTAAAAGTAAAAAAAAATTAATAAAAATAATTTATAAATTAAACTATTGCTAAAACTAGGTTTCTTATATCTGTCAGTTTATATGAAATAAAATTTCGTTAAAAAAATAAATTCAATAATAAAAAACATTTTGAACAAGTTTAGGGATCTTGTGTAAGGTTTTCTTATAGATGATGGCAGAGACGGGGGGATGTAATTGATAAAAGGGCCAATCTATAAGAAAATGTTTAATTATAATTACTCATGTAGGAGTAATTATAATTGTAGGGATGATAAAAGAAGAGTAATAAGATTAGTGTTAAATCCATAGGGTCGCTGGCTGTAGCGGCATAAAAAAACTCACCTTTGCTGGGTTACCTTTATGAAATGAAGATTAGGATTCGGTTGATTTCAATTCAAGTTTGGGTTTTATTACAATCTTCAGATTGTAGTAACTATAACTTCTATGTAAGTTAACTTAAGTATAAGTTTAAGGTTAAGTACAAGGTTTAAGTTAAGGTAATTATAGATTAGGTATTTTAGATGATGCGATCTTCTTGAAGGATGGTTAACAAGTGACTTCTTTTTTCTTGACAGCAATATTAATTATTAAGTAATGGATTCCAATAAGTTTCGGTTTTTTAACGAAACCCGATTTTAATCCATAACAGTTTCTTTTACACAGAGTACAAAGTGCTGCCAATTTATAAATATTACACTTGAAAAAAAGTTAATGTATTATATTACTTGATACAATAATTGATATAAAAATTATAATTCAAAATTATAATTTAAGTGTCCAACTAGTTGGGACACATTTCTTTAACAAATACTTAAAACAAATTTCATTAAGATAGAAAAAAAATCTATTAGTAATCAAATTTGTTAGTCGGTATTTTAAGATAGCTTTTCTTTTTCTTCAATAGACTATAAGTAATTAGCAGGGTAAACAAAAATATGCTTTAAAAAAAGTGTTTTATGGGCATAAAAAATGCTCTTAAAATGGGAAAATATCCCAGCAAAAACTTTGCTTTCCTGGTAAGCTAGCAGGTATAATTGGAAACAAAAATAAACTACTTATTTTTTGTCTGAATAACTAGTTATTTTTGTTCGACTTGTCCACAAATTCATGTAGTTATTTTTTGACTCTAGGGGTACTCAAAAATATGTACCTAAACGACAACAAAAATAAAATAAGTAATAACAACTACTTATTAAAGTAGTTTCTTGGTAATGAGGCGTCATTATTATTTGCCTACTCTGTATTACATTAATAAGTACTCAATAGTATAATAGCGCAGTAATACTGCAATCACGTGGAAGAGTTGGCTAGAGCGCAGGTTTAACAACCAGAAGGTTGTTGGTTTAAACTAAATAGAGTTTTTGTCGCTTAGGCTGCTATGTGCGAGATGGTGCACTGAGTAAGACGTTAGTCAGTAAAAACGAATGGTTAGTGTGTGTCCAAGTTCGAGTCTCACTGACGGCAAAATTTTTTTGTTTTTTTTTTATTTTTGTTTTCGTTTAGGTACATATTTTTGAGTACTCGTAGAGTCAAAAAATAACTACGTGAATTTGTGGACAAGTCGAACAAAAATAACTAGTTATTCAGGCAAAAAATAAGTAGTTTATTTTTGTTTCCAATTATACCTGCCAGCTTACCAGGAAAGCATAGTTTTTGCTGGGAATGAACAATTTATAGTCCAACGTCAACGATATAATTTAGTGAAAGATTGTTATAACACTAAGAGTTATTATTAAAATATTCAATTAACTTCTCTCGATAATTTGACGAAGAAAAGCAAAACATTCTTAAGGAAGCCGGCAAGTAATTTCACAACCGTGCAGTCTTTAAAAGGAATGATTTTTTCCAAGAGAGAGGTATAAATTCTTGAAATGAGGATTTGATAATTTTTTTTTTATAATTTTGTAAAATGTCAAAAGAAGTTTCATGGCTAGTAGGTAGTTGAAAAAAGAACATCCAAGGAATTGAGCTACATATACAGACACATGTTGTCGCCGTCTGAGTTTAAAAACGAAACGTACAATTTTGTTCATTAAAAGCTTAATTCTCTTTAAGTTTCCGTAAGATGTACATGAGAAAACCTCTAAACAATAAGAAATTTAAGACATCTTATGTGATAAGGCAAATACATATTAAGTGAATACAAACGACATATAGGTGTAAAATTAATGTTGATACAAATTTTATCAATGTGAGATGTGTAAGAAAGTTTGTCATCAAGAACAACTCCTAAGACTTTCATTCTAACCACACACTCAATACGTTCTACATTTATCTGAATTAAAAATTATCTGAAAAAGAACTACCAAATTTCATAATTTTTGTCTTAGAGAAATTAATAGAAAGACGATTTGTTTCCATCTACGTTAACGCTGTACGCAATCTGTCATTGAATATTCCCCAGAAAACAAAATCTGTATATCATTAGCGAAAGCATAAATCTCATAAGAGTTCAAGGTGGTCGAGCAGGATATATTATTTAGATACATTGAAAATAATAATGGGCCAAGAACCGAATCTTGAGTCACACCCAAAGTTGTATGATTATGTTGGCATCGGGTACCATTAAAAAATACAAACTTCTCACGTTCGCTTAAATAAGAATAAATTAAGGGGCAAGAATTCCGAACAAAGTTGAATTCAGAGCTAAGTTTTTCAACCATTCTAACATAATCTAATCGATCAAATGCCTTAGATAGATCTAAGGAAACCAAAACAGAAGCATTGCTTAGATTAATCTTGTCCCTAATTGCTTCAGTTATAACTAATAGCACTGCAGATGTGTTACAATTCTTTCGAAAGCCAATCTGTCTGTCATCAAGTAATGAACTTAATAATATGCTCAAAAACTCTCGAAAGAGCAGGCAAAATACTTATTGTCCTCAAGTTTTCAAGTCCATAATCTGTTACATTTCTTGGGATTGAAATTACCTTTGCACATTTCCACCTATCTGGAAATTTTGACGTAGTTGCAATAGAATTGAATATGTGGAGAATTTGACTTGATATGAGAGGCAAAATTAATTTGTAAAATTTAAAAGGTATTTTATCATCTACTCCACAAGCATTTGTTTTAATCTTATCAAATGCCATGTAAATATCAGAATGTGTTATATCGTTAGAACTTTCTCACAAAAATCTCCTAATCCATTTCACTTTTTGGTTAAATATTAGAAAATCTTTATATTTTTCTATTGATTTAAATTATCTTCTAGCGCACTCTCTTTTTATTGTTTTTTTTTTATTGTAGCATTTTTAAATTTAATAAAAATAAAATTTTAATTTAAGAAAAAAAAATCAAAATGAAAAAAAGTTATCATCACGTTTTTAAATAAAATAAGCAATTTTGGTTAATAAAAACCAAATCGGCAACACTGATTGCAATGACTTTCAGTGTTGTTGTTATTTTTGTATAAGCTTGTATCAACATACAAACATATGTAAGTATATAAATTTAGTAGTTATCAGAAGCTATCAGTGTTATTGTTGTTGTTATTTTTTTAAGGAAGCAACGCTTGCTAATGATAGTTTAATTTTCTGCTTACATTTTTGTATAAAAAAAAATGGTAATTATTTTTGTAAGTATAAATTATGATGACTAATGGACGGGACTATAAACTTTTGGAGAATCTTAATTTATTAACGGAAACGGACGTAAAAATTGAAAGACAGGACGAATTTACAATAATACGGGACTCCATTAGATCTTTGATGAAGGAAGCTTATGAGAAAAATGCTAGACTGTACAATTTGCGATGTCGTGTGAAAGACTTTAAGATAGGACAGACAGTTTACAGAAGAACTTTTACACAGAGTTCTAAAGTGGACTGTACAGAAACTGACCCTGACAAACTTGTTTTGACAAACGAACAGAGACAACGACTGAATAAAATCATTGCAGCGTTTCTAAATTCGGAAACTGAAGGACTAGGTTGCACATCACTTATTGAACACAAGATTGATACAGGTGATGCTAAGCCCATCAAACAACGTTATTACCCGATATCACCAGCTGTCGAAAAACAGCTTTGTACCGTACTAGACAGGATGATTTCGTTAGGAGTAATAGAAGAGGCACCTAATTCACCTTGTTCCTCTCCGACGGTTGTTGTTCTGAAACCGGGAAAAATTAGAATGTGTGTGGACAGCAGAAAATTAAATTCCGTGACAATAAAGGACGCTTACCCAATACCGAACATTGACGGACTTTTATCAAGACTTCCTCCAGTTTACTGTATTTCAAAAATCGATTTGAAAGATGCCTTTTGGCAAATTAAACTAAAGGAAAGTTAACGACCTAAGACAGCTTTCACGGTTTCTAATCGGCCTTTGTATCAATTTACAAGGATGCCGTTTGGACTGTGTAACGCACCGCAAACGTTGTGCAGACTTATGGACATGGTGATTCCGTATAATCTTAAGACGCATGTATTTGTTTATTTAGATGACCTTTTGGTAGTTTCACGTGACTTTGACGAACATTTAACACATCTTATGGAAGTAGCAACACAACTGAGAAAAGCTGGTTTGACCATAAACATCAACAAAAGTAGCTTTGCTTTAAATAAAGAAAAGTATTTAGGGTACGTTGTTGGGAACGGGACTTTGCAAACGGACGATGACAAAGTAGACGCAATACGAGACTTCCCTGTACCAAAATCGATACGACACTTACGGGTAGGTTCGTTACAAAATGTGAAAAAATATGAAAGCATATTTTAAGGCATAAATTTTATTATTCATAGGTGAGGTGGTGAAGGGTATAAAAAATTCGGCTCAGCCGAATATGGCGCTCTAACTTCTTTAACTGTGCACTTTCTAATTTGTTAAAAAAAATACTATTAATCTAGCGAAAATAACTAAATAAATGTTTAAGGTGTTAAAAGTTGCATGCTACAAAGCATTTAAGGGATGTAATAGATTTTAGTTCAAATTCGTTTAAAACATAAAATTTTATATTCTGTAGTAAAATAGTGATTAAGCTACTTTTGTACTAACTAGTTCTATTTTAAACCGAGTTAATGATGTTGGAAATCAATTAGAAATCATAAACTAATTCAATTTATAATTTATCAAATTACATTGTAACCTACATTTCAGAAGAATTTCTGATTTTGAGCAAATAAGCTGACGTAAACTTCTTCACAGTTGAAGAAAACTCATAAAAAGCATAAGGAATTTAAGGAGCTATTTTATTTATTTATTTATTTATTCTTTATAACATAACATAAATCGCTACTTTTTTTATTTGTTTCCCTTATAAAAACTCTTCGTTTAAAGCAGATTTTATTAGAAAGGAGAGTAAGAGTGAGAAGATCTTATTATCATTTGAGCAATAAAAAATCATAATTTAACTATAAAAATCATCAAAAGTATTATTTTGATAATGCATATTTAAACTACCCACCAGTGTTGCCAGTTTAGCTTTTTTAATGCTAGATCAGGCCTTTTAATTTTGCTTTTAACCTCAAATTTTTTTTCATTTATCTTCTAGCTTTTCTTTTGTCATTTTCTTGATTCTTAAAATTGTCTTAAAAAGCCTAAAATTTTAGTATTTCAACAAAGAAGAAAATAATTTCTTATTTACTCATTTTTGTGTATTCTCACAAAAATAGAAATTATTTATATTTAGCAAAAATTTTCGCCTGCAGCGCTTCATTTTCTAAATTAAATACAACTTAATTCATCATATAGATTTATTTAATTACTTAGTATAATTACTTTTTATAAGTTTATTTAACTATATAAATTACTTATGAATATAAAATATAATTCCTATAAAAAAAAAAAACGAAAAGTCACCCACAAATTTGTAAATTACTAATCAAAAAGGAATTATAATTCAAAAATTACGAAAAGTCATTTCGAAACATTGGATCATTTTGCATATGAAATATAACCCAAATTTGTATGAGAATTTTATGGGCGATTTTACATTGGGTCAGTTTGCTAACAGCCGTTCTATGTTTTATTTATAAATTTATTACAAAATCTTAAAAAAAAAATATCAAAGAGTAAGCAGAACGAGAAAAAAATAGTTTTTTCTGGCCTTATTTTTTGAACATTTAGCCTTTTCTGACCTTTTTTAAAGTACAATTTAGCCTCTTTTTTTCTTACCTCCTGGCAACACTACTTTTAATATTTTCATGATTATTGTGTTTACCTCGATTAAAAACAAAACTTTTCAATGCTTAAATTGTACAAGTTCTAGATATTTTTTATGGATTCGAATAAAACTTTTAATAAAACAAGTAAGAAAGTTATAGTCGGTCAAGTCCAACCATATAATACCCATATGGAACATATGGTCAATTGTGGCCCTATTGTTGAGAAATTTGAAAGTGTGATTTATACACTTCTTAGAAAAAAAAACGAACATGGGAAGAATTCTATAAAATCCTGAACTTATGATTTCCAATGACATGTCCTTGCCATATATTCACTTTCTTGCTACCTATTCACTGAGTAGGAGGAAGTCACACGCAGAGAAAAAACATTTTCTTAAACTTTAATAACTCTGTGTTCATGATAACAATGATTTTGTTTAAATTTTATCATTTAATGTTTACACTCAATAAGAATTTTAATATGGTTGACTGCAAAAATTATATGTTTTTAAATATTTTTACCAGAAACAAATTTTTATTAATATGAAAAATATCATTACTTCTACAACCATTAAATATTTAAATATTTCCTTGTTCTTAAACCATATACTGTTTTTGAACCATATTATTATTATTATTATTATTATTATTATTATTATTATTATTATTATTATTATTATTATTATTTCCATGACAATAAAATGTTTCAAATAAATATAATAATTATCCTTTTCACAAACTTAGTGAAAAACTTCAATACCTGTTTGTTTTTAAATATATTTTGTTTTTAATGTTTGTTTTTAAACTTCAATATAATTCTCATTTAGTTTATATATGAATAAATATAAATAGACAAGGTTTGGCTATAGTCGGTGTAATTCAAGCAATATAAAATATCCTGCATTTGAACCACATAATAATATGATAAGATTAGATAACTATATGATAACATAAGATAATAATATGATAAAATGGAATCATAATATGACAATGTGGTATAATAATATAATAAGATAGAATAATAATAATATAATTAAATCAAAACATAATCTGATAGAATGGGATAATGGTGTAGTAAGATTGTTCAATTATATGTAAAACTGGAATCATAATGTGAAAAAACCAACCACAATATGATAAAGTGGAGTCATAATAATTATTACTTATAATCATTTCTATTTTTCGCTGTGATCATATGTCCCAATCATAATATATTGTTCTTAGATTATGTTCACTACAACCATATTTTTTCTCTGCGTGCATGTTCACGATTTTGTGCAAAATTTATGTTTTGGATGTTCTGTTTTATCCGTGCGAGGAAAGTATATTTTAATTTTTATATAAACAAATTATTTTTTTAACAAAAAATATAATAATAATAAATTATGCATAATATCCCATTTACACCAAACAAAATCTAACTAAATTTAAAAAACCAGGTCGTTTACATACCTCTTTTTCTCCCTACGTGGTTTCTGTTGACGTATATATTTCCACATATTTGTATTTAAATCGAATTTTGTTTATTTTTGACGTTAAAATTTTTTTTTTAAATCGAATTTTGTTTACTTTTAACGTTAAAATTTGTATTTAAATCGAATTTTGTTTATTTTTGATGTTAAACACTTCTTTAATAATATTTGAAAAATAATTTATGCGCAAAATGTATCGAACAGATAAATTATTTTTTAAGAAATTTGTCAATTTTATTTTGTTTTCTAACAAAGACCGAAAGTTTATGCAAATGTATGTTTTTTTTTTTTTTTTTTTTTTGCTTTTGCTCCTAGAACTGTGTAAACTAAATATCTCTTGTGAATCAGAAAATTTACTTTAAAATAGCATCGATTTGTTAGTGCTTATTTTTGCATATTTTATTGAAAATGCATATTTTTGTGTCATATTTTGTGAAAAATTACAATTTTTGTTTAGGAAAAAAACATAATTCTGTGGACTTTTAAGGAACTTAATACTATAGAAGAGTTAATTTTTTGTAAACTAACAATCGCAGAGGGACATTGATTATTATAGACGAGGCGTCATCAAAGTTATTGAGTTAAGATAGCAAAATTCCACAGAATAAATAATCACATCTAATTTAATTATTACATCTTTTAGTATAAACATATTGCAAATTTACCATATTGAAGGTGATATTTGTCAATTAGTTTTAATAAAAATATCATATAGAAAAATACATATAGAAAAATAAAGTAAGTTTTAAAATAGATGGAGAATTAATGTCCCTTAAAATATTCGTCAAGCCTATTGCAAAATTTCAGCACTTGGATAGCCTAAAACATAGAGATAAATACAGCCACTACGTTAAATTTTCCAATCATACATTTAAAGGCAAAAGAAGATCATTTAATATCAAGTTAAACATATGAAACATTTCCCAGCAACAACTTTTTGGTTTTCAGTAAAGGCAACTACTTATTAAATTAGTTTCTTGGTAATGAGGCGTCATTATTATTTGTCTACTCAATATTAATACATAAGTACTCAAACAGTAATATTGCAATAAGTTGGCTAGAGCGCTGGATTAACAACCAGAAGGTTGTTGGTTCAACTCCATTATAACAAAATGTCTAAAAAGATATTTTATACTAAAACAAACATTTTAGTCACTTAGAAAATTAAGTGCGAGATGGAGCACTGAGTAAGACGTTAGTCATTAAAAACGAATGGTTAATTTTTGCCCAAGTTCAAATCTCAATGAGGCCAAAATTTTTTGTTTTTTTTTATTTTTATTTTCGTTTAGGAACATATTTTTGAATACCCCTAGAGCAAGCATAGATTAATAACTAGATATTTATGTGAAAGAAAAAAATCCTGATTCAATTGTCAAAAACGTAATTCATGCAACAACAAAATACATGTGGCCACATATATTTTGTTTTTGTGTTTTGAAAAAAATGAGTAATTTTTTACCTCTCACATAAACTTCTAGCTGTAATCTAAGTCCTAGAGTCTAAAAATAACTACATGACTTTGTGGACAACTCGAACAAAAATAACAAGTTATTCAGGCAAAAAATAAGTACTTTATTTTTGTTTCCAATTATACCTGTTAGATTACCAGGAAAGCAAAGTTTTTACTGGGATTTGTTTCCGAAGTCATCCGTTTTTATAGAACAATCATGGATTGATTAATTTTTTTTTTTTAAGAAACTATCAATGAGACTATTCTGTCTGAGAGAACTTAATATTATTTCAGAAAAATCAATCTATCAACAGTCAATGAAAGAAGTTTGTTGCCATTTTGGATTCAGATGAAGACACAATAAACGCTTTCCACAATATAAATGAAATCATTTAAAAATTCACCCTTAACATCTGTTGTTGTCGAATAGGCTAAATTTTACATTTTGAAATATAGAACAAACTCTGTTATTTATGTAAATGAAAATATTTATTAATATTTATATTCACGGTATTGAATTTTTATATTTTTTATTTAATAAAAGTTAGAAAAATTTTATTTGCTCTTAGGGCATATTTAAACATTTTTGGTGCACACTTTTTAAGTGCATGAACTTCCTGTCCCTATTTATTACATATAAAAACTCACTAAAAGTTCCGAAATCAACTGATCATAAATAATTATTTTAGTAGTTTTTATTACGTTTTCAATAAAAACTAATTGAAAATTGTTTTTGATTTGTATGGAAAAACTAAAGACAATAATCTAGTTTTTCAATCAAAAACCGAATGAGAACAAAAACTACTAGTTTTTATTTGGTGTAGAAGAATCCTCAAACGATGCAGATATTTGCAATATATTTGCTGCTTTCTTCTCATCCGCCTATTCTGATAAAGATTTACATGAACTTTCCAATTATCCATATCCAATTCTTTATAAATTATCTAACATTAGATAAATCGATGGTAATCTAAAATATTCTGATAAATGTGGACCTGAGGGTGTTCCAAGCTGTGTTCTTATAAATTGTTTACATTCTCTTATATCTCCAATAACCTACTTATTCAACATATCAATATTTAGTGATTACTTTCCTGAAGTTTGGAGGAAATCTTATTTATAACTTTGTTTAAATCCGGAAGCAGATCCAACATTTCCAATTATAGAGGTATTGCTAAATTAAGTGTTATTCCAAAACTTTTCGAAAAGATAGTTACTGAAATCCTTTTGCATCAAGTTGTATGTTATCTTTCACCATTTCAGCATGGATTTAAAAAAGGATGTTCCACTACTACTAACCTTTTGGAGTTCACAACCTCAGTTATAACCGCATTTGATTCCGGTTTACAGACAGATTTCAGCAAAGCTTTCGATAAAGTAAATTACGATCTTCTATTGTTCAAATTGGATAAACTCGGATTTTCTCCTGTTTTCCTTAAATGGATTTCCACATATCTTAAAAATAGATACCAATGTGTATTATTCAGAGAATGTACATCAAAAACCATTCCTGTTTTATCTGGTGTTCCACAAGGTAGTCATCTCGGCCCCTTATTATTCCTAATATTTATAAATGATTTACCAGCTTGCATTAAGAATTCTAGAATATTAATGTATGCTGATAATGTAAAGCTTAAAGCATAGCTTTAACTATTCCCATCAATGTTCCTTACTCCAATCAGATCTTGACAATCTTTATGATTGGTATATCATGAATCTAATGGATCTGAATTTAAGAAAGTGTAAACACATGATGTTCTACAGAAGAAGTTCAGTACTCCGTAGATACACAATAAATTAATATCAACTTGATCTAGTCGAAGAATTTCTTGATCTGGGAGTGTTGCTTGATTGTAAACTATCCTTTAATTCCCACGTTTCGCAAATCGTTAATAAGGCAAAAGGAGTGCTAGGTTTCCTCAAGCACTGGGGAAGAGAGTTTAATGATCCTTACGTTTCCAAGCAATTATTCATATCTCTTGTAAGACCAATCCTGGAATATGATTCCGTGGTCTGGAATCCTCAATATGAAGTTCATATAACGAAAATTGAATCGATCCAAAAACAATTTCTCTTATTTTGTCTTCGTAAACTTCCATGGAATCCCAATATTAATTTACCAACATATGAAAGTCGATTACAGCTTATTGATCTCCCTACTCTTGAAAGTAGGAGAATATGAATATGAATATTTCATTTGTAATTAATTTAGTAAACGGTTCAATTAATTCTGAGTTCCTGCTTCGTAAGATCGAATTCGTAATCCAAAATCGTCCAACTAGAAATTATACTCCTTTAAAAATAAAATATTTTCGAACCAATTATGCCAACTTTGATCCCATGAGACGTATATGCAATCAATTCAACAGTTTCTATCCATATATTGATTTCTCATTAAATCCAATCCGCATTAAGAGGAATATTTTTAACTTAGTTAAATAATAAGTTTTTGTTATTGAATGATTATGAAAATATTTTATTGCAAATAGCTTTAAGAATAATATATATTAAATAAATAAATAAAAGTAAACGGCATTTAAGATTGTTTTACATTTGTTTAAATCAGTTCATCAGAAAAAAGACCGATTCTCAACGTTTTATATCAGAAAAATTTATTTGAATCGAGTTTTAACAACATCTTTGGATGCTATTTGTATCACTTCTTAATCACAAGAAAACGGATAGTTATTGATGCTTTGGAACCAATGAAAAACTACTTACTTAAAATTTACTTCTAATTATTTTCGCTAGGTAATAAAACTTGTCTGTGTCAAATACTATAGTGATAGTAAAGCTATGTTCAGACTAATCAAATATTTGACGAAAAAGATGTAACTATTAAATAAAATAACTCTTAGTTTCTTTTTTCAATTTGGAAAATGCTTTTTACTTATCCTATTTGACGCTGTTTTCTCTTACAAAACATTTGAAAGATCAAACAACGGTAAAAAAAAGTTTTATGTAAAACTAGTCGACACGCAATTTTGATCAAATATTTGGCAAATCTGAACATAGTTTAATATTTATGTGAGATGTATGCACGTTAAAGTCTAATAGGGCAGTAATGGTCAATTATGGACCGATCTTTGTACAATTTTATTATACTGATTTAAGCTTATATAAAACTTATTTGTGCCGAATTTTTATTTAAATAGTTACATTACATTACATTATTAAGGTATTTAAGGTATAATAAGGCAATAATGGGCCGATCTTAACCAATTTCAATAGCCTTCGTCATTATGACAAAATGACATGTACAGCTAGACCGACATCGTAAAAGCGACTCAGTAATTGGGCTTCTTTGGCAATAGACACAAAACTTAGTGACTATTATTCCGAAAATAAAATAAAACATAACAAGTTTTAAGTATATTCGGCTGTGCCTAATCTTATATACTCTTCACCCGAGTTGTGATGTGTTATATAATTATAATTACAAATATATTTACCAATAAATTTGAAATAGAATCAAGATTTTAAAAAAACTTAAATCTTTAAATATATTAAAAAAAAAAAAAATTAGGTGTAATTTTGTAGGTGGTTATAGGCTTTGCTAGATCTCGATTGAACGTCACACCCACATTTTACCCCTACTTCAAAAAAAAATCAATTTTTTTTGAAATTTTACAGATTATTAAGGAAGTTATTTACTTGAAATTTGACGCACAGATAGTGCCTACATATAGGTTACGTTGGAACTTGATCGGATGCCACGCACATATTTTATGTCCACTTTTTTTTAAATTCTCAAAGATATGAACCGAATTTTCACTAAATTCAAAAAGCGATATTTTATTTTTCGATCCCTATAAAGCAAATATTAATTATGGCATATCTAAGGAACTATTGCACTGATAGCTTTCAAATTTCATGGGAACCTGAAATGAAAATAGAAGGAATAGTTACAGGGGGAGAGGTAACCTCCATACAAAGAAAATCCATATAAATTTTCTCATCTAAAGGACTATTATTAGTGAAGGTCTTAAAAAAATTAAAAGTAATTTTCATATCAAATTTCAAATAGGTTGGATATGTCCAGAAATAGTAATAGCTCCCCTCAAAAGTAAATATTAGTTATCGCAGCAAATAGGTTAGCGAAGCGCAACGGTAAAAACTAGTAAATTTTACAAAAGTTCACATATATTTAAGAAAGATGTAATTATATCGCTGCACAACAAATATTTTATAAATGTGAGACAATATTAAATGAAAAATAAAATACCAAAATTCGAAAAAAATATTTGTGATAGATTTATGCAAGAACGAGGCCCATAGCTTATATAGGAGCTTCGAAAAATCTAATAACGCATTTTGGCCTATAACTCGTTTAATATTGAATCTACTTAGCTAATTTGTTCAACAAAAAAAATTCTATAAAAAAAAAATGGTCAATAAGGCATTTTGGCAGATAACTCTGTTACTAATGGACCGACTAAGTTAATTTCTTCAGAAAATATTTTCCGATTTTAATTTGCAAAAGTCGCTAGCTTATATAGGGGCTTCAGAAAATCGAAAAACGGTTTAAAAATATCTTCACTATTTTTGAACCGTTTTTTTTTCAGCATTTTAATAGAAGAGTTCTGGAAAAAACTTCTGATCTAGATAATAAGGCGGCTTCACAAACGCCGTTTAAAAATTGTTTAAGTAAAAAAGTCTCCAAAAAGTTTTTTTTTAGACATCTCCGCCATTTATGAACAGATCTTGCTGAATTTCAATAGCAAAATTCTGAAAAGGAATTTCTATATGTACATATATATATATATATATATATATATATACCTAAATCGGTGTCGGTGGGCTTTCAAAACGCCATTTTAACCGATGTATGGACATCGTCCTATCGACATTTCTTATAAGGATCCATAAAATATAAACTTTTTTGTTTTCCGACGAAAATTGTGGAAATTACAAACGGAATGATAAATATTTAATATAATTTTTACACCTGTGATCAAGGGTATAAAAACAAATGAATGTATATATTATATAAGACCTTTTCGCGAACGCCCTATAAACCATTTATAAATCCCTGATTTAAATTATTGTTAAAAAATTATTTTCAATTATTTGCGTTTAGCTAAAAACTGTTGCAATATATGATTCACCTTTAATTAAAAGAAACACTTACGTTAAATTGTGTGACATTGCCAGTGGTATTAAAATTTAAAAGCAGCAATTTAAATTTAGTTGTTTGTTTGTTTTTTTATTTTAATATTTAAAACACATTTAATAAAGATTAAATTAAATTCTTTTTATTATTTATTTGAACTTTGCTATAAATTAAAGTTAGACAATTAATGCACCTTTTAATAATAAAAATATTTGTTTTGCTTTAAATAAAAAAACACACACACTCACACTATAATAAAACACAAATTGACTTGTTAGAGTATTTAATGAGACATCTAACAATCTATGACATTTAAAGATTTTAATTTTAATTATTAATATTTTGGATATTTTTTTTATCAACCGACGGCAATACAGGTGTTTTATTAATTTTTAAAAAATTTCCCTAGAATTTTTTTTTTTTTTGTTATTGAGTTTTAAATTTTTTTTTTTCTAAAAATTTTCCTTTCATCAATTTTTTAGCTTTTTTTGTTTATTCATTAATTTATTTTTTTATTTTTGTTTATTATTTATTTATTTTATTATTAAGTATTTTTGCACTATTAAAATATAATTGATTGTTTGTATTTAAATTTTTTTAATTCTGCTCTTGTTATTATTATTTTTTTCTTTTTAAATTTAATTTTTTATTTTGCTTTATAATTACAAATATTTCCATGTGATTGCTATTTTTTTTAGTTTTATTATATACCATAAAATACATTTGTAGTACATATATAGGCTTTTGTATATATAGATAGATAGATAATTTTTGTGGCTATATAGTATATACTATTTTTGCATAACCGATCCACTAAAAATTTTGCGTCCAAACGCGCGCGATTTCAAATAACACTAAGAAAATATGCAAACTTGACTAATAAAATTTATAACAAAAAAATAAAAAAATAAAAAAAAACAGCTGTATGTGTCATTATTTGTTTATGTGCCTGTATATTTGGCAAAAGGGGGGAATACACAACAAGAAAAAAAAATAAAACATAACGTGAGACCCAACAGTCTTTAACAACACAACTTTGGCTCACAAACACTAAGATACACAGTAAGAAGTATAAAAAAAAAAACACCGGCTAAGCTCCAAAACTAAGTATCAAACAAATGACAGTGGAGCTTATACAAGCAAAGCAAAATGAGATGATCTCTGTAATAAGAAGAAGTAGTTGAAGAAATACAAGTAGCCAAAATAAAACAACAACAATAATAACAACAACAACAATATTGACAGCAAGTAAAACTAACAAAAAGCCATAACAACAAGTAAACATCTTTTTAAATAAGGAAAAAGCCCCAAGAGAGCTCCCTATTAAGGCAAAAAGCTTTAGAAGAGAAAACACAAAAAAAACAACAAGAAACTATAGAAAAACTTCAAGAAAATAAATAAACAAACACACACACTCCATTAAAAAAAGAAAATGCAGTTGCAATTGCAGCTAATGTGCATTTACTTAAAGAAAACAACAACAACAACAGAAAACACCTTAACGAAAATAATAAAAAAAAATACTCTCTTTAATCTCTACTCCCTAAAAAACAGGTTGTATCCCTTTTATTTACCCCAAAAAAAATATTTAACAATTATCCTCTTTAAAACTGAAAGACAGAAAGAGTAAAATATATAATATAACACACTCATTGGTTAGCTCAAATTACCGTAACTCTCGTAATCATAACGAGTGTATATGAGCAAAGGCGTTGCCATTTGGTTTTATTTTGTTTACAATCAAAAAAAGGGAGGTGCCATATTTTCCTAGCGCATGTTTTTTTTTTTTGTTTATTTATTTTACCAACAAACATTTCTTCTTTAGATATCTACTCAATTTTTCTCTCTTCAATATTTCTTTTTTTTTCTTTTTCTTTTTTCTCTCCTTTAAAAGTAAATGTAAATTGTTGGTTTTTATTTTATTTTATATTTAAAATATGTTAATAAGTCTGCCTTAGGTCAGTTAAGTTTGTTGTAATATTGATTTTTTTTATTTTATTTTTTCTAAGTATTACAATTTTAAATTTGTTTTTTCAGTTTTTTGTCATACATTTGTTTTTCTGGGGCTGTCTTGAAAAGAAAATGTAATGTTTGTAAATGTTTTCTTTTATTATTATTTTTTTTTTTCTTTAACTAAAGGCGTTAATTTACAAGAGTTATATTTATTTTATTACCTGTTTTTTTTTATTTGTTTTAGTTCTTTTGTCGTTTGCTGACAAAATTAGATAATTTGAAATAGTTAAAATGAGAAACACATGTTTTTTTTTTCGAAGAACGCTTTGGGGTAAAAGAACTTACCAAAAATAAACAATATATTTGAAAAATTTCAAAAAACAACTAAAGTAGCTTCGTAAAAGTAAATTGTAGTCTAAGAAAACTTTTTCCGTGAACACTTAATTTAATGGATTTAAAAAGAAAAAAAAAAATACTTAAATAACACAACTCTATTTTTTTCTTAATAATTTCTCTTAATTTTAAGCTTTTTTATATTTTAATTCAAAAAATATGTAAAATAAAATTCCTGAAAATTTTATTTTAATTTAAAACTGACATTTTTTTTAATAATGAGACATGGCAGCACTGATTCTTTCGCATGTATTTTCTCAATCAATTTAGTGAGTGAAATGATTATTCTTTTTGAATTGACTATAAATTAGTCTTTTTTGTATGGAAAATTAACGAGGTTGCACCACATATTGCAAGATAACTCGAAAATGGATTGTCTAATTGGGTTTAGAAAAAAAATAATAATAAAAAAATCTAAATCAAATCATTTACAAGTTATACCTACATGATATTTTTTAATCTGCATAATAGTTCCAGAGTTATAAAAACAATTATTTTGAATAAAATTAAATTTCTTAGAAAATTTTAAAATTTTTTTATTTTTAAAAAATTATAAAAAATCAAAAATAAACAAATATGTTCTTTTTTTTCTTTAATCATAAAGCTAAATACATATGTAACAAATAAAATGTCGACTTTATCCCAAAAATTATATTTTTAACAAAATTATAAAAAACAAAAAAAAAATGTTTTTAGAAAAAAAAAGAAAAATCTAAAAAAATCGAAAACTAACAAAAATGTTAATTTTTCTAGTTTATCATAAAGTTGGATATGTAAAAATAAAATAATACACTTTTTATTTTAAAAGCTACTGAAATATCGCAATTATATACAAAAATAAAATTAAAAAAAAAAAATTTTAAATTGTTTATTTTTTTAAATTTTAAAAAAACCGAAAACGATTCAAACTGCTTATTTTTCCTCTTTTAGCTTAAAGTTGGATATGTAGCAAATAAAATGAGCTATATTGCATTAAAACCGCTGTAAAAATATCACATTTATTAACAAAAATGAAATTTTTTACAAATAAAAAAAAAAAATCTTCTAAAATTGAAAACGTTCAAAACTGTTTCTTTCTATACCCTACACCACAGGTGTAAAGGGTATAATTAAGTTTGTCATTCCATTTGTTATTTCCACAATTTTCATCGGAGAGCAAAAAAGTTTATATTTTCTGGATTCTTGTAAGAAATAATATCGATAGAACGATGTCTGTTCGTCTGTTTGTCAGTTAAAATGACGTTTATGAAGTCCATCGATAACTGTCATATATAATACAGTCGTTACCCGGTTTAACGAATGATATATTGCCAGGCTAATATGTAAAATCGAAAAATTCATTAAATCACGAATATTTTTACTAATAAAAATACTTTAAAAGATTTATTTTAAAGTTCACATTTTCACTTTTTAACGTTAAAACACAATTTAGTTATCTTATAAAAACAAAAGTGAAAAAATTAATTAAAAAAATTAAAATTCTTAAGAGTTTTTCATGAAAAGCAATAATTTTCATTTTTTTTTTTTTTCTTGAATAATAGATTTTTCCAACACATTTTATTGTTTAAATTACATAATGTCTAGATTAGAGATTTTTTTTTATCAAGACAAACGTCAAACTTAACGCGAATTTGTGGAAGGTGGCAACAGTTGCACAAAAACAACAATATGGCGTATTCATTATTGTTTTTTTATATATGCATTTTGACAACTGTAACAACCAAAATAATAATCAGCTGTTTGACTAATGTTACCTTGTTTACATTCGCATTGATTTTGACGTTTGTTTTGATAAAAATTTGTCTAATTTAGACACTAGGTTACAAAGAATTTAAGAAAATTGTGGTCTATTATAGTCGGATGCATAGGCGTTTAATACTGGAGAGTGGGCTTTTGAACCCAGCAATTGTTCTGAAATGTTTATAATGTTAAATTGTCTCAATAAGTAATTATGAATCGAATGGATTTTTTTTAGCGAAGGTCCACTCATTTTTCAGAATAAATGCTACACATAATATGGTGGTACCGGTTAAAATGATATTGTACAAAATACAAACGTGAGCATATTTAAAAGAAATATAACTGATTTGAAACGTTTTCTTAATTTGATTTCATTTACTGATTTTTTATAAGAAAATAGTTCTCAAAGTTTCGATGACTCGTTGGAGCATTTCGACTGGTAACTGGCGAATGACACGCGTGATGTTTTCCTCCAAGGCCTGAAACGAAGCGGATTTGTCCGCATAAACTTTAGACTTTACATATCTCCACAGGAAAAAGTCTAACGGTGTGATATCACACGATCTTGGTGGACAATCTACCGTCCCAAAACGTGAAATTATGTGCTCACCGAAATGTTCTCTCAATAAACCCATTGATTGATGCGATGTGTGGAAAGTGGCATCGTCTTGCTGAAACAAAATGTCGCCGAGATCACGGGCTGCAATTTAGGCATCAAATAGTCGGTTACCATGGCACGATAACGGTAGCCATTGACGGTTACGTTCGCACCGGCATCCTTTTTAAAGAATATGGCCCACAAACCACACCAAACCGTTGTTTTTTCTGGATGAAGTGGCAGTTCTCGAAAACGTCGCGTCTTCTTGGAACTTTTCAAGAGCCCATAGAGCAAGGCAATGTCGCTTGGGAAGGTCGAGCGGCTTTAGTTGTTACACAAACTGTATTTTGTACGCTTTCAATTTAAGATCTCGACGTAAAATGCGCCAAGTCGTCCCATACGTCAGACCGAGTTGCTCCACGGTCTTCGTGTACACTCTCACCTACGTCCGCTATATTTTCTTCACAGCGTGCTGGAACTTGTCTATTCGGTCGAATATTATCCAATAATGAATGCTGGGTCTCAAAGTGGGTGATGGTGTTGCGAATAGTACGCTCAGTAGGCCGATTATTTTGACCATAAGTTGGGCGAAGTGCACGAAACACATTCCTCACATAACGTGAATTTTCGTAATAAAGTTGAATGATTTGTAAACGTTGTTAAAGCGTAAGTCTAATACTAAACAAAAATAACATGACAGCATGACACGACTCACACGTGATCTGTCAAAAAAGGCTATTGAAAAAAGTATCTCTACTTGAATCACCCTTTATTTACAATTTTAGTATAAACCGGTTAAAGGGTTTTTTTTTAAGTGAAACCGTATTCGAAACCGATTTTTCTTAAATGCTATTTTTCGAATAATTCGTAAACCGGTTTTTTGAACACACTAACACATACTAATCTAAAGTAATACACAGAGGTTTTCAGTTAAATTCAAAATTTAAATACAAGGCATTCAAATGATCATTTATTATTATACCAATGTATATAGTTTTTAAGATAATTTACTCTTTTTTGTATTATAACGATCTCGTAATTATGTTTCAGTTCAATTTTATGCAAAAATATTTCACAATTCTTAATTTCCTAACAATATCGAGGAAAAAATTATAAGAAATTCTACATAAATTCTATAAATTTGTATAATCAATTGGTCAAATATGCAATTAGTTAGTACTAACTACTTTTTTCCATTTAATAGTAAAATTTATTTGCAAATTTAAAATGTAAAATTCTTTCTTCCAAATTTTAAATTAAACCCTAATTTTTACCGAAAATGTCCTAAATTTTTTCTCTCATTTCTTTCTATTTTTATAATAACTTAGACTCCGACCAGTATATTATTTTACACACATGTTATCTGGACTTATATATCACTTAGGTTGTGAAAGAATTATGAAAATATATTTATTAGTTCCTGGGTTATTGCATTTTGAAAATTACAAAAAGTGCTTTTTTGTGCTAAATTTTGTTGCAATAGTATAATTGGTTTTCTTTAAAATCAAAATTTAATAAAATTCATTTAAATACATAATTCAAATTTATTATCAAACATATAAAACAATTGCTAGAAGCGCAAGTGAGTCGTGAAATACAGTTTATTGAGTCATAAAAAACACAAGCAGTTTACGATAACCGAAAATAATCATGATATAAATGAAGAAAAATTTGATTTACAGACTGTAGGATCGAAGACAAAATAATAGGAATTTTAAGCGAAAATATCTATTATCACTATAAAAATAATATAATGCAGACTGTAAATCTTTTTGAGTGCAAATCACAAACTAATTTAAGAAAATTTCCAAATATCGTATAAATAAAAAAAGGGCAATTGCTGCTCTAAAAATGCCGTAGCTGCCTAAAATTTTAAATAAATTTTTGTTTTTCTTATCGATTTAGAAAGCAGAAGATTTATTCGAAATTTTTCAATTTATTTTCCTTTTCTTTTTCAGTGAGTTCTGCAGTTTTTTCCCTATTTAAAAATAATAATAATAATAAATCTTATTTTATTTACAACAAAAATTTAATTTTTAACTATTTCACAAATTTAATTATTAATATTTTTTTTTTTTTTTTTCTTTTTTATTTACAGGTTCCAAGGAGAATTCTGTAAGAAAAAACAAAAAACATTAATCATTTCATATTAACTAATTTATTTGGGGCTACAGAAACCTTAAAAAGAATTAAAAACTTTCATTGTTTTTTCTTTGGATTACTGTTAGCGATCACCACTGGCCTGAAGGTGGAACTATGGAACAGCTAAGTAAAGTATGTCTTCAAAATGAAACAATGTTGTCTATTCTTAAAAACGCGTCGAAGAAGTGAAAATTTCCATTAAAAAGTTTAAAAAATTGTTTTTGTTAACCGTACATTTCTAAAATGGAATTTACCGTTTTTAAAAGAGAGAGAGAGAGAAGCGCTTTAAAGTTCTCACGTTTATTACATTTTAAAAATATATGATAAACAAAAACAATTTTTTAAACTTTGTTTTTGTTTTAATGAAAAATTTCACTTCTTCGACGCGTTTTTAAGAATAGACACCAATAGCTTATAAAATATGTAATAATAATGTAAAAAAAGAAATATATAATTTTTATTGTTTTACTGTGATTAAAATGTAAGTACTACTTATTACTTTTAGGATGACATTTTTCTTATAATTGTGTAATAAAACTTTATAATTAATTTTCTGAGAAAATCTATTTAAATCCAATAATGTTGCAGGCCAAAAAATGTTAAAAACAAGCTAAATTTTCTTTAATTTTAATAATTATAACTGATTTAGTGTTACTATATATAACGAAAAAACAAAAACAAATTCCTATATAAATATCATTTAAATGCATAATTTCACTAATAAATATCCCTAAAATCTGAAACTAATACAAATAACCTTTTTAAATTATAATTTAGTTTTAGTGAAAGCAATTAACTTAAAAATTTGTCTAACCAAATTAAATTAATTTTGTTAATTTTCTTCAAATTTTATAATGGTTTCCCTAATTTATATATTTTTAATTTTCCTTAAATTTTCATTTAATATATCAATAATAATAAATAGTTAGTTGTCTTTAATTTGATTTATATCATTCAAAAGTATCAATCACTTATTTTCATTCACTTGTGATCATAAACACTCATTATAATCCCTAATATTGCTAAACAAACTAGTTTAATTATCCCACCCCTGTTGTGTTTTGTTTACTTGTGACGTCACTCACAATTTTATTTGCAATTTTTTTTCAACTTACAAATCCAACTCTTAACACCAGGCGCGCAGAATGTCGCAAAAACCAGCATGTGTTTGCCGAAAACAAATTAAAACAATTTTCGTCACATACTTTTAGGCGAAACATTGCAAAATTACTTGAATCACCCAGTTAAGGATTTTCGCTAAACAGGCTATATCAAATACTTTTCACATCCCTGAAGTATGCTGTGATTTTTTAGCGATTTTTTTGCAAACAATTCGCTTGTTTTATTTCGCACATTCTGTGCGCCTGGTGTTAAGAATTGGATTTGTAAGTTGTAGAATTGCAATTAAAATTTGTGAGTGACGTCACAAGTAAACAAACAAAACAAAGCAGGGGTGGGATAATTAAAGGAATTTAGCAATATTAGTAGATTATATATAATATTAGTGATTATGAGTGAATGAAAATAAGTGATTGATGCTAATTAGAGGAGTTTCGAGATGTTTTGAATTGTAATTAATATTTTTTAAGGGGAATTTAAAGGGATTTTAAAGAAAATTAATGAAATGAAATTAATTCAAATGAATAAAATTCAAATAAAAAAATTTGGAAATTACAAAATTAATGGAATTAATTAGGAAAAATTTAAAACAAAGTGTAGCAGCAAATTAATATCAATTAATAAAATGAAATTAATTTGTATTAAATTTAACTCTAATATAGATAGATAGATGATAATTATAATTAAAAGAACTTAATGATATTTTGGATATTTCTATAAATATTTAGGGAGATTTTGTTAATGAAATATGAATAATTATAGTAAAAATTATTTTACAGAAAATTAATTTTTATTTAAAGGTACTTTGGAAAAACTGAATATAAGTGGTTGAAAATTATGACGTATGACTCAAATTGAGGCGATTCTGTAGGAAATTTATAATGTAAGATGAGAGGAATTTTAATATTAATATTAATAATATTTAGAATTTCTACTTAATTTGTAAATACATACTTATCAAAGTTAATAATATTTTAGAGTAAATAAAACAATTTTTTTAACAAGTTTTTATTTATTTTTTATTTTTTTCTGTTGTGTTTATTGAAATTAAAATTTTTTACTGTTTTTATAGAATCAAACGATTTCTCAGAAAATTTAGCATAAAAACATTTTAAATAAAAATAAATAGTGTTAAAATTTAAGTTTATAATTAAATTTATAGCCACGATGTGATGATATAAATGATAAAACTCAATTGATGTCAATAGTTTCTTCAGATGTCGGAGAACTACTTATTATTTTCTTAAGATATATCATGGGAAAGGTTGGTTAATTTATCGTTTTCTAAAAGGAAACAATAAAAAGAAATTATTAAAATTAATAAAGCTTTTCTAAATATTAAACGGTTTAATAAATAAATGAATAAATATATTAATAAATAAGTAAATTCAGCAAAGTAAACTATATATTTTAATGATATAAATTACATTCTGCTAGTCACAAATTTAAAAAGCTGGGCACCATACTGGTACAGCTAATTGAGCCCGCCAAGTTACAAAAATCTAAAAAAAACGAGGCTAAAAAGGAGTGAACAATTTACCTCTATCTAAATATCTCTTGAACTAAAAGAGATAACCTACTCATATACACGTATTTTTTGTAGGGATTTACAAGGATTATCTATATGTACAATTTTTTCTGCCGAATCATAAATGAATTTTTGGCGATTTAAAAAAAAAATTGCATATCCGAGAGGAAAAACTTTGAAGGTCTACCCACTCAACTAGCCCGAGCCGCTAGGAATCTATGCTGTTTCAAATCAACTTGAAAACACCTGGTTTTTGGCCAAGTGAAATTTTATTGAGTTATCTGTAACAGTTCACAAGTTACACAATTATTAAAAAAAAGCGCTTTGGAACCACTGTGCGTTGAGGTAAAATGTGTCAAAAGTGGCGATTAATTGAATTTAACTTTTGGTAATAAAATTGGGTGCCGAATAAAAATAGACAAAATTATGTAGCAATAAAAAGCATTGGTCTAGGTTGCGTTGTTTTTTTGTTGTACTGAGCTCTTAAATTTAAATATATTTTAAGATATTGGAAAAAAAATCCAATTTTATCAACTTCGAATGTACTTTTCTTAATTAAAGAGTTTCTTAAAGCAACATTTTTAAATGGAACCATTAACTTCAGGTATTTTAGTGTGTTTTTCCTTAAGTATATAAAAATGTTCTTTTTTCCAAATACTTTTATTATTATTATTATTATTACTTTTTGAAAATGGAACTTCATATGTTACAGATTATTTGTTCTACTATTTTTCTAAAGAATAGTACATATTGACTTTTTTTACTGTTCTGAAAAAAAAATTCATGCGCATATATAGCCCGATTTTGGGAACTAAAATTTTAGTGAAAAAACTCCTGTTGCCCTCAAACAAAATACGCTTTACTTTTTTTTCTTTATTGTTTTATCAAACATTACAAGATGGGACAGAATCGAAAATTTTTGAGAATAAATCTGTAACTTCTAATCAACATATCAATATTTAGTGGTTATTTTCCTGAAGTTTGGAGGAAATCTTATATTATACCGGAAGCAGATCTAATTTTTCCAATTATAGAGGTATTTCTTAATTAAATGTTATTCCAAAACTTGATCTAATAGAAGAATTACTTGATCTCACGTTTCACAAAGGAGTTCTAGGTTTCCTCAAGCGCTAGGGAAGATAGTTTAATGATTCTTACATTTCCAAGCAATTATTCACATCTCTCGTAAGACCAATGCTGGTATACGCTTACGTGGTCTGGGATCCTCAATATGAAGTTCATATAATGAAAATTGAAACGATCCAAAAACAATTTCTCTTATTTTATCTTCGTAATCTTCCATGGAAACCTAATATTAATTTACCATCATATGAAAGTCGATTACAGCTTATTAATTTTCCTACTCTTAAAAGTAGGAGAATATATAACATATAGAATATGTAACATCGAATTCGTAATCCCAAATTGTACAACTAGAAATTATACTCCTTTAAAAATCACATATTTTCGAACCAGTTATGCCAGAGATAAAAAATTTTGAATTTGAAATTTGCAAAAATTAAGCAGTAGTCGGACGGAAGGACGGACATTAGAAAAAAATCCAGAAATGCATTGTTTTACCTGTTGATCAATACAAAAACAAAATGTAATCTTTGAAATATTGATATCAACTTTCCCTGAATTAAGCGTCATTTTCCACCCGTTTTACCCCAATGTGAGTTGGACAAACTGACAGACTTAGCTGAAATAAATTAGGATTTCATATGGATATTAGGAAGACTTGAATAATTTGTTCTTAGTGTTAACTATGTTTCGATAAAATTATATATAAACTCTTTTAGCACTAATGGCGATATTTGAGTTTGTTGTAAAATTTAATTTTTCTTTTTTTTTTTCTTTTTTAATTTATAAAAAATAAAGTGTGGTTTTTAGTTCTCTGTGTTCTATATTTATAACAACAATTTTATATAAATTTTTTTTGAAATTGCATATTTTTGTTGTACAAAAACACAAACAATAAATTTTTAATCAATTGTCTGAATTCACACTTTCATAGTTGCACAAATCAAAAACCAAACAAACTCATTACAATAATCACACATTTTTCAATAATTGGACTTGAAAGGTGTTCAACTTGAAAGGTAAATTTATATTTATATTTTGAGAAGCTTCTTGTTTTTTTTTTCATAAGCAAATTGTTTGTTTTGTTTAATATCTACATGCAGAGAAAAAACATGGTTACAGTAATATCACTACAACAATATTATGTTATCATTGTTAATTTTCTTGAACTTTAATAATTCTGTGTTCATGATAACAATGTTATTGTTTAAATTTTGTCATTTAACGTTTACACTCAATAAGAATTTTAATATGGTTGACTGCAAAAAGTAGATGTTTTTAAATATTTTTACCAAAAACAAAATTTTATTAATAAGAAAAATATCATTATTTCTACAACAGTCTTTAACTTGTTCTTAAACCATATTCTGTTTTTAAACCATATTATTATTATTATTATTTCATTATTATTATTATTATTATTATTATTATTATCATCATCATCATCATTATTGTTATTATTGTTATTATTCCCATGAAAATAAAATGTTTCAAATAAATATAATAATTATCCTTTTCACAAACTTAGTGGAAAACTTCAATACTTGTTTGTTTTTAATATTTGTTTTCCAACTTCAATATAATTCTCATTTAGTTTATACATGAATAAATATAAATAGACAGGGTTTGACTATACTCGGTGTGATTGAAGCAATATAATATATCTTGCATTTGAACCTCATAATGTGGTACAAATGAATATAATTAATGAAGAAATAATATATAATATTCAATCTTATCATATATTATTTTCAATAAAAAATTTATAAAAATAATAATTTTTATTAATACGTTTTATTTTAATATGTGATAATATTGAATAATATGACAAAATGAAATAATAATATGATAAGATTGGATAAATATATGATAACATGAGATAATAATATGATAAAATAAAATCATAATATGACAATGTGTTATAATAATATAATAAGATAAGTATAATAATATAATTAAATCAAATCATAATCTGATAGAATAGGATAATGTTGTAGTAAGATTGTTCAATTATATGTAAAACTAGAATCAAACTGGAATCATAATAATTATTACTTATAATCATTTCTATTTTTCCCTGTAATCATATGTGCTAATCATAATATAATATTGCACTTAGACTATAGTCACTACAACTATATTTTTTTCTCTGCGTGTAGATTCACATTGAGGAATCTATATAAATACTAAAAATAAAGCAATAACCAGAAGCAGCTCTTTCATTAAAACTCCAACCAGAAAAATAATGAAATGGGGTAGATGGTGTAAGGAAATAGAAGGGGGCAAGGCATCCAATAACAAATGAATATAAACAATATAAAACAAACGAATAAACGAACGAACATTAATACCAAACAAAAGAAAATTGTTTTTGTTAAAAGAAAAAAAAAAAAAAAAAACACGCTCACAAAATAATGAATAAATTTACGCCAATGCTTAAAGGATAGATGGATAGAGATGGTTGGATGGATGGCTGGCTGGTTGGATGAATAGATGACTGAATGCTTGGTTGGCAGTTTACTTGGTTGGTTGTCGAATTGGTATAAAAAGTATGAATGGCTCTGTGTGAATCGTTTGGTTATAAATGGTTGTTTATTCTCCCCCTATTCAAAGTCAAGGACTTTAGCTTGTTTTAATTAAGTTTTAGTTAAAAAAAAAAGGTGGCACACATACACGCGCTCCACAATAACAAATTATAAGGTGTTTTCTAAAAAGGTAAATGAAATAGTTAAGAAAAACCCGCTAGGAAATTTTTAAAAGGTAGGAACTATCATCTTACATTCCCAGATGTATTTAGTTTATTTATCATAGAAAAATATATATAAAATTAAACTTCAATGACTTAAAAAAATTTATATTTAATTTTAAAAATTTCCTCTTGGGTTGCCAAAAGTTTCCATTATATTCTATAAATTTAAATATTGCTGCTATAGTAGCTGCTGTTGATTGTCGCTATATGAAGAACTTCCTTCTACTTCTTCTTGGGGAATCATAAGAAAATTAATTAATTTTTCCCCATTATTGAATAACATATTATGTTTATAATTCAATTAGAAATGGTTAGCATAATTTCATAATACAATTCAATAACTTGGGCTAATGGAAATATTTTCAGAATATTTCTTTACTTTAAGTTAGTCTTAGTGGTAGTTTAACTTATTTAATTTACTTAAAAAGAAAACATATGTTATTGTAATTAACATGTGAGATCACTATTAATAAAATATATTCCAAATATTATAAAACCATAGAAAATTGTTAAAACTTAAATGAGTCAAAGTAATTTTATATATAATTAATATCTTCAAAAAAAAAATCCTCTGCGCAAAGAGCTTCTATAAAAAGCTATCTGAAGATATTTCACAGCACTCGTTAGTCATTCTTAGGAACACAGAAAAACTAAAATAATTCGTCAAACCAGTCCCCCATCCTTAAAAAATTCTATAATTTTTTTTCTTATTTAATTTAAATTTCTTTAATTTCTTCTAAATACTCTCATTTTCTCTTAAAATTATTCCCCCTTAACTTAATTTCGAAACTTCCATAATTTTTCTTTTTTTATAAATCTCAAGATTAATAACACAATAACGTTTTTCATTTAATGCAAAATAGAAATAATTCTTAATAGAATACCAAAAAAATAATAAAACTCATAATTTTTCTATTCATGGTTTCTATGCATCTAAAGAATTAGAAAAAATAGAAATTATTTCCTTATTTTCTTTGTGTGTGTATTTTTTTTTTTTTATATATATATATAAAATCTTAAGAGTCCTTTGATGGCTCATTTGAATTTGTCAATTGTTCATTTAAATCCCATTCTAAAAAAATATAAGACTTCAGTTTCGTTTTCTATGAACTTTTCTAGATTTTCTTTATTATACAAAAAAAATTTTTTTTTTGGAATATGAAACATGTAAATAGCATTAGATATTTTGAACAGAAAATCAGAAAGATAAAGCAATTAAATGTTGAAAAGAAGTAGTCTCTAGAATAGAATATAGCTTAGTATTATACTGAACAGACTAGGACATACTAAAGACTAGTCTATAGAATAGACTACTGACAGGACTATAGAATAGTTTATAGAATAGTCTTTAAAAAAGACTAGTCTATAGAGTAGACTATAGTTATTCTATAGAATAGTCTACAGAATAGAATATAGTTTAGTTTATAAAATAGAATACTGTTTAGTTTAAATAATATACTAATATAGACTAGTCTATAGAATAGACTATAGTCTATAGACTAGTCTATAGAATAGACTAGTCTATAGAATAGACTAGTCTATAGAATAGACTAGTCTATAGAATAGACTAGTCTATAGAATAGACTATAGTCTATAGACTAGTCTATAGAATAGACTATAGTCTATAGACTAGTCTATAGAATAGACTATAGTCTATAGACTAGTCTATAGAATAGACTATAGTCTATAGACTAGAATAGACTATAGTCTATAGAATAGACTATAGTCTATAGAATAGACTATAGTCTATAGACTAGTCTATAGAATAGACTATAGTCTATAGAATAGACTATAGTCTATAGACTAGTCTATAGAATAGACTATAGTCTATAGACTAGTCTATAGAATAGACTATAGTCTATAGACTAGTCTATAGAATAGACTATAGTCTATAGACTAGTCTATAGAATAGACTATAGTCTATAGACTAGTCTATAGAATAGACTATAGTCTATAGACTAGTCTATAGAATAGACTATAGTCTATAGACTAGTCTATAGAATAGACTATAGTCTATAGACTAGTCTATAGAATAGACTATAGTCTATAGACTAGTCTATAGAATAGACTATAGTCTATAGACTAGTCTATAGAATAGACTATAGTCTATAGACTAGTCTATAGAATAGACTATAGTCTATAGACTAGTCTATAGAATAGACTATAGTCTATAGACTAGTCTATAGAATAGACTATAGTCTATAGACTAGTCTATAGAATAGACTATAGTCTATAGACTAGTCTATAGAATAGACTATAGTCTATAGACTAGTCTATAGAATAGACTATAGTCTATAGACTAGTCTATAGAATAGACTATAGTCTATAGACTAGTCTATAGAATAGACTATAGTCTATAGACTAGTCTATAGAATAGACTATAGTCTATAGACTAGTCTATAGAATAGACTATAGTCTATAGACTAGTCTATAGAATAGACTATAGTCTATAGACTAGTCTATAGAATAGACTATAGTCTATAGACTAGTCTATAGAATAGACTATAGTCTATAGACTAGTCTATAGAATAGACTATAGTCTATAGACTAGTCTATAGAATAGACTATAGTCTATAGACTAGTCTATAGAATAGACTATAGTCTATAGACTAGTCTATAGAATAGACTATAGTCTATAGACTAGTCTATAGAATAGACTATAGTCTATAGACTAGTCTATAGAATAGACTATAGTCTATAGACTAGTCTATAGAATAGACTATAGTCTATAGACTAGTCTATAGAATAGACTATAGTCTATAGACTAGTCTATAGAATAGACTATAGTCTATAGACTAGTCTATAGAATAGACTATAGTCTATAGACTAGTCTATAGAATAGACTATAGTCTATAGACTAGTCTATAGAATAGACTATAGTCTATAGACTAGTCTATAGAATAGACTATAGTCTATAGACTAGTCTATAGAATAGACTATAGTCTATAGACTAGTCTATAGAATAGACTATAGTCTATAGACTAGTCTATAGAATAGACTATAGTCTATAGACTAGTCTATAGAATAGACTATAGTCTATAGACTAGTCTATAGAATAGACTATAGTCTATAGACTAGTCTATAGAATAGACTATAGTCTATAGACTAGTCTATAGAATAGACTATAGTCTATAGAATAGACTATAGTCTATAGACTAGTCTATAAAATAGACTATAGTCTATAGACTAGTCTATAGAATAGACTATAGTCTATAGACTAGTCTATAGAATAGACTATAGTCTATAGACTAGTCTATAAAATAGACTATAGTCTATAGACTAGTCTATAGAATAGACTATAGTCTATAGACTAGTCTATAGAATAGACTATAGACTAGTCTACAGAATAGACTATAGACTAGTCTACAGAATAGACTATAGACTAGTCTACAGAATAGACTATAGGCTAGTCTACAGAATAGACTATAGACTAGTCTACAGAATAGACTATAGACTAGTCTACAGAACAAACTATAGACTAGTCTACAGAACAAACTATAGACTAGTCTATAGAATAGACTATAAACAAGTCTCTAGAGTAGATTATAGTTTAGTCTATAGAATAGACTATACTTTAGTATAGCCTATAGTTTAATTTATAGTGTAGTCTAATATGTGACAATTGATTAACTTCCTTTAAAGCTCTTTTAACAAAAACCTTTCTAAAGCTTTTTTTATGCCACAATATAAATAGGGATCAAGTATCTTATGACTCTTTCTTTTCACATTTCCATCCTCTTTTTTTTTTCTTGTTGTAAAATTACAACTTCATCAAACATTCAACTAACAATTTGTAAAGAAACGGTGAAATAATCCTTAGGATATCAAATAAACGCAAATAAAATACATTTCTAAAACTTTGCTACAAAAAATCTACAACCATCTTCTTTAAGCGATTGCGCAATTGTTGATGAACAAAAAATTCTAAAGAATTATGTAGATTTAAGAAGAAAAATTATCTAATGAAATGGAAAATTATATGAAATTGAAAGGAAACTAGAAACAATTGCAAAAATTTTAAAATTGTCATATTTATGATTCTCTTTATTTTTTTTTTTTTTGTTTTTTGCAAAACATAATTAAGCGATCGTTATGAAAGTGATATTTTTTTTAAAGACAATAAAATGAACATTCAACGACAGTTTTGAAAAAGTATTTATTTAGATTATCTCTAAAAACAAAAGAGAACATTTAAGATTTAACATTTTAGATAAAATTTTGGCAAAGAAGAAATATTCTTTCCTAAAATTACACACATGCATTTCTTTTAAAATGAAAATTGATACTTTTTTTTTTTTGCATACATTGACTGTTATATGTGTATTTGAAGGAATGTCATATGAGGAATTTTAGGAAAAATCAGTCAATATCTTTAGTAGTGAAATCACTGCTCGCTCTCTAACAAAACAAAAAGAAAAAAAAAAACAATATCCCAGCTATTGGGCAAAAATCCTTGCAAATAAAAAAAGATAAAGAATGACATATGCACACACCCATATGTGTACTTGAAATATCCTTTGAGAGGACACTTTTTGAATATGAACAATACATAACAGATTTGCCAAAGACGATTAGAATGACAAAAACATCCATACACACACACATGAGAAGACACTTAAAAACATTGCAAAAATTGAAAAAAAAATATTATACAAACTGATAAAGGATATTGTTAAGAGTTGCTTTGAATAGAGAGAAAGAAAGAAAGAAAAAAAAATAAATAAAAGAAAATATTTGCTAGAAAACTTATTAAATGAAATACGATAATCTGAGCCTTAACCGCAAATAAACTGATAAAGATTAAACAATTGAAAATAAAATGAATGAAAGAAAAGAGGAAAAAAACTATTGACCATTTGCGCAAAAAAAAAAACAATTCTTTCTATGTAATACCAGAGAATTTGTTCGATACTGATTAAGAATGAAATAAAAGGAGAAGAGTAAGGACTAGAATAATTGGAATTTATTCGGATGAGTAAGTCAGTAAAAAAAAAACAGAAAGCTAATAATGAATTATATTTAGATTTGCATGAGGTATGCGTGAATTTGTTGTATTTTATATTTGGAATTATAAAAAGTGAGAATATTATATCCGGCTTGGCCGAATCTTTGTACCCACCATCCGCAAATTTTTGAAAATTTCATCTTATATGTGAGGTGAACTGTAAAGTGGGTGGATTAGGTCCATTTTTTGTTTTCGAGTTTACTTTGGTATTTGGACTATTTGTACATAATTTCGTTGATGTTTCAACTTATATGGGAGTTGGGCGGTAAAGTGGGCAGACCAATTGCATTTTTTTCCGAGTTTATATTGGTCTTTGAACATTATTTTTTTTTTTTTGTAAAAGATATCGGTCGAAAAGTATAAGCTAGTATCTGGTCCATAACTTTTTTGTTTATGAACCAATTTGGCTCATTTTGAATACCTTATCATATAAGACAAATATTCGAGCCAAATTTCATACCCCTAGGATGTCCGCCTAGAGCCCTATTCTGCTTTCAACAAACAGACAGGCAGACAGACGGACAGACACAGTTAGATCATCTTAGATTTTCACCAGGTCTTAGAATATATAAAATTTATGAGGTCATGAACGATTATTTCGACATGTTACACTCGGAATGACAAAACCAATATACCAATCACCCCCCCCCCCCCCCCCCCATCATTTCTTGATGTTGTTTATAAAAATTGCACTTGAAAAATATTTAGTAACTTTTATTGGGCAAATTTTTGTCTGCAGGAAATATTCTCATGAACAAATTAATAAACCGAATTAAATGAAATTCTCCTAGAATGTTTGTTGTTTTCCTCAGCAGTTTGTTATTTAAAATATTTAACTGAGGAGTATTTTGAGTAGAAAAAAAAATTATGGAACTAATATTTTTGATTTTAAATTTTTTCCTCCAAATATTAACCTTTTTTTCCTTTGCCATATAATAATTTTATTTAAAAAAAATATTTAGAGATGATTCAAATGAATTATACAAATGTGAAGGATTACCTTATATTTTGAATTGAAAATGATTTATAATTAATTTCCCAAGTTAAAAATAAAACACCTTAAGTATTCCTTTCCTCAGCTATTTTTTTTTTTTTTTTTATACAAAAGAAAAAAATCTTTATTTTTTATAAAAAACTGAGCCCAAAAATATATGTTTAAACTAAAACTGCAAATCATATTATTAAGGTTTTATATATTTTGTTCCTTTATAAATGCATATGTATTCACTTAATATTATTTTTATCCTGTTTACTGTCATTCATTTTAATGGACATAAAAAGATAACATCATTTCTGTTTGTTTATATTCATTTAATGTTATAGTTTGGTCCAGAATACTTATTTATATTCTCTCACTTTTTATAATAATTTCTTGCTTTTTTTTTTATTGAAAATCATGTCAAATAAGCTTCTGATTAACAACAACCACCAGTATGTGGCCAGTGGCTACGATGGGAAAAATTTGTTTTCAAGCATTTGGTAATAAAATGCTTAAGTGGATCACGGTGTATAACATTTTTTAATTGAGTTGGTCCGGTGAAGAATGATTAAACGGAATTCCTTTTATGTCTTTTATATTATAAAAAACACAAATTATGGGGATTTTTTAAGTGAAAAGAAATATTTATTGAATTTAAAAATAAACTAAGAATGAATAAACTAAGTGAAATTACATACATTTCTACTATTTTTATGATTAATTTAAGAACTAATTTAGTTTAGTCATGAAAAGTACAGACAGGCACTCTGAAATACTTTCAAGAGAAAGAAATTAAATTTCTTTTGTAGAAATATAATAACAATATCGATGACAAAAGGGCTACATTTTCCAAAAATAGGAAATATTATTTGGAAATTTTGTAGATTTTGTAAAATGAGACACAAAATTTGATATTTTGTATGAAAAATTAAAAAATCTAAAATTGGCTGTTAAATCTTTGAAAAAGCTTTAAATGGAGAAAGGACATAAATCTGCGATCTCTTTTATTCTCACCCAAAAATCGCTGTTTTGTATGAAAATCAAAAAAATCTAAAATTGTCTGAAGATTCTTTAAATGAAAAAATGACTTAAATCCGTGATCACTTTTATTTTTCATCAAAAATCGACATTTTATATGAAGAATCTAAAATTGACTGTAAATCCTTTAAAAACGCTTTAAATAGAAAAAGGACGTAAAAAATCTAAAATAGACTGTAGATCTTTTGAAAACGCTTTAAGTGGAGAAAGAATTTTAATCTACGATTGCTTTTATTTTTCATCAAAAGTCGATATTTTGTACGAAAAATCAAAAGATCTAAAAATGGCTGTAGATCCTGCAAAAACGCTGTAAAAGTAAAAATGAAATTAATCTGTGATCACAATAATTTTCACCCATAAATCGATATTTTGTACGCAAAACCAAAAACATTAAAATTGGTTGTAAAAAACGCTTTAAGTGGAAAAGAGACGTAAATCTGTGATCACTTTTATTTTTCATCAAAAATTGGTATTTTTTATAAAAAATCTAAAATAGACCCTTTAAAAACACTTTAAAAGAAAAAAGTAGGTAAACCCGTGATTACTTTAAATTTTCATTAAAAAATCGATCATTTGTATGAAAAATTAAAAAACTCTAAAATTTGTTGTAGATCTTTTAAAAATGCTTTAAATGGAAAAAGGACTTAAATCTGTGATCACTTTTACAACAAAAATCGTTATTTTGTATGAAAATCAAAAAAATCTAAAATTATCCGAAGATAATTTAAAAAGGTTTTAAGTGGAAAAAAGACTTAAATCTGTGATCACTTTTGCTTTTCATCAAAAATCGACTAGTTATATGAACAATCTAAAATTAACTGTAGATCCTTTAAAAAAGCTTTAAATAAAGAAAGGTCGTGGGATAAGTTTTATTTTTCATCAAAAATCGATATTTTGTACGAAGAATCAAAAGTTTAAAAATTGACTGTAGATCCTTTAAAAACGCTGTAAATATAAAAATGATGTTAATCTGTAATCACATTTATTTTCACCCAAAAATCAATATTTTGTATGCAAAAGCAAAAAAAAAACAAAAAACAAATTAAAATTGGCTGTAAAAACGCTTTAAAGAGAAAAAAGACTTAAATCTATTATCACTTTTATTTTTCACAAAAAATTGATATTTTGTATGAAAAATCAAAAGATTTAAAATTGGCTGTAAATTCTTTAAAAACGTTTTAAATGAAAAAATTAATTTTTTGTATAAAAAATTTTAAAAATCTAAAATTGGTTGTAGATCTTTTAAAAATGCTTTGAATGAAAAAATCGATATTTTGTATGAAAAATCAAAAAAATTTAAAATTGGCAGTAGATCCTTTAAAAAAAAAAACTTTAAATGTAGAAAAGACCTAAATTTGTGAACGCTTTTATTTTTCATGAAAAATCAATATTTTGTATGAAAAATCTATTGTTCTACAGCCAATATTTAAATTTAAAAATGTTTTAAATGGAAAAAGTACCTAAATCTGTTTTAAAAGGAAGATATTTTTTTAATACCCCACACCACCAATGCTGATGTTTGTAACGCACAGAAAAAAATCATCCAACACCCACCTTAAAGTATACCAATCGACTCAGAAACACTTTTTGAGTCAATCTAACGATGTCTATCCGTCCGTCCGTCTGACTGGCTGGCTGTTCATATAAACCTTGTGCACAAAGTACAGGTCGCAATTTTAAAGATAATTCAATGAAATTTGTCAGGTAGGATTTTCATTTCATAAGGACGAAGCCTATTGAAATTGGTTATGATCGGTCCATTATTTCACCTAGCCCCCATACAAATGACCTCACGGAATAGAGGTTTAACGACCTTAAATATAGCAATATTTTAATGAAATCCTGTTTCTCAAAACACGATCTAATATTCATGAATTATGATGTTCCAATCCATGCATCTAACAACACAATTGAGTTTCGAAATTTTAAACGTATTAATAATGTCAGATTAGTTGATGAGTTTACCAGAATAGATTGGTATTGCATTTACCACATGTCATCTGTAAATGATCAACTGGTCTTTTTAGAGCGAAACATTGCAAATTTATTCAATATAGTTGTACCTCTTCAATCAAAGAAAGTTAATAACCGTCAAAAGCCTTGGTTTACAATGGAAATCAAGCGCCTTATAGTAGATAGAGACTCAGCTTACTCCAGATGGAAGCGTTACAGAACAAGTGACCTATATAACGTCTTTCGTATAGCTAGAAAAAAAGTTGTAAAAACAATTAGAGCCGCAAAGACTAAATATTTTTCTGAAAAATTTACTAATTTAATCGATACAAAGAAAACTTGGAAAACTATTAAGGAAATTGGTATAGGAAATAACAAAAAGCAGCAGTGTAATAGTGGTATATCAGATCCAAATAAATTAAATGGAAGTTTCGTAAATATTCCAATGATTCAAGCTGACCACACATATTATATCAATCATCGTGTCGAGAATCATCCCGATAGTATGTTCAACTTTGTGTGCGTAAGTCAATTGGATGTTCTCAAAAGCTGTCTGTCCATAAAATCTAATGCCACTGGTGTTGATGACATTCATCCGACTTTCTTTAAAAATTCTTCTACCATTACTTCTACCATTAATCACATTTATTTTTAACAAAATTATTATGACATGCGTTTAACCACTAAGATGGAAGCAAGCAAAAATACTTCCAGTACCAAAATCATCCAATGAATATCGGCCCATAGCTATACTGCCATATCTGTCAAAAGCATTTGAAAAGCTTATACACAAACAAATAACTCAGTTTTTATGTAATAATAACCTTTTAACTGAGAAACAATCTGGTTTCCGAGCGAAACATAGTTGCATTACTGCGTTAACTGATGTAGCCGAGGATATTGGACATGAAGTTGATAATGGATGTGTTGTTTTGTTGGTGTTACTGGATCATTCAAAAGCCTTTGATACTGTAGATCATACGATATTGATTCAAAAACTTGAAAAGTTTATGTATTTCTCCTTCACTTCCTGTAAACTTATTGCTTCATATCTTGAAAATCGAACACAACGTGTTGAAATCAATACCTCAACAACATCACCTTTTCTTCCACTTATTAGGGGTGTACCACAGGGATCCATTCTTGGACCTCTTCTTTTTGCAATTTACGCTAATGATCTCCTGATCAACTACTTTACTGTGACATAAGAATGTACGCTGATGATGTCCAGCTATATATTAGTAACAAAAATAAGGACTTTAAAGAATGTGTAGCAAAACTAAATGAGGATTTAGAACGAGTTTCGATATGGGCAAATATAAACGGACTAAGCTTAAATCCTACAAAATCTAAATGTTTAGCAATACGTAAAAGATTACAGAGAAATATTAACTCATTTAACATATGCATCAATACTCAGCGAATTGAAATTGTAAGCAAGGCAAAAAATCTTGGCGTAATTTTTAATGATACTCTAACCTGGATAGATCATGTACTACAAACTTGTGGTAAAACTTACTCGATGCTAAGAATTCTATGGTCCACGCAGTACTGCATACCAATCAAAATAAGTTTGTTAATTGCAAAAACGTATTTAATACCGATATTAACCTATGGCTGTGAAGTTTATACAAGTTGTGATACCACCAGTAAATTAAAGCTAAATTCTACCTACAACAATATCGCAAGGTATGTTTTTGGAATGCGAAAAATTGATGCAAATGGCAATTACCAGAGTATCACGCCTTATTATAAGAAAATATATGGGGTGGAGATTGAGAACTTGCTGAATATACGAGTCCTAATATTTCTTCATAAAAAATATAACAACTCGTGAGCCATACCAACTGTTT
This sequence comes from Protocalliphora azurea, assembly GCA_932274085.1. Classification (NCBI taxonomy): domain Eukaryota; kingdom Metazoa; phylum Arthropoda; class Insecta; order Diptera; family Calliphoridae; genus Protocalliphora; species Protocalliphora azurea. The sequence continues at coordinate 4,912,720 of OW026522.1, read as the reverse complement.
AATAAACTGAGATTTAGTACACTTGTATGAAACAAAAATCTTATACAATTTCGATATCATACTTTAATATCGGAGTGGCAATTCTTCATTAACGCTATACGTCTTTGGAACAATATTCCTCGATCATTTAAAGTTATCAGAAACGCATTACAATTTAAGAAATTTTTTATTTTTAACTTTTATTAACATACCAACAAATTTTACACTACTTTAAAACAAAATTTATATCACTTTAAAGACAAAATTTGTATAATTAATAACTTATGTTTTTTAATATTTAATGTTTCTTGTATTAAGTGTTTCTTGTACTAAATGTATTCATATTTCTCTATAAACAATAACATCATAAGATTTCTACTTTTTAAGACGAAAGTTTTGTTGTAGAAGTTACAAATAAAATAAAAATAAATAAATAAATAAATAAATTTGGTGTTATCAAGTTTTGCATAAGTGTCAATCTTTGTGCCAAATTTCATGAACATCGGTCCATAATTGACCATAGCTCCCATATAAAACCCTTTCTTTCGAAAATCACTTTAACGAGCATAAATCAAGTATCAAGTTTATATTCGATACAAATAAGTTTAATATATAAGTAGAAATCACAGTGACAAATTTTATGAGGATCGCTCCATAATTTACCATAGCTCCCATATAAGCCCACTTTCGGGAGTCACCCTAAAGTGCATAAATTCATATAAATGTTAATATTCGCGTAATATTAGTTAAGTATCGGTCCATAATTGTCCACATGTCTAATATAAGACCCTTCTACGAATTTTGATGGACATACACAAAGGTGTGGGGTAACATATGGTCGGGCTTGACCGACTATATCTTTCTTACTTGTTTTTTAATTGATATTTTTGAACAAATTTTATGAGGCCCGCGACGATTATTAAGAAACAAATAAAAAAAAAATTATTCCTGGTTTTTTTTTCAAGAAGAAAAATGTTAAGCTTTTTCCCCGTTAACAAATTCCTTAGTTACACATAAAAATTCTTCTTGCTACTGAACGTGATTATACCCACCAATAACTAATCATATCACTTGTCCCAAACTATTGTACTAATTATGGAAATTCAACAAATGAACCTTTTTTTTTAAGTACAGTCTAGTGCAATATGAACACACACATACATACACAGACTTGGACAAATGAGTTTTTAAACTCTAAACGTACATACCCTGCCAGCAATTAGGTGATAGTTTTATCCGCTATCAGAAAAATGACTCTTTCTAGTATTCTCAAGATGTTATTTTGCTGTTAGTAAACAAGCGAAAATTCATTTTGACAAATTTACTTTGAAAACAACAAATAAATTTGGATTTATTTGTTGTTTTTAATAATATAAAATTTCGAAATATATCTGCGTTTCGCTCATAAAAATATGTATATTTTTTAGTGAAATTGAACCCATATATGTATGTTCATCAAATCTTTTAAATAAATTTTTAAAGTTGTTAGGCTTTTCGAAATCAAAAATATCCTGTTCCAATTTATCAAAATATATCTATATTTTTTTTTTACTAATTCTGCTCCTCCACCACGTTTTTACACAATTCTTTTTTTCGATTTTTTTTTTTATTCTTTAACTTCTAATCAGCTGGATGGATTTATACAAGATTTCACATAGAAGTAGCAGAGGAGCGTATAGTTTTTAATTTGGATGAGGGCTCCATATTCCCTTCAGGAGCATATGAGGTATTTGGGGCACATAGGGCTCAAAATAGGTTAACTCTGACATAGAAAATATTTCATCGCTTGCCAATTTTTTTTCCTATCTGATTTCAAATATTTTACATAATGAAGAATTATGTTAGCTAATAAATATTATATCTGTAATAAAATCTCTTTTAGTTAGTTAGGATATCTTAACGAAATTTTCGTTGATTGTTTAAAATGAGAAATAAATTCACATTTTTCTAGAGATTAGAATTCAAAATCCTTAAACACATATTATGGATTCCTATATTGCAAGAAATCCTATATATGCTATGTCATTTCTATAGTGATTTTTCGTTGCAGCAGAGTATATTATTTTTTAAATATGAAAATTTTAGATATAGGTTTGTTGTGGTAAATTTCCTATACCATCCCTACCCCCGTGGATTCGCGCCTGATTTAAATACTTATTTTTTTTTTATCATTAATTTGGTGTAGTTTTATATCTAAAAATTCTTCTCTTAAATTGAATTTTAAAATATGAATATTTTCCTAAGCACAATTAAAACCGATTTTGAATAACCGTAAATGACTCTAATTCTTCACAAAAAAAAAAAAAAAAAAAAAAAAAAAAAAAAAACAAACACTTAATAGTGTCATTTAAAAAGTATCAAAATTGCGATACAGTTTTACCCGAACCACGACTTTTTTTATTAAAATTTAAAATAAATATGGATACTATTTAGTCAAAGTTTGGATAGTAATGTTGATAGTATTAAGTTAGAATTTCGACAGAAATAGTGACTTTTTCTGTTTCTCAAAATGACTCCAATTTGACACATAAAAAAAAGCACTTAATAGTGTCATTAAAAAAGTATTAGAACTGCTGCACACGTCTTCCCCCACGGTGACTCTTCTTGGATAAGAAAATGATATCATATTCGACTGTTAAAAACAACTTGAGGTTACTCTTTAGTGCAAATTTGGATAGAAAATGTTGGCAGGCTAGCTTTATCCTATTTTTTTTATTTAGGGCGTAAAATAGGGCAAAAGCTCTCCCTCCCTATATCTTCCTAACTAATCAATCGATTTTCATGAAATTTGGCAGGCAAATAATATAACATCTGGAAGGAACTATAGCCTATAATTTTTATTATTTAGGACGGAAAATGGGGCAAGATGAATAAAAGCTCCCTCTCCCTATATCTTCTTAAATAATAAACCGGCTTTCTTAAAAATTGACATGCAGACACTGTAAAATGTGAAAGGAACTTAAAGATATAAATTTTTTGGAAATTCCAACATTTAGGGCGTAAAATAGGGAAAAACGGGTAAAAGATACCCCTATACATGCCTTTTTTTTATTTTCTTGAAGGTATATAAATATATTTTTATTATTCAATAATTAAAAAAGGGTGTAAATGCAAGTCAAAAATTATAATTTATAAGTATTCTGTTTTTTTTTTTTTTTTTTTTTTTGCTTTAAAAAAATTAATTTGGCCAAAATTTATAGAAAATTACCCTTCATCGATTAATTGTCAAGAAACATCTTTATTTTTATTTAAGAGTTCAGAAATTCATTCTCGACAACATTTAAGATTACAATTACCAAAAGTAATATACCTTTTTAATAAATAACATATTAATTATTGATTCAAGAGAACAATTTAATACTTGTTTGGGTGTATAACATTATTTTATTTTATTTTTTGTTCAATTTCAAACTTCCGTTACGACCAGGCAAAAGATGAAAGATGTTGTGAGTAAAAATTATGCAGAAAATTGTTCTTTTTGAAACGATATAACTTTTACTTCATTTTTTTATTTATTTATTTGTTTTTTTTTTTTGATTCATGGCCAAAAGTTTCCATATGGCTGCTCCTATGTGCAATGTAACAATATTTATATTAACTTATATATAAAGAGAGAATAACTTTACAACCAGTGAGAAATAATCATAAAAAAGAACATTCTTTCAAAGACATGGGTTAAAATCACTAATCACGGATGGCAAACATGGTACTTTTTTTGGTACATTTTTATATCCGTTGGTACCATGACTCATTTGGTACAATTTAATATGATCAGATTTTTATATTTCTTATTTAAATTACAACATCTTTTTTTTTTATTATAGAACATTAGTTGGAGGTTGAATCCAAAATATTTAACAGAACTTTATAAGTTAACTTTTCCATTTTATTAAATAATGCATTCATAAAGTAATAAAATTTATCAATTTGGAAATGCATGTATTTATATCAATATAAACCTTTATATTTTCAAAAACAAGAATGTTATAATAAATGTGATGTATCACTTTCGGAAAATAATGTTTAAATTTTTTGTAGTATGTAGATAGTTGTATATATTATTCAACAAATAATATTAACAATTAATTGAAGCGAATTAAAAAAAAAGTTGAGAAAAATTGTACAAAGATTCTGCAATATTTTAAAATTGTAGCTGTTCTTGGATAAAAAATATTTCCGAAAAATATAATTTTGAGAAAAACTTATTCAATTGTTCCCCCTTCGTAAAATATTTTCCCAAATAATAAAACAAATTTTAAGTTAATAAATATTTACCCCCTATACCTTAAAACTTTGAAATAATTCTTAACAAATTTCTAATATAAGGCATCGCACATTTTTTTATAATATTTTAAAAGATCGCAAAAAGTTGCAGCCAATATTATATATAAATAAAAACCTAACAAATTATGATAAAATAATTTGGATATATTTATTATTACATACCAAAAAAATCATAACAATATCTTCAATATTTTCTCAAATGATATCATATTCGACTGTTAAAAACAACTTGAGGTTACTCTTTGGTGCAAATTTGAACAGAAAATGTTGGCAGGGTAATTGTATCTGTTGTAAGTTTGTTTATTTTTCTCTGTTGTATTCTGTTGTATTCTTCATTCATTTGTCCTGAATTGTGTCAGTCATTCATTTATTCTTTCATTCATTCTCTTGACTTGTTTGGTAATACATAATAATAATAATAATGAAACAAGAATTTTTAGTACTTCATACACTTGTTATCGCATTAGTTCTGGTGTTCGTTTAACAAATGCACTTTATATTCTTCTTTTATTTATGTGTGTGTGTGTGTTTTTTTTTTCTCTCTTTATAATTTTCATTTTATATATTTATACATACATTTTTCTGTTATTTTTCTCTGTAAGACTCACACAATGTTTGTTATTGTTTTATTAATGGCGGGTAAGTGTAGTATCTTGTTTTTGCATTCAACTCTTCTTATTTATTCATTCATTTAGAGCTCATTCATTTATTTATTCATTTCCATTCAATTCATTTAAAAATTTTTTAATTCATTCTACTTTTTTTTCGCCTGGCTGGTGTTTAAGTGTGAGTGTTAGTTCTCCTCCTCCTGCAAAATTCATACTGTGCTTTTGTTTTATTGCACGTCCTAGTATTTTATTTTTATACTTTTCTATTGTTTTTTATATATATTTCTCCTTGAGATCTATAGAATTCTTCTTGTTCTTGTTCTTGTTCTTCGTTTATAGCGTTCGCATACTGTAGCGTCTTTGTTTCATTTCCATACACATTGTTTCACAGGGCTTTTGTTCTTGTTTTTTTTTTCTTTATTTTTTCTATTGTTTTTTTTTTTTTTTTGGAAAATGTAGTCAGTACGTGGAAAACAAAAGACCAGCAGTGTAAATGGGAAAAATTCATTCATTTATGTGCATTTTTATTTAAGGCTGGCAAGGTGTTACACATCCTGTAATCTTTAATTCTATATGTATGAGTGTATAATCACCTACACTCTTTGGAAATTAAACACGTACATAACACACACATACACTTGTATGCGAGTATAGAAGTATTTTTTGAATTAATTGTTAGTGGACTTTAGGTCCTTCTTCTTTGTAATAGTAAGAGTGTGTCTTGTTTAGTTTTTTTTTTTTTTAAGAACCTTAAAAAGGGATTTAGGAATTATGACTTTGACACCTTTGGTGTATTTATATGTATGCGTGAGTGAGTTTTATAAAGTGTCCGCCATTGAAAACTATCAGAAAAACAATAGAAAACATTAAAACTGTTTGATATTCTCAGTAGTTAGAATTTGAAAATTCTAAAGCCCAGCATCCTATCACACATTCCCAGCGATTAATGACTCAGCCGAAATGGCCACCTATTCCTTTAAATCAATGAATGAATGAAACAATAAAAAAAATAAAAGAAAATCCGACAAAAGTCAATTATTTGTGTTTTATATTTATTGGTTATTTGCTCTTTTTTTTTTCTTTGCTCTCTCTCTAATTCCAGTAATTTTTTCTCATAATTCCTAGAATTTCCATGAATGTTATATCCGCTTGTTTCTAAAAAAAAAGGCGTTAAAACCTTAATACTCCAAAAATTAAAAATTGTTACCATTTTATTTCATTGTATCTACGAAAAATTGTCAATAGAATTAAAGGTTAGTTTATGTATTTAAAACGTGTTATTTTGCTTTTAATGTTACTTAATATTACAGCACCAAAAATTCTTCCTGGTTAGCAACAATGTTGCTAATATCATCATCAACAATTGTATTCTCTAATTCTTTTGTTGCAAAAATAAAATATGTGTGGCGTTGTGGAAGATCCCGGTTTCTAAGCAACATTTGCCTTTGTTGGATTGTTGTCTTTTAAGCAAGAATTTTCTACGCCTCACTGGTTGTCAGTTGTTCATTTGCATAAAAGCGAAATTTATATATTTTTGGCAATTTAAGAATTTAATATACCCCACCCCCCCCCTTCTTTTTATAAGAATTATTACTACTTGTAAGAAACATAGAGAAAATTTTATAAAAAATATTTTAAAAATGAGTGACTGGTAAATATTCCTCCAAAAGTTAGAAATATCCTTCTCAAGAAAGTATCATTTTTTTTGATTTTACTAAATAATTTTAACTGTTAAAGATGTCAAAGTAAACGTTCGATTCTGTTGGATATTCTACGAGAACGAAATTTCGTAATTTCACTGCCTCTTCGATAAGGTTTGATTGGTATTGCAAAATGAGCAAAATCGATTTATAAAAAAAAAAAAAACATAAAAATACTTTAAATAAAAATTAGTGTCCATTGTAACTTCAGTTCATATTTTTTCACCGATATTTCTAGAACAAAAGAATATACGGTAACAAATAGTTGAATGAAAATGTTACTCTTTATCAAAAAAGTCGACCTTCCGAATGCACCTACTGCGTATTCGCGGCAACACTTTAATGAATATAATTTATAATTTCAAAAAAAAATTCCGTTATCCAATACTATTTTAAGTGTTTTATATAAAATTAAATAAAAACTTTAGATCGATCACCCTTTATTTAAAAAAAAATTAAAGTTTTGTTATATTTATGCTAATTTTGAAAAAAATATTTCTATTTTGCAGAATGGTACTTTTTAAAATGTATTTTATTATTTTGGTACTTTTTGTGGCAAAATCGTATTTATTTTAAATACCATTTTACTTTATAAAATTTTCCAATCCAAAAACGATTACAATCATTAAATTTTAATTAAATATAAATAAATATTATGAAAGGTAAAATAAGGATTATATGAGCCAATGTGTGAAGGTTTTAGTAAATGTATCTAATTTGTTTAGAATTACTAAATTACATGCACATTCTGAAACTAAATATTGGTTGTTGCAATCAAAATATTGTTGGCATGAAAAACATTCAAAGTTGAATTAAATATTAAAATTTAGTTATCAATAATTGTTCTAATTGTTCTAAAATAACAAAAATTATAATTCTGTGTTTCCAACGGACAGAAACCTGAAATTAATTTGACACTTTTCGTACAAAATTATATTAAATTAAACTTAATTTTGTTTAAAGAATTTTCTTTATATGAAAAATTAATCAATATAAACTTTTATACAAGAATTAATAGCCTAAAAGGTACTATACTATATCGTAATATTCACAGAATTCCAAGAAGATAACTGAGAATGGTATGCTATTTCAGAAGGTCCAATATCAATTTTTTTTAAAAAGTACTAACTTTCCAAAAAACATGTACCAATTTTCAAAATATTATTAATACTTAATAAAAAAAAAAATATTTCAAAAGAAAGTATTAATTTTCAAAAAAGAAAAAAGTAAAAAATATAAATTCTTTTGAAAAGTATTAAATATTCTGAAAAAGGTGAAATTCAGAAAGGACAAATTTTCTAAAAAAGAAAAATATTTAAAAAAAAATATTCTTTAAAAATTAAAAACAAAATTGATAATTTTCTTTTTAAAAATTTGTATAGTTCTTTATTATATTTATTTTTCAAAAAAAAAAAGTACCAAAGAAAATGCACTAGTTTTTATAAAGTGAAATGGTATTTAAAATAAACGCGATTTTCCCACAAAAAGTACCAAAATAATAAAATACATTTTAAAAAGTACCATTCTGCAAAATAGAAATATTTTTTTCAAAATTAGCATAAATATAACAAAACTTTCAATTTTTTTTTAAATAAAGGGTGATCGATCTAAAGTTTTTATTTAATTTTTAATAAAACACTTAAAATAGAATTAGATAACGGAATTTTTATTGAAATTATAAATTATGAAATTATATTAATCAAAGTGTTGCTGCGAATACGCAGTAGGTGCATTCGGAAGGTCGACTTTTCTCTAAATGGATCAACTTTTAGTAATATACAAAATACATGTTTTTAAGCGCATCTCAAAAAAGAATCTTTTATTAAAAATGATTTTATTTAGAAAGTCCCTTTATAAGAAAATAATAATAATAATAATAATAATAATAATAATAATAATAAACAAAAAATAAATTATCCCGTCATTTAATTTATATTTATTTTTAAACAAAATATCTTTAAAAAAATGTCACATATTTAAAAACACTTCAAAATTTATAAAATCACTTAGTTGGTTAGCTGACAATGAAGAGACAAAGATAAGTGTTCTTAAATTTTTCTCAAACTATAAAAATCAACCAAATTGGATTTATAAAAATTTATCAAAAAGGGAACAACATGATTTGTTAAGTGGTATCATTTTATGAGCCCTATGTGTGTAGTAAAGAACCTCACAAAAAAAAGTTGCAAATGAAGATTGGTCTGGTCTGTTCTTATATGATACCCAAAATATTACATCTGAATATTTAAATTTACTTGAGCTGGACCATTTTCAAAACACCTCTAATAATACGTATCAAAATTTTCGTTAAAATAAAATTAATTTCAAATTGTAATAGAGACATACTAAGGCCTGGAATATTCATTTAAATAATTATTATGTCTGTCTTCAGTCGCGGAATATTAAGATTTTACGCACTTTTTTTTCTCATATTTTCTTCACTCAATCACATAATTTTATATATTTAGGAAATTTCTCTACATATACTAGGTTCTAACGTACTATTGGTATTGTCTATCCTCATACTATTGAAGATTATACGTAATTAACCCTTTAACAGCAAGAGGATCAATTTTATGCATTTAGTTCCCGAAAGGTTAAATTAGCAATTTTTGGAAATAATTCACATGTAAGTATTTATTATACTTAAATATATATGAATTTATGAAAAATATAATAAGTTTCTTCAGAACCGCGATAATAATCGAATTATAGTGATTTTTTTTTTTAATTTAGTCACTATTTTACACGAATTTATAGTTTTTATGTTAAATGTATGCTTTTGGTGACATTTATTTCCTTAACTAACCATTTAAAATGACATAAAAATGAACTTAACCAATTATGGACAGGAAATCCCAAAATATTACTTGTGGAATTAAAGGGTTAAATGAATACATATATCAATAGTATTGAATGAGACCTTACCAATGATGCTTTAAGATATAAATTTCAAAAGGAAAATGTCCAAAATATTCAAATTTTAATATAAAATAATATTTAAAATAAAATCATAGAAATTTTTACTAAAATTAAGTTAAATTTTAATTTTTTTTACTCATTATGTATCAAACGTCATTTGTCTGTCATATGCTGTATTTTTCTTTTTTTTTAATTTAAAAATTACGTTTACTGTTGATCGAAAACCATATTTTTGGAGGTATTTTAAAAATTGACCAGCTTAGGTGAACGAAATATTTAAACCGAAGTATTTTGGGGATTAGTTTAAAACATATCCACCTTTAATTTTAGGTGGCTACATTTGCAATAATTTTTATCTCCATGCAAATCAATGCACTTTAGTGTATAGTAATTTTTGTTGGAAATAATCCGTAGTATTCCGAATAAAATATTTTGTATTCAATATTTTATGTAAAACTTTATTTAACCAGAACGAATGTGTCAAGTGAAAATTATAAAAACGAATTAAAAAATATTTGAAAGTAAAAACTTATTTTACAAAATATTTTTCAATGTAGACTAGATATATTCATGTGGATAAAGAAGTATATTTTAGAAAATTGTTGGAAAATTTTAACTTAAAGACTTTTAGTTTAGGAATTATTTTCTTTCCGAAAACTGTCTTTGTTGAAAACTTTTCTGTATAAATTTAGTAGGTGTTACCCAAATGCTTCTAAGGAAGTGGTGGTAGAATATATGTATTTATTTTTATTTATTTAAATTTGTGTTCCAAATATTCAAGTATTTCTATATCATCCCAGCAAAAACTTTGCTTTCCTGGTAAGCTAGCAGGTATAATTGGAAACAAAAATAAACTACTTATTTTTTGCCTGAATAACTAGTTATTTTTGTTCGACTTGTCCACAAATTCATGTAGTTATTTTTTGACTCTAGAGGTACGCAAAAATATGTACCTAAACAAAAACAAAAATAAAAAAAAAAAAACAAAAAAATTTTGCCGTCAGTAAGACTCGAACTTGGACATATACTAACCATTCGTTTTTACTGACTAACGTCTTACTCAGTACACCATCTCGCACATAGCATCCCAAGCCATAAAAACTCTATTTAGTTTAAAATATCTTTTTAGACATTTTGTTATAAAGAACTAACAACTTCAGAATGGGGTTGAACCGACAACCTTCTAGTTGTTAATCCGGCGCTCTAGCCAACTCATCCACGTGATTGCAATATTACTGCGCTATTATACTATTGAGTACTTATTAATGTAATACAGAGTAGGAAAATAATAATGACGTCTCATTACCAAGAAGCTACTTTAATAAGTAGTTGTTATTACCGAAAACCAAAAAGTTTTTGCTGGGATGTTGCTGGTTTATTAAAACGTCTGTTAGTAATCCTATTTAATTGTCTAATTATGCATGACATTAACACATGTGTTTGATTTTCAATAATTTATTGAAATATTGGTCACGCCTAATTTTCTATTAAAACAAAATGTTTTACATAAAATGCAAATGTATGGCAAAAAAAATTTAAACACCAGCTGTTATTTTTTTGCAAAACTAACCCTTTGCTTTTCTAAATTCTCTAAATGTGTAAAATAAAGATATTGCAAAAACTAAATTGTTATCGTTATCGATTAATGCAAAAAAAGCATTATATTATTGACATGATCATCAAATAAAATTTATCACTTTTTAGCAAACAGAAAGAAAACAATTATGTATGACCTCTTTCGCCTCCTGGTAGGCGTTAACATGCGGTGTCATTTATTAACCTTTATATTGTAACAAAAAGTTTAAAATCGTTTTTTTTTTTTAGTTTTAAATTTCTTTAAATGACTTTTTTCAACTCACATAAAAATAATGACTTTATTGGCACCACCTACTTTTTTTCAAAAATATTGCAAAAATTTTTTTTTTCTTTTCTTATAAAGAAAAAAAATCAAAAATTCCCAAATGAGCTGGTGGTTGTATAAAAAAAAAATAAATGAAATCATAAAAAAGAACACACAGTTTTAAATTAATTGTTTAAAATTGATTTACAATTAACAAAGGCTCTAAATAACATTTAAATTACACCATAAGGGGTTAAATTTTCATTATTACTATTAATACAAAAAAAAAATAAAATAAAATAAATAAAATAACAATGGCACCGTTAAATGTGTACCACTGTATACATATAATACATACATACATATCTACAACTATAAATGTACAATTTAAATTGTATTTGTATTTTAGAATGTAATACTCACTTTGAATTTTTAATGTTCTCACGTCCTCACATTTATAACTCTTACAAAGAGCCATTAATACGTACATACAACCCTTTTTCAATAATAATTTCACCGTTTCCTGGTTTTTTTTTTCTTCTCATTGTTACAATTTCCTTTTACGCTCTTCATTTGAAAATTTGCAGCTCTTGTGGTTTAAGTGTCAAACTATGTAGTTTCGTTTTAAAAAAGGTTTTACAAACGAAAAAAAAAATAAAAAAATAAGTGTTTCCAAAAAATATGCGACACTGTTCCAAATATTGGCAAATCATGTTGAGCAGCTTCCGTTTTTTATGCTTCTTTTTTATTCTCGCAGCTCCCTGTGAAGCCTAAAAATACACAAGAAAGTTTATTGTTAATAAATTAAAAGTGTAAAGAGAAAAAAAAAACATTTTTTAAATTTAAAAGTGTGCTGCTGCTGTTAAGCTATTTATTTGTATAATTTATTGTTTAATTGAAAGTACAAAATAATTTAGTTGTTTTTACACAAAGACATTGAAGACAAAAACTCTTTTTTTTTTCAAAGAGTTTTGGCAAACTTGGCTAACGAATATTATAAAAATGACAGGAGTTAAGAAAGATTTTTAGTCCATAGTTTAAATAATAAATATATTTCTTTTAATACTTTTTTGTGTTACTGTTTCTACAACCACTTCTAGAGAAGTTGTTTAATAATATATACATATTTTTTTATTAATTACAAAATATTTATTTTGTAGGAGGATTTTCAATTGGATAAAGAAGAGTAGAAAAAAGTACTAAGTTTTTAAAATGAAAACTATTTTTCAAAAGAAAAAAAAATGAACCAATTTTCCAAAAAGGTTGAAATTTTGAATTTTTGAAAAAAGTACCACATCAAGCATAAAGTACAAAATTTGGAAAACTTTAGCAATTTTATTGGTAAAAATATTGTAAAAATAAAATTTAAATAAATTGTAGTACCATTTAAAAAAAAAGTACTACTATTCAGAAAAAGTTATCCAAATTTATTATATCATTATCCGATTCCCTTTTTGTATTATATTTGAAAACTTTCCTAGTAAAAAATTTGCCTTCCTGGTAAGCTAGCAGGTATAATTAGAAACAAAAATAAATAACTAGTGAATAACTAGTTATTATCTATAAAATCATGTAGTTATTTTTAGATTCTTGGGGTACTCAAAAATATGTACCTAAAAAAAAAAAAAATCTGCCATCAGTGAAATTTGAACTTGGGCACAAATTAACCATTCGTTTTTAATGACTAACGTCCTACTCGATACACCACCTCGCGCTTAATTTTCAAAGTGACAAAAACTTTTTTTTAGTATAAAATATCTTTTTAGACATTTTATTAAAACTAACAGCATCTGCATGGGATTGAACCAACAAAATTCTGGTTGTTAATCCAGCGCTCTAGCCAACACGTGTTTACAATATTACTGTGCTATTATATTATTGAGTACTTATTAATGTAATACAGAGTAGGCAAATAATAATGACGCCTCATTACCAAGAAACTACTTTAACACGTAGTTACCATTACCGAAAACAAAAAATTTTGAAACGAATTTTTCATTGGGGTAACTATAATATAATATAATATAATATAATATAATATAATATAATATAATATAATATAATATAATATAATATAATATAATATAATATAATATAACACAATTTTAACAAAAACATTGTTATCATGAATACAATATTATCAGGAACTATAATTTATATCCGACTGTTACTGAGGACATAATATTATTGTTATGAAAATACTGCAAACATATTTTTTTCTCTGCCAAAAAAAAAAAATAAATAAAAATTTTCAAAAAAAGTATCAATTCAAAACAGCAACAAAAATCTATTAAAAAAAAGTAACAATCTGCATAAAAAATTTACTACTTTTTATAAAAAAAAATATATATATAAATTTTCATAAAGTACCGATTTTCAATAAAAAACAACAATTTTCAAAAAAGTACCTATTAAAAAGAAAAAATAAATAAATAACAATTTTAAGAAAAAAAGACTAATTTATAACAAAAAAGCCCATTTTCGGACAATATTGCAATTTTCGAAAAAAGTACCATTTCTAGAAAAACTCACCAATTTTTGAAGAAATACTAATTTATATTGAAAAGGACTAATTGTTTTTTTTTTAAGTGTCAACGTATCATTTTTAGAAACTACAAATTTTTAGAAAATTTTTATTGGAAAGCATCTCGTTACCTAAAATGTAAAAGGGCCAATCAAAACTTTTTAAATTTTACAGGAGAGATAAAAAATATAATAGTTTGAAAACTATTGTGGTTCTAAAAAACAATTCTATTACATTCTAATACAAAAACAAAATAAAAAAAATTTTTTAAGTACCATTTTTTAAATTAATAATAATTTAAATTAGAAAAAAATTTAAAAAGTACTATTTGTTAAAAAATGTATTCAAAATACGAATTTTCAAAAAATATCACATCGAAAAATATATAGTTTTCAAAAAAGTATTCAATTTTAAAAAGTAATTTTTCAAAACAAAAAAAGAAAAAAAAACAAATTTTCAAAAAACTATCAAAAATAGAACCATTTTATAAAAGAGGTCCAAATAAAAAAAAAAGTATCATTTAAAAAAAATAGTAATAATAATATTAATAATAAATAAAAAAAAAATCGAAAAATTTAAAAAAGCAAAATTTTTTGTAATAAAAAAAAATATATAAAAAGATAAAATTTTTCAAGAATGTACAAATTTTTGAAAGTGCAATTTATAAAAAGAAAAAATAAAAAGACATTTAAAAAAAAAGTACCAAATTTAAAAAGAAGTAACATTTTTCAAGATAATTGTAATGATTTTCAAAAATGTATAAAGAAGTACCATTCATTTTTCAACGCAAATAAACATTTTCAAAAAGCATTAATTTGCAGAACAAAGTACCAAAAATTTCATAAAACTATAAATTAAAAAAAAAAAAAAATACTAATAATAATAACAAATTAAAAAAAAATCACAATTTTTCAAACTTTGCTTATAGTTAGAAGATTGGTACAATATTCCCAAAAAGTACCAATATTAAAAACAGAAAATAATAATATGAATTTTCAACAAAGTATCGAATTTCTGAAAAAGAAACATTTTTCAAAAATTTATCAAATTTGGATGTAATGATATTAAAAAATGTACAAAATGTTACAATTTTTTAGTAGACCTTTTCGAAAAAGTATCATGCTTTTACAAGGTTCCTATTTTTAAAACAAAAGTAACAATTTTCTGCTTTTCAAAATTGTACAAAAAGTTAAAATTGTTTAAAAGATATATTTTTTCGAAAAAAAAGTATTTATATTCATAAATATGTAACAATTAATATATATATATATATATATATATATATATATATATATATACATATATATATATATGACAATTCTTCAAAATGTACCATTTTTCAAAATATAACGATTTGGTCCTTATAAACTAATATAAATAAACTGAAACTGTTACAAACTGAAGCTAATGATAAAATTTATGTACAACTATTTAAAACATCAAATGCCGAATCTTTTTGTACCACAATGCACAGTGGGGCAGAATTGAAATTTTTTGGAAATAAATCTGTAACTTCTGATCATGAAATTTGGTATAGGCGTAGCGGAGGAGTGTACAATGTTAAGTTTGGAAGGGGGGCACAACAAACCCCTCAAGGGCGGAGCTAAGGGGGATCAAAGTTAGGTACCTCTCACATAAAAAAATTTTAATCGCTTGCCAAATTTTTGTTTCTCGTCCGATTTCAAATATTTTTATATATTGTTGTAGGCCCTGATAAGACCTATAAAAAACATGCGTACATGTCCTATTTATCTCTTATAGTTTTCAAGTCATTTGCGTTTAAATTTTTAAGCACCATAATTTTGTATGTTCTTGGTCCAGTTTTTTTTTTTTTTTTCATATATATCCTAGTATTTCCGACCGATTTTATTAGTTTTTTTCCTATCTAGTTAAAGAACAAAATTATCTATTGAATAAAAAAATTGAAGTCGATATCTTTAACGAGTCCAAAAATAAACGATTTTGAATTTGAAAAAAAAAAAAAAAGACGACTTTTTGTATTTTTTTAGCCGAAAAAGTATATACACTCTTTTTTATTTAAAATAAAATTTTCTTTAGCAACAATTGTACAATTTATATTTTTACTTTGCCTCATAGCAGTGCCTGGGCGGAGTCTTTTTTCTAAATTATCACTAATGAAAAATGTCAAACAGACTTAAGGTTAATACTTTTGAATCCATGTTTTCAACTCTAAATTTGTTAGACAGGGATTCGTAAGACTTGGGTCCGAGAGAAGACTTCGTACAAAAGTACAGAAGTTTAATTTATAAAAAGATTATTTTATTTTAACTATTTTTATGAATTAATCTTTATTTTTGCTATAATAAAAATTATTACAAATAAATTATTTTATTATTAATAAAATTAAATTAGTAATTTTACTTAAAATACAAAATTTTTTGTTTTGGTTTTTATAAAATAAACAAATTATAAGGAGTTTTTTAGGTATTGAGGTAGTTGGGCCCTTTAAGAAAAAAAAATCCCCTTTTTGGATACTTTTAAAAAATTCTCAATGCTAAGCTGTTTAGGGCTAATGAAAGATTCTTAATTAAGCTAATGATTGATTATGTAAAAACTCATGAATGAAGCTAATTTGGGTTTATAAAAATATCTAAAATTCCAGTTTATTTGGACATCTAAAATTTAAAAAAAAGTAAAAGTAAAATTTAAGAATATTTTAAATGTTTTACAGTACAAAAAAGGCATATTTTCAAAGAATTAAATAAAACCTAAACTAATAATTAAATAATCAGAAAAATTGATAAAAAGAAAATAAAAAAAACAAAATTGTAAAAAGATTTTAAAAATTAAAAAGTGTACTAATTTTTTTCCACTGTCACCCAAAAATCTAATTAAAACATTAGTTATAAAAATGAAAATATCATCAATATTAATTGTTTAAACAAAACGATCCCCACTAAAAATATCACAACTAAAACGAAAAGCTAAAAAAATGAGAAAGAAAGATATAGTCGGTCAAGATCGACTATATGATAGCCTACAGCATTGTGTATGAGCATAAATATTCGGAAAGAGGACTTATATTACACCTGTGCCCAATTTTATTAAATTTAAAATAAAATACACAAATACAGAATAATGCTTTGATACTAACATCTAGATGATTTTATGCACTTTAGGGCGATTCCTGGAAGTGGGTTTATATGGGAGTAAATAAAATTTGACACTATTGTTTCTACTTACATTAAACTTATTTGTGTGGAATATTAACTTGATACTAACATTCGTATGGGGTTTATGCATGTTAAGTGATTTTCGGAAGAGGGATTTATATGGGAGCTATGGTCAATTATGAACCGATCTTGTTAAAATTTGGTACAAAGATTGATACTTGTACAGAACTTTTTGCACCGAATTTCATTAAAATCTTCTTATTTTTAAGGCAATTATCAGTGTTTAAACACTATTCCAAATTCAATAGGCTTCGATCTTGTATCATAAAAAGCCCACGTGCCAAATTCCATTGGCCAGGCAGCCAGACGGACGGACGGACATCGTTTGATCGATTTAAAAAAGTGATTCTAAGTCGATTGGTATACTTTAAGGTGGGTGTTGGATAACTTTTTCTATGCGTTACAAACATCAACACAAATGCATAATACCCCAACCACCTATGATAGTGTAGGGTATAAAAAGATTAAAAGAATTTAAAATTCTACATGAATGAATTGAAAACGAAGGAATCTTAATTTTGCCGTAAGGCGAAGAGAGTAGACATGAGCCGAGATGATGATATTTATTCTTGAAAACATTTAACACGTTTTCGCACATTAATCATAACCACTTAAAGCTCTACAACAAAAATGATTTAATACACAAATAACAATAGACACACTAACAAAGAGAAGAATAAAAAAAACAGCAACAATAACAAAACTTAAAAAGAAGATGATACATTATGAATAATAGAGAAATACACAAGCAAACAAATAATATTCAATAAT
This sequence comes from Protocalliphora azurea, assembly GCA_932274085.1. Taxonomy (NCBI): domain Eukaryota; kingdom Metazoa; phylum Arthropoda; class Insecta; order Diptera; family Calliphoridae; genus Protocalliphora; species Protocalliphora azurea. The sequence continues at coordinate 4,894,898 of OW026522.1, read as the reverse complement.
AATAATAATAATTCACTCTCATATTACAGCAAAAACAACAATAACAATAGCAGCAATAATATTTACAACAAAAAAATGAGTACAAAAAAAAAATAAAAAAAATATAACATGAAAATATTTAAAACTAATAAATATTTATTATTTTACGCCATTAAAAATATTAAACCCCAGAAAGAATTAAAGAAAAATAGAAAAAAAAAAAAGTTCAGCTACAAATCCACAATGTCTACTCGTATGTTTGGGATTGATCTATTGTTCCAAAGGTTGGCTAAAGGTTTTGTTTGTATTGTATTTCGTTCGTAGATGTATTATTATCTCTATTGTTTGTTAAACAATTTTTCAAAAGCCACAAACAAAGCATCAAAACCCTATAACACTCGTTCGTTCGCATTTAACATTAAAGAAAAGAAAGAAGAAAAAAAAAGACACGCATTTTTTACGTTTTTCAACAAAAATTATAAAATTATTAATATTCCTTGACTGACTTTTCTTGCAGTTTGAATAAGTTTTCTTCTAAGGTCTCCAGAGTCGTGTCAATATTAACACTGTTACAACAATAACCAAAAGTTGTGGTGTTCTTTTAAACCTCTTCTCTACCAGGTATTATGATGATGAACGGATGAACGTGTTATTAAATCAATGTTCTTTTCTTTTTTTCTGTTTTTTCTGTTGTTTTTTTTTTTTACAACAAGTCATAAATTGAAGGTGGTAAAACTGCCTGGGGAATTATATTTTAATATTCCATTTATAAGCCAAGAGACGGATGGATACTTATGAAAGTGAAGTTGTCTTGCCGTTCAAAAAAATACGGTTTTAGGAGTTTTTTTCTTTCTTATTTTTAAGTTTTAAACAAACAAATATTGATTTTTATGCGACTTTATAAAAAAGGGGTCATATTTCATTAACCAGATGAGATGGAATTGTAAACAAAGCTTTTCACAAAAGATAATCATTGATCGAACAAGTTTATCCGTCTTTAACGCTGTAATTTGTTTTATCCGCTTTAAGGATCGTTCAATTTACTTTCGATATTCATGAACCAAAATAATGAAAATGTTGATTCCATACTTTTTTTCATCAGTATTGGACGAATCTCATAGTTTTGTCTCATATCGCCGAAGAAGCAGTAAAATTGCAAGAGAAATTACGATTCTCATAAAATTTATTTGCGTCAAATATTATCTAGATACTATCATTTGTATAAGTTTTATTAACGCTAAATTGATTTTCGAAAAACGAAGCTATGATCAAATATTAATGACTTTTGACATAAAGATTTATACTTATGTAAAACTTATTTTATTTTTAAGACATTAATGATCGCTTAACTTCTATTTTGCAAGGATATATGTAATGGACCGATCATAATCGATTTCAAAAGGTTTTTTTTTAAAAATGTATACGTGCCAAGTTTCATCAAGATAACTTTAAAGTTTTGACTTGTCCAAAATATTGGTTTAAGACCTATCTGAAAATAGAACAATCGGTTACTAATCACTTTCTGAGACAATTTAGTTATATCCGTTCATATGTCTGCTCATCCATGTAAACCTTGTGCTTTTTTTACAAGTTTTACATAGATATGGACGAATATCGTTAAATCGTTGCAGTAAGTGATTCTACATCGATTGGTATATTTTTAGGTAGGTCTTGGAATAATATTTTTGAATATTATATCAATAATAGCACAAACACATAATTCATAGCTTCAAATATTTTGCAAATATATCATATTGCAATAGCAGTCATTTTTGAAATGTCAGTTAAAAAGTCACATATTTGGAATCTCCCCCCAAAGTCATGTCACAGAAGACCTTCATTTATATGAGTATAACGTAAATAGAATTTGAACAAAATCTCTTTGAGTCCAACTTTTGCATTATGAGATCACTTACACCAAATGTTCAATAAAAAAATTAGAAAAATCCTAAATTGGCTCTAGTTTCTAAATGGCAAAAGGACATTAACTTGTGATCACTTAAATTTTCCTTCAAAATCGATATTTTATGGAAACATTTACAAAAACGTTAAGTTGGTCTTAGTTTCCTTATAAATAGTTTAAATGACAAAAGAACTTTAAACTGTGGTCACTTTCATATTCATCATTCAAATTCAAAAAACTATATTTTCAATGATAAACCAAATAACTGTTGATCTGTAGTCACTTCAACTTTCATTTCAAAATCAATATTTCCACTGGAAAATTCAAAAAATTATGGCGTGGTTTTGTCGTTGGCTGAGATAGTTCATAGTTTCCACTGGAAAATTAAAAAAATTGTAGCGTGGTTTTGTCGTCGGCTGAGTTAGTTCAGTTATGCCGAGGATTACTTACGTAATCCACGAACCTTAAGTAAGAACACAATTGGTTTACCCTTTCTGGGGTTCAAATATACAGTGTATCTTTATATAATAATTCAGTGTTTTAGTTACCGGTAACAGTAAACTATAGTAAATATTTTGTGTTATATAAATTACTAGCATCATGATGATACGTAGGGATTTAGTCGGGTATTTCTCATGTAATTCAGACTATTTTATTGGTAGATATCGTTTTGAAGATTCGGTTCCCTCGAGTATTATACAGCAAACCGAATCGTTTATGATACTTAGAGATATTTTTCGAATACTGATTTAAAAATACAATTCCTGAAAACTTGATTACAAAATTCAGATTTAATCAAAAAACCGATGATAGAAGTCACAGTGCTGAAACAGACGAGCGAAGTCGCAGTGCCGAAACAGACAACCGAATTCACCGTGCCAAAACTAACAGTCGAAGTTTTAGTGCCGAAACTGACAACCGAAGTAGTAGTGCCAATATCAACAACCGAAGTAGTAGTGCCAATATCAACAACCGAAGTCGCCGTGCCAAAACTAGCAACCGAAGTTGTAGTGCCAAAACTAGCAACCGAAGTTGTAGTGCCAAAACTAGCAACCGAAGTTGTAGTGCCAAAACTAGCAACCGAAGTTGTAGTGCCAAAACTATCAACCGAATTTGAAGTGCCAAAACAGACGACCGAAGTCGCTGTGGCAAAACTATCAACCGAAATTGCTGTGCTGTAACTAACAACCGAAGTTGTCGTATCAGAACTGACTACCGAAGTTGTAGTGCCGAAACTGTAGGAGCAAAGCCGCTGTGTCCGAAACAGGCAATTAAATATTGTACAAGGTATCCCACTGACAATCGTGCTCGATCCGAGTACAGTGACTGATTTCACAATATCAGATGTTTTGGAATAAGGTAGATTGAATACTTATGTGAAAAATTCCATAAACTGAATGAGAATTATTATAATCATAATGCAAATATGATAGTTGATAGCTAAGGTAAATACGCTCATGGATTAGTGTAAAATAATGTAGTTGCACACGAGTAAAGAAGTGAAATTTTAATGGTATATATGTGGAAGACATGGAGGATATGTAAAAGTACGCAATGAATATAAATATTATACATATGTACAAGTTTAACTAAAAAAAAATTAACTGCAATCACTTTTATTTTCCCTAAAAAAATATACATATATATTACCAATGAAAAATTAAAAAATTAAATTGTAATCGATGATTTTTACATAAAAATCGATATTTTATGAAAAATACTAAAAGATATCAAAAAATAAAAATAGTTTAAATAGCAAAAAGACATTCATAATAACTTCAATTGTCATCCAAAAATCGATATTTTGAATTTAAAAAAATTAAATTGTCTCTATTTAATTTAAAAATACGAGGGCGGATCTCTCGTAGTTATATGAAATGCAACACTATCCTCATCAAGTACCACCTGTTAATAGACTACTGTCAAATTTTGAACAAATTTTGTCGTTATTTACTTTGCGTAAAAAATAGAATTTTTCGAGGTCCTTAAAATAGGCATTTGTTTGATCAATAATTTCATTGTTGAAGCTGAATCTCTTTCCACCCAGCCATTTCTCTAGGTTTGGAAATAGGAAGTAGTCACTAGGATCTAAATCCGGAGAATATGGCGGAGTTTTGCCATTGAGACTGCACATGTGTGCAACCGTGCATTATCTTGATGAAAAAGAACTTTTTTCTTGGCCATATGGGGTCGTTTTCTTTTTAAATCCTCATTAAATCGGTTATAATATTCGCCGTTTATTGTTTTCCCCTTTTCAAGGTAATCGATGTGGATTATCCCGCGCGCATCCCAAAAAACTGTTGCCATCAACTTATTGGCCGACAAACTTATCTTGGCCTTCTTCGGAGCAGGTTCAGCCGGAGAAACCCATTGTTTAGACTGCTGTTTGGTCTCCAGAGTACAGTAATGGATCCATGTTTCATCCATAGTTACAAAACGCCGCAAAAACTCATTCGGATTGCGGTTAAATAACTCCAAACAATCCTTTGAAGTTGTCACACGTTTACGTTTATGGTCAATTGAGAGCAAATGCGGCACCTATCTTGCAGACAACTTTCTTAAACCCAGCTGATCATATAAAATCGAAACCATACTGCCATATGAAATGTCTATAGCATCAACAATCTCATGCACTTTTACTCTTCGGTGAGCCAACATCATATCGTGGATCATATATATAAATCGTGGATTTTTTCGACATTTTCGAGTGTACTGACCTCAATTGGCCGTCCAGAACGTTCAGCGTCATTTGTACTTATGCGACCACAACGAAAGTCACAAAACCACTTTTTTACCATTGAAATCGATGGTACAGAGTCCCCACAGTATTTATCGAGCTTTTCCTTGGTTTGATTGACGGTTTTTTTTTTCGCAAAAAATAATGTTTAATGAGCACAAGAAATTCACTTTTTTCCATTTTTAGAAAAATACACGAGGTTATATATTTTGAACAGCTATTAAACGCAAAGTAAATGACGACACTTGCTCAAAGTTTGACAGTGGTCTATTAACAGGTGGTACTTGATGGGAATAGTGTTGCATTTCATATAACTACGAGGGAAGTTCGAAAAGTCACGGGCTTATTGATCCGCCCTCGTACAAAAAGACTTTAATCTGTGATCATTTCTAAAAATCGATGAGTTTTTGAGAAATAATAAAAATAACTATTTTTGAAATGGTCCTTCGAAGCGGAAAATTCTAATAAAATCAATAAAACTTTCAGAGAAAATTATATAATAATTTGATAATTGATTAAAAAACATTTTTAATAAATAATTGCTAAAAAAATACAATAAAAGATTAAATTAAAAAATTTTTAAAAACACAATATTGAAATTTTCGAAACACAATATTGAAGAGATGAATTTTATTTTAAGCCAAATTAAATTGCAAATAAATAAATAAATAAATACAAATTCCTATAACTCAAGGTGATAACATTCAATAAATTATATGAATTTTAAAATATTATACATAAGTTGGCAACAGTTTATTTGTTATTTTGGCCAAGTCATGCCTAAAACAAACCAGTAAAAAAAAAAGTTCAAATGACAAAAAAAGTAAAAAATGTGTTTAGTCAAAAGTGCACTAAATTGGGTCAGTTGAAAACAATAATGGTAGAGATTTTTCTATTTAATTTCAAGCCTCTATTATTAACGGACAATTTAATTTTTGTTTTTGTCCACTGTTTGCTTTTGTTCTCATACCACAAGCGATCAATCGATCGATCGATAAAATGTTTTGAAAACAACAAGCAAATAATAGTAAAAAAAAAAAAAAATAAAAAATATCACAAATAAAAAGGTAGTAAAGGTAGGACATTAGACATAACTATTCATTTTTATTGAATACAATCAATCATGTATAAAGAAACTATTTTTAATTTTTTATTACTAGTTTTATTTTTGTGATCGTCACTATGGTTTAACAATACTGAAATGGCAAAATATCTATAATAATAGAAATAACTTGGGCTTTTTTTTTGGGTTTGTGACACTTAAGTAGCTGAAGGGGTTTTCTTTATTGTTGAAATATAAATAGAAATTTATTTGATGTATTGATGCGAACATTTAAAGGAGACCCATTCTGTTTTAATTTTTTCTCTAACTTTTCATGAAAATAACAAAAGCAAAATACATCAATCATATAAAAAAAAAAAAAAATCAATGAAAATAATTGCAATAATTACGTAAAAATAACAATCGATAGCAAACAATTCAATTATTGTGGCAACAAAATAAATTTTTAAATGAAAATGAAATTTTAAAAAGTTTAACTAAAGTTGTTAATTTCTATAGTTTAAAGAAATATTATTTTTTAAGAAGCCCATGAAAACTTTTTAATTTTATTTTTCAATAATTATAAATATGTATCTTAACTATTTAAAATATTTTTTCATTTGTTACACAGAAAAAAAAATATAAAAATATTGTCTAATAAACTATTTATCAAAGATAAAAACTATTCCAATTATTTTTTTTTTTTTATTGTATCAATTATTTAAGTGTTAAAAATTCAAAGTATCAAATATTTTTACTAAAAATAAAACAATTTGCTGGCTTTTAATTATTTTTCTTATTGTATTGATTAACAAATTAATCAAAAATAAATAAAAATAAGTAATAATTTGAATAATCGTTTATATGTATTTCTATATTGGGTTGAATTTCAATTAAGAAATTAATTGAATATGCATTATTCGTAATTGAAATTAGATTTTAGATTTTTCTATGTAAAGTTTGAGTTTAATTTGTTAGAACACTTTGATTTTATAAAAATCAAATAAAAATATTTGCATTCATTTTAAAATTTCTTATTAATAATTTAGTTTATTTCTTTTATTTATTTATTTTTTTTTTTTTTTAATATATTTTCTGTGTGTTCAGTATTATTAAGAAGTCTTTTTTAAATGAATAATGATTAAACGATAACAACTTAAAAATATATGCTCTATTAAACAATTTATCAAAGATAAAAACTATTACAATTATTTTTTAAATTTTATCAATTATACAATTTATTAAAATTAAAATTTTCTAGTATTTTTTACTACAAAAAATAAATCAATTTATCGGCTTTCAATTATTTTTCTTATTGTATCAATTAATTAATCAAATATAAATAAAAATAAGTGATAATTTGAATAATTGAATTTACAATTTTTTTAATAGTTTGAATTTCAATTAATAAAATAATTGTATATGTATTCTTCGTAATTGAAATTGTATTTTAGATTTTTTTTATATAAAATTTTAACTTAATTTGTTAGAATACTTCGATTTTGAATAATTTATTCAATTATAAAAAATAATTTATCATTTTAAAATTCTGATTAATAATTTAATTGAAACTTTTTCGAAAATATTTTTTTCTGTGAATCAAAAAAAAAAAAAAAAAATTGAAAAATATTTGAAGGACTTTTAATTTCAAATATAATTATCCGTCATGATGAAAAAATAAATATCTTTTAAAATAAATATCAGTATAAAAAAATTTTTAAATTATTTTTTTTATATTCATTGATTTAAAAACTGTTTTTATTTATTTGAATTTTATATGTATTTTATGGAATTGTTGTTGTTTAGAAATGCTTTTTAAGCCGATGAAAAAATTGGAAATATTGAAAATAATTTTCACCTTTTTCTTTTCTTATTTCAATCATAATAAAAAAAATTTAATTATTGATGAAAATAAAACAAAAAAAAAAAAAATATTGTTGAACTTTTATTATTTTTCGAACACCAGATTGTTCTTCGATTGAAATAAAAAGTTGTTTTTTTTTATTTAAAATGTGGTCTACTTTTTAATTAAAAAGTTGGCTAGTTTTAGTTTTATAAGGAAAAAAATATTTAAATATATAAATATGCCGTTTATACCTAAATTTACAAAATCAGATCTTGTTTTCTCCCAAAGTGGTTTTTACTGACACATTTATTTTTTTATAAATTTTTATTTAAATCAAATTTAGTTTATTATTATTGTTTAAAATGTTTTAAACAATAATTAGAAAATAATTTTTAATCAAAATTTAAAATACAAACAAAATAATTCAAGAAATTTGACAATTTAATTTTTTTCATCATATTCAAAAGCTCGCTTTTATGAAATCAACTGAACAGTCTGTATCATAAATATTTATTTTAGTAGTTTTTATTTGGTTTTCAATAAAAACTATATGAAAATGGTTTTTGATTTGTATGGAAAAACTAAAGAAATTTATGTAGTTTTTCAATCAAAAACCGATTGAATCCAAAAACTACTAGTTTTTGTTTGGTGTAAATGGCATATAATTAAAAAAAAAAAAAATTTAAATAAAATAAAAAAAATATGAACTTTTTTCTTCAGCTAGCTAATATATACAGTAAGTGGACAAATTATGTTTTCAATTAATAAAACTGAAAGTTTTTAAATTACGAGATTAAAAGTATTTGAATTTTTCAAGTCTTACGAAATATTTTAAATTATGTGTATATCTTCATTAATTTGATCTTAAACAATAGAGCTTTGGGTATAGCACTCCTAAATATTATCATACTTTTCTCACTTACTGTTAACTTGTGTGCAATCAGACACAGTTAAACTTAAGTTTAAAAATATTATAATATTTTATTTTTTTATATTATACCAAATAAAATCTTCTCAACAAGTGCTATTTATTATTTATTTATAAATTTATAGTGGTGATTATGATTTCCGCTAAACAAACAATAAAATATCTAACAGAATATAATAGAAACTCTAAAATTTTATACTTTGTTAATAATCAATTTTTTCTTTGAAAATTTTCTCTACAAATACCTTAAAAAAAAAATAACTCTTAACGGCCATAATAGATTGTCGCCATTCGTCAGCAGATTTTATTAATTTAAGTATTTTTATGATTTTTTCATTATTATTTTTGTATTTATAAAACGAAAATAAAATGATTATTTTTTTTTTAGAGAAATTGTCATAAAACAGATTTTTTTTACTACTTACAACAGTAACATACAATAAAATCTTATTAACTGTTGCTATTGTTCTTTTTATTGGAAAAAAAATAAATGATTTTTATATGGATTTTTTCATATAATTTTTAAGGGGTTTTAAAAGACTACAAGATCATTGCTATATCTTGTAGAAAATACACTTTGAAAAAAAAATTTAAATTTAAAGTCTAGAAAAAATTAAAAAAAAAAGATATTTATTTATTTACGTTATATATTTATTTATTTGTTAATTTATTTATTTAATTATTTATTTAATTTATTTAATTTATTTATTTTTTTTTTTTGCAATTTTATAATTGAAATAAAAAATAATTAAAAATATTTTTAATACAAAAATATAATTTTTGCTTTATTATTTAAATAATAGTATGAACTATTAAATGCGAAAAAAAATAATTAAATTGCTTGATATATTTTTTTTTCTATTTTTTTTTTTTTTTTTTTTTTTTTGGTGCCCCGATGGCCTAGTTGGTAGTGAGCTAGTCTGTCAGTCTGGGGATTGTGGGTTCGATTCCCACCAGAGACTCTGGTCTGTTTCACTATGGTCTTCGTTACTCCGCTCGGTTAGAATTAGAATATAATTTGTAATTGTATTGTAATTATAAAATAAATAAATAAAATAATTTTTTTTTTATTTTTTTGGAAATTTTATTCATTTTATAATTTGTAGCATTATTATTTATTTTTAAACATCAAAAAAAAAAAATAATAATAATAATACAAAAGAGCCATTTTTTATATTTTCTGAAAGCTAATATTATGGGCTACTAACTACTGATAAAATAAATCAAATTATTTAAACATATTAAGCAAAATTTATTAATTTTTAAACATTCAGCATTTTCACTTTTTTAATAATTTTTATTGTTTTTAAAAATCTATAAAAAATATTTTTGATGCAAAATTGAAAATTTTTGTTGATTTTTCTAAACTAAATACTTAAAAAATAAACTAAATTGCTTAATATGTATTTCTAAAGAACTATGTTCATTTTTGAATTATTACAATTTCACTTTTGATAATTTTTATTATTTTTAAAAATCTAAAAAAAAAAAAAATATATTTAATACACAAAGGAAACATTTTGCTAATTTTTATAAAAGTTAACAACATGATCTGTTAAATACTGAAAAATAAATTAAATTACATAATACGTATATATTATTTTAATAATTTACCAAACTATGTAAATTTTATATTTTCCAAACGAAAATTATTAAGGTTTTCAAAAACCTAAATAAAATATATTTTAATGAGAAAGGTGATCACTTATAATTATTATTATTATTATTTTAATTAATTTTGTAAATTTTTTAATTTTCAGCATTTTTCTTAATATAATTTAATAAAAAGTGTCATTATGTTATCTTAAAAATAATGACACTTTTTATTAAATTATATTTCTTTTTGATTTTTGAAAATCTATATGACTTTTGTTTACATATTTTAAAAATTAAAAAAATATATATTAAATAATTTAATTAGTTTATTCAAAATTTAATAGTTTATTGATTAGCTTTAAAAAAATTAAAATTTTTTTTCATTTTAGATTAAAAATATTTTTCTAGATTTTTAAAATTAATACAAAAAAAAAAAAAAAGAAATCGAAAACCTCAAAAAGTTATAAAATTATATTATATATATTTTTTTTATAATTTAGCAATTATTATTTCTTTTTTTCATTTTGGAAAATTTTAAGAATATTAATAAAAAAAAATTAAATGAATTTTAATTAACAAAATTTTTTTTTGGAATTTGTTTTATTTATTTCGCTCAGTGTATTTTGTGGTAATAACGAAAAAAACATTATTTAAACTCCGCTTAATTGAAGTGCAAACTTAAATTGAAAAGTGGCAGTTATTTTTTATCATTATTTTCAACTTATACTCTCATTGTAAAAAAACTTTACTGTTAAAAAAAAAAAAAGAAAACAATAGAAAAATATAATTTATTAAAAAATAACATAATTCAAGTTGTCATTATATTTAACAATATAAATTAAATCTCTATTTTTAATATAATTGTAGTAACTTTCTTTCAAATAACAACAAATTATAAAATTTCAACAAATTAATAATCATAATCATAATTTATTTTATTATAATTAAAGCATGACGTTTAATCTTAATAAAATATGGTGTGAATATTTTGATCTACAGGTCATAATTTAATAAAATATATTTATGAAATAAAAAGGCCTCCTCTGTGATATAAAAAGATAACAACAAACTTGTATTTTTTTCACATTTAAAGTTCTCAGTGTGAGAAAGTTTATTTTTATCTTTTGAAAATAAAATTTATTTGAATTCAATCAAGTGTCATTTAAGAGCTACAATTCAAAAAAAAAAAAAAATAATGCCTGCAAAATGTGGCAACAATCAATCTTATATTTGAAAACGAGACAAACAATAACAAGAAACTGGACAAGTTTGCTTCAAACAAATACATGATACATGAAAAGGGAAAAAAAGGCAAACAAGGATTTTAAATTTGTTATGTATTTTTAGCTAAACTAAAAAAAAGTTTGACCCTTTTGAAAATGCCAAATGAATTTTCTTAAGGGTTATTGATGCTTTTTGTATGCATCCATCCTCTTTCAAACATTCTCTTTACATCTGCTTACGTTTAAAGATTTGTTTTTCTTTTCTTCTTAATGGACACATGGTCACACAAGGATATTATAGACGACACATCACAAAAATTAAGAGAATCTGTCAAAAGTAATTACGTACATAGATGTTTTTGCTCGCTTTTTTTTTGTTATCTCTTTTTATGAAGTTCATCATCATGATAATCATTTTGAAATCATTGTGATCGTGATTTTATTAACTTCACTTAAAATAACATTAAAAAGTTGAGAGTTTATACATGAATTGACCTCTGATGCAAACCCTTTTCTTTGTCATTTCAAATTCAGTGACATTTTCTTATGTGGCCTGATTTTAATTAGCGTGATCTGTGCTGCCTGGGCAACTGATCTCTTAATAACCGGTTGAATGTTACAAAAGAGTCAGCAAAATCTTTAAAATGTAACGGATTTTATTTTTATTAGAATACAAGTTTTCTTTAAATTTTGTTTAAAAGGATTTTAGAACAAATTTATTTTTGAGGACTTAATACTTATCAACATAGGAGGCTTTTCAATAGTCTAGCAACATTTTAGAAATATTAGCAAAAATATTTAGAAATATGAATTTAATTCAATTTGAAAATACGAATTTAATCAATTGCAAGACTGTTGCAACATTTAAAAATTTATATGCAATTATCTTTAAACAATTTAAATATGTAAAATAATATACAAAATTTAGCAACATTTTGGAAATCTTAGTAGTTATTAAATCAATTCTAACGAACGCTCAAAAACGTTGTTAAATTATGCTTTCCAATTGTCTACCAATATTGGTGAATCCTAGCAACATTTAAGCAATGTTGAAGTATAAAAACTAAATATAAATTAAAATTTAAAATAAAAAATATATTATATAATATAAATTTAATTCAATCAACATTATGCTAAGGCTAGCAACATGTAAAAAATTTAATACAAAAATCTTAAAAAAAAAAATTTAAACATGTTAAAAATTAGCAGAAACTATCAACATTTGGAAAATTTTATCATTTATCAAATAAATTCAAACGTATGCTCAAAAATATTGTTCAATAATGCTTTCCATTTATCTAGCAACATTTGTGAATATTTAACAACATTTTAGAAATGTTGAAGTCTAAAAACTAAATGTAAAATAAAAAAAAAAATATTGAAAAAATATAAATTTATTTTTATCAACATTTTGCTGAGTCTAGCAACATGTAAAAAAATCAAAGCAATAATCTTTAAACAATTTAAATATTTATGTGGAACTTTATAATAAGTTCAGAAACATGTTGAAAATTATAGTACATATTTATCAAATCATTTTAAACGAGTGCTAAAAAATATTGTTAAAGAAAAATAATTTGTTTTTATTATATTTTTAATATTTGTTATTACAAATCAAGCAACATTTTTAAAATTTTTTAAAAATGTCATAAAATATTTTTAGTTTTTGATGAAAACATATAAGAATGATATTAAACATTTCTATTTTATCATTGCGAAAAAAAATCTTAACAATACTTCATTTAATAAAGGCTTAAAATGACTCCTCAACATTTTTACTCGCTTAGCTACAATTGAATTAATTTAAATATTTAAGTTAAAAGTATATATATAAATTACTTTATTTTATAATAAAAATATTTGTACATTATAAAAAATGTTTAGCGATATTTACAATATTTACATTTGTTGAAAAAATCTTAATAACAGCCTAAAATGACTCGGCAACATTTTTACTCGCTTAGCAACATTTGAATTAATTTAAATATTTAGGTTTAAAGGTATATATAAATTACTTTATTTTATAATAAAAAATATTTGTACATTATAAAAAATGTTTAGCAACATTTTGATCTATTTAGTAACATTTACAATATTTAAAGCAAATACTTGAAATTTTCACAATTTCTTTGGAAGGATTAATTTACATCATTGGGGTTAAAAAAAAATGTTCATGAACATTTGAAAAACATTTTAATTAAGCAGCAACATGTGTAATATTTAACTAAATTATTAATATTATTTTTTTTTCCAAAAATGATTATTAAAAATATATCTAAAGGGATAACTATGAAAAAATTTTCAACAATATTTTCTTATAAAGCCATATAATGACTCTTCAAAATTTCTATTATATTTGTAAGTTTTTTTTTTTTTTTTGTTTTTATTAAAAATATTATTTTCCAGTGTAAACATTTTCATAAATTATAGAACTATGTTTAGAACTATGTTTCATATAGCAAGAATAGCAACATTTTAAATGTTTGGCAACATATCTAAAAGTAAAAGAAAATACTTGAAGAATTAATAATTGCTTTTAAAAATTAAATAAAACTATTGTACTTCAACCAAAAGCTTTTAGCAACATTTGAAAGATGTTCAACCTCTTTTTGAATTTCAGTCAACAGTTATCATATATTAAATATACAAATGAGTTTTTCTGCTAGTTTTGTAAAAATGTTTGTGAAATTTTATGCAAGAAAAGAAATAACTTTGTTAAGTCTAGCAACATTTTAAGAATTACTTAAATTATGGCAAAAATAATCTCAGCAATATTTTTGTGATAAAAGCCATTAAATTGCTTTGCAACATTTCTTAATTGATTAACAACATTTTGTATTTTTTTTATTTAAAAAGCATGTTTAAATATATTGTAACATATTAAAATATGTTTGTGAGTTATAGAGAAATGTTTAGGAATATTTTCTATAGCAATATCTTATATGTTTAGCAGCATTTGTCATTTTAAAAGTAATAACATAAAATTTATGTAATTTATGTTCAATAATTTGTATAAAAAGAATAGAGATGATTCAAAAATATTTATCAACATTTAGAAATGTTTAGCAGCTTATAAAAATGTTTACTCACATTTAAAATATGTATTAAAAAAAACAGTTTATGGTAACAATTATTGAAAAAAAACAGAGAGTTTTGAAATAAAATATTTATGTGCTGCAACAAATTAAAATGACATATTTTTTTTTTATAAATTATTTATTGATTAAATTAAAAAAAAAAATGATAAAAAATGTTGGGCAACAATTTTTATGTTTGCAACATTTTTTAATAATTTTATTTAATTTTTTGTATATAAATTATTTATCAAATAGATCATAGGAAGTTAGAGAAATGTTTGTATAAATTATTAGATCTGAGGAATTTTTAAAAAATGTTGTTGTTATGTTGTTAATAACATAAAATGTATATAATTTATATTCAATAATTTGTATAAAAATATTAGAGGTGATTCAAAAATATTTATCAACATTTAGAAATGTTTAGCAGCTTATAAAAATGTTTACTCACATTTGAAATATGTATTAAAAAAAAAAAAAAAAAAAAAAACAGTTTATGGTAACAATTACTGAATAAAAAAAAAAAAAAAACAGAGAAAGTTTAGAGAAAAAAAATATTTATGTGCAGCAACAAATTAAAATGACATTATTTTTCTATAAATTATTTATTGATTAAATTGAAAAAAAAATTCTAAAAAATGTTGGGCAACAATTTTTATGTTTAGCAACATTTTTTAATATTTTTATTTTAAATAGTTTTTTTTTCTTTTTTTGCTTTTGTAAAAATTATTTATTTATTGATTAAATCAAAAAAAAAAAAAAAAAAGAAATGATAAAAAATGTTGGGCAACAATTTTTATGTTTAGCAACATTTTTTTAATAATTTTATTTAATTTTTTGTATATAAATTATTTATCAAATAGTTAGAGAAATGTTTGTATAAATTATTAGATCTGAGGAATTTTTTAAATATATCTTTAGTAAGATTTTGCAAAAATTTTATTTTAAATTTTATTTTGTTTGCAAAAATAAATTAAAAAGCATTTTGCTCAAAAAAAATTTTTTTCTAGTTTAGAAACATTTGTTTTATTTTAATCTTTTGTATGTGTTAAATACATTTTAGAGTCTTTTAAAGCAAGGAAAATGTTAAACAACTTTTTACTATGTTTAGCAACATTTCAATATGTTCAGAAACATTTCTAAAAATATATTTAAAAAAAAAATTTTTATATATAATTCTTAAAAAGATGTACACATTTTTGCGAGAAATTTCATAAAGTTAATTTACGTTTAAATTTGTGAATTATAAAACTCTAAGGTATGGAAAATGTTGAGCAACATGTTTAGCAACATTTCTATATGTTGAGAGACATTTTTAAAAACTATTTTTTAAATTTTTTTTATATATTATTAATTTGTAAAAAGTAAAAAAAAATGTTTGCTCAATATTTTTGCCAGGAATTTCTTTAAAACATGTCCCTAGTTAAACTTAATTTATATTTCTTGAAAAATTATGTATGTGCGCGTAAATTATAACAACCAGTAAATGACACACACTATTTTGGGTCATTTCCATTAGGAAAACCAAAAACTATAAAAACATTAAAGTTATAGTTCACAACTATAATACAACCCTTCTTTTTTGTTGTGTGAATGAATCCTTTTCTTTTCTTTTTTTATATATAAATATTCTCCAGACAATAAATTTAAATTAGTTCATATACGGACGACAAAAATTCATGTAATGCTTTGTCTATAAATAATTTGCTACAAGATGCTCCTTTTTTTGAAAATTAAAAAAGGTTATAAACAAGATTTTTTTTTGAAAAAGAAAAAACAAATTTTTAACAATATAAAACAATTGCGTTAAATAGCCGTAAGGGTCAAAATCATGAAATTGTTTGAAAGTAAATGGCAAACCCTCCCCTTTATTGGAAGAAGACTATTTAACTTTAAATTTTATCTTACGGTAGCTCTAATGGAGGAATCTTGAAATATAAATTTGTTTTGTTTTTTCTTCTCTCTTTTTTTTACGGGGAGTTGCTGCTAAATTTACAGCTTGTCATTTGAATTGAATTTTTATTAGTAACAAACTGGTATTGTATTAAGGAGTTGGAAGGACCTTTTTTTCTTATAAAATTGTGGCGGTAGTGGCTCCTAAAATGATTTAAAGGAAAATCTTAAAAGATAATAAAAATACAAAAAGTAACCAGAAATGTAATAAAAATGTTTAAAATTAAGCGTTACAAATAGGACAGTAACTGGTGATTTATGGAATTTAAATAGCAGCCAGTATATAATGATTGTAACAAAAATACCAAAAAGAAAATTGCGAATAAAGGACATTTGTATTATATAAAAGAAAATTATAATTCTATTAATTTGCACATATGGCAATAAGGAATATGAAGGAATACCTTGAAGAGAGAAAAAAAAAACTACCATTTTCCTTTATTTACCTAATCATTTTCCTTATCTTTTTTATAATAGAATTTAGAAAATAGATTTTTATAATAGATTACTGGTAAAAAAAAAAACAAACCAACACATGCTGACAAATCATTTGAATTGACCACTAGTGGCAAATTTGTTTATTATAATCCGATTATTTGACACAATCTTTGTCAATCTTACAGTTGACCATTACACGCATCATCTAACTGAAATATTTGAAAATAAAAAGAAAACCTTAACTTATAAACCTTTTTACTTAGAAGCCACTTTTTTATTTTAACAAAAATGGTAAAAAAATGAAAATTGCTCTATTTAATAGGGAGATTAGTCCTATTTTTTTATAAAGGTTTCCTATGTAACTAAGTAGCGCTGGGATAAGAGGAGAAAGAAGTCCTTATAAGGATTAGTAAAATAATACATATTACTTTTGAATTATGTGAAAATTGTTAAGGAAATATATATGAGACAAAATTTGTTTTCTTTTTTATGTAGTAATGAAAAGAAAAGATTTAGGAAATATGACTACAATTTTTGTTATTGTGTTAAAAAGCTATTTTTTTATAAAAAAAAGCATAATATGCAAAGTTCCATTATTTACATATTAATTATTTACAAAATATTATTTAGTTAAGATTCGAAGGACCATTTATGATATTAAATATAGATTTTTCTTAGAAACATCACAGATAAAAATAAAAAATTATTATATTTATAGCAATAATTTTACAGCTGGAGAAACCACTCTTGTAGGATTTTAAATTATTAACCATTGTTTTAAAATGTTATGATTAAATTTAATAACATAACATTTTCGTAAAAAAAGATTCCAAGAACAAAATTTTTATAATACATTTTTGCTTTTTTGCTAATATTTAGCAAAATTTTTGATAATAGGATGCTTTCCAAATCTCCAGCAAGATTTCTTAATACTTGGAAACATTTTAAACATATTAAAGTCAAATTTTGTAAGTCTTGCTACACAAAAAAAAAAATTATTTCCTTATATTTTTCAACTAATACATGATGTTTCATTTTACATCAAAATTTAATTAATATATAAAATAGTAAAAATAAAATTCAAATAAAATTTGTTTCTGATTTAAATTTTTAATTCATTCAACAATTTATTTTATTGAGTTAATAAATTTTTTAATTGATTTTTTTTTTTTTTTTTTTTTTTTTGTTTTTCATTTTCTACAGTCATTAGTAATTGAGGTGGAAATTTAAACAATTTTTAATTGAATGAATTATTTCGGTGATTAGTGACTTTTTTCTGAGTACATAAAAAAAAAATATGAAACATGTGCAACATTTTTTATGCTACAGCAACATTTTGAAAATATTCTTATTTAGGAAATACACAAAATTGTTTTGATTTTTGATAAAAATATATAAAAAAATAAATTAAACAATGAATTTTAAAATTATTAAGAAATTCTTGGCAATATTTCTTAAAAATAAAGGCTTAAATTGGCTTTGCAAAATTATTTTTAATTAATTTATTCAATAATTTTCAGTATTACACTTTAAATATGTTTTGAATATCTATTTCTTATAATAAATAATATTAAAAAATTATAAAAAGAATATTTAGCAATATTTGCAATATTTTAAATATTTTGAGAACATTAACAATATTTTTTGAAAGTTCTTCAATTTTTAACCAATTGATAAATTTAATAAGAATAAATATCAAAAATGTTTAAGAAAATTTTAAAAATAAAAATTATTTTTAAGTTTTATATAAAAAAATGGCTAAAAAAATATATATTTGCATATCACAGCAACATTATGAGCAACATTCTCTATAAGAAACACAGGTTTACCAATTTTATCGTAAACTTGGAAAAAATTAAAATTATAAAATTCATCTTGAATATTTAAACATGTTGTGCAATATTTGAAAATGTTTAGCAACATTTAAAAATTAACTCAAATTAACGATTTTTAATAATTAATTATTAACGATATGGATAAAATAAAGAAATTTTATTCCTGCAGCATTTCTTTTAAGTCTTGTAACATTTCAAGAAAACCAAAAATAATCATAAACATATGCAACATTGTCAAAGCTTCAGCAACATTTTAAAATTGTTGATATTTATCAAACGAATTTAAAATAGAACTAGAAAACTTTGTGAAATAATATTTTTAATTAAAAAAATTCCTTTCCTAAGTCTAGCAACATTTTTAAAATTATTTATGAAATTTACAAAATTGTTTCGATTTTTGATAAAAATATATTACAAAATATATTAAATATTATATTTTAACATTATTGAAAAATTCTTGACAACGATTATTTACATAAAGACTTAAACTGGCTGTGCAACATTTTTTAAAGCTTAGCAACATTTTTAATATTTTCAGTATTACTTTTTAAGAACTTATTTTAAATGTTTATTAATATTTGTGATAAAATAGACTACAGAAAATTATTATAGAAATTCTATTTTTGTAGTTTTTATTTTAAGTCTTGTAACGTTTCAGGAAAACCAAAAATAATCATAAACATGTGCAACAGTGTCATAGCTTCAGCAACATTTTGGAATTGCTGATATTTATCAAACGAATTTAAAAGAGAACTACAAAACTTTTTAAATTAAATAATATTTTTTTTAATTCATTTCCTAAGTCTAGCAACATTTTTAAAATTATTTATGAAATTTACAAAACTGTTTCGATTTTTGATAAAAATATGTTACAAAATATATTAAATATTATATTTTAACATTATTGAAAAATTCTTGACAATGGTTCTTTATATAAAAACTTAAACTGGCTGTGCAACATTTTTTAAAGCTTAGCAACATTTTTACTTATGATAAACAACATTTGAAATGTTTGGTAACATTTAAAATGTTTTAAATAAACTCTTGAAATTGGAAGTAATTATTAAAAAATATAATTATTATTAATATAATATAAAATATAATAAATTAATAATATAAAATATTATTATAATTATAAAAATGTTTAACAACATTTCAAAATAGAAACTATTTCAAAGTTTTTATATAAAAAATATATTTTTAAATTATAGAAAAACATTTAGCAACATTCTTTATAAACAGGCTTAACAATTTTTTCGTAATTTTGTAAAAAACTAAATAAATAAATAGAAATTATAAAATTGATCTTCAAACCTTTAACATGTTTTGCAACATTTAAAAATTAATTAAAATAACAAAAACTAAACATGTTTTGTAATTATTATTAATAAAATGTTTAAAAAACTCAAATTCAATTAAAAAAAACATTTATTTTAAGTCTTTGCAAATTTTCAAGAAAATTTAAAATTAATCTGAACATGTGCAACATTATCAAAGTTTCAGCAACATTTTAGAAATATTGATTTTTATCAGGAGCATTAAAAAGGGAACTAGAAAACTTTGGTAAAAATAAACTTGTACTTGCTCAAGTTTAGCAACATTTTTAAAAATATTTACAAAAGTAAAAAAAAAAAATTAATTTTTCAAAGTATTTTTTAATATTGAAAATAATAAAAAAACTTGATCACAAATATATTTATGAGTTATAGAGCAATAGATTAACAAATTATTTTCGTTTTTTTCGTAGAAACAAATTTTTAACATTGAAACATGTTTAATAACATTTAAAAATGCTTAGCAACATTTAAAAATTAATTAAAATAAAATAAAATAGTTTTTTTAAGATTTATGAAATGAATTAAAAAATATTGTAAAAAATATCTGCAATTTCTTCTTTTTTCTAAATTTTTTAATTTAATCCTCAATTTTTTTTATTATTATTTTATATGAAACCCTATTTTCTGCTAAATTTATATGAAATCTGTAATTCTGAATGCGTACTATAAACCCTCATATGTTTAAATTAGTTAAAAATTGATGAATAAAGTTACAATATTTTTAACTTGTTCATACGAAGTATTTACTCGAACAAAATATAAAATAAAAAAGTAATAAAATAGTTTCTAAAATTATTTTAAAATCTAGTATCTTATAAATGCCTAAAGAAAAATGTTTATCTTTGCTAATAAGTTCTCGATTTTAAGAAAAAGTGGCTTAAATTGTTCGCTACATAACGAAAATTTAAAATAAATCAAGAAAAACATAGGGTTTCATTTAAAATAACAGAAAAAAATGACACGCAAGTTGAAAAAATTCCAATAAATATTTCAATAAAAGTTCGTGTAGTGTTAAAAAAGTATATATGTTTACTAAGCTTCATTTCTCGTGTATCTAAAATCATTACGATAACTTTGGATTTAGAGGGTTAACAAAAATCTACAAATTATCTATTCAACTAGATCTACAGCCCGCACTAGGTAATTTCAAAAGTATATTCAACTTTTTTCTATTTTGTCACATAGTGCAATTAGAATGCCAACTAAAACTGTTTAGCAATATTCCAAAATGTTTAGCAGCATTTCAAAATGTTTCGCAACATTACAAAATCTCCCACAACATTCCAAAATACTTAGTACAATTTTTTTCAATTAAGTTTTGGTATTTTTTTTTTTTTTTTTTTGCTTTTAATTTAACAAAAATAATTAGAATATTAATCAAACTGTTTACCAATATTGCAAACTGTTTACTAGCATTTTAAAATGTTTCGCAACATTACAAAATCTCCCACAACATTCCAAAATACTTAGTACAATTTTTTTCAATTAAGTTTTGGTATTTTTTTTTTTTTTTTTGCTTTTAATTTAACAAAAATAATTAGAATATTAATCAAAACTGTTTAGCAATATTCCAAACTGTTTACTAGCATTTTAAAATGTTTCGCAACATTACAAAATCTTTTACAGCGTTCGAAAATATTTAGCAAAATCCTTTTTTTTAATTTAGTTTTAGTTTTTTTTATTTATTTATTTTTTTTTAATTTAATAAAAATAATTAGAATGTTAATCAAAACTATTTAGTAATTTTTCAAAATATTTAACAATATTTAAAAATCTTTCGAAACACTACAAAACCTCTCACAACATTCCAAAATATTTACCACCAAAATATTTTTTTCTTTTAATTTAGTTTTGGTAATTTGTTTTTTTATTTAAATAATTCGGATATTGGTCAAAACTGTTTAGGAACATTCCAAAATGTTTAGCGATATTCCATAATGTTTTACAACATTTCAAAATACTTTACAACGCTTTGCAACTTTACCAAATGTTTCGCAGCATTACAAAATATTCAGCAAAATCTAATTTTCTCAAGAATCATTATTTAAAGATGTTATATTTTGTTTTAATGAAATCAGAACAAAATGTAAATTTTTCTGTGCCGCTTTATTAATATTATTGTTGTCTTTGCCAATGTGTTCCTTTTAATGAACAATTACTTATAGAGCAAGTTTTGGACATACCTAAGGGCTTCAATAAAATATAAGGTCCTGAATCACTATAAGGGGTCCTAAAATTTTTTCTGTGCATTATAAACATCAATAAATATGCATAATATTGCATACTACGATCGACCTCAAATTTCACAAAGTCGTTAGGATTATTTTAGTTTAAGTTTTGACATCGGAGCACACATATTTCTTGGTACTAATGCAATGGGATTTTAAAATAGAACTTTTTTAATATAACGAATTGTTAGGATTTCAATGTCTAGGTACTATTTCCGATACTTGTTTCAACAATTGGTACTATACAGTAAAGTCATCTTGGATAATTTTAAATCTTCTCCAAACGTTCCTAAACTAACACAAGTTTAAAGCTCGACTGGTTTTAAAGTGAAGATTTGTCAAAGATATGGATGCCTATTGTTTGTGGCCAGAAACCAACTTTTTATAGCACTATTGTTAGTAGTGAAATTTCCACAATGTTTTCGATATATTAAAATGCCAAGAAGTTAGGAAGAAGACTTTTGGAAAATTTAAATCTACAGACAGACAAGTAAACAAATGTTAAAAGGGACATTTCAATTTCTCTAAAGTACCTTTTTATAGATCTTATCATAATTTCCTTTTAACAAGAAATTTTCTATAGAATTCCTTTTTATAGGAAATTTTTGATAAATTTCCTTTTTATAAGAAATTTTCACAAAATGTCTGTTTTGTAAGAAATTTGAACTCAATTTAATTGTCATAGGATATTTTGAATAAAATCACTTTTTATAGGAAATTTTCATTAAATTTCCAACAAATTTCCTTTTTATAGAAAATTTCCACTAAATTTCCTTTTGATAGGACGTTTTCACTAAATTTCCTTTTATATGAAATTTTATATGAATTTCCCTTTTATACGAAATTTTCATTAAATTTCATTTTTATAGGAAAATTCCTTTAAATTTCCATTTTATAGCAAATTTTAATTAATTTTCCTTTTATAGGAAATTTTTGATAAATTTAAATTTTTTATAGAAATTTTCACTAAATTTGCTTTTACAGGAAATTTTCAATAAATTTCCTTTTTATAGGAAATTGTCACTAAATTCCTTTTTATAGGAAATTTTATATGAATTTCCCTTTTATACAAAATTTTCATTAAATTTCATTTTTATAGGAAAATTTCTTTAAATTTCAATTTTATAGCAAATTTTAATTAATTTTCCTTTTATGGGAAATTTTTGATAAATTTAAATTTTTTATAGAAATTTTCACTAAATTTCCTTTTATAGGAAATTTTATATGAATTTCCCTTTTATACGAAATTTTCATTAAATTTCATTTTTATAGGAAAATTCCTTTAAATTTCCATTTTATAGCAAATTTTAATTAATTTTCCTTTTATAGGAAATTTTTGATAAATTTAAATTTTTTATATAAATTTTCACTAAATTTGCTTTTATAGGAAATTTTCAATAAATTTCCTTTTTAAAAGAAATTGTCACTAAATTCCTTTTTATAGGAAATTTTATATGAATTTCCCTTTTATACGAAATTTTCATTAAATTTCATTTTTATAGGAAAATTTCTTTAAATTTCCATTTTATAGCAAATTTTAATTAATTTTCCTTTTATAGGAAATTTTTGATAAATTTAAATTTTTTATAGAAATTTTCACTAAATTTCCTTTTATAGAAAATTTTCAATAAATTTCCTTTTTAAAGGAAATTGTCACTAAATTCCTTTTTATAGGAAATTTTATATGAATTTCCCTTTTATAAGAAATTTTCATTAATTTTAATTTATAGGAAAATTTCTTTAAATTTCCATTTTATAGCAAATTTTAATTAATTTTCCTTTTATAGGAAATTTTTTATAGAAATTTTCAATAAATTTGCTTTTATAGAAAATTTTCAATAAATTTCCTTTTTATAGGAAATTGTCACTAAATTCCTTTTTATAGGAAATGTTATATGTATATCCCTCTTATAAGAAATTTTCATTAAATTTCATTTTTATAGAAAAATTTCTTTAAATTTCCATTTTATAGCAAATTTTAATTAATTTTCCTTTTACAGGAAATTTTTGATATATTTAAATTTCTTATAGAAATTTTCACTAAATTTGCTTTTATAGGAAATTTTCATTAAATTTCATTTTTATAGGATATTTTCACTAAATTGCTCTTTAAGAGGAAATTTTCACAAATTTTCCTTTTATGCGAGTTTTTCAGTAAATTTCATTTTTATAGGAAAATTTCTTTAAATTTCTATTTTATAGCAAATTTTAATTAATTTTCCTTTTATAGGAAATTTTTGATATATTTAAATTTTTTATATAAATTTTCACTAAATTTGCTTTTATAGGAAATTTTCAATAAATTTCCTTTTTAAAGGAAATTGTCACTAAATTCCTTTTTATAGGAAATTTTATATGAATTTCCCTTTTATACGAAATTTTCATTAAATTTCATTTTTATAGGAAAATTTCTTTAAATTTCAATTTTATAGCAAATTTTAATTAATTTTCCTTTTATAGGAAATTTTTGATATATTTAAATTTTTTATAGAAATTTTCACTAAATTTGCTTTTACAGGAAATTTTCACTAAATTTGCTTTTACAGGAAATTTTCAATAAATTTCCTTTTGATAGGACGTTTTCACTAAATTTCCTTTTATAGGAAATTTTATATGAATTTCCCTTTTATAAGAAATTTTCATTAAATTTCATTTTTATAGGATATTTTCACTAAATTGCTCTTTAAGAGGAAATTTTCACAAATTTCCCTTTTATGCGAGTTTTTCAGTAAATTTTATTTTTATAGGAAATTTTCATTAAATTCAACGATACGAAGGACCATTTATTTAGCTTAATCTATTTATTTAATCTATTCTATAAATTTGTGTTACTTAAAATAAAAATATGTTATTGACGTTTTTTTTTTTTACCCTAAGTAAACACATTTTCTTTTACAAAATATGACCAAAAATTTACATTACAATCCAATCTTTTTGACCTATAAATGGTTTTTAAGCCAAAATAATGAATTGTTTATTTTTCTTCCCAAACATTTTTCATAACAAAAAAAGATTTCTATTTAAATATCATTTTCAAATATCCCAGCTTAAAACCAAGTGCGACAAAAGTGTGCTTCTTGTTTAGAAAAAAATAATATAAAATCAAAATAATTTAAGAAAAATTACAACTTAAATGGAAGACCTTTTCTCTTGAAATGCGTGTTTGGCATTTCAAAACCTAAAAAAATTATTTAAATTTTTTGTTGTTTTCATCAGCAATTTATCACTGGAAATAAAGACAAGCTACGATATGTATAAAATATAAAAGAAATAGAAAAAAGGGGTGGTAAATATCGTTCTGCTGCACATACATGTATGTATGTTTGTATGTATATTTAAATTGAAAGTGATTTGCATATGAAGAAAAATACACAATAAAACTCCCTTAGGAATAACCTCCGCAGAAAAATCGTGTTTATTTAAAGTATAATGATGATAATGATGATGATGATATTTCATTGTTAAATTTTCTAATGTTAGTATATTTATTACATAAACAGTTTTGTTCATATTTTCCCTATAGATTCTAAAGTTGATGGAGTAAAGTGATCAATAATTTTTCTTGTGTTGTAAATTGTTCAAAATGACATTGATTATGAAATGATTTTGTAAATATTTACATTTGATGAACAATTAAATTGTTTATAAATTGTTAGAGGGTGTCATACAATAAATAATTCAAATAATGATGATGATGATGATGTGTGTGAAATATTATAATTGATGGGTAATCAATCAAGGATATTGAGAGGATTCATTTGAAAATTGCTAGAAGTTTCGTAAGGGTGGCGAAGGACCAATTCTAAAATGTTGCTGTGCTAAGAAATGACCAAAAATTGTTTAACACCTAAAATTTAAGTGTTCGTCATATACAACCTGATCTATTGTTTTCCTTTTTGTGAAATTAATTTTTAAAACTAATAATTCATAATATTGTAGAAATTATTTACTAAAATCAATAAAAACAAAAAAAAAACTTAAAAATAAGCTTCCAACCTCTCTTAGCAATGAAAGGTATCATTTCCAACATAAAACTCAGGAAAAAAACAATAAATAAATGTGAATTATTTTATTTCAATTTTTTTCACTTTACTTATTTTAGTTGCTTTTAGTAGTTGTTGTGGCCAATATTGTTATTGGCCCATCTAGAGCACAACTACCACATTTTTTGTCGTTATATTTTTCTACCAACAAAAAAAATAAATAAAAAATACTGAACATGATTCATGTGTACTTTTCATGCCAAGTCTAAATAAAGCATTAAGCCGTAAAATGTTACCAGCCCCAACAACCAGTCAGTCCATAAGTACCAGAGGTCCAAATATTCATGAACGCAAGTAAAACGTCTACAAAAAAATGGTGAAAAATTAATAAAAAAAATAAAAAATAAATAAATAAAAAAGCACACACAACACTTGTATGGTCCTTTTGTTGCCATTCAGTCTGTTATGTCTGCTGTTATTATTATTGTCGCTTTTTGTTGTTGCTGCTGTTGTTGGTGTCATAAATTTTATATGACGACAAAGTCGCATGAAAAATTCTTCATTTACTCTCTATTGAACTATAACTCCTTTAGAAGAATATAGTAAAAAAGCTAAAGTTATTTTGGAGGGAAACTTTTTCTACAAAAAAAAAGGAGCAACAAAAAAATATTTGAAGGAAATTTTTCATAAAACTTGCTTTCTGTAGGAAATTTTCACAAAACTTCCTTAAAAAAGAAAATTTATAAAAAATTTCTTTTAAAAAAGGTAATTTTTATACAAATTACCTATAAAAAGGAAATTTTATCGAAAATTTCCTACAAAAAACAAATTTATTGAAAATTTCCCATAAAAGCTGTAAAAAGGAAATTTACTGAAAATTTCCCATAAAAAGGATATTTATTGAAAATTTTCTATAAACAGAAATTTATCAAAAATTCCCTATAAAAAAGAAATTCATTGAAAGTTTCCTATAAATAGGAAATTTATCGAAAATTTCCTATAAAAAGGAAATTTTGTGAAAATTTCTATAAAAAGGAAATTTTGTAAAAATTTCTATAAAAAGGAAATTTTGTGAAAATTTCCTATAAAAAGAAAATTTTGTGAAAATTTCCTAAAAAAGGAAATTTTGTGAAAATTTTCTATAAAAAAGGAAATTTTGTGAAAATTTCCTATAAAAAGCAAATTTTGTGAAAATTTCCTATAAAAAGGAATTTTTGTGAAAATTTCCTATAAAAAGGAAATTTTGTGAAAATTTCCTATAAAAAGGAAATTTTGTGAAAATTTCCTATAAAAAGGAAATTTTGTGAAAATTTCCTATAAAAAGGAAATTTTGTGAAAATTTCCTATAAAAAGGAAATTTTGTGAAAATTTCCTATAAAAAGGAAATTTATTGAAAATTTTCTATAAAAAGAAATTTATCAAAAATTCCCTATAAAAAAGAAATTCATTGAAAGTTTCCTATAAATAGGAAATTTATCGAAAATTTCCTATAAAAAGTAACTAAAGAAAATCTTAAAAAAAGAAATTTATTGAAAATGTTTTTTTTTAAAGGCAATTTATGGAAAATTTCCAATAGAAAGAAAATTTATGGAAAATTTCTTATAAAAAGGAAAATTTGTTGAAAATTTCATATAAAAATGAAATTTATACAAAATATTCTGTAAAAAAATTTACTAAAAATTTCCTATTAAAAGAAAATTTATTGAAAATTTCCTATAAAATTGAAATTTGTTTAAAATTTCTTTTAATATTTTTAATAATAAATTTATTAAAAATTACCTATAAAAAGGAAATATTATCGAAAATTTTCTACAAAAAACAAATTTGTTGAAAATTTCCCATAAAAGCTGTAAAAAGAAAATTTACTGAAAATTTCCCTTAAAACTAAATTTATTGAAAATTTTGTATAAAAAGAAATTTATCAAAAATTCCCTATAAAAAAGAAATTAATTGAAAGTTTCCTATAAATAGGAAATTTATCGAAAATTTCCTATAAAAAGGAAATTTTGTGAAAATTTCTATAAAAAGGAAATTTTGTGAAAATTTCTATAAAAAGGAAATTTTGTGAAAATTTCCTATAAAAAGGAAATTTTGTGAAAATTTCCTATCAAAAGGAAATTTTGTGAAAATTTCCTATCAAAAGGAAATTTTGTGAAAATTTCCTATAAAAAGGAAATTTTGTGAAAATTTTCTATAAAAAGGAAATTTTGTAAAAATTTCCTATAAAAAGGAAATTTTGTGAAAATTTCCTATAAAAAGGAAATTTATTGAAAATTTTCTATAAAAAGAAATTTATCAAAAATTCCCTATAAAAAAGAAATTCATTGAAAGTTTCCTATAAATAGGAAATTTATCGAAAATTTCCTATAAAAAGTAACTAAAGAAAATCTTAAAAAAAGAAATTTATTGAAAATGTTTTTTTTAAAGGCAATTTATGGAAAATTTATGGAAAATTTCTTATAAAAAGGAAAATTTGTTGAAAATTTCATATAAAAATGAAATTTATACAAAATATTCTGTAAAAAATTTTACTAAAAATTTCCTATTAAAAGAAAATTTATTGAAAATTTCCTATAAAATTGAAATTTGTTTAAAATTTCTTTTAATATTTTTAATAATAAATTTATTAAAAATTTCCTATAAAAAGGAAATGAATTGAAAAATTCCTATAAAAAGGAAACTTAAAGGAAATCTTATAAAAAGGAAAATGTGTTAAAAACATTCTTATAAAAAGGAAGTTTGTTAAAAAAATTTCCTATAAAAAGGAAATTTATTGAAAATTTCCTATAAAAAGGAAATTTAATAAAAATATCCTTTAAAATAGAAATTTATCGGAATTTTCTTACAAAAGGAAATTTGTTTTAAACTTCGTATAAGAAGGAAATTTATTGAAAAGTTCCTATAAAAAGGAAATTTTCACTAATGTTATAGGAAATTTTTACTAAACATACTTTATCGAAAATTGGCAATAAAAGTTTTTTTTCTTTTTTGTTTTTTATATAAAATTTAAAAAAAAATCGTTTTATATAAAGTTTTCAACAAATTTCTTTTTAAAAGAAATTTTCAACAAATTTTCTTTTTACAGGAAACTCACTAATTTCCTTTTTGTAGAAAATTTTTATTAAACTTCCTTTTCATAGGAAATTTCGATAAATTTCTTTTTACAGGAAATTATCGAAAAAATTTTCAATAAATTTCCTTTTTATATGAAATTTTCAATAAGTTCCTTTTTTTAAATGAATTTTTTAATAAATTTCCTTTCCATAAGAAATTTTCAGTAAATTATATTTTTATGTAAAATTTTCGATAAAATTGCTTTTTTTATAGGAATTTTTTAATAAAATTCCATCTAAAGAAAATTTCATATAAATTGCCTTTTTGTGAGAAATTTTAAATAAGTTTCCTGTTTCTAGAAAATTCTTAAAAAATGTCCTTTTTACAGGAAATTTTCATTAAATTTCCTCTTTTATGAAAGTATTTGTTAAATTTCCTATTTGTAGAAAATTTTCAAAAATTTCCTATTTGTAGAAAATTTTTAAAAATTTTCTTTTTATAGGAAATTTTCAAAAATTTCCTTTTTATAGGAAACTTTCACAAAATTTCCTTTTTATAGGAAAATTTCACAAAATTTCCTTTTTATAAGAAATTTTCAAAAAATTTCCTTTTTATAGGAAATTTGCACAAAATCTCCTTTTTATAGGAAATTTTCACAAAATTTCCTTTTTATAGGAAATTTTCACAAAATTTTATTTTTATAGCAAATTTTCATAAAATTTCCTTTTTATAGAAAATTTTCAGTTTTCTCTTTATAGGAAATTTTCATTAAATTTCCCTTTTTACAATAAATTTCGTTCTTATAGGAAATCTTCAGTAAATTTCCTTTTTAGGAAATCTTCAGTAAATTTCTTTTTTATGGGAAATTTACAAAATATCCTTTTTTGAGGAATTTTCACTACATTTCCTTATTTTAGGAGATTTTCACTACATTTTCTTATTTTAGGAAATTTTTTGAAAATTTACTTTTTATAGGAAACTTTCTCCTAATTTCCTTTTTTAGAAAATTGTAGCTAAAGTACCTTTTTATAGACTTTCTCATAATTTCCTTTTTATAGAAAATTTTTAATAGATTTCCTCTTTATAAGAAATTTTCACAAAATGTCCGTTTTCTAAGAAGTTTGAAGTCATTTTCATTGTTATAGGATATTTTCAATAAAATCACTTTTTACTGGAAATTTTCATTAAATTTCCTTTTTATAGTAAATTTTCAACAAATTTCCTTTTTATAGGAAATTTCCACTAAATTTCCTTCTGATAGGACGTTTTCACTAAATGTCCTTTTATAAAAAATTTCCAATAAATTTCCTTTTTATAGGAAATTGTCACTAAATTAATTTTTATACGAAATTTTATATGAATTCCCTTTTATAGGAAATTTTTATAGGAAAATTTCTTTAAATTTCCATTTTATAGCAAATTTTAATTCATTTTCCTTTTATAGGAAATTATTGATAGATTTAAATTTTTTATAGAAATTTTCATTAAATTTCCTTAAATTTCCTTTCCTTCCAATTTAGTGAAAATATCTTATATATTTTCACTAAATTGCTCTTTTAGAGGAAATTTTCACAAATTTCCCTTTTTTATAAAATTTTCAATAAATTTCAACCGAAAAGTTGTTCACAATTTATTCTGTTGTATAAGTAGTTGTTCAATTTAATGCAAAAAGGGAAACAACAAATAAAAAATACCTTCTTGGGTATATAAATATTTGTTGTCCATACTCGTGTACTTGTATGAATTGATTAAGTGTGCCATTTTTTGGGGTTAATATCAAGGCAATGATTTAGCACCTTGTTACATGTTTTAACCATAAAAGGCGACAAAAAAATCCAAAAAAAAAGACAGTCAACACATGAGGAACACTATGAGTGTCCACATATGTTTACCATGCAACAACACCACCATCGTAATCCACAAACCTTTTGCTTTACCAAACACAGAAAAAGAGATTTATATTTAGTAATGGCAAAAGTATTTATAAAAATATTTTTAGATCCTTTTTTTCATATATTTTCAGTTCACGTACGTTTGTAGGTTCTCCCTCTTTTTTTTTTTTTGTTATTGTTGTTGGAATATTTAAAGCATGTAAATGTTCGCTGGCTGGTTGGCTTAATTAAAATCAGATTGGTTACGTTTGGGGGATTCAATTTCGATTATGACCAAAATGCTTAATTGAATTAGTGAACGCGTTTTTTGATTGTTGTGATAGGCATTGTATTACACTGACAACTACTGACAGTCGAAAATGAGCATTGATTGCGGAAGACAAATACGAGTGAATACGAGTTCCATGTCCTTTTTTTGTTGTATTGTACCTTAAAGCTTATTTAGGTTTTACAATAGTGTGAACAATACTTTATTCATTGGTAATCAGGTATTTAATGCATATGAATGTGTTCTGAAAGTATTTTATTTAATGTTATATTTCGTTTTTCTTTTTTGATTTTATTTATTTTAATTATAAAGCTCAGTGGCCTAAATAAAAGCTATCAACGTCAAAGTCTTTAAAATACAGTGATTTAAAGGAAAATGTTTCTTAGTTAATTTAAAGGAAAAAAGGAATAAATTAAATAAAGCTACTGATGGAAAATAATAAAGGAACTTAAAGTAATTTTAATTAAAAAATTTATCTCGTACATATTTATAAAAAATATCCTTGAAATCAGAAATGAACTAAAATATTTTAAAATTATTAAAGTCCTTGTGAAATGTTTGTATAAAGTAAATTTAATTGTTATCTGTTGGTTAAAAAATCAATTAGTGTGGGGTCCCCCCTTTTATTCATTACTGTCACAAACTTATCATTTAAATTGTAACCCGGTTCCCCCATTCTCTTTTGTAGTATTTAAACAATAACAATTGGGTTGGGTTGTTGTTTTGTTTTGGGAGAAAGGTGTGTCATTTGACATATATCTGTTGTATTTTATAATTATTTACTTATATAAGTTTCCAATGTCATTACTTATGTTTTTCAAAACTACAAAAAATAAAAAAGCAGAAAGAGAGAATGAATATTTAAGTGGCACTTGCCACAATTTTAGATACATTGTTTAAATAAATTGACTTCAACGTATGTGGAGATAAAAACACGAAAACAATAGACGAAAAGAGTGATCGATGGATAATGGTCATAATAAAGGGTTTTATAAAATTTTAAATATTTTTAAAAATTTACTGAAATATCATTTCGAAGTTAAAAACTATAGGTTTTTATCTGAACCAAAATTATCTTGAATTGAAGGGTTTCTAATGCCCCAAATTAATCCCAAATAGTTTTCAATCGTTAGTGTTCTTAAAGTCCCCAACCAATTTCATTTGAAAGTATCATTCCACTCTCAAATTAATTCCAAATCTACTGCTTTTTAGGAACCAAATTGGCTTTATCATGGGACTATTTAAAGTCTCAAGTTAGTCATAAATTGATTTCAATTATTAGCCTTTTTAGAAAAATCTACTATCCAATCGTAGATCTATAAAAAGTTCCAGATTAAAGTAAGTTTGTTTTCATTCGAAGGTTCTCTGAAAGTTCCAATCATAGATTTTCAAAGGGTTTGAATTTGTCTCAAATTCAATTCAATCATTCGGCTTACCAAAGACCAATCAATGGTCCCGAATTGACTTCAATCGTTAGTTGAGGCTAATTAAGGTCTCAATTAAATTCCAAATTGACTACATTTCATACCAGATATAACCATCAATCGTAGATTTCTTTAAAGCCCCAAATTAAATGAAATTGTTCTTCATTCAAAAGCCTTCTGAAAATCCCAATCGTAGGTTTTCCAAAGTTCTAAATTGGTCTTATATTCACTTCAATGATTGGACTTTCCAAATTTCTAAATTAGTCTCAAATTGATTTCGAAGATCATATTAAAGTCCCAAATTATTCTTTGATTTATTTCAATTAAAAGCCTCTTTGGAGTAATAAATTACCCTCGATCAATGGTTTTTCCATAATATTAAATTCTCTTGTATCAAAGACATCTTTAAAGATCCAAATTAAATTCAATTGACTCTAATTGGTTTCAAATTTCTTTCAGTTGCAGGTCTTTTCAAACTTTTAAATTAGCTTCAATAATAGTCCTTTTTGAAGGTCCAAATTAACTCCAACAAAAGTCTCTACAAAATCCAAAAAAAGGTTGCAATCGAAGGTTTCTTCAAAGTCCTAATTAATCTTCAGCCAAAGGTTTACTTAAAGTTCCAAATAAAATTTCATCAAAGTTTTTTCTAAAGTCCCAGATTATATTTAATCAAAAGCATCTTCATAGTGCCAAATTATTTTCAATTGTCCCAAATTAAATTTGAATCTTTCAATCCATAGTTTCCAATTAGCTTTAAATAAAAATATCTTCTAAGACCGAATTATACCCAAAAAAATCTTCAAACCCATAAATTATTTTCAACCAAGGTCTCTTGAAGGTCTCAATTTTACTTCAACTAAAGGTATTTTTTAAGCCATTAATAAGCTCCGATCAAAAGTCTATAAAAAGTTTCAAATTAGGTTTAATCGAAGGTATCCCAAATTACTTTCAATTATCACAAATTGGTCTAAAATTTCCTGTAATCGAAAGACTCTCCAAAGTGCCCAATTAACTTCAATCAAAAGTCTATTAAATACTCCCAAATTAGCCTCAACCAAAAACATCTTCAAAGTCCCGAATTATCTCCAATCGAAAATCTCTTCAAACTTTCAAATTATCTTTAAACAAAGCTGTCTTCAAAGTACCAAATTACGTACAATATCTTTCAATCAAAAGTCTTTCTAACATTCAATCGAAAGTCTATTTAAAGTTCAAAATTAACTTCAATTAAAGATCTTTCTAAAATCCCTAATTAGATTCTCCCCAAACTTCCATATTATATATAATCGAAGGTATCTCCACAGTTTCAAATTACCTTTAATTACCTCAACATTTTTTTTTTAATTTCTTTCAATCAAAGTCCTTTTTAAAGTCCCAAAACAGCTTCAATAAAAGGACTCTTAATAAACCCAAATTAGTTTCAATCAAAGGCCTTTTCAAATTTCCAAATTAGCTTAAACCAAATGCTCTTCAAAATTCCACAATAGCTTTAATCAAATGTTTTTCGACGTTCCAAACAAGCTTCAATTCAAAGTCTCGTTAAACTCCAAAATTTTATTCAATCAAAGGTCTTTTCAAACTCCCAAATTAAGAACCAATTTAACTTCAGTCAAGGTCCCAAATTATATTAAATCGAAAGTGTCTTCATAGTTCCAAATTACCTTTAATTATCTCAAATTGATTTCAATTTTATTTTTCAATAAAAGTCTTTCCAAAGAAGCAAATTAACTTCAATCAAAGATCTGTTCAAACTGCAAAATAAGTTTCAATCAAAAGCCACCTTAAACTTCAAAATTTAATTCAATCAAAGTTCTCTTCAAACTCTCAATTTAGCTTAAATCAAATTCACTTCTTCGAAGGTACAAATCACCTTCAGTCAAAGGTATTTTTAATATCTAAAATTTGTTTCAATCACGGTCTTTTCGTATCTCGTATCTCTTTAAAAGTTTTAAATTATCTTCAATCAAAAGTCTCTTTAAAATCCCAAATTAACTTCAATAAAAAAAACTCTTTTAAATCCAAAATTAGCTGCACTTAAAGATCTTTCAAATGGCTCATGTGTGCTTCATTCAAAAGCCTTTTTAAGGTCTTCGATTCAGCTTCAATCAAAGATCTTTTATATGCCCCAAATTAGCTTCAAGCAAAGGTTTTTTCAATGTTCCAACTTTGGTTCATTCAAGAAAGTTTTTGAAACACAAAATTAATTTTAATCAAAGTACAATTGAAGGTCCAAATTAAGTTTATACAAAGGTCCTTCAAATTCCTCAATTAGCTTCAAATAAAAGATTCTTTTAAGTTTCAATTTCTAAATTAAAGGACACAAATTATAATCGAAACCAGGTTTACTTCAAGACCCTAAATTAGATTCAATCAAAGATTTCTTTGAAGTCATAAATTATTTTGAGTTACAGATCACGCAACAAAAGCCTCAAATAAGCTCCAATTTAAATTTCCTTAAAAGTCAATACAAGATCTCACTACAGTCCCAATCAAAGTTTAATCTAATCAACTGCCGATATTTTTAAATATCCATATTAGTTTTAAAAGAATTTCTTTAGACTTCCTAATTAGTCCCAATTTGTCTCAAATCAATGGAAATTTGAAGATCACAAATTAAGTCCAATCATTTGGCTTCAACTAAAGAGATCTCTGAGTTTCAAGTCTGAAATTATAACCCAACATATCTCACTTTAATAGCTTTTAGCTTTAATAGTAGATTTCTTAAAAACTTCAAAAGCTTTTTTTATTGCAGTTTATTTGAATTATCACTTCTTTTTCAAAACCCCTGTTTTCTGCTTAATTTAATCAGAAATTCAGATAATAATCTAACTTCACACCAAAAAAATTTATATGAATTGAACGACACTTAAATGTTATAAAAAAGGAACAGTGAGCTAAAGAGGAGGAATAGAGAAACTGAAAACAAGGAACCGAAGCAAAATGAACAAAGTGTGCCATGACAGGCATCTTTGACACTATGACAGTGATACGTTTAGACATTCTAAAATTTAATCAAAAAGAGTTAAATATTATAAAAAAAAAAAACCCACACTACTACAAACACAGAAACACACTTATATCTATAAGCCAAAATAAATGTCAATTATAACAAAAAGGTTCCACTCAGTCTGGTCTGGCTTTTAGAAATGCAACAGACATTTATGAATATTTTTCTTAGGAAAAAGAAAAATAATAAAAAAAAACAAAAAAAATTGATCTCCTAATTCAATGGATTACCAATTATTTACATGCATTCATGAAAAATGAAACGAAAACTTGAGCGTGCTTTTAATAGATCAATACTTCAGTTTCTTTATTTTTATTATTAATATTGTTGTTATTGTTTGTATGGTCTCATATAATGATCGCTGCCACACAATGGCATCACAAACAAAAGAGACATCAAAATCAAGACAAATACTCTATTTTTTTGTTTCGCTGTTTAATAAACAATAACGAAAATAACACCAATGATCCAATACAAAAAAAAAAGAAACGAGAACAGAATAAAACTAACAATGACACTACAAAACAGAAACTGATCTTAAGAAACTAGAGGGGAAGCAGGGAGTGGAATACAACACACATAAATGATTCTAACTTGTTACAGAATGGAGCCTAATGAGATGCTCTACAATAACAATTTTTTTCTTCTTTTACAAGAACCTACATAAGTATATCCGATACATATATATATTTTTTTTTTTTTCTTTATTCATATTCATATTTATTTTCATATAAACGTACACCTACCGAAATGAATAATTGTTAATCCAATCAATGTGATCTTTTTTTTTTATTTCATTATACTCATGTATGTATCCCTTCTTAAACTTTTAATGTTGCAGGCTTTTTAACTTTGTATTGTTAACGGCTGAACGATATGGTCAGTAAGATACAAAAGATACAAAAACACATTCACATATGATACAACTAATTCAAGTGCTTTTTATCGATCGTTGGTTTCGATTTGTAAGTAGATATTTATACTTTTACATTTACTACTGAGGTTAGTGTGATTCTGGGTAGATTTAACTGCTCTCGATAGGAAGTTGTTTTTTTTTTTTTTTTTTTTTTTTGTAGATTAACAACTTTTGAGGGAATATAAATTTGTAGCACAAAGCCAGCAGAAAATTATTAATTTCGTATATTGTGAAAACATTACTAAATACCGTCATAAATTATGTAATTTATTTATGGAAAAAAATTAAGAAAATTCATATTTATTTAGGAGACTAAAATATCATGATTTAAAAACAGAAAGAATGAAAATATAAAAGTACTGGAATAAAATTGAGTAATTGGGATTAAACTCAAATTATGTCTATTTCAAGTATCGCGATTAATGCTGCATTGGGTCAAAGGTCAACGGTACAGCCAAATTTAGAATTTCGTATAACTAAAAATATAAACTTACTTGAAACTGAAGAAAGGCCGTTAGCTGAAGATCATTTTAGACTTTTGAAAGATTCTCGATTGCAACTAAACAAAGATCCAAGTTTGAAGTATATTTAGTGCTATATAAATCCATATATTTGAAACTAATTTGTGACTAATTGAAGACTTAAGAAAAAAAAAAAATTAATAAGAACTTTATAGATACTTACAATTGTGGCGAATTTTGAACAGTTGTAAGTATCTATAAAGTCCTTATTGATCTTTACTTGAATTTGAAACTAAAGTACCAAAAAGTTTTACAATAGGAACCGTTCGATATATATGGTTTCAGGCGGCCATGATGTTTAGATTGTCAAATTTCTTCTTTATTATTTTCAGCCACTGATTTCAAACTATCATAGCGAGTTAAATGATTAATCATATCTTTCAAATGATAAAATTCTTTTATTATAATAAGAGGCTATTTTATGACCTCTTAAAGGTTTAATCTCCATCGTAAGTCTGTAAATAATCAGCCAACACATGAGAGTCAAAGAAACACCAGATCGACTAAACACTTTGCCGCTATCATTAAAATTATGCTGGGGAAACCAAGAGAAGCGATCCCTCGTCGTGAACAATAAGTCGACCTCTCGAAGACTAGAATGTAGTGAATTTAGAATGTAGTCAATTGGGCCTGTACCTATACAAGATTCAACTCACCAAGAAGCTTAAAGTTAATGCGCGCAGACAGCGCCTTTTTTCGCAGATTAATGTTTCAAGAGTTTTTTATTGAGTGTAAACATTAAATGAAAAAAATTAAACAAAAATATTGTTATCATGACCACAGAGTTTTTAAAATTCAAGGAAATTAACAATGAGAACATAATATTGTTGTAGTGATAATGTTGTAACCATGTTTTTTCTCTGCGTGTACGATCGAAGCATATTTTATCTTAAACTCCGATCCAGTTCGGATTTTGAAGATCTCCAATTGTAATGGAATTCAGCACGAATAATCTACTCCTCTATGCGCTTCATATGGCGTATTAAATCTCGAGCTTTTTCGTCAAAAATTAGTAAAATTTAAGCTTAAATAACTTTTATGTGCGATATCGGATTAAAACAAACTTAGTATCATTGGAAAGAACTGAAATTCTTTTTCATTTTAAAGTCATAACAAATCAACATCTTCCCGGAGCAAGAACCTCTAATGTGTATATCTTTTATTCTGGGATATCCTAGAAAAGGTTCTTTTAATTTTCATTATTTTTTACACAATATTTACAATCAATTTGTCTTTATAGTGTAAAAATTTCAAAATGGTATTTTAATAGGATCATAAGTTACAACAACTAACACATTTTCTGTTAGATATTAAGAGATTTATAGGCATATTGATACACTTATTCAAATTTTAATATAACATATCATTATTTATTAAAATAAGTCGCATATATAGCAAATTCCTGATACCGAAAAACAATTTGATATTATTTAAGAAGTTTAAGGAACACATTAACATACCTTTAAACCACTGCAACCTACTTTACAAAAACCGCCGAATTATTTATGATTATTTTAAAGATTATTTATTCAAAATTGATACATAGGGTTACAAAGGTAAAATCTACTGAAATTGACAATGATCGGTCGATTAATTCATCTATACCCCATACAACGCTTTTCCTCGGAATAGTGGTTTAAAGCATATAAATATTGGAAATATATCGTATTTATGTCATTTCACAACAAACCAAATTTTACAAAAATCGGTCCATAATTGTTCATATCTTTCATGTAGATTCCGCTGCCTAAAAATTATTTAAAATCGCATAAATCCTACATTAATGTTAACATCAATACAAAATTTTATGCATTTGAGTAGTATATCATCTTACACAATATCACAATGATAGGTCCGTAATTGAACATGGTTCCCATAAAATCCCCATTTCCGAAAATCAATTAAATTTGCATAAAACTCACAAAAATATCAGCATCGAGATAAAATTTAACACAACTAAGTATTGTACAGGTTTAGATGGATCGCTCCACTAAATTTCATAATGATCGGCCAATTATTAACCATGACTCCCATATAATTCACATATTAACCTGACTCACGAATAAAATATCTGATGCGTCTAACATCAATTGCAGAGACATCAGATAGTCCATATATGTGGAATCCTAAATTCTATAGTTCCAACATTCGCAAGAGCAGGACAGTGACAAAGAAAATATTCCACTGTTTCTTCCTCCTCGTTAAAGCAACTTCTACAATAGCCGTTAAAAGGGAGTAGTAGTCTTCTAGCGTGCGCACCAGCAATCCAATGCAAGATGACAGCGGTATACCAACAAGTTGGTCCGTTTCTTCACTTTGAAGAAGAGAATAAGTTCTGGCTAATTCATCCGTAATAATATTTCCCGGGCTACTTGAGTGACCCCTTACTCAGGTTTTAATGACTCACCATCTCATTTAAAGATGTCGCGCATTTATATATCAAATTTAAATATCCACTCCAAATATCCTATAGTACATTAGCCAATTTACCGCACTCCCACTAGCTGAGATCTCCGCTTAAAGAGCATTGCAATTTAAAGGAGATGTTTCTCCTATATACGGGTATGAAGACACCTCCCCCAACCCCTTCAGAAGATTTGGATCCATCAGTGTAAAACTCAATCGATCCGGCTTTTGTAATGGGATCGGCTGAGATTGAAACTGAGAAGCCTGTGTCCAGAAGTGTTTGAGAATACAATAGTCAATATTATCACAGATGTCAACCGAAATTCCCAAAATGGTCGCATGGCCATAGCTCATATCGTTCCATGCACATATGGTACTAAGCCTAGTCGCTGACATGATGTCAATTTGTTTGGCCATTAGATCCACTGCCATTCAATTCATCATAATGCTTTGGATGGTGTTGAATCTGAGCTACACAGAACTTTGTCGAAGATTCCGCAGAAGATGGATTTTTCCATCGCTTTCCACCATACTAATGCTCCTTACATAAATATAGGCTTGATCACCATGTTAAAAAGGCATTTTGTATTCTTAGGATTTAATCCCCAAGATTTCCCTATGACCTTCTTACACATATCAAGGGCAATGTTTGCCTTTGACGCTCTAGCTTGCGCACTCTGGAGCCAGGAGTCCAGTATTATACCTACGTACTTCGCACTGTCCGACACCTTTAATTCAACTTCATTTAGGCAAGGGAGTGGGAAAGTTGGAATTTTGTATCTCCTTGAAAAGAGATATAGTTCCGTTGTTCCTGGATTCACGCTAAAACCACTATTTGTACTCCATTTACTGAGTAGGCCTAGCGCATTTTAAAGGCGGTGGAATATGGTATCTAAATATTAAGCTAATTTGCATATTTAAGAGTAAATATTACTTAGGAATGAAGATAATTTGGGACTAATTTAAAACTCAAAATTGAAGGCAAATTTAAACTTTGTAAAGACCTTGAATTGATGGCAAATTAAGGCTTTGAAATGGATGATTATTTAAGTCAATCATTGCATTTGTTTAGGGACTATTTTTATAGTTACAATTGATTCTTAATCAGCTTGAAAAAAAATTCTCACTGTTAAAGCTGCTTTGGGAGAACCTAAACCTTTCGTTAAAAGGTTATGACAGCATTTGCTAAAAAACATTTGAAAATAAAATGAATAACACCATTTTATAAAAATTTTTACCAAATATCCTGGGAAAGTTCCGTTATAGTCTTCTAAAAAATGAATTGTAAAATAAAAAATAAAATATTAAATTACCCGCATGCAAATTTTTTTCTTTTGCAAATCAATCATATGCAAATCATAATGCAAAAAGTTCAAAAGGTCACATCTTAAGAAAAACAAAAACAATATATAGATCAAACCTTTACAACTACAAAACAAACAATAAATCCTTAGACTCCTTTAAATACAATTGATTATTTATTCATGATTGCAATTGCAAATTTTCTATGTGATTTTTAATCTTTTTTGCAATTTTCTCAATATGCCTTTTTTGCATTAATATGTAAAATAAATGTTTTTCTACATATTTTGATTAGTTACGAATGAGTGCAGTTGAGTGTTTGTCTTTAAGATTTATCAATTCTAGAGTTTTCTTTTATTTTTTTCTTAGGGTGACTTAAAGTTGACACTTTTATTGTTTGATTATGGGCACTATAACGCAATATATACACACACAATATTTGCATCTGTCAGTTTGTGGCATTACATTGAGGTTTCAGTTACTATTTTTTTTTTTTTCTTGTGTTGTTTGTTTGTCAAATAAATTGCACAATCCTAGGACAAAAAAAGAAGAAAATACACAACTCATCCATCATTTTGATTGAAGTCTCATATACAGCAAGATCATCTTGAGTATCTCTTTTCTTTTAAAGTTTTTTTGTTGCAACTATTTTGTTAGTTGGTTGCACGGTTGTTTATTTGGGATTTGTTCTTTTTTTATTTATTTTATCTTTTACAAAAATATGCCTTCTTTTGAATAGAGTATTGCATTTATAAATGTAATCGCATTTTAATTAACTTTCCTGCCGTGTCTGATCGTTATTGTCATCTTGTAAGTCAGCATATTAAATGTCGATCTATTGCCATTTTTTCTTTTTATTATTATTTTTTTTTTAATAAATTGCAAAATCATCATCTTCCTAAAGGTGGTTTGAAATTACAATAACTTCTTATGTAATAATAACAATTTTTGTCATACAATTTTATCTAAATACAAATAGATCTCTTTGAAATATCTAAAACATTTCCATTTAAATTAATTCAAGCCACTACTTATTTTCAGCTGGCTCTATTACAAAAAAAAATTGTTTTATAATAAATATTTTTT
This sequence comes from Protocalliphora azurea, assembly GCA_932274085.1. Classification (NCBI taxonomy): domain Eukaryota; kingdom Metazoa; phylum Arthropoda; class Insecta; order Diptera; family Calliphoridae; genus Protocalliphora; species Protocalliphora azurea. The sequence continues at coordinate 4,852,917 of OW026522.1, read as the reverse complement.
AAGGTTTTATCTCCAAGCGTGGGTTTTTATTTTCTTAAGTTTCTTTTTGTAGTTAAAGTTTATTTTCTTTTTATTTTTCATTTAACATGTGGGTGTTTTATATTTGTTTTGTATCTCTCTGAGTAAATATTTACAAATTTGCATAAAATTGCAATTTTGTTAACAACAAATGTATAATTATGTCGTAACATCAGTTCTCCATATTTAGCAAACAAAACGAATAACATTTCAAAGGCCTCCTCCGAATTTAAGTTGTTTAAATGAATGAAGAATGGGTGCGAAAATGAAAAACCATTTGCCGAATAAAAGAAAATAATTTAATGTGTAATAAATTGTTTTAAAATTTATCACAGATATTTTTTTGGTTTTATGGATTTTCAAATGATTGGCTAGCAGACACGTGTTAGACATTTGATATAAAATTATGGTGACAAACAAAACTAAAGCAATCGAAATAAGCTTACTTCCGCTAAATAGATTTAAGCTTTAATATATCTAAAAAATCAAAACAAATGCAAACATCAAGAACAATTACCGATAACAAATTATTTATGGTTCTTAGAGCCGTATGCTGGTGAATATCGTTAGATACCCTCAACTGCCAGATGCAACACATTGTATGTATATGTTACTAAACTGAACCAAAAAGGTACATAAATACAATTTGTTCCCTAATTTTCATCTAACGTACAGGTACGTTATAACAATATATTGTCATATGTTAACATTAAAATTCAACGTATAAGTTCATTAAATCAACTTATTCTTACGTTGTTTTGATAAACACGTTCGTTGAATAAAATAATTATAATTAATAGTATGTTGATTTCAATGAACTTATACGTTGTCACGATGAAACTATACTTTGAAAATGTTCCATAATCATAGGTCTGTTCAGTACTTTTGGTATTAACTTTATTTCAAATTAAATTATTAAACTTTATAACATTCAATTAATTTATGTAAGTAAAAATTAAATACAATTCTCTATAAATAATTAATATAGATGCCACAAATATAACCCAGTGTTTATGCTATATTTTACTAAATAATCTATATAACAAAAAAAAGTGATTTCATGTCAATAGTTCCAATGGCAAAAATGATGGGTTGAACATATTTAGGTTTATTTATCTTACAAAATACTTCTTGTCCTTCATATTGCTCAACGATGGAATAGAATATCCATGTAGACACCATATGCCAAATCATTGTCCTGAACGAAAAAAAAACAGTTTTAATTATTCTTTAATAAGCAAAATTGCTAAAGTTCGTTCAAATGACTTAAAACTTTTTAAAATGGTTACCTTTTACAATATTTTTGTCTGCAGAAACTAACTGATTTTCATGAATTGTTCTGGAAAGTTATAAAGAATGCATTGACGATCGCCGCATGTAGCGTCAATCTGTAATATATTTTTAATAAGAATTAAATTAAAATATTTGATATATATATATATGAATACTTACGAATAGAAAACCTCTTGGTATCTCCTCTGCATTTTAATTGTTTTATCTACATAAATATAAGTTAAATATAATATTTAAAATCTGTTTAAAATAATAAACATTATTATACTTACATGTTAAGAAATACAGCAAATGTCCAAATTTCAGCTTTTGAGTATTTCTTTTAATTTTGAGTATTCATCACTGCTGCTCAAGTTATTCTCAATAATTACATATAATATTCATATTTTCTGAGATATTAATTAGTTTTTACTTATTAACTTTTTATTTTTGTGTTTATTATTTACACAACACTTTTGTTTAAAATGCGTCATTTCTTATTAAGCGATAAATACAAACTGGGTTGTTTTCCTTTTCTTTTACGTTTTTGTTTTGTACGATTACAATTATCAAAATTAGGAATAGAGAATTTTTCAGGGTATTAGAACCCCCAGAAAAAGGACAAAACATTCGTTAAACACATAATGATAGTATCAGAATTAAAATCAAAATAAAACAATTTAAAGCGCTATATAATAAAATTTATGCCTTAAAGTATGCTTTCATATTTTTTCATATTTATATTTACAAAAATAATCTACATTTATCCAACCAACAAAAATGTAAACACAAATTAAACTATCTTATGGCAGGCTTACTTCCTTAAAAAAACAACAACACTGATAGCTTCTGATGACTACATGATGACATACATAAGTTTGTATGCAGACACATGCTTATACAAAAAACAACAACAAAACTGCAATGCTTATATTTTCAACTAAAAAACATACCAACATACATAAAAAATGATTACGTATATGTATATACAATTAACAACTACTCTGCTTGCTTATACAAAAACAACAACTCTAAAAGTCATTGTAATGCCTTCTATATATGTATGTTTGTGTGTGTATATTTTTAATAATGTTTTCAGATTTTTGTCTATAACTCGGTTGTTTGTGGGCCAATATGGTTAATTTAAAAAAGCCGAAATTTTAGAAAAATATTTATTACCTATCTATATAAAAACGTAGCTTAAACAAGGGCTTCAAAAAGTCAGAAATGCGTTTTGCCCGATATTTTGGGTATTATTCGAACGATTTAGTTAATTTCAGAATAAAAATTCAGAAAAATAATTTTCAAATCTTCTTTGCAAAAACGAAGTTTGCAATAGCAAAACTCTGGAAAGGATTTGCGATCGTCTGATATATATATAGCAAACGCCATTTCACGAACGAACGGACATCGTCCTATTACCTTTCTTGCCCTCAGATGAAAATTGTGGAAATTACAAAGGGAATTATAAACTTATAATAAGAAAACTAAATAAAATATGCATTTACCTTTAAAATCACGGCTGTGGTTTTTTTCCTTCATTTCTACAAAAAATTTTAGAGGGAAGCACTATATTTTTCTTAATATTTGTTTCAAATAACACTAATTAACTTTCAAACTTAATCCGTCAAGATTTTATGAACAATTTAATACTTTTCTCCTCTTTTATATATTACATTTCTTCTTGGACTACTTTTTTAATTCATTTAAAATCACTATGAAATTTCATACTTTTTGATTATTTACCATATTACAATTAATATTTTAAACATTTTAAGATAAACTTTAAAACACATGTTTTTGTTTTTATTAATCTCAATTAAATATGCGGAGTTGCATTTCATTGCATCCTTGGTGGGTTGCATAAAAAGGTACTGTAATATTAAAGAAGGTGAATTTATAATGTTAGGTGAATTAATAGCACATATTGAGTACAAATTACTAAAAACACCTACACACATACCACGTATGGCAAACATAGTACGATTGATCTTATCATTTTTATACAAGTTGGTACCGTGGTACAATGTGATATGATATATTTTTGAAATATTAAGTAATGGTGAAAAAATTAAAAAAAGGTTAAAAATTATTTCATTAATACTTAAAAATCCCTGCATAAGTTAACCTTAATATTTTATAAAATGTATATTAATTTGGGAATGTAATTTAATTATGGTTAAATACATTTAATTCTACTAAGATAAACCTTTTAATCTCTTAACAAGAATGTTCTAGACAAATGTCAGGTATTACAGTAAAAATCAATTATGAAAATAATATTATACATATCCAGCAAAAACTTTGCTTTCCTGATAAGCTATTAGGTATAATTGGAAACAAAAATAAACTATTTATTTTTTGCCTTAATAACTAGTAATTTTTGTTCGAGTTGTCCACATATTCATGTACATAGTTATTTTTCGATTCTAGGGGTACTCAAAAATATGTACGTAATGAAAATAAAAATTAAAAAAAACGAACAAATTTTGTCATCAATGAGATTTGAGCTTGAACACAAATTTACCATTCATTTTTAATGACTAACCCCTTACTCAGTACACCATCTCTTACGTAATTTTCTAAGTGATAAAAACTTTATTTAGTATAAAAAAAACTAGCAGCATCAGAATGGGATTGAACCAGCAACCTTCTGGTTGGTAATCCAGCGCTCTAGCCAACTGATCCACTTGATTACAGCATAACTGTGCTATTATATAATTGAGTACTTATTTATGTAATATAGAGTAGGCAAATAATAATGACGCCTAATTACCCACAAACTACTTTAATAAGTAGTTGCCATTACCGAAAACCAAAAAGTTTTAGTCACATTTTCAAATGAATTAGTTGTTTATACAAATACGCTTACGCAGTGTCTATATTAGACAATTTTTTATCAAGACAAGAAGAAGGTGGTAACAGTTAATATTTTTATACCCTACACCACCATAGATGGTTGGGATATTATGCATTTGTGCTGATGTTTGTAACGCCCCACTTTAAAGTATACCGTTCGATTCAGAATCAATTTCTGAATCGATTTAACCATGTCCGTCCGTCCGTTTGGTCGGCTGGCTGTCTGTCCATGTAAATGTGAACAAAGTACAGGTCTCAATTTTAAAAATAATGCAATAAAATTTGACACGTAGGACTTTCATGCGACAAGGACGAATCCTATTAATATTGGTTATGATCGGTCCATTATTTCACCTAGCCCCCATACAATTGTCCTCCCGGAATAGGGGTTTAATGATAACAAATGCCTTAAGTAAAGCAATATTTTAATACAATTCGATGCAAAGAAGTTCTGTATATGTATCAATCTTTGTACCAAATTCCATGAAGATCGGTTCATAATTGACCATAATTTTTTTGATTTTTCGTTTGCATGACATAAGAATTTATATGTTTATTTCGTTGCACGTCATGCAAAGGATGGTGAACAAAAATATAAACTGAAATTAATGAAATACAAATAATTCAGTGAATAAATTTTCTTGAATAAACTTATTATATTTTTAAGTTTATATTTCACTCGATTTAATTCTTTTTCTTTGTTTTTTTTTTTTTTTTTTTTTTTTGTCAAATATTACAAAAAATATGCTGTTCGTCGCCGACATTTTTTTTACATCACAAAATCAAACCAAAAATGAAATACTAATATGTTCGAATTATGTTTATTTTAAACACCTCATCCACACGTATACGAGATTGTCATCATGCAATTTTATCGTGTATTTGCCCCTTACCTAATGTCTACATTAGGCAATTTTTTATCAAAACAAACATCAAAATCAGTGCGAATATATAAAGGCAACTTTAGTTAAACAGCTGATTATTTTGGTTGTTATAGTTGTCAAACTACATATATAAAAAAAAATAATAATGAATACGCCATATTGTTGTTTTTGTGCAACTGTTGCCACCTTCCACAAATTCGCGTTAAGTTTGACGTTTGTCTTGATAAAAAATTCTCTAATGTAGACACTATGTTAAGATCTGCAAAACTCATTAAAAGAAATTATGTAGTGCTCTTCTAAAAGTATTAAAAATTTTATAATTACCATCTTATCTCATACAATTTTTTTAAAAGAGGTTGAATTAAAAAAATCGAGACATGGTTGAATTAAAAAAAAAAAAAACGATATATTTTGCAACAAATAATATTAATAGTGAACTGATACGAATTAAAAAAATTAAAATAAGATATATAAATGTAGAAAAAAATTGCAATGTTTTAAAATCGAAGACTTCATAAGTTTGGTTTCGGAATATATAAATTTGAGAAAAACTAATTTATTTGCTCCCTTTCGAATTTTTTTCCAAAAAAGAGAAAAAAACAAAAATATAATTAATATTCAACGTAGAACACTATAATATGTAAAGAAATAAACACTAAAAAATTTACTATTTTTGATCTAAAATATAGCAATAAAAAATAGACTAATTGAGCTTTTTGTTTCTAGAAATTTCGATATTTATTGTAGAAACTCTGTATATTCTGTATATATCTTTTTACCGAAACATAATTACAACAAAAAAAAGGAATAGTTTTCTACTGCATCGAGTTTAATTCATATACAAGATATAAACTTAACATATTTATTGCTGAAATTTTAAAATTGCTGGTAATATTTTTACTAAAATAGTTTAATAAAAATATGTTTATAATCTATTACATTTCTGTGTACAATTACATATGTAATAAAAAGGAATTTACAAAACTGATACCGTCATTAACGAAAAAGTATATTTTATTTCTATGATTGGTACAACATGACAAAAGCTATTTTCCATCCCTGGCACATACATATGTTAAAGTAGGCGAACTAAAAAGGAGAGACTTAATAACAATGAGTATTTTAAAATGTATACAAAAACAAAAAACTGTTTGATATCAGGGTTGGAAAATTCCTTATTTTATATTGTACCAACCATACAAATAAAATGTACTTTTTCGAACTTAATGGTTTCAGTTTTATCAATATATTTTAATTAAAATATTTACATAGAAATTTAATAGATAATTAAAAAAAAATATTTTTATAAAATAAATTTAGTAAAATATTACATGCAATTTTAAAATTACAGCAACAAATTTGTCGAGTTCAAATCGACACATTAAAAATTTTTATCACAATTCTTTCTTTTGATATAATAATATTTTAGAGGAATGCTTTCGCTCATGAAAAACGCTCGATATGTCTGGAAACAAAATTGGTACGTTTTTCATCCACTATACTTTGACATAGTAAATTTTTATTTATTTGTACCTCCACATTTCCAATATTTGTTTTCTTATTTGGGAAAATATTTTACGAATATATTTTCCGAGAATATTTTATATTCAAGAATACCTAACATTTTAAAATATTACAAAATTATTTGTAAAATTAATTTTAGATTTTTTTTTAAATTCCCGGAAATTAACTGTTAATAATATTTTTTTGAGAAATATATACAAGCTCTGTTCCAGTACTCGTTAAATTTACAGGTTTTAGTGTTAGAAACAAAAAAACAAAATACACATAACTTCTTAATAAATTCTAACTAAAACTTGCAAGTTTGACAAGTATTGGAACAGAAATACAATTATCTACATACCACAAAAAAATGTCATCAATGCAAACATTATTTTCCGAAAGGTTTATGGTGATACATTATATTTATTATAATATTCTTGTTCTTGAAGTGGCGAGCTATTTGATAAAATAGATTGGTTTAACTTGATAGAAATACATGCATAGATTACATTTCCAAATTCACAGATTTTATTACTTTATGAATACACTTATTAAAGGTTAAAGGTTAACTTACAAAGGCGGATCTTAAGTTCTATTGAATACTTTGGATTCAGCCTCAAAACCACTATTTTATAATAAAAAAAATGTTACTATTTAAATAAAAATTATATAATATCAAATTGTACCAAATGAGCCGAGGTAGTACCAGTTTACCAACAGATATGAAAATGTACTGAAAAAAGTACAATGGTACCATGTTTGCCAACTGTGGTTGATATTGCCAGACATAGTGTCGCCTTTTAAGTGTGTATTATGGATGTTGTTGCTGTTAAGATCATAGTTTTCTTAAACTAGACAACGAGCTATTATCAAAATGTTTATTTTATTATTTATCTTGATGTTAGCCTTTGTCTATTTCCTAGATACAAAAAGGAACTATTGTGAGAGATTTGTATTTACAGCCTTAGCTTTGAAACAGATCAATAATTGAAAATCTTTTTAACTAAATATTTTAAACCATTATGACTTTGTTGTTTTAAACACTAACTCAGCAATGTTTTCATTTGTTTTGGGATTTTCCAAACAATCTGGGAAAATACATAAATATTAAAAGGGGACTTTTACTAACAGGTAGTTGAAAAGTATTAAAAGGTACAGTTTTGTTTTTAAAGAGAGAATGAGAAAATTGTCATTTAATTTTATATAAAAAATATATGTATGTTTGACAATCACCTGAGGATTTAAGGAAGAATACAAAATAAGGAAATTCCCCCTTTAATAATTTTACTACAGCTGTGGTTTTTAGTTAGATGATCTATCTATAAAGGATCAAAGTAATTGCTATGATTATAATCTCTAGCTTACAATTGATTTTCTTAAGTGGTGGATAAAAAAAAGAGAGTTTTTGGCAAAAGAGAGCTGGTGGTAGGAAAATACCCAGGATTTGCCAAATGCAAAATAGTGGTCAAGTGAAAATGTTTAGCTCTTTGTTGTAATATATTAGGAACAACAAAAACTGGGCTTGCTCGACTAACCACAAATAATAAATTAGTGGTAGTTTAAGTAGGGCTTAACTAAAATTTTGAGGCAATTGTTGAATATAAAGAAGGACAATTTTAATAAATTTTTAGGTTAAGTTTTATTGTAAAAAAAAAAAAAAATGACAAAAATACATAAGATTTAATCTTTTCCTTTTTTGCTTATAATTTTGCATATTGTTTGAAAATAGAAAGGAAAAATATACTTTTTTAATAAAAGAAAAAAAAAAACAAGAACAAATTTGTAAGCAAAAATAAAAAATTAAATAAAAACTCCTGGGAAAATTATTAAAATAGATAAAAATGTAAAGGAAAATCATAATTAAAAACAATTGCATAAATTTTAATTTCCTAACAAATTTCAGTTCGCAATCTTTTGCAAAAAATTACAAAGAGAAAAAAAATAACACAAAAAAAGAGTTTAATTCCTTGGAAAAAAGGGTGCAACAGAGAAAATATAAAATCAATTGTTTAACACCTGAATATTTTGCTTTAACCTTTCTGTCATAGATTTTGTTTCTAGAGTACATTAACGACATTGTTAGAATGTCTTTGAAGAAAAACAACAATAAAATCTATTAAAAGAAATTGCGACCTTCCTATTTTTTGCTTTTTTTTTTTTTTTTGATCTTTGATTTTTGACATTTCCGTTATTTGTAAAAAAGCACTAAATTTAATTAAACAACGTGACAAAAAAGGGTTGGTTGGTTGGTTGGTTGTTTGTGTCCCTTTGATGATGTGTATCAGAGGTTTTCTAAGCCATTGAGTTTTTGCGATCACATCAATTTCTATTATTTATTTATTCATAGCAGACATAGGGGTTACTATATTTTTAATTGAATTGAATTGAATTGAATGATTCTATATTGAAGGCAAATAGAAAATACAATTTGCGAGCATGTAATTGCAAAAAATGTTATATATGGTGACATCTGCGAATTGTATTCTTTTTGCGAGATTTATATTTATTTTTTTTGTTTCTTTAAGATCTTAAAGAAAAGGTTTAAAGGTCTTCAGCTTGAAGTTCAAAGCAAATATTAGAAAAACAAAAAATTGCAAACAAAACAATGGAAAATTGATTGGAATTGATTAACTTTTTTTTGATAAAGGATTGGAAAAAAAACAGATGTGAAATCTTTATTTTATAAATTTTTGCCAAACAAAGAAAGTCTTTTTAAAAATCAAATTTGCATAAAAATATAAATTAAAAATTATTTAAAATAATAAGCATTTAATTTAAATTTGATAGATTTATTAATATAGAATTCAATTTAAAGGCTTAAAAACGGAAAAAACTAGAACAACTTTTTTCTCGTGATATTATAAACTTTAACTCAAAATTATGAGAAATAAATTTCAGTGCTATATTCGGCTATGCCGAATCTTGTACACCCTTCAACCGTGCTGAGATGTGTTAATTAAAAAAAAAATGTATTAAGCAAGTGATTTAAATTTTTATTTATTAAAAAGTTTAGAGATTTTTAAGTTTAACAATTTTTTCTTAAATTTAAATTATTTTAATAGTTTGTAAAAAAATTCGGAGGCTAAAACCACACATTTTGTAGCTAAATTAAAAAATAGGTTTTAAAAAAAAATGATTTAAATTTTATTTGTATTAAAGATCATAACATTTTCTATCAAAAAAAAAAAAAAAAAAATAAAATAAAATTTAGGCAAACATTTTATTAGAAAATATTTAAAAATGTTAGATTAAAACTATTTAATTTTTCCGCTCAATTACACAATTTTAATTGTAAAACCACAAACTTGTATTTCTCATTATAAAAACTAATGTTAAGTCAATGATGTTATTTAAATATCTTTTAATAGTTATCTATATTTTAATTAAAATCGTTGATTTAAATTTAATTTAAATTTAATAAAATTCAAATGTTTTTATATATTTTTAAAATTTAATTTTGATTTTGATATTTTTTTATAATTAATTAAAATGAAATATTTTTAGAAAGGTCTTTGCAAATGATTTCTAGAGATATTATTTTTATTAGAATGTTTTTAAAAGAATGTTCCCTCTTTTAAATTAAAAATTGTAAACGAAATAGTAAAATTAAAACAAATACAAAATTTTTGAAATTAATAAGTATTTTTTTGTCAAAAAATTTTAAAAATTCAATCTTTTTATATATTTTTGGTATTTAATTTTGATTTTAATCCTTTTTATAATTAATTAAAATAAGATATTTTCAGAAATGATTTCTAGAGCTATTATTTTTATTAGAGTATTTTCAAAGAATTGTTTCTCTTTAAAATTAAAAAAAAATTAAAAATTAAAAATTAAGAAAAAAATAGTAAAATTAAAACAAATACAAAATTTTTTAAATTAAAAAGTATTTTTTTTTTTTTTTTGTAAGAAAATATTAAAAATTAAAACCTTTTTTATATATTTTTATAATTTAATTTTGATTTTAATATTTTTTATAGTTAATTAAAATAATATAGGTATTATTTTTATTAGAATATTTTTAAAAGAACTTTCCCTCTTTAAAACTAAAAATTATAACCGTGAAATTAAAATCAAATACGAAATTTTTTAAATTAAAAAGTATTTATTATTATTATTATTATTTTCTTTTTTCAAAAAATATTAAAAATTAAAAATTTTTTTATATATTTTTAATATTTAATTTTGATTTTAATCTTTTTTTATAATTAATTAAAATAAGATATTTTTCGAAAGGTCTTTGCAAATGATTTCTAGACGTATTATTTTTACTAGAGTATTTTTTAAAGAATTTCCCTCTTTAAAACTAAAAATTATAAACGAAAATTTCAATTTAAGTCAAATACAATTTTTTTTTTTTTGTCGTAAAATATTAAAAATTATAAATGAAATATTAAACCATTTTAATTTAAATTATATTATGTTTTTTTTTACCATAATTTGAATTAAAATTTTAATTTCAAATTTAATTTAAACATTTGCTTCTGTTGAAAATTATGATTTTCAAAAGATTTTTAGCACTTAAGGTTACTGAGTAACTTTGCCTGTTTATAATTTTTTAGAAAGAATTCAGGTTAGATTTTCAGAAAGCTTAAATTTTACTGTATAATTAATACATAAAATTTATTATAAATATAAATATATTTAAGGAATACTGTTTTAGCAAACTAATTATCTTTAATATTATCTATCTATTTTATCTATTTTTTCAGTCCCATTGTGCAATACTTAAACTTGTATACTTAAGTGTCTTAAGATTTTAGGACCAAAATGATTTTATTTGTATTTTATTTATATAAAATAAAAATAATTTTTGTGAGCAATTTAATTTTAAATTCTAAAAAATAAAAAAATTAAATTGAAGAGTTTGTGTGTGGGGTATGGCAGCAAGGAGTCTGCTGAGACTTAAGGAATTAGGACTATTAGGTTCATCAAGAGCAGGTCACTCCAGGGTCATATACGAGATCAGCTACTGTGAGGCTAATCTGAACTCCATGGGGGCATTAGATTACATGGCCGCTGAATCAGACTTTGGGGTAAATCCCGTCGTGGTGATACCTAATAGGGAGATCTGGTCCGGCACTGAGAGACTATATGAAGGTTGTGCAGTGCTCACGGACGGATCAAAGATGAAAGATGAACTGGTGTGGGGGTCTATATTATGAGCACGGATCTGAAAGGCTCTTTTAGACTCCCTGATGAGTGCAGCGTTTTTCAGGCTGAGATTCTCGGCATCCTGAAAGCCGCAGAAATAATCAGGCAGAACGTTGCGAGGGGTACCGAAGTCACTCTCTATGTGGACAGTCAGGCGGCTCTGAAGGCCTTGGGGACACATTTGGTGAAATCCAGGCTAGTTGCTGCCTGTAAGAAGACACTGAGAGAGCTGATGGAGGACTACATGGTAAGACTCTGCTGGGTGCCTGGCCACTGCAATATTTCAGGCAATGAACTGGCTGATGAACTGGCAAGGAAACCTATGTGAAACCATCACTAAGTTTCTTCTATGATTGGATCTTGGTCAGAACCAATTCGGCTTGGGAGAGTAGAGAGGACTGTAGAGTGTCGAGGGCGATATGGCGAGCACTGGACAATGCAGACACTAGAACTCTCCTGGGCTTGAATAGGAAGAACTTAAGAATCATGATAGGGGCCATAACGGGTCACTGTTTGATTGGGAAGATGAGGTCTAGATGGGACGCTAGCAATTCCGATTTTTGTAGAATGTGTGGAGACGTCGACGAGAACGAGTCTATTGAGCACATTGTGTGCCATTGTCTACGATTGCAGCATCGTAGGATGAAATGGCTGGGTAGCCAATTCCTCGGCGGGCTAAGTGACGTTCGGGACGCAGATCTTGTAGACGTCATAGGCTTCTTCATGGGAATCGACTGTTTAAGGGAGAAACAGAAGTATAACCCTAGGGGGATTGGTAACATTGCTAATCCCCCTACATGATTCGTTCTCATTCCTACTCTTTTCTCTTCTACTCCTACTCTCCTATTTTCTGTATTCTATATTTCACAGCTATTTCAACGAAGGGACCCACAATGGACCGAGATCGGTCTCTGGGTGGAGATGTGGTACTTTCTGGTATCACATCAACCTTCTCTATCTATCTATCTAGTTAAGGTGCCAAACTATGAGAAAAGCAATATAAATTAACAACTTTTTCATTTAAAAATATTTTATTTCTGCCACAAAATATGAAACAAGAAATTATTAACTTCTTCATATATGTATTGACCAACTGCCTGAGAATTTTTTTTTTTTTTTTCGTTATATTTCTCTCTTTATTAACATAACAAAATGGAAAAATTGCCTCATCAATATTAAACAAAGAAAAATAAATAAAATATCATACATATTCTATTGTCAAGACCACCATACTTTTGATATTTAAACAAGATCATAAAAATAACTTACCTATACATACATATAAATCTATAAAATATTTAATAATTGTCAGTGTATAAGTAAGATTACACAGGTTCTGAGAAGACAATAGAGAGTATCGTTAGCTAGACAGACAAACGATCCTGGCAGACATTGTGTCGCCCAAGGCTGGCTTAAACAATAGGTTAAGAGTAGTAAACCAGCCAGACAGATAGACGACAGGGCAGATATTATTTTAAAACAACATGTTATTGTAGTTGTTGTAATATTTTGGTTATAATACTCTTCTTCTATGGATGTCATTCATTACAACAAATATTCCATAGCGAAACAATGATCATATGTATTTTTGTTTTTATTGTTGTAGCCATTGTTATGTTTATTATTGTTATTGCTGTTTTAAACATTTTTAATTTTCATTTTTCCCTTTATTTTTATAAGTTTTTCTCTTCTTTATTTTATTTGTAAAATGAAATAAATTTTTATTATTTTATTTTTCAAAAAGTCATTGTATTATGAATGAATTTTGAGTTTTTCTAATTCTATTTGTTCGTCTATTGTTTTATTTGTATAAATTTTCTTTTTTTATTTTTCCTCTTCATTACATTTGTTTAGTTGTTTGTCATTCATGCTTTTTTTTTTTTTTTGAAACATAATTGAACTGACTGGTTTGTATGTTAGACATGGTTAGAATAATAGATTTTTAGACATTAGTTTTGAGAGGGAATACAAAAAAAAAGGATCTTTTCTTTATTTTTTTGTTAACAATTTGAAATGCATCAAGTTAGAGAGACAAACAGTCAACTGGTTTTTTGTTTTTCTTGTATTTTTCTTTTAAGGAATGACCAGATCAATGAAACTATTTTCCTTTTTTATTATTCTTTATTATTTTTATATCTTTTAGTTGTTTTTTTTTATTATTTGTATTAATTAGATAAACATAAAATACGAATGAGAAAATGAGGATTTTAGTATTGTTCCACAAGTGCTATAAAATGACCCATAAATTTCTAAGTCTAGCAACTGTTTGAAAGTCTTTCAAGTATTTTTTATTTTTATCAATGAGAAAAATATATAATTTTTTCTTCGAGATCTTAGAAAATTTTCTTTTATATTAAAATATAAAGCACTTGGTTATATAACCACCAGTAAATATTTTAAAATATAAAAAAGTTAAAATAAATAAATCGCTACGAGGGCGGATCAATAAATCCTTGACTTTTTGAATGAAACACAGTTTTTTTTGCAAAACTAAAATTTATTTTTCAACATAATCTCCTTTTAACTCAATACACTTAGTCTAACGTTTCTCCAATTTTTGTATCCCTTCCAAAAAATATAATTTTTCGAGGTCCTTAAAATAGGCATTTGTGTTTTTGTCAATAATTTCATTGTTGGAGCTGAATCTCTTTCCACCGAGCCATTTCTTTAGGTTTGGAAATAGGAAGTAGTCACTAGGGGCTAAATTCGGAGAATATGGTGGATGAGGTACCAATTCATAGCCCAATTCATAGAGTTTTGCCATTAAGACTGCACACATGTGCAACCGTGCATTATCTTGATGAAAAAGAACTTTTTTCTTGGCCATATGGTGTCGTTTTCTTTTTTAATTCTCATTAAATCGGTCTAATAAGTTGACATAATATTCGACGTTTATTGTTTTTCCCTTTTAAAGGTAATTGATGAGGATTATCCCGCGTGCATCCCAAAAAATTGTTGCCGTCACCTAATTGGCCGACAAACTTACCTTGGCCTTCTTTGGAGCAGGTTCACCCGTAGAAACCCTGCTCCGTGTTCTCCCGAGTACAGTAATGAATCCAAAAAAAACTCATTCGGATTGCGGTTAAACAACTCCAAACAATCCTTTGAAATTGTCACACGTTTACGTTTATTGTCAATTGAGAGCAAACGCGGCACCCATCTTGCAGACAACTTTCTTAAACCCTTCGACATTTTCGGGTGTACTGACCTCAATTGGCCGTCCAGAACTTTCAGCGTCATTTGTACTTGTGCGACCTCAACGAAAGTCAGTAAACCGCTTTTTTACCATTGAAATCGATGGTGCAGAGTCCCCATATTATTTATCGAGCTTTTCCTTGGTTTGATTGACGGTTTTTTTTTGCAAATAAAAATAATGTTTAATGAGCACTCGAAATTCACTTTTTTCCATTTTTAGCAAAATACACGGGGTTTTGAACAGCTGTTAAACGCAAAGTAAATGACGATGGGAATAGTGTTGCATTTCATATAACTACAAGGGAAGTTCCAAAAGTCACGAAAATATTGATCCGCCCTCATAAAAAAGAAAAGAAAAATTTTTCACAGATTTCAAAATTTCCCTAAAAAAGTTTTAAATAAAAAAGTAATATTTTTTAAAAATATATAAAAGTGTTAAGCTAAGAATACTTTAACAATAAAATAATTTAATTAAAACCTAATAATAAATATTTTTTTAAAAATTAAACCAAAAAAATTATCTTCATTTTTTTTATTTTAGATAAAAATTTTTAAATTTTTTACGAACTAAAAATAACATAATTTTAGTTAAAAATTCTTTGCCAAGATTAGCATTTAAATCTCCAAGTTTAAGCTTTGCTAATCTCAATACTACTCACTGCACAAAATAATAATAATAATAATAATAATAATAATAATAATAATAATAATAATAATTCTACTTAACTATTAAACCGTTTAATAAAATGTATATGAAAATTACTCAGAAAAATCTAAGCTTTCTAGAACTTTTACCTAAAAGCTTCCTAATTATCAACAGATTAAATTGCACTGTAACAAATATGATCACCTTAAATATGAAAAAACTTTTGGAAATCCCAATTTTTTTCCAAATTTTGATTAATGATTTAAAAAAATAAAATAAAAAAACATAATTAAAATAAAAATGTTATATTTTATCTTAAATATTAAAGTTTGTAGCTTTAGCTCAAGTATTTTTCTAATAAACAAAAATTTGTATTTGTTAAAAATGCTAATCTAACGATTTCATCGCAGCACAGTGTCACATTTAATAGTTTTAGAACGACAAAAATTCAGTTTTGGAGATATTGAACTAAAATGTTATATTCCGTTAGTAAATAGGGCCCACTAAAAATGGGCAGGTAGAACCACAGCTGAGTACCAAATTATAGAAAAAATGCTTTATAAGTGATTTGTAAAACAAAGGGGAAAAAAATGTTCCAATACCAGCAGCGATTTTACGATCAAAAGCCAGTCATTCAAAAATTTATCAAACCTATTCAGGTTTTAATGCCAGTGAAGGTTAGTTGAAGAAATTTAAGCATCGAAATGGAATTATATTTTTAAAAATTAAGGAGGAGAAATTATCTTCGAAATCTCATTTTATTGATCCATTTGTGAAAGAGTTTAAGGATTACGTTAATGAGCATGGGTTGACTCTTCGCCAAATCTACAATGCCGACGAATTCGGTTTATATTATAGGATTCTTCCAAATCACACACTTGTCACATGTAATGAGAAAACTGCTCCCGGAAGAAAAATATGTATGCGAATGCGAATGGCACAAACTGAAATTGTTGGTTGTTGGAAAATCGAAAAAACCACGCGCCTTTAAAGGCTTTTTCAATAATCCTATGATATACAACACCAGTAATAACGCCTGGGTAACATCATTTATATTCAAGGACTAGTTCCATCACGAATTTGTTCCCCACGTAAGTTAATTTTTAGCAATTAGTAAAAGTAAGTTGTTCATAAGTAAAAATATTTTAGGTCCGACAATTTTTGGCTTCAAAAGGTCTGTCGCAAAAAGCAGTTTAGCTTTTAGATAATACGACGTGTCACCCAGTTGAGGAATTAAAAAGTGATGACGGTTTAATTATAGCAATGAATCTGCCACCCAATTGCACTGCGCTTATTCAACCGTTATATATTTTATCAACTATATCTATATCTATATCTATATCTATATCTATATCTATATCTATATCTATATCTATATCTATATCTATATCTATATCTATATCTATATCTATATCTATATCTATATCTATATCTATATCTATATCTTCTTAACTAATCAACCGATTTTCTTGAAATTTGGCATTCAAATAGTGTAACATCTGGAAGGAACTATAGCCTATAATTTTTATTATTTAGAGTGTAAAATAGGGTAAAATGGGTAAAAGCTCCCCCTCCCTATATCTTCTTAACTAATCAACCGCTTTTCTTAAAATTCGGCAGACAAATAGTGTAACTTCTGGAAGGAACTATAGCTAACAATTTTTATTATTTAGGACATATAATAGGGTAAAAGCTCCCCCTCCCTATATCTTCTTAACTAATCAACCGATTTTCTTGAAATTTGGCAAGTAAATCTGGAAGGAAGGAGGAGGTTTTCTTAAAATTTGGCATGCAGACAGTAACATCTGAAAGGAACTTAAAGATATACATTTTTTTGGAAATTCCAACATTTAGGCTGTAAAATAGGGCAAATCGAATAAAATTTCCCCCTTTCCATGTCTTCTTAATTAATTATCCGATATAGTTTCAAGCCTTGAAGGAACTAAACATTTTAACATTTAGGGTGTAAAATAAAGCAAAAAGGGTAAAAGCACCCCCTCCTATACCTTTTTAATTAATTAACCAATTCTCTTGAAAATTTTATGTATTTTTTGACAATTCTTTTTTTCGTAATACTTTTAATTTGACATCAAAAATAACAATAACCATACATTTTCACAATCCCAACATCACTCTCCCATATTTTTAAACGCGATTTTAACATTTTTGTAGGAACAATATTCAAATAATAAATCAATAAGCACACAAATTTTGTCTGTTTATATGTAAGCATTACAGTGAACAATGCCAGGAAGAAGCAAGGGAGCAAATTTGAGCCGTCAAACGAACAATACGACAAATATGCGAAATTTTAGAGCAGCACGAACAGACGTACAAACCCTACAAGATAATGAAAACGTGCGTTGGAACAGGGCGATATTGCGTGAATCTCAATCACAAGAGGCACGAGCTGAACGGAATCAACAACGACAACTAGAACGGAGACAATCACGCTGGTTCGTAGTTGACACACAAAGAGCAAATGAACAATAACGCCAACAAGTACATTGAGCATTTACATTCGCTCCGTTCCTTCGTCTCGCATTCAAGTACGCGCCAGAGGTTGAATATTCCGCTCAACCGAAAGTGGTAATTGGTGCTATGCACAAAGAATGTCTCCATTGTAATGCGCTCAAGTGCGCAAAGTGTAACTACCAGAAATTGAAACACCACCAGAACCATTGAACGCCATACTCTAAATTTTTAATTTTAATTAAATTTTTTATCCATTTAAAGAAAAATTTAAATTTGTAGAAAATTTATCTTTTAATATTTATTTTATTTAAAACTCAAATATTTTTTATAAATCCTTTGTTTATATTTCTATACATTTTTAACTCTTTAATATTTCCCTTCGATTTTTCATCATTTAGCAAATGCCTTTACTCATCCTTACAAAAAGAAAACTCTACTGTCTGTATCTTCCTGTACAACACATACAATTGTATTTTGAAATAGAGAAGTCAATTGTTAATGCTTTCAAGCGTTAAAAATTAGTAATTTTTCAAATACTTTTGCAAAAATAAAAAATAAAGAATAAAATGTTTTAGAACATATGTAACTCATAGAAATGCTGTACTATAATACTTTATATGTAAAGTGGTATAAATAAACTCCTATATAACAAGTACTTGTTACATAAACCTGGTATTTTATAAATTTAGAAAATATGGGATAAAAAAAGTACAAAAATAAAAAATAAAAGACGAATAATTTTAAAGGCTATAGCGAATAAAAAGTGCTGTAAGTTAAGACAAAAAGTCTATTATGACAAGTGAAGTAGAGACAAATTTAAAAAACCTTTTAATTATGGCAGCATAATATCTTGAATATAAAATTTTTTAATGTAAATTTTGAAAACCCATAGAGTTAAGGCTTCTAGGAATATAAATTTATAATCACAAGTTAGAAAATTTATAAGCGTTCGATTTTAATTTAATTCTTATAGACAAATTCCCTAAAATTTTGAAATATTTTAGGTAATTTACACATATTATTTACTAAGAAAATTTATTAATTTTTTTTTATAAATATTTTTAAATATTAATTTTAAAATTCTCTATACTCCTAATGTAAAGTAGCGATTTTTGAAATATTTTAAAAAACATAAAGCAAAACACCTCTTTATTTTTCTAAGCCTCGGAAACAACAGTAAAACAATCTGTTATTAAAAGCTTTTAATTAATGTTTGTTATATGAAACTCAAACATGAGTCCCACGATTCAATACAACCCTACTGAATAATGTCTATGAACTAAAGATTTTTATAACACATTGGACACTACCTTGTCTAACAACTATTAAAAAGATTAGAACAAAAGCTTTATAAATATAAAATGATAAAAAAAATCCCTTAAAAGGACAAAACAATAATTTTAAGATTTTATTAAAACTTTAAACTGGATACTCTTTAGATTACTTTAGGACAATTCTGACTACTGTCTATGGACTAAAGGTTTCATAACTTAAAGATTTTTATAGCTCTTTATAGCTCTGTCTTGTCTAACAAATATTAAAGAGATTAGTTATTTAAATCTGTGTTTATTTAAAATAAATTCCATAGATTACACTATAGATTACTTAAAGACAGTGAAATGGACAATTGTATTTTTTTTTTGCTTCTAGCATAAAAAACATTTAAATATATAATTATTCGAAAAGAAAATTATTAAATAACTCAAAACAACAAAATTACGAATATGCAGTTAAACTGACTACTCTTTAGATTACTTAAATACAGTTCAGAAGTCCAATGAATTTTATCTTTTAGAACAACAGCTTTATAAACACAAAATTATAAAAAATCCCTTAAAACAGTAAACGGACAAAACAATAATTTTAAGATTTTATTAAAACTTTACACTGGATACTCTTTAGATTACTTTAGGACAGTTCTGACTACTGTCTATGAGCCAAAGATTTTTATAACACTTTGGACACTGGCTTGTCTAACAAATATTAAAGAGATTAGTTATTTAGATCTGTGTTTATTTAAAATAAATTCTATAGATTACACTATAGATTACTTAAAGGCAATAAAATATACAATTGTTTTTTTTTTTTTTGCTTCTAGTATAAAAAACATTTAAATATATAATTATTCGAAAAGAAAATTATTAAATAACTCAAAACAACAAAATTACGAAAATGCAGTTAAACTGACTACTCTTTAGATTACTTAAATACAGTTAGGAAGTACAATTAATTTTGTCTTTTAGAACAACAGTTTTATAAATATAAAATGACAAAAAATGCCTTAAAACAGTAAAAGGACAAAAAATAACTTTGTGATTTTATTATAACTTCAAATTGGATACTCTTTGGATTACTTTAGGACAGTAATGTAGATGAAAGCACTTTTTCTTTTAGTACAAAAACCTCTTACATATAAAATAACTCCCAAAGAAATTGTTTATAGACCTCAAAAAAATAAAATGACAAAACGATAATGTTTAAAACTTTAAACTGGCTACTCCTTAGATTACTTAAAGACAGTTAAATAAACAATAAAGTTTTTCTGTTAGCACAAAAACATAATTAATATAAAATGAAGGAAAAAAAAATTTAAATTATAGCCCTTAAAGCAGAAAAATTATAAAATAATAAATTTGTAAGCTGTTCAAAAATATAGGCTATCTACTCTTTAGTTTACTTAAGGTCAGTAAAATTACCCAAAAGACTTTCTATAGTACAAAATTTATATAAAACTAAAATTACTCCCACATAAATAATTTAAAGCTCTCAGAACTAATGGTTTAACATATGTGATTATTTTTTCCTCTCTCTCTCTCTCTCTTTGCTTTTGTTCCTTTGTCTAACAATTCTTTTTTTCTCCAGCTATGCTGTTCCAGCACTTATCCTTTTTTCTATGATTTTTTTTCACATTCTTTTTAGTCGTGTTGTTTTAGCAAAGCTTAAATGCAGAAGGCGTTTATGTATGCTCTGCTAAATATCTAACATATAGACTCATATACATATAATGTTTCTAAATTTAAACTGCTTTAGGACTTAAAGGATTTTATGGGCTAAGAAGGTAGAGGTGCTGGTAGCAAATATTAATAGCCTGGAATTAATAGTGATGCCTTTCCTAAGGTGGTTTTTTCTAAATGCCAGTTAGCAAAATAAAAATTTCTCTATGAATTAATAATCAAGTGGCGTAAAGTTTTGCACAACTCCCACTCTCCCCTTATTTTGTACAATTTTAATTTAATAATGGTAAAATTAGTGTGAAAATAATTTAATGTCTTTTTTGTTTTTTTAGAAAGGAAAATATATAAAAATTTATTTGCAACATATATTTATTTATAATTAAAATGAATCATGTTTTATTATGTCAAATTTTTGTAATTTTTTTAATTCTTAGCTGATTTTTTTATGTTTGCCTGTCTGTAGAAAACACCCTAATGACCAATTTTTTAATCGAATTTAAATAAAATTCTCTATAAATGTTAATAATTGTCTTAAGTAATTTAGTATTGAAACTCTACTAAAAAGGTTCGATAGAAAACAAATTAGAGCGCTATATTCGGCTTTGCCGTATCTTTTATACCCACTGTTGCCAGATTTGCCGATTTATCTCCATTTTGACGATTTTTTATTGTAAAAATTCCAAAGTGCGATTTGACGATTTTTGTTCAAAAAATTATGATTTCACGAAATGTTTACACACGCTAATTTTTATACTCCACACCACCAAGATGGCTAGGGTATTATGCGTTTGTGCTGATATTTGTAACGCATAGAAAAAATTATCCAACAGTTACCTGTATACCAATAGACTCAGAATCACCTTTTGAATCGATCTAATGATGTCCCTCCGTCCGTCTGGCTGTCTGGACGGCTGGCTGGTTGGCTGGTTGGCTGGCTGTCTGTCCATATAAACCTTGTGCACAAAATACAGGTCGCAATTTTGATTATAATTCAATGAAATTTAGCAGAAATTGGTGATGATCGGTCCATTATTTCACCTAGCTCCCATACAAATGTCCTCCCGGAATAGGGGTTTAACGATCATGAATGCATTAAATATAGCAATATTGTAATGAAATACGGTGTAAAGAAGTTATGTATAAGTTTCAGTCTTTGTGCCAAATTTCATCGGTCCATAATTGACTATAGCTACCATATAAAACCCTCTTCCAAAACTCACACACATGTTAGTATCAAGTTTATATTCGACACAAATAAGTTTTATATAAGTAGAAATCATAGTGACACATTTTATGAGGATCGCTCCATAATTTACCATAGCTCCCATATAAGCCCACTTTCCGGAATCACACTAAAGTGCATAAATTCAAATAAATGTTGATATTAACGGAATATTCTGCATTCATATATTTTATTTTACACTTAGTAAAAGTATCGGTCTACAATTGTCTACATGTCTAATATAAAACCCCTCCACGAAATATAAGACCTGCACAATGGTGTGGGGTATCATATGGTCGGGCTTGACCGACTATATCTTTCTTGCTTGTTCTTGTTTAAATCTGATTTTGTATTGTAGTAGATAGAGAGAGAGAGAGAAAATGACTATAAAAACTTTTACTTCAAAATTCATTTGAAATTTCACCACTTGATTTTTAAAAAATTTTTTCTAATTATTCAGTACTACTTTTAATTGTGATTAAAGAAATGTAAAAAATTTTTTCTGCTTACGAGTTTCTGTTTACGAGTTATGGATCTGTGAAGTTTTGATATATTTTTTGAATATCTTTATTAATATTATATTATTTAAAAGTTCAAATACCTTTTAAACGTTATAATGAGTGATTCAAGTAGAGATACTTTTCTCAATAGCCTTTTTTTGACAGCTCACGTGTGAGTCGTGTCATGCTGTCATGTTATTTTTGTTTAGTATTGTTTGGCATTTCATAATGGAAAGACTTACGCCTTAATAACGTTTACAAATCATTCAACTTTATTACGAAAATTCACGTTCTGTGAGGAATGTGTTTCGTGCACTTCGCCCAACTTATGGTCAACCATCACCCATTTTGAGACCCAGCATTCATTATTGGATAATATTCGACCGAATAGACCACGTCCAGCACGCTGTGAAGAAAATATAGCGGCCGTAGCTGAGAGTGTACACGTAGACCGTGGAGAGTCGATTCGGCACCGTTCGCAGCAACTCGGACTGACGTATGGAACGACTTGGCGCATTTTACGTCGAGATCTTAAATCGAAAACGTACAAAATACAGCTTGTGCAACAACTGAAGCTGCTCGACCTTCCCAAGCGACATCGCTTCGCTCTATGGGCTCTTGAAAAGTTCCAAGAAGATTCGACGTTTTCGAGCCAAATTTTGTTCAGCGATGTGGCCCATTTCTGTCTCAATGGGTATGTAAATAAACAAAATTGCTGCATTTGGGACGAAGAGCAACCTGAAGAGATTCAAGAACTGCCACTTCATCCAGAACAAACAACGGTTTGGTGTGGTTTGTGAGCCGGTGGAATCATCGGTCCATATTTCTTTAAAAATGATGCCGGTGCGAACGTTCCATGATAACCGACTATTTGATGCCTGAAATTGAAGCTCGTGATCTCGGCAACATTTAGTTTCAGCAAGACGGCGCCACTTCCCACACATCGCATCAATCAATGGATTTATTGAGAGAACACTTTGGTGAGCACATAATTTCACGTTTTGGGCCGGTGGATTAGCCACCAAGATCGTGTGATAGCACAACGTTATACTTTTTCCTGTGGGGATATGTAAAGTCTAAAGTTTATGCGGACAAACCCGCTTCGATTCGGGCCTTGAAGGAAAACATCACGCGTGTCATTCGCCAGTTACCAGTCGAAATGCTCGAACGAGTCATCGAAAATTGGACTCAACGGATGGACCATCTGCGACGTAGCAACGGCCAACATTTGATGGACATAATCTTCAAAAAATAAATGCCAAAGAATGTTCTTTCAAATGATAATAAACATTCCCCATTAAATTTGAATTTTCTGTGTTTTTTTTTTTTCTTTAAAAGTAGAGAACCTCGAAATGGATCACGCTTTATAATATGATCATATTCATTGAATCTTTTTTAATTTAAAAAAAGTTTACTCGACGAATAAAATCCCTGAGTCCGGCAAAAGGCTGGCTACTCGGAAAAATCTTTATTAACTTTAAAAAGAAAATATTTTTATTTCAACTGGATCGGTAATCTTAATATATACCTATTTTTTTCAAAATATTTATAATATAAAACGATGCTGGAAGTTTATTTAATTAAACAAATAGTTTCAAATTTTAATATTATTTGTTTGATATGAACATAAATAGCAAAAAAGATATGCATTTTAATTTTTCCAATTTTTTGACGATTTCAAAAATATTATGCCGATTTTGACGATTTTTTCGTCGAATTTTGACTGGCAACAGTGTTTATAACCTTCACCATTTTACCGACAAATAATAGAATTTATGTTTTAAAAAATAATCTACATTTTTTTTCCAAACTACAAAAATTGAAACACAAAATTAAACTATCATAGCAAGTGTTGCTTCACATGTCTCCAAATTTATCTTAAAAAATTAATATTAAAGAAATTGATAGTTATTAACAAGGACCTGACGTTCATGCAAATGTATGTTTTTTGCCTTTATTCCTAGAGCAGTAGAAACTAAATATCTTTGCAAATAGGGAAATTTGCTTTAAAATGGCATCGATTTCTTAGTGCATATTTTTGCATATTTTGTTGAAAATGCTTGTTTTTGCATATTTTTTTATAAATGCATACTTTGGTATGCACAAAAGCAAAATTCAAATTTAGATAAATTTATTGTGATAAAAAAATCAATTCTGTGTACTTCTGATAAAATATCTTAAGTCTATTTTTCAAAATATTGAATAGGGCTAAAAGAAAAAAACACTTTTTAAAATATTAAAAAATACTAAAGATAACTTAATTTTAGGTAAATTATATCTCTATTTGGTGCGGTTTATGGGTTGTCGGCGTCATCTTCTTCTTTGAAAATGAAGTCGGCCAGAAATTGAGAATATGGACCTGGACAATATGTGGTTCCAGCAGGAAGGTGCCACTTGCCACACAGCCAACGAAACAATGGCTCTTTTGCGCGAGAAATTCAATGTCCGTGTTATCTCACGTCGTGGCCATATTAATTGTCCGCCACGATCATATTATTTGACGCCGTTGGACTTTTTTCTTAGGGAATATTTAAAAGAAACAGAGTACTTCAATAAGCCAAGAACAATTCAAGAGCTAAAGGTTGAGATAATTCGACACATTAACGACATTGCACCTCAATTATGTATCAAAGTCATAGAAAATATCCACCTTCGGAAGCCTTAGCGAGCATTTGGCCGCTATTTTGTTTCACACATAATTGTCATAGATCCTTCTATCATAACAAAAAATAAAAATATTAAGATAATTCTCTGAAAACTTGTTGTTTTATTTAAATTTAACATCGTGAATTTTGTTTGGACCACCCTTTATATTTAAGGAAATTACTTAAAATATTAAAAAAGAAAAATAGCATTTAAATAACTTGACTTAAACCGATTTTACTCTTTAGCTTTTATTATAAAATTTAGTTTTGAAAAATATTTATTTTTTTACACTTTCAATTGCGGCATATAGCTCCGACAGCTAATCATCATAAGTTACTTCAAAAGATTTCTCCATCTCCAAAAGTACACACGGTTCATTTTTCACAGTTTCTTTTCCGAATAATTTTTCAAATATCTCATTTCCAAACTCTTTAGTTTTGTTTTGAAGTTTTAGTTTAAATGTTTGGAGCTGATTGGGCATGTTTTAGAGTTTAAATATAAGAGTATTTAAAACCACCCAGCAAAAACTTTTTGGTTTTCGGTAATAACAACTACTTATTAAAGTAGTTTCTTGGTAATGAGGCGTCATTATTATTTGTCTACTCTGTATTACATTAATAAGTATTCAATAGTATAATAGCACAGTTATGCTGCAATCAAGTGGATCAGTTGGCTAGAGCGCCGGTTTAACAACCAGAAGGTTGTTGGTTCAACCCCATTCTGAAGCTGTTAGTTTTTTATAACAAAATGTCTGAGAAGATATTTTAAACTAAATAGAGTTTTTGTCACTTAGAAAATTAAGTGCGAGATGGTGTACTGAGTAAGACGTTAGTCAGTAAACACGAATGGTTAGTGTGTGTCCAAGTTCGAGTCTCACTGACGGCAAAATTTTTTTTTTTTTTTATTTTTATTTTCGTTTAGGTACATATTTTTGAGTATCCCTAGAGTCAAAAAATAACTACATGAATTTGTGAACAAATCAAACAAAAATAACTAGTTATTCAGACAAAAAATAAGTAGTTTATTTTTGTTTCCAATTATACCTGCTAACTTACCAGGAAAGCAAAGTTTTTTCTGGGCTGTAATAAATAATTTTCATGAACACGATGTTTTAAATGAGTGACTAATTCTTTAGAAAAATAATTGTTTGCCTTTTTTATTTTTTTATTATTTTTTTTTTTTTCATTAAAAATATTATAATACCTGCACTCAATTAATTTTACCAAATATTTACTCAATTTTTTAATGGCCACATCAAAGTGTTACATACATAGTGTTGGCAACTGTAGGCAAATAATGCATGATTGACGCATTTATCAATTATCAGAAAATTTGAGACTATGTTAGATAAAGATGTCCATCGATGTTTAACATCATGTGTTAGTCTTTCTTTATGCAAAACATAAGACTTCAATGTTTTCTGTTTATGATAAGATCTATTGAACATTTTGCAAGATGTACGTACGTTGTACGCATCAATAACATCACTTATAAAACAATTTCAGTTTCTATAATGATTATAAAACCTTTGAGTCTTTTTTTTATACCCTACACCATCATAGGCGTATTATGCGTTTGTGCTGATGTTTGTAGCGCATAGAAAAAAATCATCCAACACCCACCTTAAAGTATACCAATCGACTCAGAATCACTTTTTGAGCCAATCTAACGATGTCCGTCCGTCTGGCTGGCTGGCTGTCCATATAAACCTTGTGCACAAAGTACAGGTAGCAATTTTGAAGATAATTCTATGAAATTTGGCACATAGGATTTTCATGACACAAGAACGAATTCTATTGAAATTAGTTATGATCGGTCCAATATTACACCTAGCCCAATCTTTGTGCCAAATTTCATGAAGATCGGTCCGTAATTAACCATAGCTACCATATAAAACCCTCTTCCGAAAATCACATGCACATGTTAGTATCAAGTTTATATTCGACAAAAATAAGTTTTATATACGTAGAAATCACAGTGACAAATTTTATGAGCATCGCTCCATAATTTACTATAACTCCCATATAAGCCCATTTTCGGTAATCACCCTAAAGTGCATAAATTCATATAATTGTTAGTATTAATGTAATATTCTATATTCGTATATTTTATCCACTATTGTCCACATATCTAATATAAGACTCCTCCACGAATTATGATGAACATACACAAAGGTGTGGGGTATCATATGGTCGGGCTTGACCGACTATATCTTTCTTACTTGTTTTACTATGTAATTAGTGTTAGAAGCAGTTTCTTTTATTTTTAATTCCTAAGATAAAACGTTTAATTGATTTGTTTTTAAAATTATAACTTCTTTCTGTAACGTCTTTGTATTTATAAAAAGACTTATCGGAACATTTATTTGCTGTTATTGAAAGGCAACTTTTAATATCAATTTTTTTCAAAATAAAAATTGTCAATAAAATTTCATATTTAATTGTTTAAATTAAAAATAAAAATAAATTATAAATATATTTATTTATACCAAAAATAGAATATTCGTCATAAAATTTTTCAAATTATTCGTTATTCGAAAAATAACATTTTTAAATTCTTCGAACCATTATTCGTATTAAATTGTTCGAATTATTCGAAAGAACAGCGACAGATGTGCTCAAGATTAACGTGGGTACCTGCCATAACGGCCCAACTCCAAGGTGGTCTTAGCCCCCATGTGCCTGTTTAGAACACACAGGTGACAATTGCTTAGGAGTTGGAGCTATCTAACCTCCTGCCGCACTATTGGCGGCGATGTGTTGCCATGCACCACCATATCGGTACTATAAACACCTTTTTGCGATTTAGGTTTAAACCACAGCCACCACGTGACTCCCCGAAGGGCTTCAACCAACAGCCAGTCCAGTACAACAACACCGACAAGCAGGTTTTGCCGTACCAGGGGCTACTGCCCCCCGTCTAGTGTTAATAAATGAATAAAAAGAGCTGAAATCAAAACGATCTCATCCCATCTTAATTCACCTATATTGTAACAAGTGCTATTTCTTGTTTTAGTTATGTCCGCCACTATATATCCCATAACTGGGGCGATCTAAAAACTGAAATTTATTATTCTTTTAGTTCATTATCTTTTTTATAATAAAATTTTCAATTTTGACTGTTTTGTTTATGTTCGAAAATTCGAACTTAATTTCTTATTATATTTCATAAAAATTGTTAAAATATTATTTTGTTGCCTTTTAAGTTGTTTTCTTCAATAAAATAAAAATTTTTTAGTAATTTCACTATTTTCGAAAATTCTAACCTAATTTCGAAATAAGTTTTATTTGATAAAAAAAATAGTCGGAATGTGCTTATTTTTCCATTAAAAATTATTTTCTTCTACAAAATAAGAATTTTTGTGTAATTTTCCTATGTTCGAAAATTCGAACTTAATTTTGAAATTCGATTTATTTGATACAAAAGGTTAGAGTATGATTAATTTTCTGTTTAAAGTTATTCTCTTCAACAAACTTTGATTTTCCGAGTGATTTGTTAATGTTCTAAAATTCGAAATTTGTTTTATATGTTAGAAATGGTCAGAATATGTTAATTATTCAATAATATGCACAAATTTTCCTTAAGATATGATTATTTGTGTCATTTATTAATGTTCGAAAATTCGTATTTAATTTCAAAATTCGAAAATTATCAAATTTGACTATAAATATGCTTTTGAGTGATTTATTTATGTTCGAAAATTTTAAAATTAATTTCGAAATTTGTTTTATGTATAGAAGATATATTCAGAATTGATTATTTTTTCTATTTTATGATATTTTCTATACAAAATATAACTTTTAGAGTCGGAGGATGATTATTTTACTATTTTATGATCTATTCTATAATAAAATATCGCTTTTCGAATAACTAGTTAATGTTCGTTATATCGACTTCCCTGTCAATAAGGACCCAGAAAATATATACATTTTGGGGTCTTAGATTAATATTGTAGAAATTACAAACAGAATGACAAACTTATACATATATAGCCTTTACACCTGTAGTGTAGGATAAAAAAAAGTTAAAAACATAATCAATTTTATGCCAATTTTATACGACAATAAACCAATTTTATTTATTTTTCTTGATAATTAAAAAAAGTTTCTCCCAATTTTATTTTATTTATTTATTTATTGATTTATTTAATTTATTTCAATACATCTGTCATGAACAATTTTTCCCTTTAAAATTCCCTCTTAAGGAATCTGCAAAGTTGTTAACATTTATTTCCCATGTTTTTTTTTTTTTTTTTTTTTTTTTGTCCTCAAAATATCGCATAACAACTTTTAAGTCATGTAGACGATGGTACATTAAGAACAATTAGCGAAAATGATTTTTAAGTGGCTCTTTATAAAAAAAAAAACCTAACAAGAAAAAAAGAGAAAAATCCTTTTTTTGCCTCATACACTTTGTTAAAATTTGCCTAAATAGCTAGACTTTTTTTCCCCGTTCATTTGCCCAGCAATTAACATACAAGTATAACAACAAAATACAATAAAAAAATAAATAAAAAGTTTTATTTAAACTTTGACCTTGCAAAAAATAAAAAAACTATGTTGGGTTGTGTTTTGTGTTTTTATATTTTGTTTGAAAAGTTGTTGTCCAAATTCTCTCGCCCCTTTTATCAAAACAAAGTATAAAATTCTCCTTCTCTGCTCATCTGTTGTGGATTATTCTCAGCTAATTCATAGCATTTATTATGGTATATAAGAAGAGAGTGTATGTGTGAATATCCTTTACAGTTTTTGTTTTTGAACATATGTACAAATGTATGTTTATGGATAGCATGTTATTGTTATGTTCTTAGCCTGAGGGGGAAAGTGTTAATTTAAAAGGGGGGAAGAACAAGTAATAAAAATTGTATAAATATTCAAAGTATGTTGTTGTTTTTATGTATAGCAGCGATAGGCACAAAGAGAGAATGTAAAAATTTGAACATTTAGTGTATTTTGTTTGTTTACGCACTTGGTAGCGAATGTGTTTGTTATATCTAGCATACAAAAAGTAATATTTTTTTTCTTACGTATTTTTGTTATGTGTTTTGTTTTTGTTTTTGCTTAACCATACGACATAGATCTGCCTTGTTGAATGCTAGAACAAAACTAAATGCTTTTTTGTTTTTTATTCACTCTCAATTGTTTAGTTTCGTTAACCTTCGTATTGCGTATGTGAAAATTGAGAAAATATTCGGCTCCGAAGTGCTATGGGTGCAGTATAACTGCAGTATCAGTGTTGCCAAAACAGCGGTTTTCCCGCTAGATCTGAAAGTATTTTTTGTCCCTAGCGTGTACTTTTCATAAAAAACCGCTAAGTAGATTTTCTGGCTGTAACATTTTTTTAACTAACTGTTAGCGACCCTTCTTTCATTGTAAAAACATGGGCTTCATAGAGAAATAATAAAATTAAAAGATATTTTTTACTTCTACAACTAACTAAATAATTAAACCAGGAAATTATATCTAAAATCAATAGTTTTTCTATAAAAAAGATTTTGAAATTAAAATTTTTTTCTCTAAATTTTAAATCATCTCAACATTATTGTATGCAAAAATCTTTCAAACCCTGGAGGATTATTGTGTAATTCGATTCGAAAGAAAACATTATCGAAAGTCAATGTATTTAAAATTTGATGTTTTGTAGAAAAAATTTTTTTAAAAATTACATAGTTGATTTTGCTGAAAAATTGATTATAAGTTTTCAAATTTAATTTGATGACTGAAATGCATTCAAGTTCTTAAAATGAAAATTTTGAAGGAATAGATATTTATTTTTCACATATTTAAAACTTAAAAAATAGAAATATATTAGTTCCTTTAATAAGGCATATTTTAGCGGTAAAAATTAGTGTTTTTTATTTAAAGTGTAGACGGTTTCTAACGGTTTTCCAAATACAATCTGATGGGAAAAGGTCTCTAGGTTTTGGCAACACTGTGTAGTATAGTGAAATAAATACTCTTATATCATAGACTATCAGAGATTTTTACTAAAAGGTTGCCAGATTTTAACAATTAAAGATAATTTTAACAATTATTTTTTAGTTTTCAACGATTTAAATTTATAATTTGTTAAAAGTTTTTATAAAACTTAAACTTGTTTAAGCCAAAGACGTCCTGAAAACTTCCCATTTCTTTTTTCTCTAAATTAAGTATGTGGCATCTCTATTTAAATGCGTAAATATTATTTTAAGCCTTAGAAAAACCCTTTAAATATTTATAATTAATATTTTTTCATATCCCTGTTATATCAAAAACTAATATTTGACACGAGATTTTAAAAGATAAAAAATAAACTTTATAGAGCTTTTTTTAAGCTTCCAAGTAACAAATGCCTCTAAAGTGTCGCTTATAATACGATATTAATCTTCACACACAATTCATATAAAAAAAAAAGAATACAAGACAACAAGCAGCATTTTAATTCTTTATCTATCTTTTTCTGAACTCATTTAAATTTTCTTAAAAGACACTTGAATATAGGCAATTAGGGTAAATTTTTCTGCTATATAACTGAAGGGTTTTTTTTTATACTTAAATAAAAGAAAACTTGTTAAATGTTATTCTTTAAGGTATAATTGTAGCAAAATCTGTCCCTTGTCTTGTTTTTTTATGAATAATAAATAAATTTATTTGAAAAAATTTTTTTTGTGTATCATGAACCTAAAACAACAAGAATTTTGTAAAGAAACCTAAATTTAAAAATTATTTTTTAATTGTATGTTTTGTGTAAATAAATGAAGAATCTTGTTATCTTCTTGAAAACAATTAAGAGATCTGTAAGATCTAAAAGGTTGAAAAATTTTTGAAAGAAATAGCTGATTCAAGGTCAAATTTAAAATTGAAATTTTGGAATTAAAATAACAAATTTTAGGAAACGATTTGAAATAAAATCATTTACATACCAACTATACTACAGTCTTCTTGGTAGTCTAAACTACAGACTATACTATATTATAAATTATAGTCTAAACAATAGCTTAAACACTCTACTGTTTAGACTATAGTCTAAACTATAGTTTATAGTTTATACTATAGTCTAGTCTACAGTTTAGACTATAGTCCAGTCTATAGTTTAGACTATAGTTTAGTTAAACTATAGTCTAGTAGACTATAGTCTAAATTATAGTATAAACTATAGTTTAGACTATAGTCTAAACAGTAGAGTGGACTATAGTCTAAACTGCAGATCAGACTATAGTCTAAACTGTAGACTAGACTATAGTCTAAATTATAGTCTAAACTATAGTTTAGACTATAATTTACTGGTTTAACTGGACTATGATCTAAACTGTAGACTATAGTTTATAATATAGTCGAGTCTATAGTTTAATCAATAGTTTAGATTATAGTCTAAACTATAGACAAGACTGTTGACTGGATTACAACCTAAATTATAGTCTAAACTATAGCATAACCTATAGACTACACTATATTCTAAACATACACTATACACACTATATTCGTAACATACAATGTCACTGCAGGAGTTACACAAGGCTCTGTGCTAGGTCCAATATTGTGGAATATAATGTACAACAATGTTCTAGAGCTTAACATTCCAAAAGAGGCGAACATTATAGGTTTTGCAGATGACATAACAGTTACGGTTTCAGCAAGACATATGGATGAAGTGGAGCTAATCTCGAATGAAGTAGTATGGACTGTTAGAAACTGGATAAAAAGTGTGGGGTTGGAACTTGACGAACATAAAATGGAGATTATATTAGTTACAAGCAGGCGTAAAAAAGAAATCATAAGAATAACGGTTGAAGAACACCAAATGACATCAAATTCCCATCACAAATATTTGGAAGTTCTCATAGATGCCAAACTTAACTTCATTACACATATGGAGTATACTGCTAACAAGGCAGCAAATATTAGAGCCGCTCTTGAAAAAATTATACCAAATGCAGGTGGACCAATGCAATCCAAAAGCCTAAAGTATAACTGGTCAGCTCAGTTATACTTTACGCTGCTCCCATATGGTCAGTAGCTCTGAAAGTAAAGACCGCAGCAAGGAAACAAAAATCTGTATACATGTTATCAGTACAACATCCGATGAAGCAGCCCATGTCATAACGGGAATGATTCCAATAGATATCTTGGCTGACGAAGCCAAACGCTTGTATGAAATCCGAAAAGAGATGCAAATCAACCAGAAACTCGTGTACGTAAATGTGAAAGAAAAGCTTCTGAAAGGCAATGGCAGAGTAGATGGCAAGAAAGCTGCAAAGGAAGGTGGACTTTTAAACTAATCCCGCGAATAGATGCATGGCTAAACAGGCGACATGGAGAAGTAAACTACCACTTAATGAAGTTTCCTTCAGGCCACGGAAGATACCGAAGTTACCTGTATAGATTCGGGTTAGACAACTCCCCATATTGTCCTAACTGCCCAAACTAAGAGGAAGACCTAGAACACGTCGTGTTCAACTGCGCACGCTTTCGCCACGATCGACAGAAATCAGAAGAAGTTCTTGGGTGCCAACTGAATCCGCAAAACATCGTTGACATAGTAAGAGAGAAAATTGAGATGCAATATCCTTAATGATTAAAAATATCCACGATAAATTTAGAACGGAGGGGAAGTTGAGGCAATCTCAGACACCAGACGTAGCCTAGATAAGGCTGTCCGATGGAATATCATCGTATACAGTTCCGCAGGGTTGCTGAGTGACGAAGGAGATGGTTTTAGTCGGTATGAATCCAACATCTCATAATTAATCTATATTCGTGAGAATCTTATGAAAGATTTCCACCTACCTAATAAAAAAAATCTATACTCTAAACTATAGAATGGACTATAGTGTAAACTATAGAATGGACTATAGTGTAAACTATAGAATGGACTATAGTGTAAACTATAGAAGGGACTATAGTGTAAACTATAGAATGGACTATAGTGTAAACTATAGAATGGACTATAGTCTAAACTATAGAATGGGCTATAGTGTAAACTATAGAATGGACTATAGTGTGAACTATAGAATGTACTATAGTCTAAACTATAGAATGGACTATAGTCTAAACTATAGAATGGACTATAGTCTAAACTATAGAATGGACTATAGTCTAAACTATAGAATGGACTATAGTGTAAACTATAGAATGGACTATAGTGTAAATTATAGAGTGGACTATAGTGTAAACTATAGAATGGACTATAGTGTAAATTATAGAGTGGACTATAGTGTAAACTATAGAATGGACTATAGCGTAAACTATAGAATGGACTATAGTGTAAACTATAGAATAGTCTAAACTATAGAATGGACTATGGTGTAAACTATAGAGTGGACTATAGTGTAAACTATAGAATGGACTATAATGTAAACTATAGAATGGACTATAGTCTAAACTATAGAATGGACTATAGTGTAAACTATAGAATGGACTATAGTGTAAACTATAGAATGGACTATAGTGTAAACTATAGAATGGACTATAGTGTAAAATATAGAATGGACTATAGTGTAAACTATAGAATGGACTATAGTGTAAACTATAGAGTGGACTATAGTGTAAACTATAGAGTGGACTATAGTGTAAACTATAGAATGGACTATAGTGTAAACTATAGAATGGACTATAGTGTAAACTATAGAAGGGACTATAGTGTAAAGTATAGAATGGACTATAGTGTAAACTATAGAATGGACTATAGTCTAAACTATAGAATGGGCTATAGTGTAAACTATAGAATGGACTATAGTGTGAACTATAGAATGGACTATAGTCTAAACTATAGAATGGACTATAGTCTAAACTATAGAATGGACTATAGTCTAAACTATAGAATGGACTATAGTCTAAACTATAGAATGGACTATAGTGTAAACTATAGAATGGACTATAGTGTAAATTATAGAGTGGACTATAGTGTAAACTATAGAATGGACTATAGTGTAAATTATAGAGTGGACTATAGTGTAAACTATAGAATGGACTATAGCGTAAACTATAGAATGGACTATAGTGTAAACTATAGAATAGTCTAAACTATAGAATGGACTATGGTGTAAACTATAGAGTGGACTATAGTGTAAACTATAGAATGGACTATAATGTAAACTATAGAATGGACTATAGTCTAAACTATAGAATGGACTATAGTGTAAACTATAGAATGGACTATAGTGTAAACTATAGAATGGACTATAGTGTAAACTATAGAATGGACTATAGTGTAAAATATAGAATGGACTATAGTGTAAACTATAGAATGGACTATAGTGTAAACTATAGAGTGGACTATAGTGTAAACTATAGAGTGGACTATAGTGTAAACTATAGAATGGACTATAGTGTAAACTATAGAATGGGCTATGGTGTAAACTATAGAGTGGACTATAGTCTAAACTATAGAATGGACTATAGTGTAAACTATAGAATGGACTATAGTGTAAACTATAGAATGGACTATAGTGTAAACTATAGAGTGGACTATAGTGTAAACTATAGAGTGGACTATAGTGTAAACTATAGAATGGACTATAGTGTAAACTATAGAATGGGCTATGGTGTAAACTATAGAGTGGACTATAGTCTAAACTATAGAATGGACTATAGTGTAAAATATAGAATGGACTATAGTGTAAACTATAGAATGGACTATAGTGTAAACTATAGAGTGGACTATAGTGTAAACTATAGAGTGGACTATAGTGTAAACTATAGAATGGACTATAGTGTAAACTATAGAATGGGCTATGGTGTAAACTATAGAGTGGACTATAGTCTAAACTATAGAATGGACTATAGTGTAAACTATAGAATGGACTATAGTGTAAACTATAGAATGGACTATAGTGTAAACTATAGAATGGGCTATGGTGTAAACTATAGAGTGGACTATAGTCTAAACTATAGAATGGACTATAGTGTAAAATATAGAATGGACTATAGTGTAAACTATAGAATGGACTATAGTGTAAACTATAGAGTGGACTATAGTGTAAACTATAGAGTGGACTATAGTGTAAACTATAGAATGGACTATAGTGTAAACTATAGAATGGGCTATGGTGTAAACTATAGAGTGGACTATAGTCTAAACTATAGAATGGACTATAGTGTAAAATATAGAATGGACTATAGTGTAAACTATAGAATGGACTATAGTGTAAACTATAGAGTGGACTATAGTGTAAACTATAGAGTGGACTATAGTGTAAACTATAGAATGGACTATAGTGTAAACTATAGAATGGGCTATGGTGTAAACTATAGAATGGACTATAGTGTAAACTATAGAATGGACTATAGTGTAAACTATAGAATGGACTATAGTGTAAACTATAGAATGGACTATAGTGTAAAATATAGAATGGACTATAGTGTAAACTATAGAATGGACTATAGTGTAAACTATAGAGTGGACTATAATGTAAACTATAGAGTGAACTATAGTGTAAACTATAGAATAGACTATAGTGTAAACTATAGAATGGGCTATGGTGTAAACTATAGAGTGGACTATAGTCTAAACTATAGAATGGACTATAGTCTAAACTATAGAATGGACTATAGTGTAAACTATAGAATGGACTATAGTCTAAACTATAGAATGGGCTATAGTGTAAACTATAGAATGGACTATAGTGTGAACTATAGAATGGACTATAGTCTAAACTATAGAATGGACTATAGTCTAAACTATAGAATGGACTATAGTCTAAACTATAGAATGGACTATAGTCTAAACTATAGAATGGACTATAGTGTAAACTATAGAATGGACTATAGTGTAAATTATAGAGTGGACTATAGTGTAAACTATAGAATGGACTATAGTGTAAATTATAGAGTGGACTATAGTGTAAACTATAGAATGGACTATAGCGTAAACTATAGAATGGACTATAGTGTAAACTATAGAATAGTCTAAACTATAGAATGGACTATGGTGTAAACTATAGAGTGGACTATAGTGTAAACTATAGAATGGACTATAATGTAAACTATAGAATGGACTATAGTCTAAACTATAGAATGGACTATAGTGTAAACTATAGAATGGACTATAGTGTAAACTATAGAATGGACTATAGTGTAAACTATAGAATGGACTATAGTGTAAAATATAGAATGGACTATAGTGTAAACTATAGAATGGACTATAGTGTAAACTATAGAGTGGACTATAGTGTAAACTATAGAGTGGACTATAGTGTAAACTATAGAATGGACTATAGTGTAAACTATAGAATGGACTATAGTGTAAACTATAGAAGGGACTATAGTGTAAAGTATAGAATGGACTATAGTGTAAACTATAGAATGGACTATAGTCTAAACTATAGAATGGGCTATAGTGTAAACTATAGAATGGACTATAGTGTGAACTATAGAATGGACTATAGTCTAAACTATAGAGTGGACTATAGTGTAAACTATAGAATGGACTATAGTGTAAACTATAGAATGGGCTATGGTGTAAACTATAGAGTGGACTATAGTCTAAACTATAGAATGGACTATAGTGTAAAATATAGAATGGACTATAGTGTAAACTATAGAATGGACTATAGTGTAAACTATAGAGTGGACTATAGTGTAAACTATAGAGTGGACTATAGTGTAAACTATAGAATGGACTATAGTGTAAACTATAGAATGGGCTATGGTGTAAACTATAGAGTGGACTATAGTCTAAACTATAGAATGGACTATAGTGTAAACTATAGAATGGACTATAGTGTAAACTATAGAATGGACTATAGTGTAAACTATAGAATGGGCTATGGTGTAAACTATAGAGTGGACTATAGTCTAAACTATAGAATGGACTATAGTGTAAACTATAGAATGGACTATAGTGTAAACTATAGAATGGGCTATGGTGTAAACTATAGAGTGGACTATAGTCTAAACTATAGAATGGACTATAGTGTAAAATATAGAATGGACTATAGTGTAAACTATAGAATGGACTATAGTGTAAACTATAGAATGGACTATAGTGTAAATTATAGAGTGGACTATAGTGTAAACTATAGAATGGACTATAGTGTAAATTATAGAGTGGACTATAGTGTAAACTATAGAATGGACTATAGCGTAAACTATAGAATGGACTATAGTGTAAACTATAGAATAGTCTAAACTATAGAATGGACTATGGTGTAAACTATAGAGTGGACTATAGTGTAAACTATAGAATGGACTATAATGTAAACTATAGAATGGACTATAGTCTAAACTATAGAATGGACTATAGTGTAAACTATAGAATGGACTATAGTGTAAACTATAGAATGGACTATAGTGTAAACTATAGAATGGACTATAGTGTAAAATATAGAATGGACTATAGTGTAAACTATAGAATGGACTATAGTGTAAACTATAGAGTGGACTATAGTGTAAACTATAGAGTGGACTATAGTGTAAACTATAGAATGGACTATAGTGTAAACTATAGAATGGGCTATGGTGTAAACTATAGAGTGGACTATAGTGTAAACTATAGAATGGACTATAGTGTAAAATATAGAATGGACTATAGTGTAAACTATAGAATGGACTATAGTGTAAACTATAGAGTGGACTATAGTGTAAACTATAGAGTGGACTATAGTGTAAACTATAGAATGGACTATAGTGTAAACTATAGAATGGGCTATGGTGTAAACTATAGAGTGGACTATAGTCTAAACTATAGAATGGACTATAGTGTAAAATATAGACTGGACTATAGTGTAAACTATAGAATGGACTATAGTGTAAACTATAGAGTGGACTATAGTGTAAACTATAGAGTGGACTATAGTGTAAACTATAGAATGGACTATAGTGTAAACTATAGAATGGGCTATGGTGTAAACTATAGAGTGGACTATAGTCTAAACTATAGAATGGACTATAGTGTAAACTATAGAATGGACTATAGTGTAAACTATAGAATGGACTATAGTGTAAACTATAGAATGGGCTATGGTGTAAACTATAGAGTGGACTATAGTCTAAACTATAGAATGGACTATAGTGTAAAATATAGAATGGACTATAGTGTAAACTATAGAATGGACTATAGTGTAAACTATAGAGTGGACTATAGTGTAAACTATAGAGTGGACTATAGTGTAAACTATAGAATGGACTATAGTGTAAACTATAGAATGGGCTATGGTGTAAACTATAGAGTGGACTATAGTCTAAACTATAGAATGGACTATAGTGTAAAATATAGAATGGACTATAGTGTAAACTATAGAATGGACTATAGTGTAAACTATAGAGTGGACTATAGTGTAAACTATAGAGTGGACTATAGTGTAAACTATAGAATGGACTATAGTGTAAACTATAGAATGGGCTATGGTGTAAACTATAGAATGGACTATAGTGTAAACTATAGAATGGACTATAGTGTAAACTATAGAATGGACTATAGTGTAAACTATAGAATGGACTATAGTGTAAAATATAGAATGGACTATAGTGTAAACTATAGAATGGACTATAGTGTAAACTATAGAATGGACTATAGTGTAAACTATAGAGTGGACTATAATGTAAACTATAGAGTGAACTATAGTGTAAACTATAGAATGGACTATAGTGTAAACTATAGAATGGGCTATGGTGTAAACTATAGAGTGGACTATAGTCTAAACTATAGAATGGACTATAGTCTAAACTATAGAATGGACTATAGTGTAAACTATAGAATGGACTATAGTCTAAACTATAGAATGGGCTATAGTGTAAACTATAGAATGGACTATAGTGTGAACTATAGAATGGACTATAGTCTAAACTATAGAATGGACTATAGTCTAAACTATAGAATGGACTATAGTCTAAACTATAGAATGGACTATAGTCTAAACTATAGAATGGACTATAGTGTAAACTATAGAATGGACTATAGTGTAAATTATAGAGTGGACTATAGTGTAAACTATAGAATGGACTATAGTGTAAATTATAGAGTGGACTATAGTGTAAACTATAGAATGGACTATAGCGTAAACTATAGAATGGACTATAGTGTAAACTATAGAATAGTCTAAACTATAGAATGGACTATGGTGTAAACTATAGAGTGGACTATAGTGTAAACTATAGAATGGACTATAATGTAAACTATAGAATGGACTATAGTCTAAACTATAGAATGGACTATAGTGTAAACTATAGAATGGACTATAGTGTAAACTATAGAATGGACTATAGTGTAAACTATAGAATGGACTATAGTGTAAACTATAGAGTGGACTATAGTGTAAACTATAGAATGGACTATAATGTAAACTATAGAATGGACTATAGTCTAAACTATAGAATGGACTATAGTGTAAACTATAGAATGGACTATAGTGTAAACTATAGAATGGACTATAGTGTAAACTATAGAATGGACTATAGTGTAAACTATAGAATGGACTATAGTGTAAACTATAGAGTGGACTATAGTGTAAACTATAGAGTGGACTATAGTGTAAACTATAGAATGGACTATAGTGTAAACTATAGAATGGACTATAGTGTAAACTATAGAAGGGACTATAGTGTAAAGTATAGAATGGACTATAGTGTAAACTATAGAATGGACTATAGTCTAAACTATAGAATGGGCTATAGTGTAAACTATAGAATGGACTATAGTGTGAACTATAGAATGGACTATAGTCTAAACTATAGAGTGGACTATAGTGTAAACTATAGAATGGACTATAGTGTAAACTATAGAATGGGCTATGGTGTAAACTATAGAGTGGACTATAGTCTAAACTATAGAATGGACTATAGTGTAAAATATAGAATGGACTATAGTGTAAACTATAGAATGGACTATAGTGTAAACTATAGAGTGGACTATAGTGTAAACTATAGAGGGGACTATAGTGTAAACTATAGAATGGACTATAGTGTAAACTATAGAATGGGCTATGGTGTAAACTATAGAGTGGACTATAGTCTAAACTATAGAATGGACTATAGTGTAAACTATAGAATGGACTATAGTGTAAACTATAGAATGGACTATAGTGTAAACTATAGAATGGGCTATGGTGTAAACTATAGAGTGGACTATAGTCTAAACTATAGAATGGACTATAGTGTAAACTATAGAATGGACTATAGTGTAAACTATAGAATGGGCTATGGTGTAAACTATAGAGTGGACTATAGTCTAAACTATAGAATGGACTATAGTGTAAAATATAGAATGGACTATAGTGTAAACTATAGAATGGACTATAGTGTAAACTATAGAATGGACTATAGTGTAAACTATAGAATGGGCTATGGTGTAAACTATAGAGTGGACTATAGTCTAAACTATAGAATGGACTATAGTGTAAAATATAGAATGGACTATAGTGTAAACTATAGAATGGACTATAGTGTAAACTATAGAGTGGACTATAGTGTAAACTATAGAGTGGACTATAGTGTAAACTATAGAATGGACTATAGTGTAAACTATAGAATGGGCTATGGTGTAAACTATAGAGTGGACTATAGTCTAAACTATAGAATGGACTATAGTGTAAAATATAGAATGGACTATAGTGTAAACTATAGAATGGACTATAGTGTAAACTATAGAGTGGACTATAGTGTAAACTATAGAGTGGACTATAGTGTAAACTATAGAATGGACTATAGTGTAAACTATAGAATGGGCTATGGTGTAAACTATAGAGTGGACTATAGTCTAAACTATAGAATGGACTATAGTGTAAACTATAGAATGGACTATAGTGTAAACTATAGAATGGACTATAGTGTAAAATATAGAATGGACTATAGTGTAAAATATAGAATGGACTATAGTGTAAACTATAGAATGGACTATAGTGTAAACTATAGAGTGGACTATAGTGTAAACTATAGAGTGGACTATAGTGTAAACTATAGAATGGACTATAGTGTAAACTATAGAATGGGCTATGGTGTAAACTATAGAGTGGACTATAGTCTAAACTATAGAATGGACTATAGTGTAAAATATAGAATGGACTATAGTGTAAACTATAGAATGGACTATAGTGTAAACTATAGAGTGGACTATAGTGTAAACTATAGAGTGGACTATAGTGTAAACTATAGAATGGACTATAGTGTAAACTATAGAATGGGCTATGGTGTAAACTATAGAGTGGACTATAGTCTAAACTATAGAATGGACTATAGTGTAAACTATAGAATGGACTATAGTGTAAACTATAGAATGGACTATAGTGTAAACTATAGAATGGGCTATGGTGTAAACTATAGAGTGGACTATAGTCTAAACTATAGAATGGACTATAGTGTAAAATATAGAATGGACTATAGTGTAAACTATAGAATGGACTATAGTGTAAACTATAGAGTGGACTATAGTGTAAACTATAGAGTGGACTATAGTGTAAACTATAGAATGGACTATAGTGTAAACTATAGAATGGGCTATGGTGTAAACTATAGAGTGGACTATAGTCTAAACTATAGAATGGACTATAGTGTAAACTATAGAATGGACTATAGTGTAAACTATAGAATGGACTATAGTGTAAACTATAGAGTGGACTATAGTGTAAACTATAGAATGGACTATAGTGTAAACTATAGAATGGGCTATGGTGTAAACTATAGAGTGGACTATAGTCTAAACTATAGAATGGACTATAGTGTAAACTATAGAATGGACTATAGTCTAAACTATAGACAGGACAAACTTGATTTCCAAAATACTTATTATGATTACAATTTTAAACTGCCCTTGCCTTTTATTTTCACCAAAAATATGTATTTTTTTTATTATTACTAAAAAATTCGATACTTTGTGTAAAGTATTAAATTAATTATGCATAAAAACTATCAATATCATGTATTTTACATACTCATAATAATCATTAAAGCGTTAATTATTGTTTTTGTTATAGATTTTTATCACAACTTTAGCAAAAAGTGTTTGATAGCAATAGATACAATTTAAAATTGGGTGGTTAGAGAAAAAAAAAAAGGAATACATCTGTTTTTTCTTTTTTTGCGCTTAATATGCTGTTAAATGTTAGATTGTTTGGTGCGGTAGATACTCTCAGATGAGATGAAGATTAAATGTCACAACCCCTTAAATTTGAAAACAAGAACAGCAACACAAAAGCTGGGTCCTGTATGTCTGCACTTCAATTTTAATTCATTCTATAAATGTAAATTCAAACGAGCGTAAAACGCTAATCTCGGTGTTCGCACAAGGTTTTAAAATGATTCAAAGTGAAGATTCATTCCCTTTTTTCAAAATTCATTTTTCTAAAAGTTGTTGATATGAAAATCCATTTCGGCTTAAATTCACACACGCATGTCAGATTAGTTAGATAGCTAAGAGAGTTTTGGTAGATAGAGAAAGAGAGAGACTGACAGACTGAATGTTTATAGTTATTGCATTATAAATGTCAAAATCTATCAGGACATCCGGTTGTACAATGACGGATATAAAATATTACGCTTGAGTGAAAGTATTTAGTTAAAATTTTTTTGCTTCTATTGAAGAAAGATAGGGAAGGCAGTAAAAACCCTTATTTCATGTTAAGGTTGTTCGGTAGAGATTTGCTGAAAATTCTGTCAAGTTGCATTTGAGTTTTTTAAATGAAGGAGAGTTTTGTTTTTCTTCAATTGAAAAGTGTTGGGTAATTTTGAAAGAAAAACGGGAAGATTATTTTCTTTGATTTTAGGGGTTCTGTAAAAGAAAAAAAGCAATTTTTTTTTGTGTAAAGAAATTTCAAAAAACTTATATTTTATATTAAAAAAATTTTTTGAAAATGTTTGATAACAAA
The DNA here is from genome assembly GCA_932274085.1 of Protocalliphora azurea. Lineage (NCBI taxonomy): Eukaryota > Metazoa > Arthropoda > Insecta > Diptera > Calliphoridae > Protocalliphora > Protocalliphora azurea. The sequence continues at coordinate 4,808,814 of OW026522.1, read as the reverse complement.
AATTGAGCTATACTTGAGACTTAATTAGGGTTTAAAATTATCTTTCAAGGAAACTTACTTAAGATTTTTGTAAGACTAATTTTGGTGTATAAAAATTCCTTAATCTTTGGAACTATTAGAGATAATATAAGATTATTAAGACACTCTTGACTAAAGCTATTTTGGAACTTTGAAGAGACCTCTGGTTGTTTGTAAAGAAATCTTGAATTGAAGGTAATTTTGGAGTTTGGAGATACTTTTGAAGGAAATATGGGACTTCAAAGAGATCTCGATTAAATCTAATTTAGATCTTTGAGGAAGCATCTGATGGAAGCAATCTTGGAAAGACGAAAAAGTCAAAGGGATCAAAGTTAATTTCAAATATTAATTGAAACTAATTAATGACTTAAAGGAATCCTTTACTTTGAGATTAAACTTCCTTCGGACTTTCTAAAGAATTTTAATGGAACTAATTTGGATCTCCAAGGAAATCTTGGATTAAAAGTACTCGTAATTAGGTCTCCAAAGAGACCTTTAATCAAATGAATACTAATTTGAGATTTCGAAGTCTTAGATTGAAGTTAATTTGAAACTTTAAAGATATCTTTAATTAAAAATACTTAATAACTGCAAGGACATCATCGAATGAAACTAATTTGAGACTTCGAAGAAGTCTTGGATTGAAATTAATTTTTGACTTTGTAAAGACTTTTGATTGAGCTAATTTGGGTTTTCGCTAAGTTTTTGGATTGAAAATTATTTATGTCTCCAAAAATAAAATTAACTCAGACTTATTTGGGATTTTGTAAAGGCATCCGAGGGATGATAACTTGAGATTTCGAAGAGATCTAGGATAGAAGTTAATTTTGAGACTTTTGAAGCTAATTTGAGACTTAAATAAAACTTTCGATTGAGGCTAATTTGAAACTTTAAATAGATCCTGAACTGAAGCTTATTTGGGACTTTGAAGACTTCTGATGGAGCTAATTTAAGATTTTGAAGAGGCATCTAATAGAAGCTAATTTGAGACACGTGAAGTCGTGAATTGGAATAAAATTAGAAATTCAAGAAAACTTTTGATTGATGCTAACCTGAGTTTTTAGACAAAAGCTTATTTGAGACTTTATAAAGACTTTTGACGGATGTAATCTGGACCTCCAAAGTGGTCTTGGATTGAAGCTAATTTGGCACTCTGAAGAGCATTGAATTTAGGCTAATTTGTGACTTCAAAAAGACCTTTGATTAAAACTCATTTGGGACTTTAAGGAGAGTTTTGATTGAAAGGGTTTGGAATTTTGTAGAGACCTCAGATTGAAGCTTATGTAAAGACTTTTAAAAGGCATTTAAGATGTCTTTAAAAGAAGCTAACTTGGTAGACTGAAGAGTCTTTCAATTGGATTTATTAAAAGTCTTCTTGATTAAAACTAATTAAGGACTTTAAGAAGGACTTTTTGAGGCTAATTTAAGAATTTTAGTTTAAGACTTTAAAGGGGTCTTTGACTTAAGTAGTTTTGAACTTTTGTGAGGTCTCTAATTTGAAAATTCGAAGAGGTCTTTGATTGAAGCTAATTTGTAATTTGGAGAGTCCTCTGATTGAAATAATTTCTGAGGTAAAAAGAGGCTAATTTGGGACTCCAAAAAGTCCTACAATTGATCTGAAGAGTTTTTCAATTAAAGTTACTTTGGAACTATAACAAAACTTTTTGAAGCTAATTTGAAGAGACCTATGTAATCGGAGCTACAATCGGAAATTTACCTTGCGACACTTCATCTGCACTCCGATTTTTAAAAATCCTCCAGTTGAAGCTGATTCATTACTTGTAAAAGATTTTCGATTAAAGCTTTTCAGGATATTTTCAGGAGTGCTTCGATTGAAGATAATTTGTGACCTCAAGAAGTTATTGGATAGCAATTAATTTAAGATTCTGCAGAGTCCTTTGATGGAGATAATTTTGGAATTTAAAAGAACTTTTGATACGAAGTAATTTGAGACTTTTAGGAGGCCTTTGGTTGCAGCTAATTTATTACTTGGGAAAAACCTTAACTTGAAGATTTTAAGGATTTTTTTCAAGAGTCTTTCGATTGAAGATTATTTGTGACATCAAGGAGCTACTGGATATCAATTAATTTAGGATTTTGTAAAGTCTATACTTTAAAGTTACTTTTGATTGAAACTAATTTGAGAATTTTAGGAAGCCTCTGGTTGAAGCTAATTTTTACATGGAAAAAATCTTCGGTTGAAGCTTTTTAGGATTTGTTTAAGTATCCTTAGACTGAGAATAATTGGTGACTTCAAGGAGTCATTGGATATTAATTAATTTAGGATTCTATAGAGTTCTTTGAAAGAGATAATTCTGAGCTTTAATAGATTTGTTTATTGAAACTAATTTGAGAGTTTTAGGAGGCCTCTGGTTAAAGCCAATTCGTAACTTGGAAAAGACCTTCCATTGAAGATTTCCACAGTCCTTAGATTGAGGATAATTGGTGCATTTGAGGTGTCATTGAATATTAATTAATTTAGGATTTTATAGAGCCCTTTGAAAGAGATAATTTTGAATTTTAATAGAACTTTTTATTGAAAGTAATTTGAGAGTTTTAGGAGGCTTCGGGTTGAAGCTAATTTGTTACTTGGAAAACACTTTATATTGAAGATAATTTGATACTTTAAGGAGAGCTATGATTGAAGAGATTTTTCGAATTTTAATAGACTTTTATTTGATGTCAGTCTGGAACTTTTAAGAGAGCTGTGATTGAAATCATTACGGTACTTCAAGGAGAGCTTTGACCAACGAAGTTTTGGGACTTTGAATAGAAAGGGCTTTAATTGAGACTTCCAGAAGAGTTTTAGTTAAAGATGGGGGAATTTGAAGAGATATTTGACTAAAACTAATTGGCAACTTCAAAGAATTCTTGATTTGATATTTAGAAAAACTTTTGATGGAAGCAAATTTGAGTTGATTTAAAAAATCTTTTGTTTATTTTTTATGGAATATTTGAAAGATTTCTCGCTACCCAATTAATAAACTTCCTGAAATTTTTAAATAAAAATCAAATAAACTAATTTTTTCTTTTTTTTTCATTTCAAACAAAACAGTTTGTTCTCAAACAAATTACAAATTCCGGATTACAAATTTAAAACATTATAAAAACAATAAAATTTTGAAAATAAAATCAACAAAAAAATACGTTTTCTTTAGAACAAAAAGTAAACAGCCGCCTTAAAGAATCATTGTGATCAAAAAGAAAATATTTAAATGAACGAATTTATTTTTTTTCTGGAAATAAAAACAAAATCAAATTAAATGCAGGAATATAAAAAAAAAAAATATGAAATAATAACAATAATAATTTTTAATAATAAAAATGAAAATAAAAAAGAATGAAACACATAAGCGCGTCTCTTAATTTATGACGTTTTGGCATTTTTAGTGCTCGTTCTTGAGCTTGACACCCGCTTGCCAGAATTCCATAAACAGCAGGGTGTCCCAACACCTGAGTAGTATCTTTTATATTTGTGTATGTGTGTGTGTGTGATGTTTTTTTAGATATAGATTTGAAAGAAACAAAAACCTTCTTTAAAAGAAAACCTCAAACTCATTTGTAAGCTCTAAGAGATAACTTCTTGCTTTATTTATTTTTATTTTTTGTATTAATTTTTTTTAAAGCTTCAATAAGTTTGCTGCTGCATTAAAATGCAGCATTAAAGTGCGTAAAAAAATCTTTCCAGACGCGCTCATCAATATCTAAATGATGTGTCATTGGCCTTGATTGGTTTTTTTGTTTTTTTTTTTTTATTTCGATTTTTTAAGGTTTAACTTACTAAATCCATTAAGAACAAAAGGAAACCACTCATGGCAACGTGGGTTAGCCTCTTATAATGAAATCAGAATTGTCGTAATTCCAAGACATTTTGGAGACTTTATTAATTTTGTTTTTGTTATTGGTGTCATGGATATTATTATAAATATTTCTAGCAGACGATTAGACTCCAAGTTTGAATTTTTTTTTAAAAGATTTTTATTTTTAAAAGAAAATATATTATTAAAACGAATTTTTATTAGGTTTTAGAGATTAAAGACAACAAGAATTTGGTTTTTTGTTGCAATTTTTAATAAGGAAATTTAGTAAGACAGTTTTAGCTATTTTCATATTTTTATAAAGCTCCAAAAATATATGTAATTAATGAGCAAAAATTTCTTATACTGATCTTTACTGTAACTTTTATAGCTTTCAAACGAAACGAATTTTAAATTAATAAGATTTTTTTTCTCAAGATCGTTGGAAAGATCAGTTGGAAATATATTAAGAAAAAAGTTAGTTATGATTTATCACCTCAAATTAAAAAAAATACAAAATATTTTTAAAATTTTCATAATTCTCATTGTGAAATTTGAAAACAGAATTCTTAAACGAAGTCACTGTAATGGAAACTCATAAAGTCTTCATTTTTCTGACAAGTGACAGTTTAAAACTTTCTCTTTTTCCTTTCTTTTTGTTTTCATTTTTTATTTTTTTTATAAATTAAAGAAGATTTTCTTTGTAACACAAACAAACTCTTCTGTTTGAATAAGGATTAAAGAAACAAAAAATTGATATTTTAATTTATAATTAACGTTTTGTTTTGCCAACATTAGACTTATTGTTTCAGTCTTACTCCTTTTCAAGATCAGGGTATTTTTATGTAATTTTTGGGGTGTGTTTGTTTATGTTTTTTTTTTCAAAATTATTCTCTTTGTTGTTGTTTTCTTAAATATAAAAAAATCCAAAACCAGAGATAAAGAAATATTTCATATTTATGTTTGTTTTCTGACAAACTATAAATCATAAAAAAAATAATATTTTAAACAGGATTCTAAATCAAAATTAATATTTTATGGTCGAATGCATTTTCGCCTGCTTTAATATGTTTCAGTATTTTAGTGCGCCTGCGTGTGTTTGTTTATGAGAAAAATTTTGATTTATGTCATATTTTTTTTTATTCTTACACACTACAAAAAAAGGCTACTGGTGTAGAAATTTTGATAATTTTAATTTTTGTTTTTTTTAAACTCCAAATGATAAAAAGTAGTTATCTGCAATAATCTTAAGAAAGAGAGGAGAGGGTTTTTATAAAACTAGATCATTATGATGCATTTGAATTAATTAAGAAAATATTCAATATCATTCCCTTAATGTAACAACGAAGTTTTTTAAAATTTTGTCGAAGAAGAAGATTTTGTTCTTTTAAGAGACTTTTGACTGAAGTTAGTTGGGGACTTTTAAAGTTAGGTTAGGTTAGGTTAGGTTTTTAGGGCAGCTGTCTAGTCATTAACAGACACTTGCTCACTTGGGTCCAATTTGTTCCAGTTGTGAAACCCTGAGGGATCATGTGCTGCTAACTCACATGTCCATAACAGCGTTCGAAATGAACCAACCAGACGCATGTATGAAAGAATTGATCCATTTGATGTCAATATCAGAAAGATCTGATAATACATGCACAAACGGACTTCCAAAATTAGCAGTCCTGATCTCGGCAAGAGTGGAACAGTGGCATAAAAGATGCTCCACCGTTTCCTTCTCTTCCTCATCCCAACAACTTCTACAAAAGGTCGTTAAAAGGAGCCCTAATCTTCTAGCATGCGCACTAGCAATCCAGTGCTCTGTGACCACGGCTAGCAGAATTCTTAGCCGATGCCTCGATAGTCCCATGATGAACTTAGATCGAGATTCATCATAATGGGACCATATTTACCTTGAGGTTGAATATGTGGATTCATTTGTCCATCTATCTTGTGCAATCCTCGATAAGTTCCGCAGAATTATTGATCTGCAGGCCGAAAGCAGTACTCCAACCAATTTGTCCGTATCTTCACCACGAAGAAGGGATCCATCTCTGGCTAATCCGCTTCCGCAATAAAATTACCCGGGGTGGTTGAATGACCCCTAACCCAGACCAGCTTCAGGTTTGAATATCTAACCATCTTATTCAGAGATGTCTGAAATTCATATACCAATCTGGATGACGAAAAGACACCCGAGAGTGATTTGATCGCGGCTTGACTGTCCGTACAGATTTGGATATCCGCTCCGAATACCCTATAGTACATTAACCAGTTCACCGCACTTTTTATGGCCGAGATCTCTGCCTTGAAGAATGCTGCAGTGATCTGGCAATTTAAAGGAAATGTTTTTCCTATAAACGGGAATATAGACAACCGCCCAAACCCTTCAGCAGATATGGACCCGTCAATATAAAACTCAACTGAACCAGCTCTTAATTGTGGAGTGGTTGAGTTTTATACTGAGAAGTCTTTGCCAAGAAAGAATATGGGGATGCAATAATCGATATTTCTAGGAAGGCTATTAAGGAATCCCAGAATAGTCGCTTGGCCGACTCCACTATAATTTCATGCACCTATAGTCCTGAGCCTTGTAGCGCTGAACTACGCAGAATCCTATCAAAGATTCTGATATAGGTGGATTTCTCCATAGCCTTCCACTTTCTATCGCTCCGTACATAAGTATGGGCTTAACTTTTAAAGTTAGTTTTGAGGACTTTAAAGTTAATTTGGGAGTTTGAAAATACCTTAAATTGAAATAAATTTGAAACTGTTTATAGACCTTTGATGAAGCTAATTTCGAACTATTAACAGACTTTTAATTGAAGGGATTTGGAGGCTTTGAAGAGGATGTTAATGGAAGCTAATTGGTCTTGGATTGAAACTAATTTGGCAAATTTTTAGATACCTTTAACTGAAGTTAATTTGGTTCTTTAAATATGCCTCTGATGAAATTCTGTTTGGTACTTTTTTCAGATACATTTAGGTGAAATAATTTTGGAATTTTAAGGCACTTTTGATTGAAGATATTTTAGGACTTTGATCAAAGTTAATTTGAGAGTTTGAAGAGGTCTCTGATGGAAGCTAATTGGTCTATGATTGAAACTAATTAGGTAATTTTTAATGATGATGGTGATGATGGAGAGATACTTTTTAGTAAAAATAATTTGGAACTTTGAAGAGATCTTCGATTAATGTTAGTTAGGAAGTTTGAAGAGACTTCTGACTTGGGACTTTTTAGAAGTGTTGGACGAAGCTAATTTGGGATATATTTGAGACTTTTCATGGAGTTACTTTCAGACTTTTAGTAGGCATATAATTGAAATGAATTTAAGAATTTAAAGAGGTCGCTAAAGATACAAAGATAATTTAGGACCACAAAGACGTATTAAATTGAAGCTAGTTTAGGATTTTGATGATATCTTTGAAAGCATCTGATCTAAGTTAATTTTGGGTTTCGAAGAGGTTTCTAATTGAAGCTAATTTGATTAAAGCTAATTTTGGACTTCTTCCAGACTTTTGATGTAGCTAATTTGAACTTTTAAGAGACCTTTGATTGAAGTTAATTTGGGTCTCTGAAGAGGCTTCCAATAAAAGTTAATTTAAGACTAATTTAAGATTGAAACTAATTTTGGTTTCTGAAGAGACTTTCAAATAAAGCTAATTTTAAATTTCGGAGTATTCATGGATTGATAGAAATTTACGACTTTAATGATATATTTGAAATATTTAGGAGACTGTTGATTGAAGTTAATTTAAGACTTAAAAAATAACTGATTAAAATTTATTTGGGTCTTCGGCATTTATTAAAGCAAATTTGTTGACGCCAATTTCGAAATTTTAGCAAACTATATGTAATTTAAAGTAATTTGGAACTTTGAAGAGGATTCTGATTAAAGCTAATTTGGAACTTTCAAAAGCTCTAGTATTGAAGCTAATTTAGCAGATTTTAGAGACGTTAGATATAAAAAAATTCGTATTTTTAGATGTCTTTTGATTGGAAATAATTTGGAACTTCAATTGAGAATATACAGCGAGAATTCTGGTACAAAATTTATTGGATTGAAACTAGTTTGCGACTTTAAGAGGCTTTTGATAAAAGAAATCTTTTGTTGAAATTAATTTTGGAACAGACTTAAAATTTTGGATATTGAAGAGGTCAAAATTTCCTAGAAATTAAATTTTACGAAAATTTCCTGTGAAATTTTATGAAAATTTTTTATAGAAGGGAAATTTTGTAAATATTTTATATAAAAGGCAAATTTAAAGAAAATTTCCTATAAGTGGGAAATTTAATAAAAAAAATTCCTATTAATGGAAATTTTAAGAAAATTTTATAAAAATTTCCTGTAGAAAGGAAGTTTTATGAAAATTTCATAAAAAAAAGAAAATTTAATAAAATTTCCTAAAAAGGAAATTTTATAAAAATTACTTAAAAAATATATTTTACGAAAATTTCCTAAAAAGGATATTTTATGAAAATTTCCTAAAAAAAAAGATTATAACAAATTATGAATATTTTATGAAAACTTCTTAAAAAAGAAAATTTCCTAAAACAAAAAGGAAATTTTATGAAAATTTCTTTAAAAAATAAATTTTATGAAAATTTTTTAAGGAAATTTTATGAAAATTTCCTAAAAAATAGGAAACAAAAAAAAAAATCCCGAAAAAAGGAAATTGTATAAAAATTTCCTAAAAAAAGGAAATTTCAGAAAATTTTCCTAAAAAAAGGAAATTTTATGAAAATTTCTTAAAAAAAGGATTTTTTATGAAACTCTTAAAAAAAGGAAATGTTATAAACGTTTTCTAAAAAAAAGAAATGTTATTTTATGAAAATTTCCTAAAAAAATGGAAATTATGTGAAAATTTCCTATAAAAAAGAAATTTTATAAAACTCTTATAAAAAGGAAATTTTATGAAAATTTTCTGTTAACAGGAAATTTTATGACTATTTTGTACAGTTCAAATCCATAAATATTTGCTGTTTGGTTATGTTATTTTCATTGTTATCTATTTGTTACAAAAAATCACAACGATTTGTTTAATTTTATGTTTTGTTTTCTATCATAAATCACACAAAAACCCTCATCTTCTAAACGCTGAGCACTCGAAAAAAATAAATAAATCTGAAAAGCATAAATGATGGCAAAATCAAATAATAAACAATAATTATGTCCATTTAAGAGCGAAGGATGGAGGATTATGAGAAATATGTGAATGTGTGTGCAAATATCTGTTGTATAATTTGCAACGCTAAATGATAGACAACAACAACGATAATAAAACAAATCGGGGTATCAAAATTTTTAGCTAAAAACAAATGTGCCGCAAAAAAAAATTATATGAAAATAAACCTGGAGAAAAGAAACAAATTTGAAAATTGATACTCTTCTCTACGCTCTTCTAAACATATTGATTAAAACAAAAACAACTAAATGATCTCAAACAAAAATAAAATAATGGACACTAATGACTGCACAACAAAAACAACAAAAGCAACAAACAACACAAAGTTTAATAACAATGATTTTCTATAGTGGGACAGCAGAAGGACAGACAGACGGACGGACAGACAAACAAATCAAACAATTGAATTAAAATGAACAAAAAAAAAACTGAATAAAATGAAACAACAAAAACAATAATAATTACAAAACACCAACAAACAATATAATCAAAGTCAATGAAGTGCAAAGAGCTCAACAAAAATCAAGAATTGAACTAAAACAACAAAAACAATAAACAAAAAAAAAAACAAGAAAAAAACGAGGAGCGCCCAAAATTTAACGATTACTTTTCACGAATAAATAATGAAAACGAGAAGTATAAAAATAAATGAGTACATGAAGATAGCAAACAGTGCAAATAAAACAAAAACAACAACAACAACAACACAAGGGTAAGTTGCCAAATCAAACAAATCTGATGGCTAAATGTAACAACAACAAAAACAATTGATTACTTAAAAGAATATGATATTAACTATTATTAACAACATCAAACGTACTTCAAACTACTATAGAAAAAAACACAATAAAATTTATAATACGATTTACAATAATTTGTACGTTTTAAATTGAAAACAATCAAAATAAAAAACTGTGTCAAAATACTAACTAAACAAAATGAGGAAACAATAGAAAGTATTTCCGGTTAGTTTTTGTTAAATATTTTTTTCCTAAAAATAATTGCAATTGTTAAATGTTTTTATGATTTTATTAAAATTCTTTTTAAAAATATAAACTAGTTATAAAAATCTCTCTGGAAGAAGGGCAAACTAGACACACAATTTAGATCAATAATTAGTCTTAAAGTCCCTATTAACACGATCTATTTGTTTGTTTGTTTGTTGTTATCTCTGTTGTAGTGGCAAAATTTCCATTATTATGTTAATTTTTAAAAACTACAATGACTCGAAGGAAAATTAAATAATTACAAAATACATAAAACTTTTTTATTATCATTTTTATGCTGTTCTGATACATTCACAAATACAAAACAAGGTTTTGAGATGAAATTAAATTAGAGCAAATTTTTTTCTTAATAAATAAGTTTTTAAAAAAAAATTTATACATAACAAAAATGTTAAAAGATTTATTTTCTATAAGAAATCTCAAAAAATTTCGTTTATATAGAACACACCAAAAATATTATTTTTATAAATTTTTCGAAATTTTCCTTTTTATGAAAAAATTTTTAAAAATTTGCATTAAAAGGAAAATTTTAAAAATTTTTATAAAAAGGCAAATTTTAAAAATTTTCTATAAAAAAGAAAATTTTGAAAAATGTCGTATAAAAAGGATATTTCTGGTGTAATTTTTATTTAAACGAAATTTTTTGAGATTTCTTATAGAAAACAAATCTTTTAACATTTTTTTTTATAAAATTCCCATACAATTTCCTTTTTATAGGAAATTTTCACAAAATTTTCTTTTTAGAAAATTTTCCCAAAATTTCGTTTTTATAGGAAGTTTAAAAAAAATTAGTTTTTATAGGAAATTTACACAAAATTTCGTTTTTATAGGAAATTTTCACAAAATTTCGTTTTTATAGGAAATTTTCACAAAATTTCGCTTTTATAGGAAATTTTCACAAAATTTCGCTTTTATAGGAAATTTTCACAAAATTTCGTTTTTATAGGAAATTTTCACAAAATTTCCTTTTTATACGAAATTTTCCCAAAATTTCCATTTTATAGGAAATTTTCACAAAATTTCCCTTTTATAGAAAATCTTCACAAAATTTCTTTTTTATAGGAAATTTTCATAAAATTTCGTTTTTATAGAAAATTTTCAACAAAATTTCGTTTTTATAGAAAATTTTCAAAAAAATTTAGTTTTTATAGAAAATTTTCAAAAAATTTAGTTTTTATAGGAAATTTTCACAAAATTTCATTTTTATAGGGAATCTTTACAAAATATCCTTTTTATAGGATGTTTTCATAAAATTTCTTTTTTATAAGAAATTTTCATAAAATTTCGTTTTTATAGGAAATTTTCACAAAATTTCGTTTTTATAGGAAATTTTCATAAAATTTCGTTCTTATATGAAATTTTCATAAAATTTCGTTTCTATACGAAATTTTCACAAAATTTCGTTTTTATAGGAAATTTTCACACAATTTCCTTTTTATAGGAAATTTTCACAAAATTCCCTTTTTATAGGAAATTTTCCCAAAATTTCCCTTTTATAGGAAATTTGCACAAAATTTCCCTTTTATAGAAAATTTTCACAAAATTTCTTTTTTATAGAAAATTTTCATAAAATTTCTTTTTTATAGGAAATTTTCAAAAAAATTTCGTTTTTATAGAAAATTTTCAAAAAAATTTCGTTTTTATAGAAAATTTTCACAAAATTTCGTTTTTATAGGGAATCTTTACAAAATATCCTTTTTATAGGATATTTTCATAAAATATCCTTTTTATAGGATATTTTCATAAAATATCCTTTTTATAGGAAATTTTCATAAAATTTCGTTTTTATAGGAAATTTTCACAAAATTTCGTTTTTATACGAAATTTTCACAAAATTTCGTTTTTATAGGAAATTTTCAAACAATTTCCTTTTTATAGGGAATTTTCACAAAATTTCCTTTTTATAGGAAATTTTCCCAAAATTTCCTTTTTATAGGAAATTTTCCCAAAATTTCCTTTTTATAGGAAATTTTCACAAAATTTCCTTTTTATAGGAAATTTTCACAAAATTTCCCTTTTATAGAAAATCTTCACAAAATTTCTTTTTTATAGGAAATTTTCATAAAATTTCGTTTTTATAGGAAATTTTCAAAAAAATTTCGTTTTTATAGAAAATTTTCAAAAAAATTTCGTTTTTATAGGAAATTTTCACAAAATTTCATTTTTATATGGAATCTTTACAAAATTTCATTTTTATAGGATATTTTCATAAAATATCCTTTTTATAGGATATTTTCATAAAATATCCTTTTTATAGGATATTTTCATAAAATTTCCTTTTATTGGAAATTTTCATAAAATTTCGTTTTTATAGGAAATTTTCACAAAATTTCGTTTTTATACGAAATTTTCACAAAATTTCGTTTTTATAGGAAATTTTCACACAATTTCCTTTTTATAGGAAATTTTCACAAAATTTCCTTTTTATAGGAAATTTTCCCAAAATTTCCTTTTTATAGGAAATTTTCCCAAAATTTCCTTTTTATAGGAAATTTTCACAAAATTTCCCTTTTATAGAAAATCTTCACAAAATTTCTTTTTTATAGAAAATCTTCACAAAATTTCTTTTTTATAGAACATTTTCAAAAAAATTTCGTTTTTATAGAAAATTTTCAAAAAATTTTGTTTTTATAGGAAATTTTCACAAAATTAAATTTTTATAGGGAATCTTTACAAAATATCCTTTTTATAGGATAAATTTTCATAAAATTTCGTTTTTATAGGAAATTTTCACAAAATTTCGTTTTTATACGAAATTTTCACAAAATTTCGTTTTTATAGGAAATTTTCACAAAATTTCCCTTTTATATAAAATTTTCACAAAATTTCCCTTTTATAGAAAATTTTCATAAAATTTCTTTTTTATAGGAAATTTTCATAAAATTTCTTTTTTATAGAAAATTTTCAAAAAAAATTCGTTTTTATACGAAATTTTCACAAAATTTCGTTTTTATAGAAAATTTTCACAAAATTTCCTTTTTATAGGAAATTTTCTCAAAATTTCCTTTTTATAGACAATTTTCACAAAATTTCCCTTTTATAATTAATTCTTAAAATTTTATTTTTATATGAAATTTTCTGAAAATTTTATTTTATATAATTTTTTTTTCAAAATTTCCTTTTATAAGAAATTTTCTCAAAATATCCTCATGATATAATTTTTCTCATTGTTTCCATTTTATAGGAAAATTTCCAAATATTTTTATACAAGGGAAATAAAAGAATTTTGAGAAAATGTTCCATAAAAAGAAATAAAAATGATAATTTTACAAAATTTTCTTTTTATAGGATATTGTTACAAGATTTCCTTTTTATAGGCTATTTCCACAAAATTTCCTTTTTATAGGATATTTTTACAAAATTTCCTTTTTATAGGATATTTTCACAATATTTCCTCTTTATAGGAAATTTTCTCAAAATTTAATTTTTATATGATATTTTCACAAAATTTCTTTTTTGTAGGATATTTTTACGAAATCTCCTTTTTATAAGATATTTTCACAAAATTTCTTTTTTTAAAGGATATTTTCAAAAATTTTCCTATTTATATGATATTTTCATAAAATTTCCTTTTTATGGTATATATTCACAAAATTTCCTTTTATGTAAAATTTTTCCCAAAATGTTATGGGAATTTTACTCAAAATATCCTTTTATGGGAAATTCTCTAAAAATTTTTCTTTATAAGAAATTTTCTCAAAATATCCGCATGATTTAATTTTTCTCAATGTTTCCATTTTATAGGAAAATTTCCAAATATTTTCATATAAGCGAATATAAAAGGGAATTTTAAAAAAATTTTCATAAAAACAAAATGTTAAAAAAATTGTATAAAAGGATTTTTTTCCAAATTTGATATTTATAAGAAAATTTTATAAAAATTAAATTTATATCAAAATTAAATTTTCAAAAATGTTAAAAAAAATTTATTTTTAAAGGAAATTTTCTTAAAATTCTTTTTTATAAGAAATTTTCTTATTGAAGGAACTTTCTCAAAATTTTCTTTTTTATGAGAATTTTTCTTTTCAGAAAATAGGTCTGTTTTATTGAAGAAAAAATTAACTGTGATTTATAATTTATTCAGTCATAATCTGTCCATAAAAGTGTTTAAAATTCTTTTTGTTCAATATTTATTGACACGAAACACTGACAACAGATATTCAACAATTGTTCAGATCCCATATAAAAGTATACTTGCGTGTTGTATTTCAGACTAAAGTGCTGAAGACTTGGGCAAATAAAAGCTGCTACGAGAATGGATTTTTTTTTTTTTTGTAGTTAAAAAAATGTCAAACAGAAATAGTTTGAACTCTTTAGCAGAGTATGAACGATTGATCGAAAAGTATTCACTCGTATAAACAAATGTAATTAACGCATTTTCCAACGTCGCCAACTAGTGTCGCCGGCCGAGTTTTTTTTTTTTTTTTTTTTGTGCATACAAGGCCCATCACATTATTCAATATTTGTTAAGACAAATGGATAAACATTGACTGACGATGCTGCTGCTGATGATGATGATACATTTGGTCAGAAACAGCAGCAGCAATAACAACAATACAACAAACACTGTTTGTTAATGCAACTGTGTAAATTGTAGTTACAACAAAAAACACCATTAAAATAAAAAGTAAGTAAAGAGTTTAGTACTATAGTATATGTATGTAATATATGTATGAGGGTGTATCTTTGTGTTAAGAGCACATCTAAGCGAAGGTAAATAGAAACAAGAAACAGAAAAAATGAGTAAAGAGAGTTTGAGAAAAAAATATGTACAAAAAAATTTGAATAAAAAATTAACACTTTTACAATCGATTGTTCGCTCGATTGAATTGAAGGCGATTTTGTTGTTACGTCTTTGTTGTTGTAATTGTTGTTAACTTCAAGTACTACTGTTTGGGTTCTGTTGTGTGTGAATAAACTAAACATTTTAGACAAATAAAACGAAGTATTATGGAAAGTAAACTGAACTGAACTAAATGAAATGAATTTAAAATATGTACTCTTAACTCGTCATATGGATGATTTGAAATACTGTTGCTGATAAATAAGTTAAGCAAGGGAAAAGGGAAATGATGTTGACGATGATGACGGTTGATGAACATTTCGTACCTCTTTACTAAACGATGGTAAATATTAACAAAATACCCTAAAAAAGTAACTTACAATGGGAGCAGTACAGAGCATAACGTCAACTTGACCAACAACATATTAAGAACAGTGGGATTGATTTTTAATCTTGGGAATTTATAAAAAAAAACTAAAATTTTAGCTAATAACTTTACTATATTCTTTTAATAGGAATAAGTTTCTAATTAAATCTAGAAAAAATATTATTTTCGTCAATTTAAATAACTAAACGAAACTTTTTTTCTTAAATTAAAAGCTCTTAACTAAAACCTTAGTTATATTCGTTTAAAAGATGTTAATTAAAATTTAAATCTGTTTTCTTTTATTTTTTATTATTATTATTATTTTTTTGCCAATTAAAAAACTTAGCGAAACTTTTTTTTGTAACTAAAAGCAATTCATTAAAATTTTTAATATATTTACTTAATATAGAAAAGTAGCTACTTAAAATTATTTATTTTCGTTAAATCATAAAACTTAACTAAAATTTATTTTCAAATTAAAAACTCTTAAAACTTTTGCTATATTCGTTGAATAGATTTAAATTATGATTTAAAACTGTAAAAATTTTAAATTTTCGGCCATTAAAAAAACCTAACGAAACTTTATTTTTAAAACCAAAGCTTTAAAAGATTATTTACTTGTACGTTCGCTTAGCCCAAATAAGCATAAAAGAAAATATAGAAAACTTTTGAATTTATGGCCAATTAAAAAACTTAACGAAAGTTTATTTTTGAAACTAAAGGAAATTCTTTAAAACTTTTAATACAATACTTTTTTAATATAAAAAATCAACTACTTTAATCATGATCAATTTCTTTTTTCGTCAATTTTAAAAATTTAACGAAACTTTATTTTTAAAACCTAAGCTTTAAAAAGTTATTTGCTTGAATATTCGTTTACATTTAATAAGCATAAATTGAAATAAAGAAAAAAACTTCAATTTATGGCCCATTAAAAAACTTAACGAAACTTTATTTTTGAAATTAAAAGCAGTTTATTAAAACTTTTAATATAGTCGTTTAATATGGAGAAGCAACTACTTTAATCATGACCAATTTATTTTTTCGTCAATTTTAAAAATTTAACGAAACTTTATTTTTTAAATTAAAAGCTATTACTATATTCGCTTAACAGATGCTAATTACTATTCAAAGCTATAAAAGTTTTAAATTTTTTGTCATTTAAAAAACTTAACGAAAGTTTATTTTTGAAACCAAAAGTTGTTCATTAAAACTCTTAATATATTCGTTTAAAATGAAAAAACAACAACTAAATAATGTAAAAGTTATTATTTTTTTCAATTTAGAAAACATAACGAAACTTTAATTTTATTTAAAAAATAATTTTTCTTCTCATTTGTTTAGTTTTTATAATTTTCTTTAAAATTCCAAAGTGTTTTGAAGTTTTTTCCCATTTAAAAGAGCTTAACGAAACGAAATAGGAAATTACCTTCAAATTTCTTTTTAAAAGGAAATTTTCTTAATATTTTGTTTTTATAGGAATTTTTCTTTAAATTTATTTTTACAGAAAATTTTCTTTAATTTTTTTTTTTTTAAGTTACCTTTTTTAGGAAATTTTGTTTAAATTTACCTTTTTTTAGGAAATTTTGTTTAAATTTCCTTATTATAGGAACTTTTTTTAAAGTTCCTTTTTCTTAGAAATTTTCTCTGAATTTCCTTTTTATAGCGATTTTTCTTTTAATTTCTTTGTATAAAAAATTTTCTTTAAATTTCGTTTTCATTCCAAATTTCCTTTAAATTTCCTTCTTATAGGAATATATTTTTTTAATTTACTTTTTATAGGAATGTTTTTTTTTAATTTTCAAATATTCCGTTTTCAAAGGAAATTTTAAGCGTATGAAACTTTCTATAAATTTCATTTTTATAGGAAATTTCCCTAAAATTTCCTTTTTGTAGGTAATTTTCTTTAATTTTTTTATAGGGAATTTAAAAGGAAAATCTCTAGAGATAATTTTCTATAAAATTCCTTTTTATAGGAAATTTTCTTCAAATCTAATTTTTATAGTAAATTTTCTTTAAAATTTCCTTTTTAATTAACTTTTTTTGAATTTTTTTCAAATTTAATTTTTATTTTAAAAAATTTATTTTTTATATGAAATTTTCTCCAAAAATTTGTCTTTTATAGGGAATTTTATTTTAATTTCCGTTCTTATAGAAAAAATTTTTCAAATGTGCTTTTCATATGGAATTTTCTATAATTTCCATTTTTTAGGAATTTTTTGGAAATTTTCTTTTTATAGAAATTTTTTTTTTAGGAAATTTTCTTAAAATATCAATTTTTTGGGAATCTTTCTTATATTTCCTTTTTTTAGTATTTATTTTTTTTCCTTTGATAGAAAATTTAAATTTCCTTTTTATAGCAAATTTTCATTAAATTTAATTTTAATAGCACATTTTTTTTAGGAAATTTGTTTTAAATTTCCTTTTTATAGCAAATTTTTTCTAAATTTCTTTTTTATAGCAAATTTGCTTTATATTTCCTTTTTATAAGAAATTTTCCTTAAATTCCTATTTTATAGGAAATTTTCTAAAAAATTATTTTTTTAAGAATTTTTTTTTCAAAAATTTCTAATTTATAGGAAATTTTCTTTAAATTTTTTTTAATGGATAATATTTTTCAAATTTCCCTTTTATAGCAATTTTTAAAATTTCCTTTTCATAGGAAATTTTCATTGAATTTCCTTTTTGTAGCAAATTTTCTATAGATTTCTTTTTTATAGAAAATTTTATTTTATTAGAAATTTTCTAAAAATTTCTTTCTTATAGAATTTTTTTTAATTTCTTTTTATAGAAAATTTTCTTTTATAGCAAAAATGTTTTTTTTAATTTCCTTTTTATGGGAAATTATATTTAAATATCCTTTTTATAAGAACTTTTTTTATTTCCTTTTTGTAAGAAATTTTCTTTAAATTTTCTTTTTATAGAAATTTTTTCAATTACCTTTTAAATAAAATTTCCTAAAATTTCATTTTTATAGAAAATTTTCCTTAAGTTTTCTGTTTTAAGAAGATTTTCTAAAATTTCCTTTTTATAGATTTTTTTTAATTTTTTAATTTTTTAAATTTCCTTTTTAATAAGATTTCCTAAAATTTCCGTTTTAGCAAAATTTTCTTTAAATTTCCTATGACATTTTTTCAAAATCTTTAATAGAAAATTTTCTCAAAATTTCTAATTTTAAGATTTTTTTACAAAATTTCTTTTTTATATTTTTCTCTTTATACTGTCCACTGTTTAAAATGCTAAAAAAAATGTTGTGGGAGAGTGTTTGAGTGAGTATATCTGTTCCTCTGTCAGTCTATTTGTTTGTATATTTGTTTTAAGTGATAATCTGTTTCGTGTATGTAAATCAGGTGTACAAGAAATTAAAACAAAACTAGAAAAAAAAATCTGTTAAAAATAAAACTAAAGAGATGATGCTGATGACTGTGATCTTATTTACTTTTTAAAAGGTTCATGTTGTTGCTACTGCTGTAAGTAAGTAAATTTTGGTCTCAAATCTGTCAATAAACAACAAAAAAGAAAAACTGAAACTTTTTAGTTTGATTTCTATTTAACATTTACTAAATATTATTTTAATTTATTTAATCAATTTTTTGTTATGTCTACGAAATAATTATATATTTGAATGTTGTTGTTTTTTTTTTTTTTTTTTTTGGTTTTTGTTTATTGTATGTTTGATTTTTTAATAATAATTTATTTTAACCCCTTTTAGAGTTGAGCTATTGCAACAATAACTATAATAATACAAATGTGATTTTTTTATATTTACACATTTGTTTTGTTAGTAATTTTAATTTCAATTTGTATTTTGGGTACTTGTGTTAAAATAAGTACAATAGAATATTTATTTGATTAGAACCTGCATACAATAAATCGATAGCTTCTGTTTTTATCACTTCACTTTTTTTTTTCTTTAACAAAAAATTATTGTTAAATAACAATAAGAAATTGTATTTGTTAAATTAACTTAATTTAAAAATTGTTGTATAGTGCTGAACTTTTATGTATAAATGGATTTGCTTAATATTTGTATATTAAACATAATTGAAATTATTACATATAATTCTTAAATTTACAGCTGTTAGATCTAAATATATAAGGTTCTCTAAATTTTAATATTAACTTTAATTTGTTATAAAATAAAAGGGTTTTTGTCAACATTATTCTTAACCAAAAGTCTTAAAAACAGAAACAAATATTTTTTTGTTTTCAAAACCGCTTTAAAACCTTGTTTAAATTGTTAAATAAAAGTAACGTGATTATTGGTATTAAGTCATATAAACAACAATAAAAAAGAAACAAAAATATTTATTGTCAACTATTGTTTGCTATTAAAACCAAACATCTGTTTAAATAATTTGCTAAATAAATATGCAACAAAAATAAAAACAATAAATACAATAAATGAATACAGAATTTATAAAAATAAAACTATAGACATTATTGTTTTCTATTTTCTATATCATTTTATTATTTCGCAGAGATGTTGGAGATTATCTTATGTATTTAACTCTTTCATAAGTTTTTTCCTCTTTAAAAAAAAAAAAAAAAAAAAAAAAAAAAACAATTGTATTATGATGATGACACAACAAACATTAGTCTTTATTAATTACATTGTTAAAGGAGAATAAAATACAACTATGTATGAATACAGTTTTATGCGACTCTGTGTTTTTGCTATTGTTTTATAATTCTACTCTTATTGTTTCTAACTCTCACTCTCTGGTATTTACTGCATACACAAATATATATATTCATATGTAGGTGAAGAGTTGAGTTTGTAATTTTTTTATACAGGTATGTAAGAATATGTATGTATCTGGCTACTATGTTGGGTTTAATTTAAACAATGACATCTGTCATTTCTTTTGTTATATCTCTGGTTATATACAATTCAAATATTTTGTAACATTTATCAACAAAAATAATAACAATATGAATGCAAAAGGAGTATACAACAACAGCAAACAATTTATTGTTGGTTATAGAATAAATAAACGAGGGCCATAGGAGAAGGATATACATAGGTGTAAGATTTTAAGCTCAATATTGCGGTCTAACGTCACACTTTTTTTAGATTCTAGTAAAAAACATTTATTTTTGTATCTTAAAAAAAATGTAAACAATTAAAAATTTTTCCAAAATTTATTAAAAAAATATTAAATAATTTGTAAAAATGCTGAATTTAAATAGAATTTTGTAATTTTTTACAAAATGTCAAAAATGTAAACAATGTAAAAATGGTTGCATAATTGTAATTAAAACAAGAATTAATAAATTTTTTACATTGCATTGTTTTATCGATTTTTTTATATCATTTACATAATGTCAACAATGTTAAAATCCAAAAATTTTCTAAAAATTAAATAAACATGAAAATTGTAATATTATTTTGTTTGAAAATAAGGAATTTTTTAATTTTTACATTGCTTATATGATGTCAAAAATATCAAGAATTGGAAATTGTCTCTAAATTTGTTTTAGAACAGAAATTAAAAAAAAAAAAATGGAAAAATTTTAAATTTAAATCGACTTTTGGTAATTTTTTATTCCGTGCAAAAATGTGAAAAATGTTGGATAATTGAAAGTAAAGAAATAATTAATACATTTCTTTTATTAAATATTGTTTTTAGCAATTTTTAACATTATTTACATAATGTCAACAATGTCAAAAATTCTAAAAATTACCAAAAAATTAAATAAAAAAGAAAATTATAATATATGTCTTTTTGCCCTATTTCGAAGGCTTTTATACATTTTTGCATTATTTACATGATGTCAAAGAATAAAAAATTTTCCGAAAATTTATTATGAAACAGAAATTAATAATTAATTTGTAAAAATGCAGAATTTAAATAAATTTTTGTAATTGTTTATCTTATGGCAAAAATGTAAACATTGTAAAAAAATATTGCACAATTAAAATTAAAATAAGAATTAATACGTTTTTTGCAGTAGATAATGTTTTAGCGATTTTTTACATAATTCACATGATGTAAACAATGTGAAAAATTCTAAAAATTGTGTAAAAATTAAATAAACACAAAAATTATAATATTTTTTGTTTGAAAATAAGTATTTTATAAATTTATGCATTGTCAAATGATAATCTCATAAATGCAAATTTTTGTAATTGTTTACCTCGTTTCACATATGTAAAAAAATGTTGCATAATTACAATTAAAATAAGAATTAATTACTTTTTTGTATTGAATAATGTTTTAGCGATTTTTTACATTATTTACATGTCAACAATTTTAAAATTTACAAAAATTACCTAAAAATTAATCAAACGCGAAAATAATTATATTGTTTGTTTGAAAATAAGATTTTTATACATTTTTAAACTGTTAATTGATGTAAAAAAAATGTAAACAATTAAAAATTTTCGTAAAATTTATTTTGAAATAGAAAATTTTAAACAAATTGTAAAAATTTTGAATTCAAATGAATTTTTGTAATTATTAATTTCGTGTTAAAAATGTAAACAATGTAAAAATTTTGCATAATTAAAATTAAAACAAGAATTGATGAAGTTATTGTCTCAAATATTGTTTTAGAAATTTTTTACATTGTTTACATGATGTCAAAAATTTTTAATTTTCAAAAAAATAGATAAATTGATACTTAAGGATTTTTTTTATTAAAATAACAAAATTTTACATTGTTTATATGATGTCAAACATGTAAAAAAATGCAATAAATTTGATAAATTGATACTTGAAGAATTTTTTTAAATAACAAAATTTTACTTTCTTCACATAATGTCAACAAGATAAAAAATATCAATAATTTGCCCAGAATTTAAATAGATACAAAAATTATATATTGTTGTATGGACAAGAAGAAATTCATGGTTTTTTACATTATTTACATGATGGCAAAAATGTAGGGAATTAAAAATTTTATCAAAATTTATATTGGAACAAAAATTATGAAATAGTTTGTCAAAAATCTAAATTTAAGTAGATTTTTGTAATTATTTACTTCGTTTCAAAAATGTTTAGTTGTTTAAATATGTCTTATCTTAACTTTGAGCAAAAACTAATTAAATGTTCAATTTAATTTTGTTTTTAACGATTTTTTACATTATTTACATGATGTCAAAATTGTAAAGAATTAAAAAATGACAATAATTGTCACTTAAAGGTGCTTTTATTATTATTATTTTTTTTTTAATAACTATTTTTTTATTGTTTATTGATGTCAAAAATGTAAAAATTTCAAGAATTGTCTTAAAATTTAAATAAACACAAAAATTATGTATTTTGTTTGAGATGAACGAATTTATGAATTATATTATGTTCACTTGTATTGAGATGTATAGTATAGAAAGTTTTGTTCACGTTTTCGCCAAACAAATACCAATTTTTTTTTAAACACTACTACTCCTAACCTCGTATCTCAAGAACAAAAGGAATTTAAGCAAATGTGGTAACATCAGAATAAAAAAAAAATTGCATAAATGGAAAAAACAGGAAACTATTGAATTGTTATAAAATAAACGATTATTTATAAAACAAAACAAGCAAATACATACTTACACACACACGAAAACACCCAAACAAACAAATAATTCTATAGTAATAAACGATCAATATGCACTGATAAATCACAAAATAAAATATCCAGCAACAGTAAAAGTATTAACGAAAGAGTTTTTTTTTTTAATTCTAATTGTTGTAATTTAGCGTGGTTTTACAAAAACAAAATAATACTATTAACAATACAAAAAAAAAAAATAATATAAAACTTTTTTTTTACAAAACAATTTTAACAATTACAATTTGTTTTTAGTTATAAAAGTAATTAGTGCACAACAAAATGTCACGACACTTTCGTAATGCAACTTTGCTTTTGTTCGATTTTAAATAACAAGAGAGTCAGGGAGAAGAAAAAAGAGAGGGAAAGAGTAATAAAACAAGAGTTTCTTTATCTGATTAGTTTCACTAATGAAAACAAAATAATGGAAAATAAAATTAAATTGTTACAAATTTAGAATTATATAATTAAGATTGATTAAATTTATTTTAAAAAAATGTTAGGAAAAATGAAAGCGTTAATTAAAAAAAAGTAATTTTTAAAATAGAATAATTTTTAAGATCATAGAAAATTTACCTAAAAAATCTTACTAAAGAAGAGAGATAGAGAAAGAGCTTTTTAATAAATTTCTAGCTCAGATAAAAAATTGTAATATTCCAATTTTTTTTTTTTTCAGAGCACATCAAGTTAAAAACTGATCGGCAACTTTTTCTTCCCGCAGAGAAAGAATTTAGACTACAGAATAAGACTTTGTTGGGTTCCTGGTCACTGCGATATTCTCGGCAATGAAATAGCCGATGAGCTAGCTCGTAAGGGCTCGGAGTTGGATAGGTCTTTTGTGGAGGTATCGGTTAGGATTGCGATTGGACCTAGATAGAGATATGGCCTAGTCTTAAACCAGCAGATTCGAAGCATCCTCTAGGCATGAGTCGTGTGAATCTAAGGATCATTGTTGGCATGATTACTGGTCACCTCGCAATAGGGTATATGAGTGGTATATGAGTGGGACACTGGCGCGTCAGATTTTTGTAGGACATGTGATGATGTGGAGGAGCTAGAAACAGTGGAGCATATACTCTTTCACTGTGTAGGACTTCAGCGAAGTAGACTGAGGTGGTTTGAGAGCCATATTCTGCACGCACTAGAGGTTGCGAGTGAAGAACTCGGCAACCTTATAGAGTTTGTAATGGAAATAAAGTGGCTTAGAGGTGGTCAGTTTTGATTTAATGGGTCTTAGGTTCCACACCTTTCTTATTTTTTCTTATATTCTCTCTTTTCTCTCTTTTCAATCTTTCACTATATTCTACTAGGATTTTTTTCTTTTTTTTATCTGTCAGCTTTCTTATTATCTATAAAGGCATCACAATGGACCTTATGGTCTCTGGGTAGAGGCGTGAAGACGCCGCCCTTTTTAACCTAACCTAATCTAGATTAATTTATCCCTAAAAGAATAAGAAAAAAAACTTATAATACTTTTTCCATAAAATCACGAATGAAATATTAGAATTTCTTTATGGGCTAAGATAAAAATGTTTGGAACTACTAAATAAACTCTTTAGAAAGACTTTTCAAGCCTTTTATAAATTTTTACATTATTTATATGATGTAAAAAATGTAAAGAATTACAAATTTTCCGAAAAATTAATTATGATACAAAAATTTTTAAAAATGCAAATTTAAATAAATTTTTGTAATTGTTTACCTTATGTCAATAATGTAAACATTGTAAAAAAAATAATTAAAATTAAAACAATAATTAATACGTTTTTTGCATTAGATAATGTTTTAGCGATTTTTTACATAATTGACATGATGTAAACAATGTGAAAAATTCTAAAAGTTGTGTACAAATTAAATAAACACAAAAATTATAACATTTTTTTTTTTTTTTTTAATATTTATTTTATAAATTAATGCATTGTCAAAAGACTAATAATGTCATAAATGTAGATTTTTGTAATTGTTTACCTCGTTTCAAAAATGTAAAAAATGTTGCGTAATTGCAATCAAAATAAGAACTAATATTTTCTTTGTATTCAATAATGAATTAGGGATTTTTTTAATATTATTTACATGATGTCAACAATGTTAAAATTACCTAAAAATTAATCAAACACGAAAATAATTATATATTTTGCTATTATTTGAATTTCTTTCAATATAAACGGCTAGAGAATTTTTAATTTGATAGTTTTTAAATCGTTTTTATTCAAAATGGGACGTGGTCTACAGTTTGCCAAAAATACAATGACATGGTCCGACAAATGGTTTAAAGTTGTATTTTCCGATGCAAAAAAAAAAGTTTAATATTGATGGTCCCGACGGCTATAACTATAACTTCCATGACCTAAATAAGGAGGAATTATTTTTGAGCCGCAGACACAGCCGAGAGGGCGGAATAATGGTTTAGTATTATGGTACCATAGAATTGGTTTTTGTATCCAACAAAATGACTGCAACGACTTACAAAAATATTCTGGAGGAAACATTTTCAAAAGTTAATATTTCTTTGGACGTACCAACACGACAACGCTCCGATTCATAACGCCAGAGCAGTAAAACAATGGATTAATCAACAAGGTGTTCAACTTTTGGATTGGCCCCCATATTCACTAGACCTGAATCCAATGGAAAATTTCTGGGGTTGGCTTGTAAGAAAAGTTTATGAAGGAGGAAAACAATTTGAGACAATAGAATCCTTAAAGGATGCCATAACGGAAGCATGGAGTTCAATTTCGCTAAATTACTTAGAGTCATTACACAAGTCGATGACAAATCGCATTTTTGAGGTTATTTCTAAAAATGGTAGCAGTACTTATTACTAATTGAATCCTAAAAGATAATAACTTTCATTTTTATAACCTAAAATTTAAAAATAAATTACAACAGTTTGCTTAGTTTTAAAATATTCCTTATTCAAGTGACACACGAAAAAGTACCACAGAAATACAGGCCTTTAAATAAATGCATAATTTTAGTATAACAAAATATGTATATTTTTTATTTCTTCAGGAAACTAAAGCCAACACTTTGAAATTTGGTTGAGCAAAAAATTATTTTTTTCTGAACTTTAGTTTAGGAGATATACTTAATTAAAGTTAAAAAAATGTGATTCCTTATTCAAGTGGCAGGCAGTATATGTGTATGTTGTATGTTTAATTTAAATTGATTGTTGTTGTATGCGGTTGGAAAGATTTTGACTGGAAGTACAAATGTTAATCCTTAACCTGGAGATGATCTAGTTGAGCAAAGAAGCAACCCTGCAGAAATATGTAGCAGATATTGCTGGTTCTGCGCAGGAAGTCTTGTGTCCTTATAATGTAACGGGACCAGTGGCATAAAAATTTAAATCAAGTTCAAAGAGTCGTCATAGTACTTTTAAAGCATTGTAAGTGCAAATATCATAATTTTGAAACTTTATTTCAATTTTGGTTTGAAAAAGTAAAAAAAAAACTGTTAATTCTCCACTAAAACACTTTTAATTTTTAATTTTTTTGTTATCTTATTGCCATATTTCAAATTATTTTCTGTTTGTTATTATTTTGACTGCATTAAAAGAAAAATAAAACGTTACTTAACACGAATCCATCTACCCATTGAACCATCGATCTCATACAAGGGGATTAATCTTTTGTTAACAATAAAACTCATAAAGAAAACAAAAAAAAACACTAAATAATGAGAACCATTATTTACTAATTTATCGGGTATTGTTGAATGAGAAACAAAATATCAAAAATATTTATTTAAATTTATTATTTATATTTTTCATTTTCTTAAGGTGTTTAAGTTTAAATATTTTCATTATTAAAACGGCGCTGATATTGATGATGATGATAATAATAATGATTACTTGTATGAATTTGAATATTGAAAAGAAGATTGAAGCAGCTACAGGGAAGCGAAAAAAACGAAGACTACTGGAGATGTTTGGCAGATCGTTGGAATTGTTTGGATTATTTATATGAAGGTGTTAGGTTCGCTGTTAATTCATTTATTTTTATTTTTCTTTTTATAATTTTGGCTACAAGTACTAAAGTATTGATTAAACTGAAATCAAACAATAGAAAATGAATATCATTAATGAACAAACGGATGAACAGTTTCTTTTATTCTTTTTTTTTTTTTTTTTTTTTCTTTGAGTTTTTGTTTAATTTTTCTTTTTTCTTATTAATAGAGTAATCAATATGAAAATAATTGAAAATCATCTTTTGATATTAAATTTGGGGACTATTGAGATGTTAAATATTTTGTTATAATATTGTGGCTTTCAAAGATTATGAGAAATTTAACGGTTTTGTTAAAAAAGAATTAACTAGAAAAAATATTTTTTATTAAAAAGAAATTAACAAAAATCATGCCAAAAACCTTTAAAAAAATATTAGAAATTCTCTATTAATAAAATCCATTTTTATAGATATAAAACATACAAAATAGAAATTTCTTTCTCCTTCTTCCCTCCAGCTAAACATAACCATAATTCATTTCTTACTTCCTGAAAATATTTTGCATTTTAATAACCCAAGACTTTTTTTTTTTCTAAACTTTCATCTAACACAACAAATTTGTCTCATATTACACACAAAACACTCTTCACGACAAATTATTATACAAATGATTTATAGCTAAAAGGCGTGGCTCTTTACAGAAAACGAAAAATCCATCTAAAATGTAAATTACTTAATAATTCATAACAAACAATCAGAATTTTTATTAATTGTTAACATTACAACGCTGGTGACAATAAAAACGACCATAATAAATACAAAAAAAAAAAAAAAAATCCAATCAAGCCACCCCTTACACAACCAACACCCCATTGTCTAAGCAGGAATTACTTAAAAATCCACAATATCACTAGAGTGGAAAACAATTTTATTTATGACTTAGGTCTTCCTCACAATAACAAACAATCATCTCTTTCAATTGCTTATTACTTCCGTCATAATAACATCTACAATATTTTATTATAGCAAAGGCCAATCATTTCAGGCCTCACTCTCAAAAAAATTTTAATTCATGCCGAGTTATTCACAATTATTTTTTTTTTTTTTTTTTATAGCTAAAGTCCTGCACTCGTGTGTCACAGATCATCAAGTGGCTTAACTATCTTTAACTATTTTACTCTCTTCTTTTACAATTTCCTTTTAGAAAACAATTTTTTTGTTGCTTTTTAATCCTGCTTTAGAAATTTCCAACATCTAACGGATATATTCTGTTTTTCTAAATCACGCTCGCGAGCGTAATTTGTTTCCTCTGTGCAAGCTCAACGGGTGGTCAAACGTTCGCTTAAATATTAGCAACCAAATAAAGAGCATATAACAACACATTTGGTAGCGAGAGGCTGTTTAAAGTTAGCATTATGACAGCGAGACATTAAGTGTTGCAAAACTCAGTGGCGTATAAATTATTATTACCCAGAGCGAAATTTAAAAAAAATAGAATCCTTGTTGCAGGAATTAATTCGAAACCATCTAAATAATGTTTAAAAGGGGAATCTAGTCCTAGTAGAACTTGAAACAGTTGGAATCACAATAAGAGCAACCAAGACAGACATAAACAAAATTTTTCATAAATTTTCAATACAATTTCTCTAAAGAAAAATTTCGATAAATTTTCTCTTTAAAAAAGAATTTCCTATAAATATTGTGATTAAAAAAATGTTTAATAACTTTTCTCTTCAAATTAATTTACAACAAATTTTCTCTTTAAAAATTTTTTTGACAAATTTTCTCTTTAAGAGTTTTCAATAAATTGTTTCTTTAAAAACAATTTTTTTACTACATTTTCTCTAAAGAAAATTTTCAATTAATTTTTTTTTTAAGAAAATTTTCTATTAAATATTTCTTTAAAAAAAATTTGCAAAAAATGTTCTCTTTAAAGAAAATTATCGACAAATTTTCTCTTTAAGCAAATTTTAAATAAACTTTCTGTTTAAAGAAAAAATTTCAATATTTTTCAAGAATTTTAGACAAATTTTCTCTGAAAAGAAAATTTTTATTAAATTTTCTATTTAAAGAGAATTTTCAATAAATTTGCTCTATATAAAAAATTAAATTTAATTGAAATTAAATTTTTTCTAAAGAAATATTTCGATAAATTTTCTCTATAGAAAGTTTTCAATAAATTCAATAAATGTTTCCTTAAAAGAAAATTTTCAACATATTTTTTTTTAAAGAACGTTTTCAATGTTTTCCTATTTAAAGAAAAATTTTAATAAATTTTCTCTTAAAAAAAATATTCTATAAGTTTTCTCTTTAAAGACAAATTTCTATCAATTTTCTCTTTATAAACATTTTCAATAGATTTTCTTTTTACTGAAAATTTTCAGTAAAATTTCTTTTTACAGAAAATTTCCTATTTAAAGAAAGATAAACATTCTCTTGAAAAAAAATTTTCGATAAATTTTTCTTTAAAGAAAATTTTCCATAAATTGGAATATTTTCGATAAATTCTCTTTTTATAGAAAATTTTCTATAAATTCAATTTTATAGACAATTTATATAGTCTTTTTTTATCAAATCTTTCCGATAAAATTTCTTTTTATATAAAATTTCTCTTTATATAAAATTTGCGATAAAATTTCTCTTTATAGAAAATTTTCAATAAATTTTCTCTTTATGAAAAATTTCGTTAAATTCTCTATAAAATATTTTCGATAAATTCTCTTTTTATAGAAAATTTTCGATAAATTCTGTTTTTATAGAAAATTTATATAAATAGTCATTTTATCGAATCTTTACGAAAAAAATTTCTTTTTATATAAAATTTGCGTTAAAATTTCTCTTTATAGAAAATTTTCAATAAATTTTCTCTTTATGAAAAATTTCGTTAAATTCTCTATAAAATATTTTCGATAAATTCTCTTTTTATAGAAAATTTTCGATAAATTCTCTTTTTATAGAAAATTTAGATAAATAATATTCTTATAGAATCTTTTCGATAAAATTTCTTTTTACAGTAAGTTTTGGATAAAATTTCCTTTTGTAGAAAATTTTCGATATAATTTCTCTTATAGAAAATTTTCGATAAAATTTCTTTTTACAGTAAGTTTTCGATAAAATTTCCTTTTGTAGAAAATTTTCGATAAAATTTCTCTTATAGAAAATTTTCGATAAAATTTCTTTTTATAAAAAATTTTCGTTAAAATTTCTTTTTATATAAAATTTTCGATAAAATTTAACTTTATAGAAAATTTGCAATAAAATTTCTCTTCATAGAAAATTTGCAATAAAACTTCTCTTCATAAAAATTTTTCGATAAATATTCTCATTAAAGAAAATTTTCGATAAATTTTCTATTTAAAGAAAATTTGCGATAAATTTTCGCTTTAAAGAAAATTTGCGATAAAGTTTTTCTTTATATAAAATTTTCAATATATTTTCTCTTTATAGAAAATATTCAATAAATTTTCTCTATAAAAAACTCAATAAATTCTCTATACAATATTTTTTTTTTTTTTAGGAAATTTTCTATAAATTTTCGCTTTTAAGAAAACCTATAAAATATCTCTTTAAGAGATAATTTGTTTAATTTTCTCTAAGGAAAATTCCAATACATTTTTCGCTTTAAAAAAAATTTTCAATAAATTTTCTCTTTAAAGAAAATTTTCAACAAATTTTCTAAATTTTTGATAAATTTTCTCTTTCAGAAAAACATAAAATTTCTATTGAAAGAAAATTTTCCATAGTTTCTTTTCAAAAAAATTTTTTAGAAGTTCCTTTTTAAAGAAATTCTAAATTCTCTCTTTATAGAAAATCTTACACTAATTGTCTCTTTAATAAAAACAAAATTTGCATTAAATTTTTTCTTTGAAGAAAATCTTCACTAAATTTTATCTTTAAAAAAAATAAATCCGATAAATTTTCTCTTCAAAGAAAGTGCTTGGAAAAATTTCTTTAAAGAAAATTTTCTATAAATTTTCTCTTTAAAGAGTGTGAAAAAATTTCTTTACAGAAAATTTTCAATAAAATTTCTCTGAATAGAACATTTTCAATAAATTTTTTCTTTATAGAAAATTTACAACAAATTTTCCCTACGGAAAATTTTCGATAAATTTTATCTTTAAAAAATTTTCCATTAATTTTGTCTAAAGAAAATTTCCATAAATGAATAGAAAATTTTCAATAAATTTTTTCTTTATGGAAAATTTACAACAAATTTTCTCTATGGAAGATTTTCGATAAATTTTATTTTTAAAAAAATTTCCATTAATTTTGTCTTTAAAGAAAATTTTCCGTAAATGTTCTTTAAAAAAAAATGACAAATTTTTTCTTGAAAAAATGTTCGATAACCTTTTAATAAAAAAAAATATGTAATAAAAAAACCGATAAGTTTAAAGATATTTTGTTTTATAAAATTTCACTTTGAATAAAATTTTATTTCAAAGAGAATTTTCGATTAATATTCCCTTAAAAAAATCTAATAAATTTTCTCTTTTTTCTAAAGAACATTTTCAATAAAATTTCTTTTGAAATACTTTTTTCAATAAATGTTCTTTTTACGGAAAATTTGGGATAATTTTCTCTTTATGGAAAAAAATACATACATCGCTCTCTGCTATTACTTTCACCTCAACTGTTAACACCACAAAATAAAAAAAATGTAAATAATAAATATTATCCAACATATTTTAAACTTATTTGCATAAATTTGTCATAATTTCACGTTAATTTGATTTAATTGCATTTTATTTACACACTCGCAAGTTCTCTGAGGAATATGAAACCCAATCTCGTTCTCCTCCTACTCGTGCTTGGTAACACTCTTCATACTCTTCTGACTCTTACACTTGGTTACACACACTTTGACTACTCTTCATAGATTTTTTTAATACTCGTAATTCGCTTAAAAATATGTTTTTAATTAATCATCATACATATTATTATGAATATTTTTTTTTTCATAAGTTATAGCAACAGTATTTCTATTTCCATTTGAGTTAGTTTTCTAACAAATCTAATGTTATTTTTTTATTTGTTAGAAAATTTCAACAAAACAAATCTGTAAAAAGGACTATCTTATATAACGGTTTATATGAGACTCTTCTCACTTGAGGATGTTGCCATAAAAACAAATTTGCATAAAATAAAATAAAAAAAAAATAACATATTATTTTCTTGTTGTTGTTGTTGTTCTGTCATATTGTGGCATTCTAAATGATGTTGTTGACAACGCCAAAGTTTTGTTTGTTACTTTTTTTCTTTTTTCTTTTTTTGCATTTGTACTATTTAATATCCTTTTTTAGATATTTTTGTTGTAGTTGTTGCTGTGCTGATTAGGGTGGTGGTAAATTTGTGTATGAGTGTATTTGTGTGCTATTTATTAAAAATGATGAGTATGTTAACATTTGCTTTAACACCCTGTTAAATGTTTTATTACGTTTTGTTGTTTTTGTATTGCATACATAACGGTAAGTGCAAGGCAAAAAGTATGTCTCTTGAAAAATGTATTTTTTTTTATAAACAAATAATATAAAGAGTTAAAATATTTTAACACTGAGAACTTGTTTAAGCGAATATAAGATGCAAGTAATATGAAAAATGTTTAAAATTTTAATATTATAACGCGTTTTAAGTGAAAGTTGCTAAAAATAAAAGAAAAGAAAAAAACTGTGGTTTTTCAAGTTTATTTTGGGAATTTCAAAAAAATATTGCAAAATTTTATATTTTCTTCAAAATCTTATTAAGAACAGTTAAATTTAAAGTGTTTATTTATCAAAAATATAAAATTTTAATAAAAATCTACATATATTGGAAATTTTGGAGATTTTGAACATTTTTGTGGAAATTTCAAAAAATTAAAAATTTTAATAAAATAATGCGTTTTTAATGAAAAAGTACAAAAATTTTATTAGAATGAAAAAATAAAATAATGAAAAATGGGATTTTTCTAAAAAAAAAATGGGAATAATAAAAATATTACCAGGATTAATATCTCCCTAATTTAACGTTTTTATGAAACAAAAATAGCTAAATTTAATGAAAATTTCATTTTGGAAATTTTGCGTATTTTTACTTTTTTAGGAATTATAAAAAAAGTTTGAAATTTCAATAAAAGAACGCATTTTAAAGGAAAAACCATATAACTTTTAATGGAACTGACAAAAAATCGCTAAATATTAATAAACAAAAATTGGAATTTTTAAAATAGTTTTTGGGAATTCAAAAAATTATAGCCACTTTTTTAATTTTTTGGCTTATTTTGTATAAAGCGGTTTAAGTTAGCATTTTTATTTATCAAAAAGAACTATATTTAATAAAAACTAATTTTTGGAAATTTGTTGAAATTAAAAAAATTTAAATTTGACTATAATAAAACATTTTAAGCAAAACACATTATACGTTTTCATAGAATTTTAAAGAACGGATAAAAATAAAAAAGCAAAAATTGGAATTTTTTAAAATAATTTTTGGGAAATTAAAAAAATTATACAAAGAGGTTTAGTTTAAAGTTTTTATTTATAAAAAATAACTTAATTTAGATGAAATACATATTTTGAAATTTTGGGGATTTTTGAAAATATTGTAGGAATTTTTATAAAATTTAAATTTTGTTTTAAGCAATAAACTTTACACATTTTTATGGAAATGGAAAAATAAACTATTAAATCATTTAAAAAGTAACTGGGATTTTTCAAAATAATTTTTGGGAATTAAAAAAAAAAAAATAAGAATTAATATTTTTGCTTATTTAAGGTGTAACGATTTATTTTAATATTTTTAATTAAAAAAAAGCCAAATATAATAATGCATTTTGAGACTTTTGGGTATTGCAAAAACATTTGTGGAATTTTAAGAAAGCATATAAAGAAATTTATGAATATAAGAACCTAAGTAAAATCTAATTTGATTTTTTTAATAGTTAAAAGTTAAAAGAAATCATTGTGGATTTTTGGAAAATTTTAGAAAGTAGTATAGGAATTTAAATATAAATGAAATTTATATTTTGAATAATGTGTCTTAAAAAAATATAAAATCATAAAAAAGTACAAATATTTTTTAATTATTTATAACGTTTAAAATTGATTTAGAATTTCAAAAAATAATATTGACAGATTTAGTATTTTTATTGATGTTATTTATAGAGGTTTAATTTAATTTAAAATTAATTGTTGGAATTTTTAGGGATTTTATAAAATTTTGTTAGGAATGTTGGAAATAATGCAGAAAAAATATAATTACAATAGAATGCAAGTATCTCAGTGATACATAATTTTTTTTTTTTTTTAATTTCCAAAAATGGGGAAAAAATCATAATGGTTTTTTGGGGGAATTTTACAAAATTTTTTTTTGAATTTAAATATAAATGAAATTTATAATTTTATTAGAATGAATAGATGTGTGTGTAAATATAATAGAATGTTTTTAAAGAATGGAAAATACAAATATTTTTATTAATTATTTTTAACATAAGAAATTAGGGAGTTTTTAAAATCATTGGGAATTCAAAAATTAATATTGGTGGATTTTATATATTATTATACAAAGGCACGTTTTAAAGATTTTAATTAAAAATAAAATAAAATTTAAAAAAATAAAAAATAGTTAAACATAATAGAAAATAATTGTTGAAGTTTTGGGGAATTTACAAAATTTGTTGGGAATTTAAAAATGTTGCTAAATGAGTAATTTCACATAACACATTTTAAATAAAATGCCCTAAAATATTTTATAATTTCACATTTTTTATATGAAATTAAAAAATTCATCTTGAAATTTTTCACAAACTTTTTGGGAATTTAAAAAAAAAAAGAAAAAATTTTTAGTTTTAAGAATTTTAAGAAACAAAAATATCAAAATTTCCAAGAAATTATTTTCGCAAATATAATATTTTAAATTTTAATAAATTAACTAGTATATTTTAAGCAACTTGGACGAAAATTTACAAAATTTTAAAGAAAATCAAATCAAAATTTTATGGTATTTTACAGTGTTTTTGGGAATTTTTGAAAAGTTTTTAGGAATTGATAATTTTTATAGAAAAATGTTTCTATGTTAAAAACAAACTATAAATTAGTAAAAATTAATTCTTGAAATTTTTAATGATTTTTTACATTTGTTTTTATTATTTTTTTATTTATTTATTTATTTATTTCTTTAATTTAAAATAGATACAAAATTTTTATGCTAATAAATTGCTAGCATGTTTTAAAAATTAAATTACTCTCATATTTTAACGAAAAAATCTAAAATTTCAAAAATAATATTATTTCTTTATTCTGTAAAATGTTTGGGAATTTAGAAAAATTAAAAAAAAATATATAATTAATATAGAAACCTTTTTTAAGTTTTATTAAATTAAAAAATAGTAAAAAATGCATGTTGGAATTTTTGGGGATTTTACAAATTTTTTTGGAATTTTAAAAAATGGTGCTAATTTCAATAGAATAAGATATTTTAAGTAAAATACATTTTATTACAACACAATTTGTAAGTAATTTTAACAAAAATATTGAAATATTTGAAGAAAATTATGTTGCACTTTAAGGAAATTTTTCAAAACTTTTTGGGAATTTAAGAAAAATTTCCAAAAATTGATATTTTAATAGAAAAATGTTTTTTTATATTAAATAAATACTCCAAATTTGTTAAAGGGGTTAAGAGGAAAGGAAATTTAAAAATTTTGGATATTTTGGAGATTTTAGTTTTATTTTTTGAGAATTTAAGAAAACTACAAAATTTTGAATTTTAATAAAATAACTAGCTTATTTCAAGTAATTTTAATCAAAAATTGCTAGAAAATTATTTTAGCATTTTAGGGAAAATTTTCAAAACTTTTTTTTTTTGGTAATTTAGAAAAAAATTAGCAAATTCTTATAGAAAATTGTTTTTTATTAAAAAAAAAAAAAAATACAAATTTATTTGTGACATTTAAAAAAAAAACTGAAAAAAATTAATTTAGGATATTTTGGGGATTTTAGAAAAAATTTTGGGTACTAAAAAAACATGTAATTGTTTATTTTAATAAAATAATATATTTTAAGAAGTTTTAAAAAAAAATTAAAATATTTCGAAGAAAATTGTTTGACTTGTATGGAATTAAAAAAAATGGGAATTTGAAAAATATTTTGAGAAATTGATAATTTTTAAGAAAAATTTGTTTTTATGGCATAAAAAAAACTAAATATTTTATATACAATTTTTTATAAAAAGTCTTTAAAAATACATCTGGGGAACTAGTCAGTGCAATAAAACAAATAATTTATTTTAAGAAGTTTTAACAAAAATTGACAAAATTTCGAATTTATGGGATTTAAACACAAAAAAAAAAAAAAAAAAAAAAAAAATGGAAATTTTAAAAAATTTTGGGAAACTGAAAATTTTTGTAGAAAAAAATGATTACTTCCACTAAAATTTTTCATTTTGGAAATTTTGGGGATTAGACAAAAAATTTTGGGAATTTAAAAAAAAATAAGAAATTGTTAATTTTAATAAAATAACATATATTAAAAGTAATGTTAACCAAAAATGTAAAATTTCAAAGAAAATTATTTCTTTATTATAAGGAAATTTTTCAATAATTTTTGGGAACTTTAAAGAGATTTTATAAAATTGATAATTTTATAGAAAAAAATGGTTTTTATGTTAAAAATACAGCAAAATCTTTTAAAAGAAATAAAAAAAAAACAGGTAAAAATTAATTTGGGAATTTTTGGGAATTTTTAAAATGTTTTTTGGGAACTAACAATTTTTTATGAAATGAAAAAATTAAAAAATTACTAAGAAAATTTTTTTTTTCAAAATTTTTTTTCTATAAAAATTGCTATTTTTGGCAAAATAAGTACTTTTTTTTGAAAATCATTACCTTTTTAAATTAATTTAGAAATTTGTTTAAAGATCCTTCTAACTAGGCCTCGGTGTTTTTCATATATTAATTATTTTAATCAGCTTTGTTTTCTTACATTTGCAAATACAAATTTGTTTATCAAGTAATTATTTTTATTTTATTACTTGATTATGACATTGATGTGGCAATGGTGGTGTTGTTGATGGCGGGCTCATCAACAATGTTAATGATGATCATTTGTCAC
Source organism: Protocalliphora azurea (assembly GCA_932274085.1). Taxonomy (NCBI): domain Eukaryota; kingdom Metazoa; phylum Arthropoda; class Insecta; order Diptera; family Calliphoridae; genus Protocalliphora; species Protocalliphora azurea. The sequence continues at coordinate 4,772,096 of OW026522.1, read as the reverse complement.
ACATAAAACACTCAACATCATTAGCATTTTTCTGTTTTTTTTTCTTTCTTTTTTTTATTTGGCACAAGTTGCAGTGGCAGCAGCATGGCTGCTTGCGTTTCATGCCACAATGAAAACTTACAGAGAATTTTAATTTTTTATATTTTTTTACTTATGTTTTTTTTTTTCAACCAACATAAAGGTGGACATAAAAGTGCCAAAAGCTACTAATGATTTGGCACTTTACATTAATTTGTTTAAATTATTTTAGATGTTAAGCAAATAAGTTGAAAGAGAAGAAAAATAAAGCACGGTTCAGTAAAGACAATTATGTTAGAAAGAGGAAAAAAGTCAACATTAACACATAGCAGAGGATTCAAAGAAAGAGAGGGAGAAGAGGAAAAAAAGCTCTTACACAAATGCTTAGCTTTTTAAGTGGTTTTAATTACAAATTAATTACTGCTATTTACAAGAAAAAAAGATTTAAAAACAGAAAAAAGGCAAAAAATAATAAAATACTAATTATTTTTAAATAAGAAATATTAAAAAAAAAAAGATTTTAATCTTTAGCCACCAATTATTGATTTAGAAATATTGATAAAAAAAGTACTTTTAGATTTTTTTTTTTTTTGTTTTGTTTTTTGGTGGTGGTTTTTATAAGGAGTTAAACAAAAGCTAACACCCATACCCAATTTTTCTCTTTTTTGTTTCTCTTTTTTTTTTTTTTTTGTTTTTGTTTTATTTCTCACCACCCTATTTAATGTCACCAACAACTATTTGAAAAGAAAATTGTATTTAATTTAACAATATGTTTTTTTTTTAAGCTTTATTGTCCTGCCTTTTTTGGTGAGTGAGTAAGTGTGTAAAAGCGTAACCACACCATACCAAAACTTGTGGCATAAACAGCCGTCAAGTTTCAACTTAAAGAGAGGTATACTCTCAAGTAAATATTACCAAAATCGTTCGTTATATACACGAGTGTATACTTCACAAACACTAACAAATATATAATTAAAAGCATTTCTTTCAAAAACCAAATATATCTAGCTGCTTTTAAGCCAATTCTCTGGACTATTACTAACAAAGTGTGGGTTCCTTTATATTTTTTTTTTCTATAAGCAACATTAATGGCCACGTCCAAAATAAAATTTCGTAGAGGGTGTTTTTTCTTCTTGTAACAAGTTTGTATATTTTTTATTTTTTGGTTCTTTTTTTTGTTAGGGTTTTTATGGTCCTTATTATTCCTTAAGTGGGGTATTTTTCGTTGCTGTTTGTTTTGTTGGCTCTCTGTGCTCTTTATTTCTTTCCTTTTTACAACAACTTAAGCATTATTGTCGTGTGGTTAATTCAAAGCATATTTTTGAAATTCTTGTTTCTGGTAATTTAAAGAGTAATTGGCATTAACGTTATTATAGCGTAATAATCCTTAATACTTATATGTTGCCTTAATACATAGTAATATATACAATAAACTATATACAATATACCAACATATAAATGACACTTAAATAGTACTGATTAAAAGGTTTTTTTGGTTACAAGTTCTCCTTAGAATTTTTTTTTTTTTGGCTTTCTATTTTTGTCTAAAGCAGAGCAATATGTACACATTTGGCAAAATGTGTTTAACAACAAATAGAGTGAAAAAAAGAGCTTGTACTGTTAATAATTAAACAAAGAAAACTTAAGCCACATAAAAAAAGCCTAATCAATTTGTTAAGTTTAATTATATTGGGGTTTTGGTAGTAAAGAGAGTAAAATGAAGTGTATGAGGTACTAAAAGAAAAGGTGATATAGAAGGAAATTATAATGAACAAATATTTTTTTACAGCATACAACCTTTTTAGTAACAAAAACGAAAAGTAATATTCCTGCAACTATGTACATCTATCCATAGCTTGAGGTTTATTATCTTTAATTTCAATAATTTACATAGAAGGAATAATTGCATTCTAAAATCAATTTTATTTTTGGCAAAAATCGTATTTAAAAATTTAAGTACGATCCGTACTAAGGTATACACTGCCTGCCACTTGAATAAGGAATCACATTTTTTTAACTTTAATTAAGTATATCTCCTAAACTAAAGTTCAGAAAAAAATAATTTTTTGCTCAACCAAATTTCAAAGTGTTGGCTTTAGTTTCCTGAGGAAATAAAAAAATATACATATTTTGTTATACTAAAATTAGGCATTTATTTAAAGACATGTATTTCGGTGGTACTATTTCGTGTATCACCTGAATAAGGAATTCTTTTAATATTAAACAGGAAGGTTATGATTTGAATTTCTTTCAATATAAACGGCTAGAGAATTTTTAATTTGATAGTTTTTAAATAGTTTTTATTCAAAATGGGAAATGGTAAGGCTCTTATTAACTCTGAAAAAGAAAAAATTCTGATTTTGAAATCTCAGGGTCAGAATCCGGTCCAAATAGCCAAAAACATTAATAGAGGAAAGACAGTTGTGTACAATTATTTAAATAACGGGGGAAAGATATGGAAAAAAACATGAAAGAGCGGAAGAAAATGGCAACAACTCCAAAAGAAAGACAAAAAATTCTTAGAATTGCATCAAATTCTGCCATGTCGGTATCAAAAATACCTGAAAAAAGAGGAGTCAGTGCCAGTCTAAGAGCAGTGCACCGTATTTTAAAGTCGTGCCCATACATAGTCCGACGAAAACTGTAAAAAAAACACCACTTAATAAAAAACGCAAATCACAACGTCTAGAGTTTGTCAAAAATATTTAATATTGATGGTCCCAACGGGTATAACTATTACTACCATGACCTATATAAAGAGGAATTATTTTTGAGCCGCAGACACAGCCGAGAGGGCAGAATAATGGTTTAGTATTATGGTACCATAGAATTGGTTTTTGTAACCAAAAAAATTACTGCAACGACTTACAAAAACATTCTGGAGGAAGCATTTTCAAAATTTAATGATTTCTTTGGACCCTTACCTTGGATGTACCAACACAACAACGCTCCGATTCCTACCGCCAGAGCAGTAGATTGGCCCCCATATTCACCAGACCTGAATCCAATGGAAAATGTCTGGGTTTGGCTGGCAAGAAAAGTCTATTGAAGGAGGAGACGATAGAATCCTTAAAGGATGCCATAACGGAAGCATGGAGTTCAATTTCGCTAAATTACTTAGAGACCATCATACAAGTCGATACCAAATCGCATTTTTGAGGTTATTTCTAAAAATGGTGGCAGTACTTATTACTAATTGAATGCTAGAAGATAATAACTTTCATTTTTATAATCTAAAATTTAAAAATAAATTACAACAGTTTGCTTAGTTTTAAAATATTCCTTATTCAAGTGACACACGAAATAGTACCACAGAAATACAGGTCTTTAAATAAATGCATAATTTTAGTATAACAAAATATATATATTTTTTTATTTCTTCAGGAAACTAAAGCCATCATATTGAAATTTGTTTGTGCATAAATTTTTTTTTTTCTGAACTTTAGTTTAGGAGATATACTTAATTAAAGTTAAATAAAAAAATGTGATTCCTTATTCAAGTGTACTTAAAACAAGCATAAAACGGGATTAATTTAAAAACTAAGAATGAAATACTTAATTTAAGTATGAAAATTCTAATACTAAGTACAAATTGTTCTTAAATCAAGTAATTGATTCTTGAAATTTAGTCTAATTTGATTTGAATTAAGAGGAAAAATCTTATATTTATCTATGAGAAAATATGAGGGAAATTAAATTTACTCTCACTCTTTATTTGTCTATCGGTTGCTTTCAAGTTTCATTATGCAGTTTCCATTAGTCTTTTACTGTGCACCGTTTAAATACTTTGACATTTGTTTTTAATTTTTTTAAGCGTTGTTTTTTTTTTATAAATATGTGACTAAAAAATGAAACTAACTTTTATTGAATAACGACTTGCGCCTGCTCCAACTCCTTAAAGTGTTTAAATTAGAAGAAGTTAAGTGCAAATTAATTGTTAAAAAAAATGGGGCATGTGGCATATATCAAGTATTTTGAAAAAAAACTACGTTCTAAGTAAAATTTATTATTCATTAACATAATTGTAATTAAATTAACAATAAATAATAACATACTTTAGTACTTATTTCCAAAAATAATTTATGCATCAGGTATGTATGTATGTTTGTATGTATGTATGTATGTATGTATGTATGTATGTATATACATCCATACATAAAACATTCCAAATTTGTTTAAAATATGCAGAAAAAGAAAAAATTCTCTCTTAGAAACAAATGACTTTCTTTGTGTTTTTTTTTGAGGGAGCCACGTCATTGATTAAGAACTTATGTCTTAAATTAAGTACAATTTTTACTTACATAATTATATTTATAAATACTTTGTGATTTTTTATATTAGTATGGTGTTAACAGAAGGGGAAAGGGTAAAGCAAATTTAATTCTGCTCTCTTTGAGATTTTTTTTTTCGAATTGCATGTTTTATCATGTATTTGTAAATATGTACATATATGTATGTATGAATTATACTTCAATCAAGACATAATTTCTTAATCAATGCATTGTTCGATTAAAAAAAATCATTATTTCTAAGGAAGGATTCTTTCTATTTCTTAAAAGTAAACTGAAAATTAGTAAAATTTGTGAAAATGTTAGAGAAATTATTCCATTTTAAATTTAAAAAAATTTTGATCCTTGGTTACCGATTTGGATAAAATTTGGTGCATGTGTAGAGGAGGATGCAGAGGCATGTAAAATGAATTTTTCTCATTTTTATTTTGAGAACTATGGCAACTCTATGGCTGTGAATGTGATTAACATATTTATTTAAATGACCATAACTATTGTTATTTAAAAGATATAAAAATATATATATTTTTTTTTTTGCAGCAGATTTGTCAAAGTTTGTATTTTAAGATGCCATATAAAAATTTTTAAAATATTTTTATTAACATATTTTTTTGTAAAAATTTTCTTTAGTGACGTGAATCTAAAAAAGTCCATCTTTAATTTTTTTATATTTTTTTGGTAGGAAGCATTATCGTTATACTTGCTACAGAGAAAATTTCAGAGAGGTCAAAATTTTAAAATTTAAAATGAAATTACTCAGAGGTAAATCTGTCTGATTATAATAAATTGTATTTGTTTAGATGAGGATACCATTTCGATCGACTCCAAAATTGAAAATTGGTTGAAGGGCGCTTTTAGAGAAAAACATGTTTTGAATAAGGTGAATATTCAATAGTTTTTTTTTTTTTTATTAAATACACGAAGTAATTCATTTCATTTATTCGTATGGGGCCAAATTTTTCACAATAATCATTGGCAATACAATTTTTATTATTAAATCTTATCATTATTAATAATATATGTAAGATATGTATAATAATACTTAATATAATGCGAAACCCCCCACAAAAATGCAAAGAATAAATATATAAAAATAAAATTTTAAATATTGAAAACAAAATTGACAATCATGGACATGGCTGGTATCAATGACTCTTATGATACGACCGCCAGTATAGTAGTTAGTTATTTGTCTTTTTTCTTCTTTTTTTTATAAATCAAATTCAGAAATTGTTTAATAGAACTCTTTCGAAGACTTCCACTGAGTTCGAAAATCATCTTTCCTGAATAGGTATGACAGTATTCCAAAGTCAGGCTACTCTAACTACAAAACGATCTTCCTTTTATAAGGGATGAATGTGATGGAATTAAGAGCAAATGCGTCCTAGAGGAGGTCCCAAATGCAAATTTGTCAGCTATATAAGTTGGACAATTTGCTTTAATTATTTTGTAAAACATTATCATTAATCTCAAGGATATAAAATCATCAAAGTCGCAGCCAAGTAAAGTTCTACAGAATGACGATACACGATCATGTAACTTCAAATCAAAGATAAATCTTACCACCCTATGAAAACATATTCTGAGACGTTCCAGAGTAAAATTCAATTACCATATAAGAATATTGGAAGGCAGAGAGATAAAGCAACTCTCTTCCTAATTTCTAATGGAAGGTAGTACCCAACCACATAAAGCCTATGCAATGTACCCACTACCCTAGAATATATAAAATTAATGTGCATATTAAAATCCAATCTAGAATCTAAAATAAATCCCAGAGACTTATAATGATCAACATATAGAATTTCAATATCCTTCAACTTAAGTTTCGGTTTTCTGTACGAAATATTAGAAATAAACATAGCTTTGGTTTTCAAAGGATTTAAGTTCAAAAAATTTAGTTTAGACCATTCAAGAATGGAGGATAGATCTCTGTTAATATTTTGTTCAAAACTGTTATCGTCATGAGCCTCATTACAGGAAAGAAGCTGAATATCGTCAGTGTATATGTTACATTGAGAAAAATTAGTATTCGAAAAAATATCATTTGTATACATTATAAATAAAAGTGGAACCTTGCGGAACTCCCCTAAATAATTTATAATTTTTTATTTATTACTTTTTTCAGGATTACTATTTCACTTCGAGAGGCAACAAGGAAAACCGAAGTGGGAGGTTATTCTTCAAGTACAAAAACTACCTAAAGCTGCCGATTTAGTGCGGTTTTAATAATGCAAATTTTATAAAAACATAATAAATAATAAATTTAAAAATTTTGGTACCTTTTTTTGTACTTTTTGCAAAAAAATTTTTTTTTTTTTTAATTTACTTTATTGTTTTGTAAACTTTGTTACTTTTGGAAAAATTATTTATATTTTACTTTTTTGGAAAATTGGTAACTTTTATAATTTTCTATTTTTAATTAAAATTGAAACCATTTTTCGAAAATTTTTACTATTTAAAAAAATATGCTTTTTTAGCTTTTTATAAATTCTTTTAAATGTTTCCTTTTTTTTATTTTTTAATATATTTCTATTTTTTTTTTTTTTTTTTGTGAAAATTATGAATTTTTAAAATTTTTTCTTCTATTCGAAATGTGATGTTTTGAAAATGTCTTTTTTTAGGTCTGAAACTTTATTTTCTGAAATTGGTTATTTTTTTTTTTTTAATATGTTTTCTTTTTTAAATTGTACTTTTAGTAAAAATTTGAAACCTAAAGCTGCCGATTTAGTGAGGTTTTAATAATGCAAATTTTATAAAAACATAATAAATAATAAATTTAGAAATTTTAGTAACTTTTTTTGTACTTTTTGCAAAAAAAAAAAAAAAAAAAAAAAATTTAATTTACTTTATTGTTTTGTAAACTTTGTTACTTTTGGAAAAATTATTTATATTTTATTTTATTTTATTTTTTTTTTTTTTGAAAATTGATAACCATTTTTCAAAAATTTCAACTATTTAAAAAAATTTGCTTTTTTAGCATGAAATTTATGTAAAAATTTGGTAATTTTTTATAATTTCTTTTAAATGTTTCCTTTTTTTATTTTTTAATGCATTTCTATTTTTTTTTTTTTTTTTTTTGTGAAAATTATGAATTTTTAAAGTTTTTTCTTCTATTCGAAATATGATGATTTGAAAATATCTTTTTTTAGGTCTGATACTTTATTTTCTGAAAATGGTTATTTTTTTAAATATGTTTTCTTTTTTTAAATTGTACTTTTTGGAAAAATTTGAAACAAATTTGACTATTTTTAATTTTATTATAATTTTTGTTTTTTTTATTTGACACATCATTTTCAAATGTTTTGCAAATTTTTATAAAAATTGTTTTGTTTTAATTATATTTTTAATGGCAATTTTTAGAATTAATCCACTTTTTTAAATCGAAATAAATTTTTGAAAATTTTTCTTTTTTTAAGTAATAATTTTTTACTTTTTTTCGTCTCTTTTTTAAATATAATATTTGTGTTCTAAAATTTCGTATTTTTTTTTCTAAGTTTGCTTTTTTATTTAATAATTTTTTAATGGTATCGTATTTTGAAATTTATACTTTTTAGAAAAATCTTTTATTTTGAATGTGGCTTCTCTTTTTAAAATTATTGGTGCTTTTGAAAATTATTTTTAATTTTATCTTTTTTTTTTTTGAAAATTTTTACTTTTAAATTTTAAATTTTTATTTTTTTTTTAAATTATTACTTTATTTTGGAAATTGTATTTCTCTATAATTTTGGTTCCTCATTTTTGAAAATTGATACTTTTTCATTCTTTTATTTAGCTTTTGTGGAAATATAAAATTTGTCTTTATTATAAAATTTGGAACTTTTTTAAAAATTATACATTTTTGAAATTAGAACCTTTTAATGGTATTTTTTTTTTTTTTTGTTTTTTAACTTGGTATTTTTTTCATATTGAATTTTTTTGGTTTTTTGTCTAATTTGTACCTTCAAAAAATTGTAATTATTCTTCTTAGCTTATACTATTTTTAAAATTGGTGTTTTTAAAAAAATTTTAACTTTTTTTAATTAACTTTTTCAAAATTTTGAATTTATTGTTCTATTGAAAATTGGTACTTTTTCGAAAATTTTTAATTTTTGAAAATTATATCTTTTTTTAAATAGTATGATATTAAATACAGCATCAGCTATTAAATCAGATTCCTCTTTCTTGAAACAAATTATTTTTAATCAACTAATTTTGCGAATTAAATATTTTTAAAATACATAAATAATTGAAAGCCACTTACCCTTTAACTTATCCATGCATTTTTTCAATAGCAGCTTTAAAAACGGTACCTCCGTTTTTAGTGGATGAATATTAATCATGCTATTTGTAATCTTCTAAGGATTAACGAGTTACTGTGGGCAGATTTGTGTAGATAAGGAGGAAGTTGATGTGGTTTATTTTCATTCATATACAGTAACAGAATTCTCCGAAGATAACTTCTTATTCTTGATATATTGTTAGTGAATTATAAAATATCTGCGTCAAAGCTATTTATGATTTTTATGTAAACTTCCCATATTTGAGGGTATATTTCGTAGGGAAAATTTTCACTAAACTGAAAAACAAGCCTTGCAATGAATGGCCAACCTTCAATCAGGGAACACATTGTATAGCGGTTTGTAACGTATTTTATTCTACTATTAGTCTGTGTATAGAGAATAAAGGCACTTGTTTTGAACAAATTTAAAGCAAAATTGGAGCACTGAAAATCAATGTTTCATATACCAATTAAAAGCTATTAGTGAAATTTACTTCAGAGGTATAAATGATTTGTACTCATGTTAAATTTGTGTTCTTGTGGCAAATTGTTAAATTATTTCAAGGAGAACACGACTATATGCTACAATTACAATATTTTTTTCCTTAAGTCACGAGTGTACAAACCACAGATTCTGGAAGTTCTTAAAGTAAATATTCGAAACGATTGATGTGCTTTTTAAATCATGAATTTATTTCTCCTTTTGGAGTTTTCAGTTGCCTAAAAGATGGCAAGATTTGAATCTTTGAAATTGCTTTCTTTGAGATTTTTATAAAATCACCACCAGTTGTTAACAAAATGCAGATTCTGTATGTCAAATATCCACCAAAAGTACAAGAACTTATTGCTCAAAGTTCTTACCAAAATCATCAATCATTTTTTAATTTAAATGTTTTTATAAATAAACACAAATCATCATTAGCTTCAGATCACTTCAATTTTTTTCCTTGGTCATTTTATCAGCGATCTTTGTAAATCAGAATCGTAAGATGCCAATCATTTTCATATCACCTTTAATTTCGTTTTGACAATTTCTAGTTGTTAGAAAAATTTCTCCAGTCTAGTGGAACAAATCACAGACTACGGAAACTGCTAAAAATAATGTTCAAAGAATGTGTGAGAACTTATAAAAGACACTTCTTTTAAGGATCACAGCAATCATCAGAAATGATCTTCAGCTTCAGGTTGCTTTCGTTGGAATTTTTGTTACAAACTTAGAAAGCTTTCAAAGAGAATATGTAAGAGTAGTGTCTTCGTATTTCTGACTAGATTTAACGTTCAATTGATCCTCAGCTCCAGACTTCTTTATTTGAAGTTTTCTTTTTTAAAGTCACGGCTTTTTGTTAATAGTCACGGATTTGGGAAGCTTTCAAAAAGAGTATTCAACAAGATTGTGAAAACTTATCACACAAATCAAAATCTTCATTTTATAAAAATAGTACAAATAATCATCAGGTCCACATTATTATTATTTGCTTTTGGGGGGGAGGGGGGATTTTATGAAACCAGACTTCAGTAGCTCTTAAATAGAATATCCAACAAATGTACGAGCATTGATTCTATTAAGCTTAGGACTTTTTTATTTGGATTTGGAAAAGTCACGGCTTTTTGTGAATAGTAATAACTTTGGGAGGCTCTCGAAAAGAATATTCAACAGGATCAAAAGAGCTGATCTTGCAAACCAGAATCTTTCATTATCAGTGTCGGCTAGTTTTCTTTGGGATTTTTTGAAAGCAGTCTCCAGTAGCTCTTAAAAAGAAGCATTTATCCTAGTAAGTTCTCTTTCAAATGTGTAAAAGTCTGCTTAAAAAGAATCCAATTAGTTATCACCAATGGCGATCTTTAATGCACCAATAACATCTAAAAAAATAATAGAAAATAGTGAAAATCATTTAAGAAAAAATAATTATGAAAATGTCTTACCCAAATATGACATCTTTTAAGCTGGCAAAGTTGCCTCTGTTGTATCAATAATTCTTATCTAAGAGTGCTTTCCTTTTTTGAGTAAATGTTGTAAAAGCTTTTGGTCGATTTGTTTTCGAGTTGTTAATTCAAAAGCTGTTTTAGTCTCCTTTAAGTAATTGTTAATTTTTGAAACGTTTCGTAGAGCTCGTGGTTATTCAGTTAGAAATAATGCAACGTTTATTTTTCAAAGATTTCCACAACCTTGATGGTATAACCTTTGTTTTGCTGAATTACTTAAAGTTCTTCGATCCAGAGTCAAGGGAAAATTTTTCCACAAAAGCTTCCTTTTTTTGATTTCCAGTTGTGAATATTAATTTGCATTTTTTGGAGGATTAAGATCTGCTTAATGTTTTAATGATTCTAAAAAATAATTTTAATAAAATTTAAAATACATTAAAAATTCCTTTTAAAAATAATTTATTAATTTTTAATCAAATTTCAAAACCCTCGAATGTTTTTAAAAATTTGTTTATTAAAAGGCGAGTAAAAACATCTTTTAAAAAAATCTAAACTCACTAATATAGAGATAAAAGCCTTGAACCTTTTGCCCATTATGTATTAATCCACGGATTAACCAAGCGCTAATCCTAGGATTAATAAAACTAAGTAATAACTAAAAAAAATTAAAACATACACAAATTATCCAGGTGTCGAGGCAAACGCTAACTAAAAAGCATCATAAAAACTCTAGAGCAAACACACACAAAGTAATGGGAGCACGTTATAAGGACAACAGAACTAGAGCTAGAGCATAAGCAGGTAGAAATTTTAAGACTTAAGCCATAAAAAAAGTAATAAACACTTAGTGGCACCGTCAAAGAAAAAAGGTTTAACTGATGGTTTTAGGAAATTACTTTTGTAAACAAGACACAGGCCAGTAAAGTACTATATACCAAATAAAATGCACAAGAAGCTAGAAATCGGCTAGCGACAGTCGGCTGTGTGTTTTGACGTATTTTCCCTAAATAAGATTTAATTTTATATTTAATCTTTTTACAACAATTTTAAGTTATGGCAAACGTGAACAAAAGTGAAAAAGGCGAGTCCTTGTTAGCCATAATATACACAGCTATCACACCTTTAAGAATTTTAAAAACAACTAACATCAGTTTAGTTGAAAAAGAAAAGGATATGAGAACCTTGCCATCTTAAATCTTTCACAAGGCGGACTTAAGTAAAAATCTTTTGTTTTACTTAAGCTGTGAAAAGGAAGCAGTTAAATGGTGGCAAGGAAAGTGGTGATTAAATTCGATTAAGCAGGCTTTTAAATGATTACTTAGAACACCTTTATTAAACTAAAAATAGCAAAAAATATTGCATGATTTATAATTCATTCTTAAGCAAAATTTTTGTTAATTTTTTTTTTTTTTTTATAAATTTTTCATATATTTTTCTTAAAATAACAAGAATTTTGTTTAGTTTAATTTTATTTATTTTTTTTTTTTCTTCTTTTATGTATTCATCTGTATGTATATTTTTTAATATCATAAATATTTGAAATAATTTGCTAATATTTAGTTAGTTATCAACATATTCATATTTAATGTTTAAAACAAAATTTCCTTTTTTATTATTATAAGTTTTGTTATTTTATAGTTAAAGGAAAAAATAATTCTTAATAGTAATTGTTATTGTTTTTTCTATTTCTATTTTTATTTCAAATGTTTTTTTTTTTTTTTTTTTTTTTGTTCTTCTTTAGTTATAAAAAATATGCCAATGTTAACTCTTTCCGTTAATAAAAGTGTTGAAATAATTTTTTTTTGTTGTTGTTTTTCTTTTTATTAAAAACAACGATTAGCAACTGGTTACCAACCTTCAAGTCATAATACAAATTTTAATTTATCTAAATAGAGCATTTATTTTCCAAAAAAAAAAAAAATACTAGAAAAAAAATAAATAATAAAAATAATAAAAAAAGACTTAAGCTGATGATCAATCATTTGAGAGAGACCTTACTAGAATCAATGCTCTCGAATCAACTGCTACTGGAGACTGCTTTCAAAAAATCCTAAAGAAAACTAGGCGAAACTGTTAATGGAAGATTCTGGTTTGCAAGATCAGCTCTTTTGATCCTGTTGAATATTCTTTTTGAGAGCTTCCCAAAGTTATTAACATTCACAAAAAGTAGTGACTTTTTCAAATCCAAATAAAAAATGTTCTAAGCTTACTAGAATCAATGCTCGTACATTTGTTGGATATTCTATTTAAGAGCTACTGGAGTCTGGTTTTATAAAATACCCCCCACCCCCCCCCCCAAAAAAAAATAATAATGTGGACCTGATGATTATTTGTACTATTTTTATAAAATGAAGATTTTAATTTGTGTGATAAGTTTTCACGATCTTGTTGAATACTCTTTTTGAAAGCTTACAAAATCTATGACTATTAAAAAAGAGCTGTAACTTTAAAAAATACAACTTTAAATAAAGTAATCTAAAGCTGAGGATCAATTGTGTTCTATTTATTAAATGAACGTTAAATCTAGTCAGAAATACGGAAGACAATTTATAACACTCCTCTTATATATTCTCTTTGAAAGCTTTCTAAGTTTGTAACAAAAATCCCAACGAAAGCAAACTGAAGCTGAAGATCATTTCTGATATTTTTATGAAATGATTGCTGTGATCCTTAAAAGAAGTGTCTTCTATAAGTTCTCGCACATTCTTTGAACATTATTTTCAACAGTTATCGTAGTCTGTAATTTGTTCCACTGGACTGGAGAAATTTTTCTAGCAACTAGAAATTGTCAATGATGGCATCTTACGATTCTGGTTTACAAAAGATCGCTGATAAAATGACCAAAGAAAAAAAATTGAAGTGATCTGAAGCTAATGATGATTTGTATTTATTTATAAAAACATTTAAATTAAAAAATGATTAATGATTTTGGTAAGAACTTTGAGCAATAAGTTCTTGTACTTTTGGTGGATATTTGACATACAGAATCTGCATTTTGTTAACAACTGGTGGTGACTTTATAAAAATCTCAAAGAAAGCAATTTCAAAGATTCAAATCGGGCCATCTTTTAGGCAACTGAAAACTCCAAAATAATAAAGGAGTAAATTCATGATTTAAAAAGCACATCAATCGTTTCGAATTTTTATTTTAAGAACTTCCAGAATCTGTGGCTTGTACACTCGTGACTTAAGGAAAAAAATATTGTAATTGTAGCATATAGTCGTGTTCTCCTTGAAATAATTTAACAATTTGCCACAAGAACACAAATTTAACATGAGTAGAAATCATTTACACCTCTGAAGTAAATTTCACTAATACCTTTTAATTGGTATATGAAACATTGATTTTCAGTGCTCCAATTTTGCTTAAAATTGGTTCAAAACAAGTGTCTTTGTTCTCTATACACTGACTGATAGTAGAATAAAATGCGTTACAAACCGTTATACAATGCATTCCCTGATTGAAGGTTGGCCATTCATTGCAAGGCCTATTTTCCAGTTTAGTAAAAATTTTCCCTACAAAATATACCCTCAAATATGGGAAGTTTACATAAAAGTCATAAATAGCTTTGATACAGATATTTTATAATTCACTAACAATATATCAGTAATAAGAAATTATCTTCGGAGAATTCTGTTTCTGCATATGAATGAAAATAAACCGAATCAATTTCCTCCTTATTTACACAAATTTTTGTTTTATTAAATACAACAATTAACAACTAATCTCATAAATTAATGATAAATAAATTAATGAAATTTGACGCACAGATAATGCTTGCCATGTAAAATGTTATAGGTTACATTGGATCTTGATCGGATGCTGCGCCCATATTTTATGCTCACTTTTTTTTAAACTCTCAAACTGATGAACCGATTAAAATCGTTCGGAGTAGAGGGTATGGTACCACCCATATATGAACCAAATATTCATTATGGGATATTTTTCTAAGGATCTATTACAATGAGAGCCCCACTTAATCTATTATATCGCCAGGATGGATAGGTCCAGGTGGAGAGAGAGCCCCCATACAAGAAAAATATAAATTTTCTCATCTAAAGGTGTGAATTAGTGAAAGTCTTAAGAAAAAATTTAAAAGTAATTTTCATATCAAATTTGGAATAGGGTGAATAGGTCCAGGGGGAGAGGTATCTCCCATATAAGGTAAATATTAGTTATCGCATCAAATAGGGTAGCCAAGGGCACCGGTAAAAGAGAATTTAAAAAGAAACTACATACCCGAATTGACCAACTTTGTAGGTTTACCCTCTACCCCCATGACCCGCTAGAATAGGGTGAATAGGTCCAGGGGGAGAGGTATCTCCCATATAAGGTAAATATTAGTTATCGCATCAAATAGGGTAGCGAAGGGCAGCGGTAAAAGGGAATTTAAAAAGAAACTACCTACCCGAAATGACCAACTTTGTAGGTTTACCCTCTACCCCCATGACCCGCTAGAAGCCTGTGCTCCTCCAAGTCTACTTGAAAATACTTCAGCTCTAATCGTGTAAAATTTTATTTAGATATCTCCAAAGGTTCACAAGTTACAGAATTATTTCAAAAAAAAAAAAAAAAGTTTTGGGATCACTGTGTGCTGTTAGCCTCAAGATCTATTTATCTATTGGACGTCCCCTTCTTCTGGTTCTTTGTGCATTCCAGTCAATAGCATTGTAGGTCAAATCATCATGTGGTCATCTTAGGATATGGAAAATTTTAACCCCATCTTCTATTTCGTATTTTACGGGTGGAAGCGACTCCAGAGCTGGGTGTTTGAAATTATATTAAACTCGAAGATTACCAGAGATTTATTAAGGGATACAATTTAGGCTTTCGATCTTGATCGTTTAAATTCTTTGGAAATTTCAATAGATATCGAATGAGTAATTACCCTTCTGACATCTTTTGGTAGCTAAAGACATCCAGAGATAAGAATATTATGTTTTTCACGACTAGAAATTAATAACAATTTCAAAAGTTCTCTTAGTTGACCGAACAACATTCGCCAAGCTTTTTGATGCGATTTGGTACAAGGTTGGAAGAAGCTCTGTTTGTGATAAAGATGCTATTCTGGCAGCAAAATCATAGCGCTTCTTGGAACTCCATATGACGTAGATAAAATGCTCCGCTCTGTGAAGCATTAATTCTTAGTCTTTGCCACAATTATTCCGAGACCTGATTTTTCAGCCTCGATTTCTTTTATTTTCAGTTTATCGCTCGTGTCGAAGGAGTTGTGTATGAATAGACATAAGTTGTCAACGTTATCCAGATAAGATAACCGACTATCGTATAGACTATCATCATTAACGTTTTAGAAATCAAGTAAAAAGATAACATCTATTTGTGAGAAAGATGATATTCTGATAGCCGAAACATGTCACCTCTGGGAACTTCAGATTACTTACGCTGTCGGACAAAATAAAGTAAGATTTCATACTTCATAATAATTGTCTTCTAGGTGCATTATTATTACATATAAGAAATGACGACCATCGACCACAATAAAGAAAGATTTCTTGATATCAAATATTAATATATGCAAAATTCTAGAATCTAAAGCTAAAAGAAAAAATAACTTGAATGAAAATGAATGAAAATTAGAAGAAACTGAGTACCAGAAACCGTAATACCACGCATAAAAATGATAACGATATCGCGATTCTCGCCAAAAGAGAATCAGTTTTATCATTCAAAGAGATAAAGAGAGAAGTAATTATAACTACGAGGGCGGATCAATAAGTCCATGATTTTTCGAACTTCCCTCGTAGTTATATGAAATGCAACACTATTCCCATCAAGTACCACCTGTTAATAGACTACTGTCAAATTTTGAGCAAATTTTGTCGTCATTTACTTTACGTAAAAATTAGGATTTTTCGTGGTCCTTAAAATAGGCATTTGTTTGTTCAATAATTTTATTGTTG
Source organism: Protocalliphora azurea (assembly GCA_932274085.1). NCBI lineage: Eukaryota > Metazoa > Arthropoda > Insecta > Diptera > Calliphoridae > Protocalliphora > Protocalliphora azurea. Next base: position 4,755,683 of record OW026522.1, on the reverse strand, counting down.
GAGCTGAAACTCTTTCCACCGAGCCATTTCTTTAGGTTTGGAAATAGGAAGTAGTCACTAGGGGCTAAATTCGGAAAATATGGTGGATGAGATACCAATTGGTAGCCCAATTCATAGAGTTTTGCCATGGAGACTGCACACATGTGCAACCGTGCATTATCTTGATAAAAAAGAACTTTTTTCTTGGCCATATGGGGTCGTTTTCTTTTTAAATCCTCATTAAATCGGTCTAATAAGTTGGCATAATATTCGCCGTTCATTGTTTTTCTCTTTTGAAGGTAATCTTTCTGGATTATACCGTGTGCATCCCAAAAAACTGTTCCCATCACCTTATTGACCGATAAACTTACCTTGGCCTTCTACGGAGCAGGTTCAGCCGGAGAAACCCAATGTTTAGACTGCTGTTTGGTCTCCAGAGTACAGTAATGGATCCATGTTTCATCCATAGTTGCAAATCGCCACAAAAACTCATTCGGATTGCGGTTAAACAACTCCAAACAATCCTTTGAAATTGTCACACGTTTACGTTTATGGTCAATTGAGAGCAAATGGGGCACCCATCCTGCAAACAACTTTCTTAAACCCAGCTGATCATTTAAAATCGAAACGACACTGCCATATGAAATGCCTATGGCATCAACAATCTCAGGCACTTTTACTCTTCGGTGGGCCAACATCATATCGTGGATTTTTTCAACATTTTCGGGTGTACTGACCTCAATTGGCCGTCCAGAACGTTCAGCGACCACAACGAAAGTCAGTAAACTACTTTTTTTTACCATTGAAATCGATGGTGCAGAATCCCCATAATATTTATCCAGCTTTTCCTTGGTTTGATTGACGGCTTTTTTTCGCAAAAAATAATGTTTAATGAGCACTCGAAATTTACTTTTTTCCATACAAGAGGTTGTATGTTTTGAACAGTTGTTAAACGCAAAATAAATGACGACGCTTGCCCAAAATTTGTCAGTAGTCTATTAACAGGTGGTACTTAATGGGAGTAGTGTTGCATTTCATATAACTACGAAGGACGACCGCCAAGAGAAAGCTCAAACATATGAGTTTTAGAAGTAACTATCAAATCACTTCTACAAGCTGCTAATATCATAAAACGACTCTTGATGAATAAATAATCGTTAAAGTCCCAGAATCATTCCAAAACAAAGTTATTTGGATCAATGAATCAAAATTTTGTTAAAAAATTCCAAAAACTGAAAAAAGTTTGGAAATGGTCATATAAAAGATTAAAATTTTAACTTTTTGTAATGGCAGTTCATATTAATAACATTTTTTTAGCATTGATACTTTTGAAACCCATTTGTTTGAACCTTGTGTGGCCAATTAGGGTAATAACAACTAAAATTACTTCGTTTGCGATTTTACTTTGTAGTCTTAGGGTTTATGCCAACTCAACTTTTAATAATTTTCATTCTAAATTGTTTTGTTTAAAGAAAGCCTCAGATTATAAAGTTATGCATTTTAAAGACAATTTTCACTTTATTTACCCGATCTGGAATCAAGAAATCTTTCTGAATTGTGGCCAAAGACTTCACAATAATATGAGCGGATCTATCCTTATTTTTCAAATGTAATAATAATTTGATTAAAATTTAATGAATAGAATTTGTATTTTGTAACAAAGTATTGAAAAATCGGAAGCCAAATAATTCAAAAACTTCTTCTATTTATTAAATTTAACAATATAAGACCATAAATACCTGGACTCCAAAAATGTAGCCCACTGTGCACCTAGAAGATAATTATTATGAGGTAAATAGCAAGAACTTTATGTGGTCCTATAGTGTAAATGAAATGCTCTGCTATTTAAAACATTATTTCTCTTTACCTTGGTCTTTGCCTCATTTATTTAGAGACCCGACTTTGCAGCTTTGATTTCCATCATTTACAGTTTTCGCTCATGTCAAAGGAGCTAACTATGAGTAAAACTTCATCGTTAATGTTTTTCAAATTTGATAAAAAGGAAGCATCTGTTTGTGACAAAGATATTACTGTGATAGCCAAAATATGTCATTTCTTGGAATTCCACATTACATAGATGAAATGTTCTGCTATTCTTGGAACTCCACATTACGTAGATGAAATGTGTTGCCATTTGAAGCATTAATTTCCATTACCTTGGCTTCGATTTCTACCATTTTCAATTGATCGTTCATTTGAAGCATTAATTCTCTTTGCCTTAGACTTTGCTAAAATTATTCTAAGATCTGCTTTTATGGCCTCGATTTCCATCACTTTCATTTGATCGTTCATATCTAAGAAGCTGTGTGTTAGTAGATTTCGTTCAACAGCTCTATCTAGATCAGATAACCAGTTGCCAAGTTATCAATCTGTGACTCTTGTTAGCGTTTCTCATGACTATATCTAGAAATATATTGAAAAGTAGCGGCGATAATATAAAGTCCTGGAGTGCAGCAAGTTTGACTGCTATTGTTTGGCTTACTCAGATTCCCAATCGTCATGAAAGGAAATAGGAAAGAAAGTAGATATTATTTGGAAAATTTGTCATAGAAAAACATCATTGCTGTCTAAGACTATTAAAAGAGTTTGTTTAATATCAAGCTAATGATTTATGCCTCGTTATGGAGTTCACAATCTCAGTTATAACCGCATTTGATTCCGGTTTACAGAGAGACGCAATATACACAGATTTCAGTAAAACTATCTCCTAATCTCCTATTGTTCAAATTGGATAAACTCGGATTTTCTCCTGTTTTCCTTAAATGGATTTCCACATATCTTAAAAATAGTTGCCAATTTGTATTATTCAGAGAATGTACATCAAAAACCATTCCTGTTTTGTCTGGTGTTCCACAAGGTAGTCAGCTCGGCCCCTTATTATTCCTAATATTTATAAATGATTTACCAGCTTGCATTAAGAATTCTATAATATTAATGTATGCTGATAATGTAAAGCTGTTCCATAGCTTTAACTGTTCCTATTAATATTCCTTACTCCTATCAGATCTTGACAATCTTTATGATTGGTGTATGATGAATCTAATGAATCTGAATTTAAGAAAGTGTAAACACATGATTTTATACAGAAGAAATCCAGTACTCTGTAGATACACATTAAATGAATATCAACTTGATCTAGTCGAAGAATTTCTGGATCTGTGTGTGTTGCTTGATTGCAAACTATCCTTTAATTCCCAAGTTTCGCAAATCGTTAATAAGGCAAAAAGAATTCTAGATTTCCTCAAGCGCTGGGGAAGAGACCAATCCTGGAATATGCTTCCGTGGTCTGGAATCCTCAATACCAAGTTCATATAAAGAAAATTGAATCGGTCCAGAAACAATTTCTCTTATTTTTGTCTTCGTAAACTTCCTTGGAATCCTAATATTAATTTACCAACATATGAAAGTCGATTACAGCTTATTGATCTCCCTACTCTTGAAAGTAGGAGAATATGAATATGAATATTTCATTTGTAATTAATTTAGTGAACGGTTCAATTAATTCTGAGTTCCTGCTTCGTAAGATCGAATTCGTAATCCCAAATCGTCCAACTAGAAATTATACTCCTTTAAAAATAAAATATTTTCGAATCAATTATGCCAAGCTTTGATCCCATGAGACGTATATGCAATCAATTCAACAGTTGCTATCCTTATATTGATTTCTTATTAAATCCAATCCGCATTAAGAGGAGTATTTTTTAACTTAGTTAAATAATAAGTTTTTGTTATTGAATGATTACGAAAATATTTTATTGCAAATAGCTTTAAGAATAATACGTATGCTAGTCTGTAAGAAATTGTAATTTCATTGGCTATTAAATAAATAAAATAAATAAATAAATATAAAACTGAAATACTAAAATTTTCATTATTACGATCTAAATGCTCCTAAAGCACCAAGAGAAGTTTGCTTTGGAACAATCAAATATTTTATTCACCAAGAGATAAACTATTCAAGATTTGATTTTATTCCATAAAGTTTTAGATTCCTCAAACAGCTTTTGAGTTTCATTTTAGATTGGGTCAAGGTTTAACCAACATTACGGGAAGATTTTCTATTGCATGATATTTTAGCGACGGCAAAACAAACTCAATTTCAAGGTGTTCGAAATTCCAAGAAATTAAAGAGAAATGAAAAGATTTAAGGTTTTTTGAAACGTTTGTATGAGATTACTACATTTCTTGAATAATTTGATTTACAAAATATCTTTACTTTTTATCAAACTTTTCTCAAACCTTTAGGAGAGCCGTGAAAACTTAGGAAACCTTTTCAACATCATTTAAATTTTTACGACGGAATATTGAAATTTGAAGTGTTCTGGGGTTTTAAAACAAATTACTTCATTTTCTCTTTCTTAAATAGAATAAAAATCATTATTCTTTAGTTAATATTCCTTTAACTAATAAATTTTAAATAATTAAAAATTCTGGTTTCAATTTAATGTTTAAATTTTAATAATTTTTGTTTTATTACTTTCTTCTTTTTTAAATTTTTTTTTAATAATACTTTTTGTTTTTCAAGTTGGAAGTTTCTTTTTAATTTTTTCAAATACAATAAATATTTACAATTTTTTAAAGAATACAAATTATTTTTAAAATAAAAATCAATTTAAGGAAATAATTAATTCTTTTTTTTTAAACAAAACAACAAACAAGCTACTTATTTTTTTGTTTATCATTAATTTTAAAAACTATTAAACTTAAGCTAGAGAGAGAGAAGGAGAGAAAAAAAATTAAACTTAAAAATTACATTTACAATACACAATTTTGTCATTTAAATTAAGTTTTAGGTTTAGAGAGTTTTAATTGTCATTCAGGGAAATGCCTTTTTATTTTTCTTTAAAATGGAGGTGTTGTTTTCAGGAAGGTAGGGAAGGTAAGGAATTTATTTTAATATAAAACTGGCACCGGTCTCCTTAAAGCATTGTCCATTTGTGATTCCATACCATTAGGAGTACCGTTACCCGGCGATGAACCCGGTGAAGAGGTGGAGGAGGAATTATAAAGACCGGCGGCTGCTGCATTGGCGGAATGGGCGGCATAGAGTGAGGGAGCTGAAATGCCAGAATATATACCAGAATAGAAACTACTTAAGGTGGTGGGAGGTAGTTGGGGAGCCTTTTGAGCCTCATGTAAATTGTGAGTTTGATTGGTGGCAGCTGCAGCTGCGGCGGCTTGTGTTTGATGTAATTTCGATAAAGCTAAAGGATCAAAACCACCAAAATAGGGCACGGGATAAGGTTGATCCAAATGGTGTGAAGGTGCAAAGTAAGGAGGTAATTGATGGAAGGGATTATAAGAGCCAGAACCAGGAGCCGCGTTATTACCCAATTTTTGCTGACCATTGGCCTGCATTTGTAAAGCACCTTGGGGTCCTTGAGCCAAAGGGTTTTTAGGTTTACGACGTGGACGATATTTATAATCGGGATGTTCTTTCATATGCAAAGCTCTTAAACGTTTTGCTTCATCTATAAAGGGACGTTTATCAGTTTCAGCTAATAATTTCCATTCAGCTCCCAAACGTTTGGAGATTTCCGAATTATGCATTTTAGGATTATCTTTGGCTATTTGACGACGCTGAAGACGAGACCAAACCATAAAAGCATTCATGGGTCTTTTAATGTGTCCCTCCTGTCCCGGTGAGGTAGGATGATGATGACCAGCCATTTGATTGGAGGAATTATGTAAATGCACTTGGGAATTAAGGGAACCTTGACTTCCCACACTGCCGGCCGAACCTATGGAAGAATTAGGCGATAATGTTTGCTGACCCACTGAAGTTTGCATGTGATTGTGTAAATTATGATGTTGATGATTTTGTGCCGCCATATGACCCATGCTGGCGGTACCCATAATAGAATTACCATTGGAAGCACTATGGCCACCTACGGGAGAACCACCCATAGCAGCTGATATGGCAGCTAAGCTTCCCGTTTGAGAAAAATGCATAACACGTTTTAAATCCATATCAGAGGGACTGATAGTACTTTGTGGAGCATAATCACCCGGTGTAGGCATATCTAAACCCTGGCCTCCCAAATGAAATCCATAATTGGGATGTGAAGATAAAGCTGCCATGTTTAGATGATATAAGCTAGCAATTTTTAGACTGTCTTAACACTTTTATAAAGAGTTTGCTTTTTCTCTTTTAGAATAGAAAACACTTTTTTTATTTAAAATTCTTTAGTTTTTTTTATTGATACTTTTTTAATTTTGTTTTAATAATTGTTTCTTTTTTATCTCAACACGTTTATTCTTTATTTCTTTGTATGTTCTATTTTCTTTTTTATTTTATTTTTTTTTCCAGATCTCTTCTACACTACTGTTCATCTCAACAGCTCTTTAATAACTGATGTAATCATACATTTACCAACTACCGACACGACTCGAACCAAATATTTCTTTTTGTCTGTGTTTTAAAATTACACTCACTCTCTTCTTAGCATTGTTTAGTCAACTCTCTTTATTTATTCTATACATATGCTGAATACTACTGCTGAATTGTGAGTGTTTAGTTTTAAACTATTGTCTACTCCCTTTATACAAAACTTTTTTTTCTTACTTTTGGAAAAATAAAAGAGTTTTAAAGAGAAAGAGATGGCTTGATGTATCTTTCAACAGAGAGTAAAAAAGAGATGGCTTGATACAAACATTTAATATTACCTGTGTTTTCTATAAGTTTTTGTTGGTTAGTAAATAGTTGCTGTTGTTGTAAATTTATTACGTTGATAATGTGTTGTAGTTGTTGTTCTTGTTGTGTGTGTTGTTTAAAGTATAGTAGAGTCTTTCTTTTTTTCTCTTATTGTTTGTACTTATTATTATCATTAACAACGTAATCATTTATGTTTTTTGTATTGTGTTGTGCTGCTTTTTAAATCCAACAAAAAAATATATATATAATGTGCATGTCCTGTTTGTTATTTATAAATGTATGAGAATGAGTTTTTGTTGTTGTTGTTGTTGTTAGAGTTGTTGTTTTATTGTATACGTTATTTGGTTGGTTTTTATGCAGCCGTCGATCTTTGTTCGTCTTGAATTCAAGCTTTTGTGCGCATTGTACCATCATCATTGAGAGGTGTGTTTAATACAATGGCAGCATACTTCTTTCTTGTCGTTGTTGTTATTGCATGAAGAAAAGAGTAAAATGGCATTGAGTTAGTTGTTAGTAGGCTCTGTATTATCACACACACACATACAAACACTTACAGGCTCCAGCAAATAAACAAACAAAAATGACTTTGCTCCCTCTTTTTTTTAATCCCCCACTACTTCCCCTATTTTTCACTCATACTCTTATAAAACACACATAAATGGAAAATTTAAAAAAATCCTATTTCTAAAATTAAACTTTTTTCCCTTTTTTAAATATAAAAAAAATGTTTCTATTCTATTTGTTTATTTGTTGTTAGGCTATTGTTACTAACTTTTATTATAACCAGCCTGTTACAATACACATACACTTACACACTTTTAATCTTTGTTAACCCTAAACCATCCCATGTAGTTTTTAGCTTAATAAAGCTTCAAAAATGCATTTTTTTCGTATATTTAATCTGAAAGCATAAGAGCAGCATATTTGTTGGGATTGTTAGCTTATGCTAATAGCTTTTATTTTAAACTATTGTTTTATATAAATTTAAATAAAAGTGTTGGCGTTTTTTCTTTTCTTTTCTCTTTCTACTTTATAGACTACCCTGTAATTTTAAACAATTAATAAACAGTTATTTTCATATTCATTTATACAGGTAACCCTCGACTTATGCGGTTCATTGGGACCGAAGAAAGTACGCGTAAATTAAAGAGGCGTAAAGCATGGTTAAAAGTAGTTGTAAAATTACATTTTGGGACCAGCATTTTTATAAATCATGTAAATTGACACACTAATTAAAAGGCAAATGTTAGTGTGGAACAAAAAAATAGCGTTAAATTAAAATATATAAAATTATTTATTTTAATTTATTATTATTTAATATTCATATATTATTTAATACTTCTTGCTGATTAAAAAATAAATCATATGTTGCTTTAAATACTTGATGAGGATGATACCCACCATCTTTTACTAAATACTTTAAATTATAATAATATGGAAATTATTTTTTTGCTTTTGCAGTATTTATATTCAAGTTGCTCCATGCAGTTATTATTATTATTATTTATATAATTTATAAGTGCATTTAAAATTTGCTCTATTAAATTATCGCGGATTTCGAGCGCACGTTTTTCACAAAATCTTGTTATATTTTTTTTTCCTTTTCTCTCTTTTTTAATCTATCAGATAAAAATAATTAAATAATTAATTTTGTCTATAAATTCCTTTCAACACATTACTGTATTCCGTGTAATTCAAGGTTTGTCACTTTGTTTGAAAGCGTTGTATCAAGTTTGCGTTAAATAAGAATGCGTATTTCAGAAATGGTCACTATTATAGAATCGCGTCTTCATTTACGTGATTTTTTTGCACGTAAATCGAGGGTTTCCTGTATTAGAATATAAATGTGGGTGTTTGTTATTAATGCACAAAACTTTTTTACTCAGAGACAAACATACACGCAAACACGTACTCTAAAAAAGTTTCTATTGTAAACATTGATTTTTTTTCTTTTTTGATTTTCCTGTAAAGCTTTTGTTTTGCTTAGAATGTAATGTTTTTTGTTTTGTAAATGCGTGAGAGAGGGAGATAGGCGCTGTGAATATAAATGAGTATGAGAAGAGCTCTTTTAATAATAGCTGTAAATACTTATAGAGTTACCAGACAAGGTTATCAGATTTTTTTGAGCCTCTGTCGCCAAATTGTTAATCACAAATCGCCAAAAATCGCCAAATTAAAATTTTATTTGGTTTTTTATAGAAATATTAAAAATTAGCAAAAATATTAAGTGTCATTAAATTTTTAGTACTTACAATTTGACATAATTTGTAAATGTAAATAATAATAGCTAATAATAACACTGCTAATTGCAAATTTTAATAAACTGGCCACCCTACTAGTCAACCTAATTCGAGTGCGCTGAATCCAATAGTGACAGCCGTTTTTCGAAATTAGGTTTAAACTTAATTATGGAAATAGCGAATTAATTGAAACTTAGAAATAAAAGGGACATTATTTATGTATATTAAACAATAAATCGATTGAATATATTCTCCAATCATAAATTAAATCAGTTTTAGCTCGACTTTAAATGTTTTTATAAATTTGTTTGAAAATTTATTATTAAATAACACTAGTTTGTTTGCTCACAGAATTGCAGTAATATTTTTTGTCAGTTTAAAGTTTTTTTATTAGCCTTTAAAATATATTTGATATCAAGAATTCATTATTATACACTTCAATGGAATTTTAATTGTTTATATTGTTTAAATTTAAAAATTAACCCCCGTATTGACAAACCAATTTTAAATTTAAAATACATTTTAGAGACAAAAGTTTTATAAAAAATTTAATAAAAAATACATTTTAAATTTAAAAGTTGGTTATGAATACGGCAGTAAGTTATTAAATTTAAGCTAAAAAAAAGCTTAATTTTCCTAAACTCTTATTTTTTTTTTGCCTTTCAAAATGAAATGTCTCAAAAACGAGTGCTGTTACAAATGTTTAACATCACTAAATTCAGCATCGTCGATTTAGTTTAACCCAATTAGTCTCATTTTCGAACACAGTGTAATTGAATAAAAAAAAAAATACAATTTAAAATACACTCATCTGATATATAGCCCCTTTTTAGGTCATAAGCTTTTAAAATTTATTGGACTTTATTATATTTTTTAAAAGAATAATCCTAACATTATATAACAACATTGATCCTATTAAACTTATAAATTGATTCAAAGAATTAGTTTATTTATGAACTTTTATTTCATTTTGATCGAAATCATTAATATCCTGAATATATTTGAAAAAAAAAACAAATTATCAATCATTTAATACATAAGTATTATAAACTAAGTTGAAGCTATTTACAAATTAATTTAATAGTTTTTCTCCACAATTACCTATTTAACTAAATTGTAAAAATTATCCAAACAAATGGCCAAAAAATTCGCCATGTCGCCAAACGGAAAATTTAGTCGCCAAAATCAATGAAAAATCGCCACGTTTAGCGAAAAATTGCCACATCTGACAGCCCTGTTACCAGAGTTTAAATATAAATAATTGAAGTTTCAAAGTATTTTACTACAATAAATATTTTATTTGAGATTTTTTAAGACTTTGAAGTAAATTTGCAAGGTAATGTACTGTATTTTGTATTTTTTCTATTATCCAATAAAGTTCGTATAGAAATTAAAAAAAAAAATAATAATAATAAATTTTGAAAGAAAACATAGCATTTTTACCCATCATTTTCTTATTTTATCCCTTGTTAAATGGAAAACGTATCATCAACTTGGATTTCTATGTATTTTTTTATTTGGAAATTATATTTTTAATGGACTAGAACTAAAAAGTTCCATCTAGTTCCAATTTAAAAATATAATTGACATATAAATGAACATCCAAAAAATTATGTTTGAAAATATTCGTTTCGATTTTCTGCGATCTTTTAAAATATGAACAATAATGTGCTTTACCTCATATTAGCAATCTGTTAATAATTATTTCAAAATATTAAAGAATTTTCTAAAAATTTGTTATGCAAAAAGTACACTAAGATTGGTGTGATTATATCTTGCCACGCCTACCTTTGAAGTATTAATTTTTTTTAAATAAAATTTATAAAAATATGTCCAAAATTCAAATAAAGAAAATTTTTTCTTCAGTATGGCAGCGGCAGTGATTCTAGCTGCACATTTTCAGTGGGAATGTTTACGGTCTTGTCTAACTAACTGAATATAAAATTTCAGTTCAATACCTCCAAAACTGGATTTCCATCCTCAGCTCAAATTTATAAAAGAAATTAATTTTTATTTCAACGTCCATCGGAAGCTACAACCAATCAATCGAATTGTTCATTTCGAATCGAACGAAACAAATAATAGCCAAATATGGCATTCCTGATTTCCTTGACTTTAGATGAATTCATGTACTTTTTCATTTAGAGTGAGTCCTGTTTTCAACACATTATGGTTTATTTTCCTAATTCTTCACTGAAATGTTCCAAGAAATTCACATACTTTTAGGTTTTTTAGGTTCTCTTATGGTTGTTAATCAATAAAAACTTTTTTTAACTTTTATTTCCATAAAAGATTCTGATAACTTCTTCTTGTCTTGAGCCAATTAGGAGACAATTATTAATTAACCAATCAAATCTTTAGATTGATTTTTAATGTGTTGAGAGATGAACGACTTTTAATTTATGCTTGATCGTATAATTTATTTAAAAACTTCATTTTATTATGCAATATATTGCTAAGGATTCGACTGAGTGATTTTCGCTTTAATGTTTTCGTTTTAATCAAGACAATACTACATCTTTGAGACTGATTATAGTCTTCACTATTCTTGTTTGTTTCTTTGACAACTTAAGCTTAATCGGCATGACAAGTTATTCGATTGAAAAAATATTAATATCAAAAGAAATGTTCGTTAGAACAAACATTGCTGTAGACGCGGTGGCTCTTCATAGTTGACTCTCCAATGTTTGCTAGAGAAATTTGAGAAACACATTCTGGAAAGAATTAGCCAACATTAGTTCATCAAAGTTACAACAGATAGTTAAAAAAAAAACACTTAAAAGTGTAGATGAAACCGATACATTCCATTCTTTGCGTGTACAAGAATTTATCTTCAAAGACTTCGAATCTTTGACAAGATGCAACTCAATCAAATGCCTAAAGTTAATGACTATAGATAATGTCGTTTATTCGCGAAGGAGTGACTATCGCCATGTAGATAAACTCGAACTTTCGCAGTTTTTAAACTTGGCGAATTTGGCAACAGGAATTAGTGCTAGATGTAACAAAGACAATCTTATACGATTTACTAGCTGCCAACGTGTTCACGAATTTATTTTATTCGCAAATTTTGATCACGCGTTCGAAAAGGATGTCGCTTTATTCAAGCGAGTGCTAAAATTAAAAACAACTTATTTTCTTTGATCTAAATTGAAGGACATGAACATGTCCGATAGGTGGTTCAACTAAATCCGCAATTTGCAATCGACTAATATCTCCAATTTAACCCAGGCCGCAGTTCAATTTCAGCCAGATATATGCAGTGGAGTCATTGGAAATTGAAGCTCTCGAATTCTTGTAAACTTTGCGAGTTGTCTTGGGCGTTTCAACAATATAATATTCTAGAAATAATGGCATATAAGAACCTTTAAGATACACCTTATTTTAATCAACTTAATTGTCGGATTGTCCAAAACATTTGCAAAAACTTTGCAAGAAGAAAATATAATAATTTTCTTCGCTATTTCCTTAATATATATAAAATTCAATAATTTGGAATCGGTTGCTCTTAGAGTTTTAATTATTTTTAATTTAATTGATAATATATTACCGATCACATAGTTTCAATCACTACTTATGAACTCGTGGACTTCTTTTTTTTTTGGTAACCCTTACATTAGAGAATTGATAGTTGTTTCAGTCACTTTGGAACAGTTTGCCCTTCTCCTTTTAAAATCTCAGATATTTTGGAACACCTTTTATGTACTCTTCAATTCTTTTTTTACAAGAGCCCAATATCTCTAGACTAGTTTTAGCTCCGGATAATTTGGAGAATTGACCGCTCTTGATAATACTCCAGAGCTTTTTGACCGTAATGACATGTTGCCAAATCGGTCCAAAAATATTTGGATACATTGTGCTCTCTTATGAAAAGAAGAAGTCTTTTCTGCAAACATTCTTTGTTGTATATTTCGGTATTTATAGAGCTCACTGTATCAAATGACTTGCTTCTTTTGCCGCAACTGCATAGAGCTTGCCATACCAGGAATTTTTTTTAGGAAATTTTGTCTGCTTTTGAGTCCTAAACTTATCTTCAACATTTCCTCGAGCATTAGCACCATAAAAATTTTGACCCGGAAGCTTCGAAAAATCTGCGAGTACATACGTTTCGTCGTCTATTATACAACATGAGTATTTTTGTATGAAATTTGATTTTAATTTCCGTGCCCTATTCTTGGCTTCTAAATTTTTTGCAGCATTCTTGTCTGGAACTTTTTGAACTTTGTATGTTTTCAAGCCTACATTGGCTTTAACTTTTCTCTCCAAATAGTCAGAGCACGGAGATAACTGGGCTGCTTTTCGACCAGATATATTTAGAGCTCTTTTCAATATGCTTTCAATTCTCTTGGACTTCCCAATATCATGTATACCTTTTTTCTTCTCGAACCAGGTTATCTATCAATGTTCAAATTCTCCTGATAAAAACATTTGAAACAGTTTGACGGCAGAACTTTAATTCTTTAGCAAAATTTTTGTAGGACAAATTTGGATTTTTTTTTTTCAAAATTTTTAATAAATTTTGCGTGTACTTCCTTTTCGTCACTCATTTTGATCAAACTCGCAGCAAATCAACATGGTTCTCATTAAAAATAATAACTGACATATTTTTCAAAAATAACTAGATAAAAAAAATTGCTTCCGAAAAAAGTTAAGAGGCAAAATGTGTGTTAAGATTTTTTTTTTTTGATCTCACTCCTTATTACCATTTTCAGAGAGAAATTCATAACGTGCAGATTGACGGATCTCCAAACATCCGTTAGTGCTTCCAATAGCAATCTGATAGGGAATAAATTGTCGCTTTAAGGATTTTAAGGTCTTTTCCAACAAATAGGCTGAAATTTCTTTAGAAATAAAATTTGTATTTCCAAGTTAGAGATTCATTCTCTTTTGTAAAGGAAATTGGATACTAGCAGCTGTTTAACGATATCCTAAGAGCCTTTTTATTTGAGACACCATGTTGCATAGAAATTTAATAAGATTCATTCTCCTACTAAAAGGGCATTGAGCAGCATCTCCAATGGTCTAAAGCCACTGAAAACTTTTTACGGTTTTTCCCTGCATGTAGTTTGATATTTTTATCATCAGCTTAAAGTCTTTTTAATTTCTATGTCTTCTTGAAACATTTTTCTATTCCTTTAAAGGCTAACTCATAATTCCTCTTGCACAAAGAGGTCTTTTAGAAGGACCTCTAGAGTATAGCCACAGCATTAACAATCGTTCAAAGACTCAAAATAATTTGCTATCGGTAATTGGCCTTATTTTCTCTGCTTGATGTTCTATATACTTTTATATCGCTGGAACTAGGCATTTGAGATAGCTTAGAGAACTCAATGTCAATAACCTGGAGACTATAGAATTGTTTGAAACGTTGTCAACAAGCATCCGGCTCGATGTACCATAAATAAGTAGCAAACAATAATTGTCCCTGTTGTCTGTGTTTGGCGATATTAAAAAATGTTTTAGAAAAATAACAAGCATATTTTCTGATGACTGAGTTCATTGAAATCTAAAATGGCCTCTAAACATAACTCATATTGTAACTCAAAACTTTTTATTGATCTTCTATTTGTTTATAAGTTGATATTTAATTTGGAAACCCAACCATATATTTCAATATTTTCCTGATTTATTTATATTTGGATTTATATATATTTGGAATATTTAATAACTTTCTTTGCATCTAAATTTTAAGTACCATTTTGTCAACTTCGTATACTTAAACCCCATGAAAAAACACTCTGGCAATCCCCCTTAATGTTAAGCAACATTATGGAGCATATGCATGAGTATGTATGTATGTATGTATTAGAGTATTTTTTTAAGATTTTACTGCCTTCAAATTTACTCACTACTCATTGTAGACAAAGAGGTAAAATAAAAAATGGTTGGGTTGGTTTTCGTTGTCTTTTGTTTTTGTTTATTATACAACGTCAAACTTAGTCGCAGTATGTTGTAGTAGTAGTAGTTGTAATACTAAAACTAGTTGTTATTGTTGCTGTTGTACTTCCTCTTATTCATATAAAATTGTTACGTTTCTTTTCTTCTCTTCTTCTTGTTGTTGTTTTCTGTTTTCTTCGTTCATCTTTTTGGAAAATGTGTTATTGTATTGCCATTGGCGTTATTGCACTCTTTTTGCCAGTGTATGTGCGCGAATTGTGTATTTTTGTATTAAAGCTATTGAGCCAATCACAATGGTTGTATGGTGTGGGAGCTTTTGTTATCATTGTTTTGTGCGCAAAAGCTATATTATTTATACATACTATGTATAACAATAGAAAAAATGTAATATAAACAATTGTACATACATACTTACACATAAATATACATATATATATATATAGATATAAAATAAATGATTATATATGTACCTATTGAGAGAAACTCAAACACACCTTTATTACATTAAAATTGCTATGTATGTTTGTAGGTGTAACTGTTACTTTACAGTTATTTTGTTTAAGTATTTGTTAGTTCTTTTATATAAATTTAGGGAGAGCATTATTATCAATGTATCCCTATTTTGTATTTTATGTATAATGTTATCATTATTATTTTGCTGTTGTATTTGTTATTACGGTTTCAATTTTTTATTCCATTTTTATGAATTTGTTTCTTTTTTTTAAGGATTTCGTTGTTTTTGCTGTTGTTCCTAAGAGTTTGATTTTTGTTTTTTAATAAATACTAGTTATTTGTCCTTTAGCTTTTTCTTTAGGACACAATGCTAAGAGTAAAATTTTAATAATTGATTTTTGTTGTAGTTTTTTTTTTACTTTTTTTTGTAATCCATGACTTAACAAATTAAATAATGCTTTTTTTTCCTAGTTTGAAAAACACTTTCTTGTTTATGTTTTAACTTTTTTTGCATTTAAAAATAGTTTTAAAGTTAACTTTTACTAAAAGTTTTTTTTACACTTTATAGGATTAATATACAGTCGACACCAAATAGTTAATGATAATTTGTAGATGAACTTGACATATCTGCATTTGTATGTTTCAAACGATATCGTAAGAGATCACCCAATATCACTTTTGATAACTCAAATAGTTGACCTATTTTATAACACTCCAATCGGCTCATCACAGAGAAATTGAAGATGATTTGTCTGCTTGCTACAATCTTTGCAGCTGATAGTAGCCACTGCACGTTCTTGACAATCCTTCTATTAGTTACACATTAAAAGTGCCATAATCTTAAGAATAATTTCGAATTCTAAAGATTTGAAGTAAGTTTTACTCTCCCTATATTTCTTAAATCGGCAGTACTTTTAAAAACTTCTGTTCCTAATACTGGCCAGCTCTAATAACAAAACAGAATTTTGTTAAATATGTTAATATTTCACTGAATAATCTTTCCCATTTTTCACTTTACTTTTATAATAGATTTTTTCTTTTTATTTCTTTTTAATAAAATTTATCGCAATTTCAAGTTCAGGCCCATACATTTCATATCTCATTAATAATATGCACTTTGGTAGCCCCGAAACAACATTCTCTGATATTTATTTTTAAAGATAATTTCATTCAAATGTTGGCTGCCTACGCTGTAAGTGGTCAATTCGTAAAGTCAAATTTTCAATCACACTTTATAGCTTTGTTATGGTGTGCATCATCGACCTTTTGAGAACACTATGGCCAATACCATCCACAAGTTTGAGTCTCTATGCACGTGAAATCACTATACAATCTTAAATTTTTTTTATAGATTTTTTCTTTTTATTTCTTTAAAAAAAAAAAAATACCGAAAAATTGTTCAGAAAAATACATTTAGCTTCTCATTACTAATAAGCACTATTGTAAGCAGGAATCAATACTTTAGTAACTGCGTTTATAAAGCAACTGTTCCTTTCCCAAACTAACTGAATATTTATTTTACAAAGACTTCCTTCCACTTTTCTTATTGGTACTATTTTCTTCTTTAATTTTTCTTTTTATTTCATTTTAATAAAATCCACTGAAATACAAATATTTTTGGTAACTACCGGTATGTTGACAAATAATTAGGTCAGTTACTCTCCACATGCTTCTAAACATTTACAATTCCACATTTCACTTTTTTTTAATAAAATTTATCGAAACTTTGGGTTCACTCCAATACATTTCTCATCTCATTACCGTTAAGCACTATGGTAAGCAGAAATCAATACTTTAGTAACTGCGGTTAATAAAAAAAACAAATGTTACCTTTCAAAGCAAATATAAGGGAAGGAATTGAAAATTATAATTTCATCCAATTTTAACCGAACATTTCTGTTATAAAAACTTTCTTATATTTTTCTTATTGGTACTTTTATTTTTAATAAAATTCTCTGAAATAATATTTATTATTATCATTTTTTTTTTATAATAAGGCCGGTATGATGAAAAATACTGCCCACATGCTTTTAAATATTTCAAATTTTAACTTTTTTGTTGATATTTTTCTTTTTATTTCTTTTTAATACAATATATCGAGACTTCAGCTTCAGACGAATACAATTATTTTTCCATTACTAATAAGCACAAAAGGTAATAAAACATTTTACATTTTTTCCTGGAATTTTTTTCTTCTTATTTCTTTTTAACACTTTATTATATTTATAAATCACTGAAACACAATTTATAGATAATAACCCAGCAAAAACTTTTTGGTTTTAGGTAATGACAACTACTTATTAAAGTAGTTTCTTGGTAATGAGGCGTCATTATCATTTGCCTACCCTGTATTACATAAATAAGTACTCAATAGTATAATAGCACTGTAATATTGTAATCACGTGGATGAGTTGGTTCTACTTCTCACAATTAGTAAAGCTATGTTCACATTTGGCAAACATTTGATCAAAATTGCTTGTTCTTGCAAATGTTTTGTAAGAAAAAACAGCGTCAAACAAAATTCGATAAAATGTCAGCTTTGATTAGTGATCAGTAAAAAATGTTTTCTCTTAAAAAAAGAAAAATTAGAAAATATTTTATATAGTGGTTACGTCATTTTGGTCAAATATTTGACTAGTGTGAACGTACCTTAAGTCTTATGGTAAACAGAGATCAAGACTTTAGTAACTTCCTTTTCCGAACCTGCAATAATGGATATAATTTCTGATGTATGAATTCATCAGCTCCAGTGACGACTTATTATATATTTGACACAATATTTCTTTTAAAAAAACTTTCACTTTTCTAATTTTGCAATTTTCCTTGGGTTTCATTATTATTATTATTATTTTAAATATTGACTAATATTGTAACAAAGTTAATAGTAATAGCTATTTAAACTTTGTTGCATACCTATAATATTTATATTTATTATGTTCTTTTACTTATCTGTACCCCACTAACATTTCACTCCTTTGCTCGTCTGTAACTACATTAGTTTACACCAATACATTAACGTATTTACTTTAGCTACCAACCATCATATGTTATAGAGAATTAATAATTATCATTTAGTTTATGGAATTTTTCACATAAGTATTCTAACGTTGGTTGAAGTAGTTGCGATTCGAGCGCTACAGAATTTGCCAAAAACGAAGACAGCTGATCTCACAATATAATCTGTTCCTCTGGTACTCGAATCAAGTCCGAGCGTCAGGGGGATACCTTGCACAGCGACTTCGGTTGACTGTTTCGGACACAGCGGCTTTGTGCTGACTGCTTTGGCACAGCAACTTCGGTTGTCTGTTTCGGTACAGGAACTTCGGGGACTGTTTCGGCACAGCAACTTCGTTTGACTGTTTCTCTTTAGATTAAGTCTGAATTTTGTAACCTAGTTTTAAGGAATTGTATTATTTAAGTCAGTATTCGTAAGATATCTCTAAGTATCATAAATGATCCGGCCCGCTTCATAGTACCCAAGGGAACCGAAACTCCAAACTGACGTTTACCAGTAATAAAATCCGAATTACCTGAGAAGTAACCGACTGAATCCCTACGTATCGTCGTGCTAGCATCATAAACGATCCGGCTAACATACTACTCGAAGGAACCGAATCTTCAACTCGCATCTACCAGCATTAGAACCCGAATTACCTGAGAAGTAACCGACTGTATCCCTACGTATAATCGTGCTGCTAGTAATTATCTAACACAAAATATTTATTATTATCGATAACCAAAACACTGAATTATTCAATAAAGCTAGACTGCATATTTTAACCCCAGAAAGGGTAAACCAATTGTGTTTCTTTTAAGGTTCGTGGATCCCGTAAGTCGACGCTGGACACGACTGAACTACCTCAGCCTAGAAAAAAAACCACGTTATAATATTAAAATCAATGAAACACAATTTGATGGTAATAACGTCCAAGATATTGATATTAGAGTTTTTCCTTTTATTTCTTTTTAATCAAATTTCCAAAATTTTGGCACAAGCCATTACAACACTATAGTACACAGGGTTCCAACTTCCTTTCCCGAACCGACAATAAATCATTTTAATGTAGGAATTCATTAGTTCTAAGTACAATTTATTTCACAATTTATTTCTGTTATAAAGTTTTCTAATTTTCTCCTCAAGATTAACTTATGTTAATCTGTCCCTAAACAATCAGATCACTCGCCCTTCATTGGGTGACTAACAGACTGATTGAGCATTAAATGCACTATATATTATAAGGCTCCTTCTAGAATCCTCGATATTTTATTTAGAAATATCTCATTAAGTCCGTTCTAAGTCTCAAAGAGTCTGGCGAACTTAAGAATGGCCGGGTTTGTCATGGCACAGGGAATCGATTATTTACTTTACTTTTAACACAAAAATGCACTCTAGGGAAGAATCGTTAGCAAATTCCGTATTCAGGGAACATGCGATCTCAATTTTTACTGATGATTCGAAGAAAGGAAAATGGCATTGGTTCAGGTATTTTTTTCTGATGACTTAGACATCTCAATGTGTCTCAGATTACCAAATTCATGTACAGTTTTCCAAGCTGAAATTTATGAAATTCATTTCTGTGCCTCGAATACTGACATATATGTGACAGTCTTGTTGAAATCAAGACTGCAAATTCCCATATGATAAAGTCAAATATATTAACGATTGTATACGCTCAATTGCTCAACTAAAACACCAGCTGATTGAGCTGTTATGGATTATGGGCCACGCTGGTATTCAAGGCAACGAAAGGGCCGATGAATACGCAGTTAATCATCTTTAAATGAGATCACAGCATGTGAAGACATTCTAACTCCCTTTGTCTCTGCATCTAACGCTCTCGTTGGATGGGTAGCTAGCGAAATGACACTCAGATGGTCTTCAATTACTACTTGCAGGATATCAAGAACGCTATGGCCCCATCGGTCACGAGACAACTAGGACACTATTATTCTTTGATGAAATCTCTATAAGGCTTCTGGTAGGTATAAACACAGGACACTAAATAACTATTGTAGAAGTTGTTTAGATGAAGAAGAGAAAGAATCCGTACAACATCTGTTATGCGAATGTCCAGCACTACAAGAGCATAAACTGAGATTTCTCGGTAGACAATACTTTTACGATCTGGATGGTTTCAGTGACATGTCACTGACAAACCTGTTAAGATTTTTAAACAGTACAGGTTGATTTCAACATGAACCAAATTAATAGTGAGTTGTATTAATAGTAGCTGGGGAAATATATTTCCTTCTTTGGGGTACCACGCAATAGCGGGCGATCCTTTTAACTTAAACCTCCTTCTGGAAGTCTTATACTGCAAATTAATTAATAAGTTAAAAAAAGATCATTGCATTTTATTTTCTTAAAAACTTAAACTGAAAATTTTGCAATACTTCTAATGAATATCTCTTTTGAATGAGATTTTAGCTCGGGCTTGACTAAATGGGGGTTTTTTTAAGGGCAGATTTAGCAACAGCATTAAAGAGATTATTTTCAAAGGAACAAGTCTCAACTAGTCATAGCATTTAAGTTATTGATTGATTTCTTTAGGCTTCCTTCAAACCAAAAAATATCGATTTTTTTACCAATGCCTTCAATTGTGAAATTGTAGCTTGTTTGCATTTAATCCAAGATCTATTGTTGTAAATTCTTATCAAGCTAATGTTTGATATATAGAGTTCTTGAAGTTATTAGTAAAATCTATGAAAAAACTGCACTTTTTCACACGTCACTGAACTCTCACCATTTAAATTGAAAATTTCTTTTACACATTTTTTGTTTATTAGCTTTGCCAAAATGTATTTTTCCCAAATCATTTCATCAAGGCAAATTGAGAAACCTCAATTTATCAAAAAATTAAAATCTTTCACAAACAAAATTTAACTTTTTAGCTTTTGTCAAGCATTTAGTTTTTTTTTTTTTTAATACTGGACTTTTTGAAGGGTTAGTTTTTTTCTTTTTTAATTTCTTTTTGCATAATTGTTGTATTTTTTTGTCAAGTATTTAAAAGTATTTATTACTACAATTAAAATAATTTTCAAAAAATTATTTTTTTTTTTTGCAGTTCGTAGGTAAATTTAAGTACACACTTGTGTTTTTATTGAAGTGTCATTAACTCGTTCCTTAAAATCCCACGGTGTGTTTATGACCACAATCACAATGGGGTGGAATTTAAAGGGCAGAAAAAAAAACTTACTTAAATTGAAAATAACTACTCGTATGTAGTTGAGAACATTTTGTAATGTTTTTTGGTCTGGTAATACAATTGTTAATACATATTTAGGCTGCTATTTGTTTGTTGTTGAAAAAGTTTATTTAAAGTTTATTTAAAAGATTTCCGTTTCTTAAGTTTTTTTTTGAGAGTTTTTTTCTTAAAGGGAAAATTAATATGAAAAGAAAACAATCTATAAGAAGTTTTTATTCTTATACTTAGTAGGAAAGATTTTAATAATCTTAAAGCATAATCTAAACAAAATGTTTCCAATTTAGAGCAGCAGCTTAATTAAACAAAAGGCTGCTATATATAACTAAGTTTTTTTTTAAACATTAAGTGCGAATAATACAAAGTCTGTTCATAATTATCAAAAGCTAAATTGTTGAGTTGAATAGCGAGAGTATGTCCTCCAAATTCACCAAACACTTTCTCTTCGATATGATCTATACAATGCTAGGAACATAAATATTATCTACTATCGAGCCTTCTCTGCTTGATAGTACAGATATTTGTTCTAAGTCTACAATGAAAACAACACAAAGGATTGAATTTAAATAAATCTTTTGCAAAGATCAAGGACGATCTGAAATTATAAAGGCAGTATTGATCTATTCCTCTCTCGCTCTTTATAGTTTTTAAGCTATTTATGTTTTTAAACCTTCGGTTTATTTAGTGTTAATTCTTTATCAGCCCAAAAAACGATCTTTAACATTTCGTTTAAACAATAAACTTTTTTTTTTTTCTGATCGTCTACGTCATCAACTTAAGTGGCCCGTTTCGATTTCAATAATTTTGCATTTTTGTTAAAACTAAATGTGCATTTAAAAAGTTTATTTTATAAACCTTCAAGAAAGAAACTAAAGAAATTAAATCAAAATTAAAAAAAAAAAATCAACACATTTCTTTTTATAATTTCCATACATTTAGTCATTTCAATGTTCAAGTGGCTGCATTAAAAATTGACTGACTGGCATAAACTTCCTCTTAATACTAAACAAGGGGTATTGAAATAAATCAAAACCCTTTTTTTCTCACTTAAATACAAAAAAAAATATGTTCACATGAATTCTTACAAGTAAAAAAAAAAAAAAAAACTCAAGTTTAATTGATTGTTTTCTTAATAAATTTATAAGGCATTCAAATATAAGAAGTTGTCGTAAATTTTGTAAAAAAAAATAATTATAGCTAGGTTAGTATTTAATAATTGTTAAGGGTTAAATCAAGCATGATTTATAAGTATTTAAAAAAAATATTTTTTTTTTATGAAAAATATGATATTTCACTACGCTTCAACACGTTCAAATTAAAATGATCTTTAAGATTTTATTTTTTATAATTTTTTCAAGAATCTTTATTTAAAGCCTTTAAAAATTGTCATTTAATATAGAATTTATCATTCCCACATTCATTAATAAATTTGCTTTATTAATTTTATAATTTAAATTTAGACTTTTTTACAAGCCATTGACTTTAATATGCCTTAAATTGCATTAAAAAAAATATATATAGTGCATTTATTTGTCATTTATGCATTTTGTATTATGGTGTGAATTTTTAAAGGTGGGAATTTTTATTTAATAAAAAAGGGCTAAAAATCATCTTTTTGTTTTCAATTTTCTGTTAAATCATTTGTAAAAAATTGCAATTTAATTCTAAAGTTTTTTAGAAATTAACAATTTTAGAAATTATTAAAATAATTAATAAATAAAAATAATAAAAACGCTTGAAAAATTCAATAAAATCATTATATTGGCAACACCCACCTTTAATTACTGTTGTAATAAAATTTTATAATTTGCTTGAGTTTTCTCTCTCCTTGAAACTACTCAAAAAAAAAAAAAAAACTATTGAAAGTATTTGTTAAACTAGATTTTTATAATAAAAATTATTATAATTTAGTTAAAAATAATATTATTCTTCTAGCACGAAAAGATTAGCAACAAACTCCACTTTTAACACACATTTCAATTATACTCCTATTTTAAGCCATTTAATTAATTCCCATCTCACCTAATACTCTAAATGCATTAGTAGAAGTATGTGTGTGCTTCTTTTGTTTACATTATCCCTATAGGTTTGTGGGTGGACATGTGTAAACTTTTCTCCCACTCATTATTGTTATACTCTTAAATTTTGCCATCTCCCTTTCTTTTAGCTACTCAATAAATCTTAATGCATTAGTTGAAATGTATGTGTTTTTATTTGTTTACATTTTCCCTACATTTGTTTACTTTACTGTGTAGGTAACTGTGTGTAATAATTTATCCCTCTCATTACTGTTATATTCAACATAATATAATAACAGAAGGTAGAATTTAAATTCTTGTTAAATCAAAAAACTAAAGAAAAAAATATAAAATATAAAAAATTTATATTTGTGATTTGAAATGCTTCCTGTAATGTAGTCTACCATTTTGTGGACAATGGACAACATATTTATGAATATGTGTTTCTTTTCATTAAAATTATGTAAAAAATTTGTTCACAAAAAAAAAAAAAAATATTTAAAATTTAAAATATTTTTTTTTAAGTTTTGTTTTAAATTTCTAACATTTTCTTTTGCTTTATATGTGACTGACTTTTCACGGTAAATAAAATTGATAGCATACTTTATAATGATTCTACCTTGAGTAATTGTATCATTATACTCCCTATTTTAACAATTTAATTGATTTTCATCTCTCTTTACTGATTACTACTCCCTAAATCTATATGTATAAGTAAAAATGTAAGTATTTTTCAGTGTTGCCAGGAGTAGCTTGGAATTTGAAAAATAAGTGGCTAATTCATATTTATTTTCTATTCAAAATTAAAAAAAAATAATAAAAAAATTTGAGTTAAATCAAGATCACTAGAACCCTTGATTTTTAAATATTTTTTTTTTTTTTTGTAATGGTTCAGCAGTACTCTTAATTGTGATTAAAGTAATGTAAAAATTTTTGTCCGCTCACTCATAGTTTACGAGTAATGGGCCTCTAAAGTTTTGATACATTTTTTTTTTTTTTTTAAATATCTTTATTACATAAAAATACTTTTCTAATGATTATAACATAACCACGTTTCAATAAATCTTTAAGAGGAAAAATGGCACTTTTTATTGATATAACCGATACATACAAAATTTTTTGATTTCCAAGAAAAGTTTATTCAGCGCAGCCGGTGTTCGACATACACAGAGGAGAAAATCCTTGAGCCCTGATTTTATAAGTTTTGCAACACAGAGAAACCTTTATTAACATTAAAAAAAAACACTAATTTCAACAGTGATGGTAATCTTGATTTGTTCCAAAAATTGTTTTAGAAGGTCCATATTTTTTGGTATTCAACCGCTTAAAATGATCTGATTTTATAAGTTTTGTTGACTAGATATTCCCTAAACATATAAATTTTAAAATACGTATTACTTTTTTATGTTGTTGAACAATGACAATAGTCGTCGGTACTTAAATTATTTAAGAGATCAGTTGTATACCTTCAGACCAAAATATCGGTCCTTATAAAGGTTAAAATGAAATGTAATATTTTAATTTATATAACAAAGGCACTATTTTCTTATATGATAAAAACTTCACGAAATTTTTTCAGTTGCACAAATTTAGTTTTTAACCAATTCAAGTGCACATTACCTAAAACTTCTGCTCACAAAAAAAAAAAAAAAAAAAAAAATCAGAAGATTGTCACGTGCAAGAAAAGAACATATTTCAAATTTTGTTCTCTTCAACAGTAGTGATGTGTTAGGAGGTAAATTTTGAGAAAAACGTAAAAAACTTTTTCCAAATATTGGTAAATATTTGCATGATCTATATATCTACGTCAATGATATAATTTTTATATATAGTGCTTAATATTATTGAAGCGATCAAAAGAACATGTTAGGTGGAGCGTTGAAAAGTTACGAAAACTGTAACAAATGTAACTAAACGGCAACACTGGTATTTTTATTTGTTTACGTTTTTCATAGGATTTGTTTATATTAGTGTGTGTGTAATTTTATGTCTATTTTCATATTCATTCTCGCACCTTCTTTAACTCTTAGTGACAAGATAATAAGCATAAAATTATATTTTCGTTTTGTTTTTATTATTTTAAACTTTAATAAAATTTTTTGTCAGGTCAATTTTTATTCGCCCTATGGAAGATGTATTAATGAGAGTTGTTCAAATAACTAATTACACTAACATGCATACACACACACACACACACATACTTACATACATACATACACACATTATACATACATATATGCATAAATACATACATACATAGATTATTTCTTTAGAAAACTGGCGAAAGAGCATACAAACACCCATACAATAAAATAATAAATATACAAATTTCCATTTTTCTTTTCTTCTGAATAATAAAAGGCTGCTGTTTGTTTCCTTTTTTTTTTCTTAGTTTTACGACGATTGTTGTAAATGAAAATTTTTGACACAATAGAAATTCGTGTATTTAGACAGCTATTTTTAATTACTCTTCAAAACAATAAAACAACAACAAAGACAATATTGTGGCATTGTCATTGTCACATTGTATACTACTCCTTAAAAGCATACACACGCACTCAGACAATTAGCCAGCCACCCAACCAAAACAGACGTAATAATAATGCCAACTTAGAATTGAACAAAAAAAGAAAATCTTAACAATATTATAAACAGAAAAAAACCAGACATCATAAAATAATAAAATAAATTAGCGAGCCAACATTCGAATTAGAAACGTCAATACTTGACCAAGAAGAAAAAAAGGTAAATTTTTAGACAAATACACAAGTTCTTAGAAAAACTAAATAACTGTAATTGTTTGACAATAAATGCCTGTTAGCAAAAATCAATGCAGGAGGTTGGTAAAAAAAAGAAAAGAAATGAATATAAACACATTAAATTAAAAGCCAATGGCAAAGTAAATGACTTTCTAATGACATGAACATTTAGAACAATTTTGCAGAAACAAAAGAAAAATACATACCAACAATAAGGCACTTAGAGAGAAATACTTTATGACAGAAAACATCTTTGAAGACTTCACCAAGAATTTAATAAAACTGAAAAATATCTACAACAGTTCTATACTATAGAAATCATTGGAAATATAAAAAAACTAATTCATAATTAATTTTTTAAACATTTATTTCCTTGTTTATTATTAAAAACTGAAATACTTTATGTGAACCCTACTGTTACTTCCCTTCTTCTTCAACAGAACGCCATCTTTTGTTTTGCACCTTTATAGCAAAGACAACAACCTGATTACAAACGCAGATAAATAAAAAGTGCTACCAAGTCTAGAAACGTGTTCCTAAGACAGTATATACACACAATATTCTAACTGGAATATTTTATAACAAAAAACTGGTATAAATAAGAGCAAATTAAAAAAACGGACTTACCATATGGAGTAATTTTTAAGCGATTTCTAAAAAAAAAATAAAAGGATTTGATTATTTCATGAGAAAATATATTAAAAATTGAATTTTTATTTTAGAAAAAAAATTTTGAGAACAAAATCAAGATTTTTAAGATAAAACTGAAATTTTTGTAGAAATTTTAAATTTTAGTATGAATGGAAATTTTGTTAGCAGAATGATATTTCAGTACTAAATTAAAATTTTAGTACTTAAATGAAAATTTAGTGATAAATTAACTAAACTAAAACTTTAGTGCTAAGTGAAAATTTTAGTACTGAATTAAAATTTTAGCACCATAACAAAATTTTAGTTAAAATTTTAAAGCAAAATGTAAATTTTTGTATTAAAACTTTAATACCAAATGAAAATATCAGTGCTAAATTAAAAGTTTAGTGCCAAATTATATTATAATATATTATATTATATTATATTATATTATATTATATTATATTATAATATATTATATTATATTATATTATATTATATTATATTATATTATATTATATTATATATTATATTATATTATATTATATTATACTATTTATTATTTTAGTACTATATTAAAATTTAAGTACTAAAGCAAAATTTTAGTAGTAATTTAAAAATTTAGTACTTAATTAAAATTTTAGTATTGAGTAAAAATTTTAGTACTAAGTTAAAAATTTAAATTTAATTTAGTACTAAATTTAATTAAATTAATTTATTTGAACAAAATTGAACATTTTTGTACTAAACTAAAACTGTAGTACAATATTAAAACTTTAGTACTAAATTATAGTTTTAGGGCTATTTAAAATTTTAGTACTAAATTAAAATATTAGTACTAAATTGTTAATGTTATGCTAATGTTAAAACATCATAAACATCATAAGGAAAATCGTTTACAATTTGCGCGCAAACACATAAATTGGACAGATGAGTGGAATAAAGTAATATTTTCAGATGAAAAGAAATTCAATTTGACGGTCCCGATTTATGTTCTTGCTATTGTCATGATTTGAGGTCGAACGAAAAAAATTTCGGTGGGGGCATTGTTATGGTTTGGGCAGCCTTTTCTGCTGCAGGAAAATAAAAAATATGTTTTGTTCCAATTAAGATAAACAATGCACTTTATAATGAACTATTAGAAGATGCTCTTCTCTCATTTATGGATGACAAAAGGAATGAAGATTGCATATTCCAATAGGATAACGCTGAACATAGTATTTCAATATTGGACTGAAGAAATTGACAGTGATTTTCTTCAAAAATTAGTCGAATCAATGCCAGACCGAATTTTTGAAGTTACCCAAAACAAATGTTCATCAACACATTATTAATAATACTAAATTGGTTCATTAGTTTAAGTGCGTATATAGGAAAATGCCATAAAAATGGTATATTTCTACCAAAATTACAATAAAAAAATATAGTGTACATTTTAATTTTTTAAGTGGTCAACAAATAATTTAAAAAATTAATTTGTAGCACCTTAATTATTTTTAACCCCATTTTTGGTAAGTTAATTGAAAAGAATTGATGTGCGTTTATAAGAATATGCGCCAGTATAGTACTAAATTGTTAAATAAATTTTAAGTACTAAAATAAAATTTGAATACTAAATTAAAATTTTAGTACTAAGTTTAAAATTTAAAATTAAAATTTGAATACTTTAGTATTAAATTTAATATTTAAGTAAGGTCTTAACACTTTTGTACAGAATTTAGTACAAAATTAATTAAATTCATAAATTTTAAATTTTTAAATTAATTTGTACAAAATTTTAATTCTGTAATAAAAAAATTTTATTTAAATATTTGTTTATTTATTTAATTCAATTATCACTGCTTTTCACTATTATGTAAAATGTTCTTTGTTCTTTTACCATATTTTGAGGTTATGACCTTAAGGCCTGGAAAAGGATTTTTAAAATATACTTTAGTAATTTGTAAGCTTGAAGGAAATAATTGGGGTTGTTAAAATTAAAAATAAAATTATTCCGAATCCTGTAATTCTTAATATCTAAAAAAATAAAACAAAGTAATATTTAAATAAGATAATGTAGTATTTAATTCAGATAAATGTTATTGAATAAATGCTAAATTTTCATAAAATGAACAAAATCAACTAAATAAAAGGTTTTTATATTAAAATATTTCAAAATTTTTATACAAAATATAGTTTGAGACCTTATCTTTTAAAATAATATTTTCCTATATTTTTACTTATTTTTATAATGAAAATATAACCTGCAAACCAAACCTAACCAACATATTTTTTTCTATTACTAACTGTAAGCATAACAAGGCGCCATCTTTATTTAAATTTTGTAAACAAAAATACAGTGTTGTTCTATTCCTGTCGGGCAAAATTGAAGTATAACAAATGTCATTCAGCCAAAAACAGTATTGCCAGATTAAAAAATATCAACTCATATACTGTATAACAGCTGCTTTCACTGTAATTCTGCTGCTTGTTCTTCTTTATCTTTTTAGTATAGAAAAGTTACCACAACTTGTGATTGCTAAAAAAAAATTGCAGTGTTTGTCTTGTTTTTGTACATACCCGAAGCAATTAATAACAAAAAAGATATAAAGTGAAAAATAAATTTCATAAAAAACCTTATAAACACACACACCTTAACGAATAAACATTCCACGTAATATTTCGCCATAAAGAAAAAAAGAAGTTATATTTCTTTTACATTTCGTCAATTGTCTGTCGGTCTCTACTGCTGGCTATTTGTTTTTCCTGTTTGCAAAACCATAATTTCTTATTTTTTTTCTTATTATTGTTGTTGCTGTGAACGGTTGTTGGTACGCAACAGATACAGACAGATACAATAGACTTTTTTTTAATATCGGTTGCCGTAACGAGACGTGCTGCCTCTGTGTGGACTAGATTCAAAAGCTGAATCATCATATCGGATAAAATCAATGTATACAACAGTAATTAGGAAGAAAACGTAACAATCAAGTTATACATACCACTTCACAATACTTGACTACTCAGGTGATCACACTTTTTTGTAACATAAAATAAACAAAACGAGCAGGCGAAGCTAAAGAAAATAAATAAAAACATGTCATCACCATCCTCATCGTCGTCACAACAAAATGCTGAAGATGCAGCATCACTTAAAAGACAATTGGCAAAAGGTATGTTTTTAAATGGAATTGTTTGTTTTAATTAAGTTTTAGTTTTATTCTTTAATATATAAAAAAATCTATTAAGGTTGGTTAAAAAATTGACATAATTTTGTTATAATTTAACAACATTGATAAAAATCCTATTGGAAAAAAAATCGCCTCACAGGCACTTGTCAACCAACCATGGCTACATGTGTTTTTTTTTTTTTTTTTTGCATAAGAATGATTGTGTACAATGCAGACATGTTTGAATATCTACAATTTTGTTTTTGTTTCTTTATCAGCACGACATGATATATAATTGTTATTGTTTTATATATCGTATAAAATATACAAATATTAACAATCCTCACATCAGGCCACTTTCATCGTAAATAAAATGATTTTTAAATTGTGGAAATTTTTAAAGAAATTTGTACTTGTAAACAAAATTAAAAATTTGGGTTTTAGAAACTAAATTTTGCATACAAAATCTACCGCGTAATTTTGTTTCAAAATTAAAATTTTAACTTAATACTAAAATGTACTAAAATTTAAATATAGTACTAAAATTTAAATTTAGTGCTTAAATTTAAACTTGGAACTAAAATTTTAAATTCGTACTAAAATTTGTTTTGGCACTAAATTTTAGTTAAGCACTAAAATTTTATCTTAATACTAAAATTTTTAATGTAGTACTATAATTTTAATTTAGTAAAAATATTTAAATTTTATACTAAATTTTAGTTTAGCAGTAACATTTAAGCTTAATACTAAAATGTCAATGTAGCACTAAAATTTGAATTTAGTACTAAAATTTTAATTAAATACTAAATTTTTAATTTCGTTCCAAAATTTAGTACTAAATATAAATTAACTACTAAAATTTTAATTTAAAATTAAAATTTGGCAACAAAATTTAAATTTAGTACTAAAATTTAAATTAAAAACTAAAATTTTAATTTGGTGCTAAAGTTATCATTTATTACTAAAATTTCTGTACTAGAATTTTGATTTTGATTTGAATTTTGATTATAATTTAAATCAAGTATTTTAATTTGAATTTGGTATTTAAATTTAGTACTAAAATATTAATTTAGCACTCAAAATTTAATTTAGTACTAAAATACTAATTTAGTACAAAAATTTTAAATTAGTACCAGAATTTTAATTAGTACTAAAATGTTCATTTAATACTATAATTTTAAATTAATACTAAAATTTTAATTAAGTACTAAAACTTTAATTTAGTACTAAAACTTTAATTTACCACAAAAATTTTAAATTAGTATCACAATTTATTTGAATTTGAGTTTAGTACTTAAATTTTTATTTAGGTACTAAATTTTATTTAAATTTTACTTAATTAAATGAAGAAAAAGTAATAAAATTTCAATCTAGTTTTAAAATTTTAATTTAAAGCAAAAATTTAAATTTGGTGCTAAAATTTAAATTAAGTTCTAAAATATTTATTTAAATTTAAAAAATTAAATTTGGTACTAAAAATTTAATTTAGTACCAAAATTTTAATTTGGTACTTAAATTTATATTTAGTGCTAAAATTCAAATTTAGTTCTAAAATTTAAGTTTATTACTAAAATTTTAATTTAGTACTTAAATTTAAATTTATTACTAAAATTCAAATTTAGTACCAAAACTTAAATTTCATACTAAAATTTTAATTTAAAACTTCAATTTAATTTTGATACTAAAAAAATTCAAACTAAATACATACTAATGTTTAAAGTTAGAACTAAAAGTTAAATTTAGTATTAAAAAATAAATTTGGTACTAAAGCTTAAATTTAGTACTAAATTTTAACTAAATACTCGAGTTTAAATTGAGTACTAAAATTTGCACATACTTAGTAAATTCAATACTAAAATTTTAATTTTGTACTAAAATATTAATTTTTTACTAAATGCCAAAATTTAATTAAATATTTACTAAGATTTTAGTAATACTAAGATTAAGATTAAATAACAAATTTAGTACTAAAATCTAATTTAATCTAAAATTTAGTACTAATTTAAACAAAATTTAATTTATAACTAAAATTTTAACTTAGCACTAAAATTTTAATTAGCACTAAAATCTTAATTTACTACTAAATTGTGTATCATATTTAACTTTGAACTTAGTACTAAAACTTTTATTTTATATTAAAATTTTAATATAGAACTAAAATTTTAATTTGGTACTAAAATCTATGTTTTGTAGAAAAATCTAAACTTTGTAAAAAATTTGAATTTAGTACTAAAATTTAAATTTAATACTGAAAATTTTAATGTGATAAAAAATGTAAATTTTTTAACAAAATTTATACTTATTACTTAAATTTAAATTTACTCCCAGAATTTTAATTTTGTACTAAAAATAGAACTTGAGTGCGTTTAAATATTGTAATTATATTTAAACTTTATACTAAAATAAAAATTTTGTACTAAATCATACATTTTTGCTAAAATTTTAATATTAAACTATAATTTTATTTTTTCCAAAAATTTAAATACTTTACTAAAATATGATTTTAAAATAAATTTTTGTACTAAAATTTAAATTTAATAGTAACATTTTAATAAAGTTTTAATTTAGTACTGAAATTTAAATTTAATTTATTGTTTATTCATTTAGTACTAAAATTTTATTTTTGT
Organism: Protocalliphora azurea; assembly: GCA_932274085.1. Taxonomy (NCBI): domain Eukaryota; kingdom Metazoa; phylum Arthropoda; class Insecta; order Diptera; family Calliphoridae; genus Protocalliphora; species Protocalliphora azurea. The sequence goes on along the minus strand of OW026522.1, from coordinate 4,723,072 downwards.
TATTAAAATTTTTACTTTGTACTAAACTAAAATTTTACCGAGATCAAGATTAAGTATAAAAATTAAAATTTAGTACTAAAATTAATGTTTAGTACCAAAATTAAAACTTAGTACTAAAATTAATAATTTAGTACTAATATTTAAAGTTTGAACTGGAATTTCAATTCAAGAGTTTTAAATTAGTACTCAAATTTTATAGTATAATTTTAATTTTGTTTTAAAATTTAAATTTTGTTTTAAAATTTAACTTTTGTACTAAAATTTAAATTTTTTACCGATATTCTGGAAAAATTTTATTTTTGTATTAAAATATAAATTTTGTACTAGAATGTTTCTTGTTATATTTTTTGGTCTAAAATTAAACTGACAACTTATAAAACAAAATTACGCGCCTTTTTTTTTTTTTTTGTCAACAAAGTAAAACAAATAAATCACTCGTTTCATGTTTATGTTTTATGTTTTTAGATCTAAAAAAGATATTGTTATGAAATATATAAACAAAGAGTAAAAAAGAAACAGGAGAAAACAAAAGTGAAAATTTGAAAAATTATTATAATTTATAAACAAAAGAAGAAAAATGATCTATATTTTTTTTTTTTAATAAACAATTTGTCATTTTGTAAATTTTTATTCCCAAACTAGAAATCAATCAGGCCTTAATAGAAATAAGTTTTTCAAATTTATATTTTATTTATTAATCAAAGATGGTACGCTTAAATCTTAGAGAATTTTACAAACAAGCAGGTAACTTTATTAGACTTATTGTTTAAATTTAATAACAATAAAAAATTATTAAGTAATTAAAATGAAATTGTAATACAAGATTAATTTTAACACACATTTGATTTTTGTTATAAATAAAGTGATTGAAATAATATTAGGAAATTTCGGACAGCTCAAACTTTTTTAATCGACAGAAACTTAAAAAAAAACTTATAGTAGCAATTAACAAGAACGAAAAAATAAACAAAACAAATAAATAAATAAAATAAAAACAAACAAAATAAAAGTAAGAAAACGATGAACGATCAGCATATTTATTATGTACATAGATACAAAGCAATACGTCATTATTCAAGAGCATAGAGAGTAAGTGAAGCTCATTGAAACATAAAAAAAGATAAATAAATAGTTTGGAGCATAGACTACATAAGACACCTGCCAATATTTTTTTATATTATATAGGGGAACAACGCTTTTGGTTATTATAATATCTTACTCTCTCTAAATAAATTTCTCTCTGAATGGTTTCTGCTCTCGCTAAATAGTGCTCTAGCGAAACTGCTGCTTTTGTTTAATTAAAGAAAAAAATGAACAATATTGTTGCTGGATTTCCATTTTTTGCTTTTATTTAATTTTTTTTTCTTTTTGCTAAACTCTAGTATGTTAATAAAGTCTTGCGACAATGATCAGACGATCGATCGTTCGTTTTGATCGTTTGTTTTTGTAAAAATTAACAAATTTTGAAATTCTATTCAAATAACTTTTCATTAAATACTTTGTTTAGTAGGCTAAACGTTGGCTGGCCCAGCAGACGCTTGAATTAAAGTGTTTAATAAAAATAATAAAATAGAAAACTTAAGCTTTTAAAACAAATGCTAAAAATAAAATAAAAATCATAAATTTTAAATAAAAAAGACAACAAAAAAATCTTAAAGAAATGTTTAACCAATTCCCTTTTATTAAGTGAATTAATTTCTTAAAAAAAATATATAAAAAAAAAAACATCAACAAAAGAAAACCTAATCTGTGATATTTCTTTTATTTCTTCTTAAATTAAATAATAATAATAATTAAACATGAAAGTACCTAATCGTGATAATTGCAAGTATTCTATAAATTTGAAAACCTTTAAATTGCAACCCAGCGCCAATGTGGCTTCTAATGGTGATAAAAAATCTTCTTTAGTAGTGCCCATGCCACTTATAATGCCCACCTTACAAAGAAAACGTAATTCATGGCGTAATGCCTGGAAAATGGCCCATCAAAATAATACGCAAAATATTAAAAACAGAAATCATAATAAAAACTCCAATACAAATAATAACAATAATAACTCTATAACTTCATCTTCTTCCAAAGATAAGATTTGTCAAAATCAAGACCTCATTAAAGATAATAACAACTCTCTAAAAAATAAAGATCAAGTTCAGCATAATGAAAATGATAAATTTTTAAATAATAATAACAACGACAATAATTCTAAAAATCATCGGCCATTAGAAGAAGAAGAAATTTTGTGTAAGTTTAAATAACTCAAAATAATTCAAATTTTTTTTATTTATTTGATATAAAAAATATGTTTTTTTTTGCTTTGTTTAATCTTGATTAGATAGAATTTATTTCAGTTTTTAACAAATATAATTTAAAAGTGGAAGCTCCTTGATAATTATGCCTTCCTCCCTCGATCTGTTCCTAACTCTGGCAAAAAATTTAAATTTTTTTTTTTTGCTAACCGCCAACATTGATAAGAAACAACGCCTATATTTTATTAATATTATCACAGTAAAAATAATTGAAAAGTTTATACTAATACTTAGGCAAGATTGGTAATACGAGGTTAGTTTAATAAATTAAGAATCATTAAAAGTGTAAAGGATTTAAATTAAAAACGTATTTTTAAAGGAATTTTCAAATACTTAAATACTGAACTTTCTTATAAAGATAAATTGTAATTTACATTAAAGATTAAATTTCAATTTAGTATTCAAATGTAATTTAATTATATTTCAAACTTAAAGTATTAATTAAGTACAAAATTTAAAGATTTTAGTTCCGAAATTTTAATTTTGTACAACATTTTTAATTTACAATGTATTTTATTCTAACCAACTTTTTTCCATCTTTCTGTCAATTTATGGATTTCATTCCAAAACCATTTCAAAATTTTTTGAGACCAGAAATAAATCAAGCCAATTTTTGATACCTTGTTCTAAAGTGAAGCCGTTTTTCGTTTAATTTTATACCACCAAATACTCGACATTAGTGTCAATTTTCCTGGTTGGCCTGACTTCACATATGATTTTTTGAGTTTTGGATTATCATAATGGATCCTCTTGTCATCGACTTAACAATTCTATACAGAAAAGTTTCGTTTTGTTCACTCTGCAACACTCTACATTAACCTAATTTGTAGTGATTTCACTACCCTTTCTTGCCTTATTATCTATCCCTTAGCCAACTGAATCCCATGATAAATACTATAATATTTTCTAATCCACACCCTGGAATTTCGCTAAGCCTATCGTGAAATTGCCTAGCCAACCATTTATATCTCTGGTTCTGTAGACGCGGAAAAGGCAGATAATGTGCTCAACCGTTTCCGGTTCTCTTCATTCACACATAGCCAACAATAATTAGGCATGTCCATGACCCAAATATTAATTCTAGCTCTGAAAGAGCAATGTCCTGTATAACAACTCATATTATGATCCTGAGACTCCTGTTGCGTTCAACTTAGGCCAAAGAGCCCTTAACAGCCTGCCTTAGCACCTCCAGCGTTGTTGGCTGTGTGTTGCGAGTTCGTCAACAATTTCATTGCCTTCTATGTTGCAATGACCAGGAACTTAGCATAATCTAACCCTATATTGGTTTCCTAGCTCCTTTAGAGCACTCCTGTAATCACTAACCATACTAAATTTGACAGTATTTGCGTTCAGAGCCTGTAGAGCTGTCTGACTATTTACATAATAGCTACCTCTTTACCTCTCGCAATATTCCATGTCACAATGGGTGTTGCCCTTAAGATCACTAGAATATCAGCCTGAAACCTTCTACATTCATTCGGAAGCTTATAAGACATCCGAATATTATGTCCCGCTATATAGAATCCTACACCGGTACGTATATCGTTTTTGGTCCCGTCTATAAAGATTTCGCAGCCCACATACAGTTTCTTGGGTCTTTCTCACTTATCCCTATATGAGATTGTCACCAAGGGTACTTTCTCGAAATCAATACTCATGACTTTATAGTCGGTAGACCTCGAATGAAGTCGAAGTCTAACTAAACTTCTTGCCGCTTCCCCCACAATGAAATCCTCTATAGGCAATAAGTGGAGAATTAAAATGTTAGTAATAAATTGAAATCTTAGAACTAAGTCGAAACTTTAGTCCTTAATTGAAATTTTATTACTAAATTCAAATTTCAGAACTAAATTAAAATTTTAGTAATAAATTGATAAATTTAAATTTTAGGACTAAAATTATTTTTTTTCTTCTAAATTTATTTTGTAGTACTAAATTTAATTTTAGTAATAATTTTAGCAGTAAATTGAATTTTGAATAAATTTTAAAATTTGGTACTAAATTAAAGTTTTTTTTTTACTAATTTGAAATTTTAGTACTACATTAAGATTTTAGTAAATTTAGTGCTAAAATTAATTTTTAGTTCTAAAATTAATTTTAATTAATTAATTTTAAATTTCAGTACTATTTTGAAATTTTATTACAAAAATTAAATTTAACTACAAAATAAAAATTTTAGTTCTAAATTGTAGTTTTTGTATTAAATTAAAATCTTTTGTACTAATTTTTAATTCACAGATTAAGATTTTAGTTTTAGGATAAGTGTTTAGAAGTAAAATCATATTTTAGTGCTAAATTGAAATTAACATAAACATTTTTGTGTAAGAAAATTAAAATAAATTTAGACTTGCATAAATTTATATTGTATAGCTAAATGTACTAATAAAATTTAAAATTGGCTATAAATTTTAGTTTTGTACTTAAATTTAGATTATTTTTTTTTTTAAATTTAATACCATAACCTAAGTTTAGTTCAAAATATTAATTAAGCACAAAAATTTTAATTTAGAACTAGAATTTCTTAGATTAAAATTTTAATTTAAAAGCATTTTAATTTTAAATTTTACAAACTTCCCTCGTATTTAACTTTTGCCCATACTCATTTATTATGATCATTTTAAGTGCTAATGTAAAATAAAATGTATTTTTTAATATTGCTATGGTTATAATTTGGCCCCAAATGTCGTACGATAAGTAATATATTGCGCTTTTTATAAAAAAAGTTTATTTAATTATAAGACCCCGTCTAATAATCAAGCAGATTGTCTTGGCTACTTATATATTTTTTTTTTATAGCTAACAACCATTTATTAATAAATAATTCAATTAATAATAGAATTTCCGTTTGTATTAAAAATAGCTTTAAAAAATATAAAATATTCCATATTTATGTAAAACATAAATAAAATGAAAGAGTGCATATAAAACAACAGACACAAAAATCTAAAATTTAAATACGATCTTTAAATAGATTTCTAATTAGTTTTATTCATTCATCTATTAAAAAAAAGCAAATCGCGTGTTATTTGTTTTTATTTTGAATTTGAAAACATAGTTAGAAATACAAAAAAACTCACGTACATTTAAAATACAAACGCGGTACGCGCCATATAAAAAATGAGCATTTTAAAACTATCATTCGCTTTTTGTTGTGTGTGAAGAGAGTTGAAGAGACACACGCCAAGATAAGGTCTAGTGGAAATTTTATTACGCAAGGAGTCTAGTTTAAGAAATCAAATTGTAATAACTATTATTACTTCACTATTATTAATAAGTTACAAACATGACACCACAAATAATGTTGAAAGAATTAATACAAACAGGTAGAAAATTATAATTTTATTTATTTATTTTTTTTAATTTAAGTTTAAAAATATACAAAATAAAATTGTTAATTATTTTTTGTTTTTATTTTAGCAATGCCTTGGTTTGGCATGGATATTGGTGGCACTTTGACAAAGTTGGTTTATTTTGAACCCAAAGATATAACACCCGACGAACAAGATCAAGAGGCCGAAAGTTTAAGAAGCATTAGACGTTATTTAACTAAAAATTCAGCCTATGGCAAAACAGGCCATAGAGATACACATTTGCAGGTGAGTTTTAAGAGTCATAGAAATAATGAGAGAATATAAACAATTTATTTGAAAAAAGAGAGTTTTTTTAGAGAGAGGAAAATGCAAATTAATTTTTTTTATTTAAAATTCAAATATTTTGCATTACGAAATGTTGTAATTTGCGTATTGTATTTGATTTTTTTTAATTTATTTCCTTTACCATTTTTTAATTCAAATTCAAAAACTTGTTAAATTTATAAAAAAAAACGTGTTAACTTGACCTTCATGTAAAACCATATAAATCAGTAGAAATTTTATTCAAATTAAATGTTTGTAATACATATTTAAACTAAACACACATTTAAAAGTTAGTCAATAAAAGGTATTAATTTTACAAAAAGGGATTGATGAAATTTAAAATAAAATTCAAAATTTGTTTATTCAATATAAAATTGATTTGAAATAAAATTGAAATAAAAAAATGAAATATTAAATAAAATAGAAATTTTCATATAAAATTTGAATTTTAAAATAAAATTGAAATTAAGAAAAGTTAAATTAACATTTTAATATAAAGTTGAAATTTAAAAATACAATTGATCATCGCACTAAATTAAAATTTTAGTACTAAATAAAAATATTAGTGCCAATTTTCGATATTAGTACTTATATTGTTAATATAGATTCCAAAATCTGCACTAAAATTTTATTTGTAAAATTTAATTGAAGAACTTAAATCTTAATTAAGTATTAATTCAAAATTTAGTTAAACATTATATTTTAGTACTAGAATAATAATAATAATAATAATAATAATAATAATAATAATAATAGTAATAATAATAATGATTATAATAACAATAATAATACTAAAATTATAATTAATTATTAAAATTAAAATTTGATAAAAAAATTCAATTTTGTACTAAAATTTTATTCTAGTATTAAAACGACAATTTAGTACTAAAATTTTAAATTTTAAAACTTAAATTTAGTACTACAATTACAATTTAGTAAAAATACCATTTAGTACTAAAATTTTAATTTAGTACTAATATTACAATTTAATACTCAAATTTCAATTTAGTGCTAAAATTTAAATTTTAGTAAATTTAGTACTAAAATTTCAATTCTCACTTTGGTACTAAAATGTCTCTCTAATACTAAAAATCCTATTTCAATTTAGTACTAAAGTATTAATTCAGTGGTACAATAACAATTTTGTTATAAAAATTCCAATTTAGTACGAAAATTTAAATTTGTGCTAAAATATTAATTTATTACTAAATTACAATTCAGTAATAAAATTTCAATTTATAACGATAACTTGGTACTAAAATTAAAATTTCTACAAAGATTTCAATATAAAACCTAAAATTATTATAAAAATTCCCATTGAAAATAAAATCTTAGTACAAAATTCGACTTTAGCATAAAAATAAAAATTTTATCATAAAAATTTAAATTTGGTACTAAAATTTAAGTTTGCACTATAAATTAAATTTAGTACTAAAATTTCATTTCTCAGTTTGTAATAAAATTTCAATTTAGTGCTAAAATTTCATTTTAGTACTAAGATTTCAATTTAGTAATACAATTACAATTAAGTACTACAATTACAATTTTGTAATAAAAGCTTCAATTTAGTTCTAAAATTTCAATTTAGTTCTAAACTTTCAATTTAGCACTTAAATTTCAATTTAGTAATAAAATTACAATTTAGTACTAAAATTACAATTTAGTACTAAAAACAATATTTAGTATCAAAATTTCAATTTAATAATAGAATTTTAATTTATTAATAAACTACAATTTTAATTTACTACTAAAATTACAATTTAACGATAAAATTTCAATTTAGAACTAATTTTTATATTTTAGTAAATTTAGCACTAACGTAAATTTAGCACTAATTAATGTATTACTAAAATTTCATTTGTACTAAAATTACAATTTAGTAATAAAAATTTCTATTTAGTACTAAAATTTCCATTGAAAATTAAGTTAAAATTGGTACTAAATTAAAAAATTAGTACTAAATTTAAATACAGAATTAAACATAACTTTTAGTCTATGTTAAAATTCTTGTATAAAATTAAAACTTAATATAAAATTAAAATTTAATATAAAATTAAAATTTAATATAAAATTATAATTTAGTATAGAAATAAAATTTTAGTAAAAAATTTGATTTTTAGTATAAAATATTACATGAAATTTTAATTATAAAATTCAAATTTTAGTATAAAAATTTAAATTTTGGTATACAATTTAAATTTTAGTATAAAATTCAAATTTAAATATAGAATTTAAATTTTAGTATAAAATTAAAATTTTAGTATAAAATTCGAATTTTTTGTATAAAATTAAAATTTTAGTATAAAATTTAAATTTTGGTATAAAATTTAAATTTTGGTATAAAATTCCAATTCTAGTATAAAATTTAAATTTAGATAAAATTCAAATTTTAGTATAAAATTCGAATTTTTTGTATAAAATTCAAATTCTAGTATAAAATTTAAATATTAGTACAAAATTAAAATTTTAGCATAGAATTGAAATTTTAGATAAAATAAAAACTTGTATATAATTCAAATTTTAGTATAAATTTTAATTTCATACTAAAAATTAAAAAAAAAATATATATATAATATAAATATAAAAGTATAAAATTAAAATTTTACACTGGAATTAAAATATTAGTATAAAATTAAAATGTTAGTATAAAATTAAAACGTTGGTTTAAAATTAAAAATTACTATAATTTTATATTTAAAATTTAAATTTTGGTATAAAACCATAATTTTGTTATAAAGTGTTATTTTATTTTAATTTCACATTCTTTTTATTTTGCCGAATTTCATTAAAATTTGTATGGCACTTTTCAATGTGCTAACCCTTTGCTCTCTCTCGCATTTTTATTATTTATTTATTTTTTTTTTTTTTTTTTGTTAAACAAAAGCTGATACTTTGACACTTAATTTATAATAAGTACATAATATTCTCTATAAACAAATATAAACTTTAAATAAAGTTATAGCAACGCAGACAGGGAATTCATATAATAAAACTGACGTAAAGCTGTCGTCAAAGCTTAAACAATTTTTTCAGAATTTCTAAAACAGACTATAGATTTTGTTTTTAAACAAAAAATATTTGCATGTGCTTAAGAAACCAACTAGGACAATGAGCTTATGTTTGTTTTTTACATACTATTAACGTAAGTGAATAACAATTATATTTGCATATCTTTTATGTATTTTTTTTTAAGCAAATATGTTAAATACTTTTATTTTCAGTACATATGGACAGCTTAAAATTTATGTATACGTTAATGAATGTTTCAAATTATTTATAGATTTAAAGCAAAGTTTCAATTTTACAAGTTGATTGTTTAAATAAGTTAAATAAATTTCATGTTTTTTTTTTTTAACAAAATGTTCATTTAAAAAATTATGTAATATTTTTGTTTAGCTTTAATAATAATGTGATTACATATTTAGGAGGTAAACATTTTTTTAATGTATTTGAAGTTTAAATTTAGAAAATTTTATAAAAATAAAGTTTAAATTAAATTTTGATTTTAATGTTTTTAAATTAAAATAAAAAGTAGGAAAATTTAAAACAATAGAAATTATTAGTGAGAAAGAAATTTTAATTTCCTTTACAAAACCCACAGACAACAGACTTTAGCTATGCTCGTTATTTTTTCATAATAAGTTCTTGGTAATTGGACTGCACTAATATTTTTTAACAGATTTAGAAAAATTTCCCTTAATAAATAAAAATTTGCTAAATTTTATAAAAAATATGTTTGTACTGATGGAAATATTTTAAATCTTATCAAGGTTGAGACATTAAAAAAAACATCATTTAAAGAATGATGAAACACTAAATACTGCAAGTATTATGAATGACAGAGCAAAATTTGTGTTAAAATTATTAAAAGAAAATAATTATAATTTATTGAATAATTTTTAGTAAAAAATGCCAAAAAAATAATAAATAAATATGAACAGCTGCTTAAAGCGTGTTTAAGGTCTAAATAAATAATTAAATTAATTAGAATTAAAAAATTTGAATTTCTAAATAATATTTTATAAATTTTTCTATTTTTTTTTTTTGCAGATGGACAATGTGGAAATACGTAAACGTACAGGATCTTTGCATTTTATACGTTTCCAAACCACAGATATGGGTAACTTTTTATCTCTGGCCAAACAAAAGGGTATGGCAGAATTGGTCACTACCGTGTGTGCCACCGGGGGAGGAGCCTATAAATTTGAAAATGATTTTCGTGAGGTGAGTTATGGTGCTATTCAAAACTAAGAATTAGAGTTTTTCTTTTCCCGGTTTTTTCGCTCCCGAAAAATCGGGATTGATTTTTAAATTTCCTGGCATCCCGGAAATTCCCGCCGAAAATAAATAATTAAAAATTTTAAAATGTTTTTAAGATAATTCAGTTAAATGAAGAATAAAAAATGTTAAAATAAATTAATTGATCATAATTATAACGCCTAATTATCAAAGCTAGAGGAGGTTTACTATATTTAAATGGTAGATCTTTTACAAACAATACAACAACTTTATGCACTATATGCAACTTAAATGAAAATGAGACTACTTATCGTTTCTTAGGGGTTTGTCCGATTTACAATGATATTAGAAAAAGATTTTTTTTTTGTCAAATTTGTGTTAATGAAGTGCATTTACAAATATATAGTACAGTCTCCTAAATGTCGTATACTAATTATTAACGAATATAATTAACAATAAATGTGATCATTTTCTATTAAACTGTACTTTGATATAATTTTAAATATGACTAAAATGAATTAAATATGTACTTGAATTCTTAAACCAATCTGACACACAACAATAATGTTATGGCGAATATAGATAAACGGCTATAATATAGTGTCAATATAAAAAATGTGCAAAAACTATTTTATATCTAATAATAAATAATAACAAATAAAATAACTAATTAATCATAAAACGATAAACTAATTCAGTTTTTTTTTTTTTTTTTTTGAAATATTGACATTATAAAAATTAAATGAATACTTTTTATTATATTACAACTCATCCGAAAGTCGAATAATTATTTTGGTTTTCATATTGCCCTGTGGGTAAAACATCCCTTGTTAATTTTACGGAAGTGAGCTTGTTGTTAAGAGAACTCCAGAGAATTTTACAGATTTCTGAAGCCCTTTTATTTTTATATTTATGACCCATTTCTATGAATAATGTTTTTTTCTCATATAAAAATATAATATGAAAATATTATAAAGTTCTTTCTATTTTTATGCTATACTTTTAATCTATAGTTAGGGAAAATATGAGGTCAAAAATTAATTTACATCATGTTTAGTTCTTAGAGAATTGGACGACTCTTTAAATTGCATGATCTTATAAGTGAACTTTTTGTAATTTATATCATAAAAAAATCCATGTAGAGTTAATAGTGGATTTTTTAGGCCCACGTTTTCATTTGAGCTTTAAAAATGTATGTCGTTGTTTGATGATTCCAAACATTTAAGGATATTTCTTTTACAATTTTCACATACGTGCAAATTACATCTTCAAATCGTTTAATAAATATATTTTTCAAATGTCGGATTTTACTTCCTAGATGTCATTTTTAGCGACAATGCATATATTATACAAAAATGCATGAAGGACTCAGAAACTATCAAATATATTTAGATATTTTCTTAAGATATTTAAACTCATAATAAATTCAAATAAAATAAATAAAAACAATTGTAAAATCACATTATATAGTAAAATAACCATACATGAGTTACAAATATAAACATTTTGCATACACCAGAAATCTCGGGAATTCCCGCATGATTTCCGGGAATTAAGGAACTGAAAATTTTGCGAAATTCCCGTCCCGGAATTTCCCTTAAAAAACTACTAAGAATAGAAGAGAGCAGGCACTAGCTTAAATGATTTTTTTTATTATTCAGAAAACATCATTTAAAGTATTAAATCTATCAATGAATTAGGAATTCAGTTAATGTAAAATTAGCTTTAGTATCAACTAATTATTTAGAATTAAATTATTTTTTCCTTCTTTTTTTCAGCAAGTCAATATGAAATTGGCTAAATTTGATGAATTGGATACTTTAATAAAGGGCATACTGTTTTCGGAAATACAAAATCGTACAGAGTGCTATTACTATGAAAATGCACGGGATATAATGTAAGTTAAAACATCAACACTGGAAAACTAAAAATTATTCTAAAGAAAACTATTCTGCACATTAAAAAAAAATCTTAGAAATATCTTCTTCCCAGCCAGAAATTTTCTACAGAAAACTCTTTCTTCCATTCTTCTGTTAGAAAACTTCTCTACAACGAGAAATTTTCTGTAGAAATATCCAGTTGAGAGAAATTTTCTATTAAAAATGTCGCTTTTTTCATTGAAATCAAAAATGAGAGGATTTAAAAATAATTTTGAATATTTTTTATTTGTTCTTTTATTTGTCTTTATTTTTTAGGAAAAGCGAGAAAAAAGTTTTTGATTTCTCTCAACCTTATCCCTTTATTTTGGTTAACGTGGGTTCAGGTGTTTCAATTTTAGCAGTATATGGTCCTGATAATTATAAACGTGTATCGGGTACTAGGTAATAATTCCTTAAAATTACCCTCAAAAGAAAAATATCTTTAATTTACTATTTTATTTTAAAAACAGTTTGGGTGGTGGTACATTCCTGGGTCTTTGTTGTCTTTTAACTGGCTGTACTACTTTTGAAGAGGCCATACAATTGGCCACAAAAGGAGATAATCGTAAGGTGGATAAATTAGTGCGTGATATTTATGGTGGTGATTATGATCGTTTTGGTTTGACCGGCGATTTAGTGGCTTCAAGGTAACTATATTTTTTATTTAAAAGGACATGTTCAAATATATTTAATATTTTCTATTTTCCGTTTAGTTTTGGCCAAATGCATATACAAGATAAACGAGCCTCTGTTTCACGAGAAGATCTTGCCAATGCCACTTTAGTGACCATAACCAATAATATAGGTTTGATTGCTCGCATGTGTGCACTCAATGAAAAAATCGATAAGGTAAGTTTATTTTGTTTAAATTTAAAAGAAAGCTGTTGAACGAAAAAATTTATTTTATATTATCTTAAGCTATAAGTTATGAAAAAGACATTGGTATTTTTTTTGTTAATTGTGGGCCTTTTCTTAAAATTTAAACAATTTTTATATCTGGTATAGATTTATTGATAACTTTTTTTGTTGAGTTCGTTAATTTTCGTCAAATATATGTTTTGTTTTAACTTCCAACGCATTTTTTGTTAAGAAGATTAAACGCTAGACTAATAAACACGTTTAAATTTAAAATATTTATTTTGTATTATCTTAAGCGATAAGTTATAAATATCAACGTTGATATTTTAAATTGAATATAAAGATAAAATATTTGGTAGAATTTTGTTAATTGTGGGCGTCTTATAAAAAATTTTAAACAATTATTTGTTTATATCTGGTATAGTTTTATTGATAACTTTTTGTGTTGAGTTCTTTAATTTTCGTCAAATATAGGATAAAGTCGAATATGTTTTGTTTTAACTTTCAACTAATTTTCTTAAGAATTAATAATAGATTAATAAACACCGAAGAGAGATTTTTATATGGATGTATGCTTAAATTAATTAAATAAGAAAGGACTTTTTGAATCTGATATGAAGCCTTGTTTAAATGTCTCTAAATGGAATGTCTCTTAATGGAAATTGTCGCAAAACCACGATAAGATGTTCATTTCCTATGATAGTGCCCAGCCTGATAGATAGATGGATAGATAGATAGATATGATAGGTAGGATATAAATAATAGAACCGAATTTTAGTACCAAATTTTAGTACTAAATTTGTGTACAAAATTTTAAAATTTAGTAAAAAAAGCACTACATTTTTAGAACCAAATTTTACTAAAAAAACTTTTAGTACAAAATAAGAGGCACTCAATTTTTAGAGCGATATTTGTAGTACTAAAAATGTTTAGTACTAAATTTTAAAATTTTTAGAACTATATTTTTAGAATCAAATTTACTACAAAATTTAGTTAAAAAAATTTTAATTTTGAGAACCAAATTTTTAGTAAAAAATTTTACTACAAAATTTAGTAATAAATGTTTAGTACTAAATTTTTAAATTTATTAAAAAAAAACTAAATAAGAGGTACAAAGTTTTTAGCACAAAATTTTTAGAACCAAATTTTTAATTCTAAATTTTAATTTCTAATTTATACAAAATGTAATAAACAAATTTTAGTGCTAAATTTTAGTACAAAATTTAAAAATTTAAAAAAAAAATAGTACTAAATTAGCACTAAATTTTTAGAACCAAATTTTTTGTACTAAAATTTAGGAAAACAAATTAAGAACTAAATTTTAAAATTTATTTTAAAATTTTTGTAAAAAATTAATTTTTAAGCATGTTTCGAAAATCTTTTTAAAATTTAAATTTATTAAAAGTATTGGCTGATGATCGCCTTTTCAAAAACCCTTTGCGGTCGTTATTAAATTCTTTGTAGCTTAAAAATAATCAAAAGGTATCGCACATTTTAATGTGCCTAAAATTATGAAATTGGACATCATATGTATACAATATCTTTTCCAAATTTCAACTTCTTCGCAAAAAAAGATTTTAGACCACCCACCCTAACCTTGAATATATTTTCTATTAAATTTCCCTTACAAAACACTCGCTTTCATGTTATAGATCAGACTCTCATACATAACAGAAATATTTTTTTAGCTTTTCAGTTGAAAATTATATGAAAAATTAATGATTTGAACTTGCTTCCTTTTCTCTCTCTTAACTTTCTTAATGTTTTGTCAAATTTCTCTGAGACAAATTCCGCATGTCATCTATACTACTGACAAATTTATAACGCATATTTAAAATGTCTACAAAATTCTTTCAATCAGTTATACATTTTAACTTGCTGGTTTTTAGTACTGACATTTTATTAAGATGTTTAATTGAATTCATGCCAAAGAGTCATCACATATAAATCAGCTAATAAAATGTAAATAAAAATTTACTGATGAAATTTTCTTTAAGATATATTGACCAGCTGGATTTTTAGCATAATTTGCTTTTAAAGATTGTTAAAATTCATGCAGTTTTTTTCCATTTAAGTGCTTTTAATCCGGTACGAAATTCCCGGGAATTTTAAAAACTTTAAAAATTGAAAATTTCCCGGGATGCATTCTCTAACTAGAATATTTTAAATACAAAATTTTAAAATTATTGAAAAATATTTAGAGGTACTCTTTAGTACAAAATTTTTATAACCAAACTTTTAGCACTAAATTGTTAAATTTAGTAAAAAATTATTAGTACTAAATTTTTAGTACTAAATTAGAGTTACTAAATTAAAGTCACTAACTCTTAGTACACAACAGATTTATAGAATCAGATTTTAGTATAAAGCTAAATTTTTAGTTCCAAATTTATAGTACAAAATTTTTAATACCAAAAATTTAGAACAAAACTTTTAGTAATAAATTTTTGGAACAAAATTTCTAGTACTAATTTTTTAGAACTAAAGAATATTTTCCTTTTTTTTACTATAAGAAATCAAGTGCCTGATTAAATTTTTCTTTTTATTTTCTTTTTCTCTCCAGGTCGTTTTTGTTGGCAATTTCCTGCGTGTTAATCCCATTGCCATGAAATTACTAGCCTATGCCATGGAATTCTGGTCAAATGGCACATTAAAAGGACTCTTCCTAGAACATGAAGGCTATTTTGGAGCTTTAGGTTGCCTACTACAATTTAATGGAGAAATTGCAACAGCTCTTAATGAAACCACAGATAAAAATCCAAGCACAGATTCAGCTTCAACCAATCATACCAATAATACAGAGGACACTACTACCACAAATGAAACAATAACAGATATTGAGGCATTAGCGGCCGAAACAACGACAACAAAAGCCACAGAAACAGAAGCTCAAAGATAGTTAAGATATCAGTTTAAAGAGTGGTGCCTTTATTTAAGTTTTAAGCATTATATAAGTTAGTTTTAACTAAAACAAACAATTTGCTAAACATATTATTACATACGTTCCTCCTACCCTCTATAAAGCTAAGCTAATCTTATTTTTCTCTTGTCACAGAGTTTCTTTATTAAGACAAAATGTATGATGAGGATACAATTATTTTTATTTAATCATTTTTAATTATTTTTGTTTTTTAAATATGGGATTAGTTTGTTATTTTTAAAACATTTTATTATAAATTAATTTTAATTTTAGATAGCAAAAAATATTTTAACAAAATCTATTTTTGTTTTCTTTTAATTTTTTCTATGGCTTTAGTACAGTTATCACCTAGTACACCTCTCTGTATAATTATAAGTCTAGCAGTAGTTAAAAATGTTTCCCATAACATAAACATGTATGTATTATATATAGACAGGTTTACAGGCACAAATTTAGTTTTAATTGTTGAAATGAATGAAACACAACAAAATTTTTAAGCTCTGTAATTTGATTTCTTTTTTAATGATAACTAAAATAATTTTGCATAAAATTCATTTTACATATATTATAAATGAAAGTTTTTGTTTTTTTGTACTATATAAACTATTAATCTACTATATTGTATGTGTTGTTTCCCTTTTGCACTCAAGTTTAAGTAAAAAACAAATTGTAAACTTTATTTAATTTTATTGAGATTTAATTATTAGTAGAGAATAAAGAAAAGAAAAACCAATATCAAAAAAAAAAAAAAAAAAAAACGATGGAAAAAATTAAACAAAATTTTTCTCTAAACAATAATAAAATCATTAAATGTCTGGTATTTATTCAAATTTTTAATATCATTGATAAAGAAAGAAATAAAGAGAGGAGGAGTTTTCTTTAAAGAATAATAAATCTTAATGGCTTAAATACGATACATATGACGAAAGAGATCACTATAATCTCGACTCACAGCACAGTCTACCTTAAAATCGAATACATGAACATTATGATCGGTGGCCACAAACAAATAGCGACTATCACAGGCCAAACTATAGACAGGAGATGATTTAAAATCTCCTCCACCACGACGTCTTCTCTGCACTTGGGGAAAATATAATTGCATGTGTTTACTCGGTACTCGTATATCGTAAAGATTAACACGACTGTGATATTTAGCTCCACATAAAACAGCATAGAGACCATCATATTCCAAGCAGTAGAAAGATGAATCGAATGGATCTTCCCAAATGAATTCATCACGATTGGAACGACGATCGTAGAGACGAAAACTAGTATCAAAATTAGCGGTGAATAAAATGTTGTCGTCCTTTAGTTTGAGATCATAAATTGAGATGGTGTTGGAGTTGAGAGCAATTTCCAGACCACTAAAATGTTAATGGTTAGTGGGAGTGGTATATTTGAAATTTGTGATTTTCTTAAATATGAATGGATTAAAATTAAATGAAGCTTGCTTGAGTTTAATTTAGGATGAATTTTAAGTATGATTTTTTTTATTTTCTTTTTTGTAAACACTTAAAACTTTTTGGTAAAAAATACCTATTTTTAGTACAATATTTAAATTTTTTTTACGAAACTTTCTTTTGGAAGAATATTTAAAAAAATTTTGAATATTGAATTTTTAGAACTAAATTTTGAGTACTCTTTTCAATAAATTTTTAGGTCAACATTTTCAGTTCCAATTTTTTGTATTTAAAATTTAGACCTAAATTCTATTCAGGCTTTTTTTACCCATGTAAGTAATATTGTCTATTGGTCTTATGGGATTTAATATTAGTTTGATTGTAAAAATAAAATAAATATTTAATAATACAAATTTAGCACTAAACTTCAGTAAGGGAACTCATTTAAACGCTTAAGTTTCCCATTTGCGCAATTGTGCAGATTTACGCCACGTGTTTCATGAATCCCCTTTTCGAATGTTGTGCAATATTAAAGATAAGAAAATAAGAAATCATTGTAAACAGTTGAAAATTTTTGTTAAAATCGAAAATACATGCTTTGATTTTATTATAAGAAACGTAACAATAATTTTTTTTATTTTTAAATATAAACAAAAGGCAGCTGATTCATAAATGCACAATTAAAAACAGCACACGTTTGCGAGACTAAATAGTCCCGCAAGCTTATAATTATTGTGCAAATGATTTTCATACAATTTTTGACAGTTAATTTGCAAGTGTGCAAAGTTGCATAGTTTATAAACTTTTTATTATTAAATTTCGTTACAAATTTCAGAATTAATAATAAATTCATAGTACTAAAGATTTATTTATTTACGAAAGATTTATTTATTATTAAATTTGCAATACTAAATTTTAAAACCGAATTTTTTTTAATATTTTTATAGTAATCAACAAAGCAACCAAAAATATGCAAAATCATATTTTTTCCTACGCGTCAAATGAACAAAACTTTTAGTTATTTATCCGTTACAGTAAATTTTAAGAATTTTTGGAATGATTTGTTACAGCATATTTTGGTATTAACAGAATCCTTATTTTAGAACATATTTTAACAATTTAAATGGCATATTTTATAGTTGAGATCATAATTTTGCATATATTACAGTAAAAAGCATATTTTTTCATATTTTGCACTTAAGAGACAAATTTTGGTTATTTTGCAACAGTGTAAATTTTTGCTAAAAATAGTGCCAAATTTTTACTGAAAAATTTTTTAGTAGGTACTAAATTTTTAGATAAATGTTTAATACCTAATTTTAGAACAAAACTAACTTTTTAAATATATAAATATGCATTATATATATGAATGTATGTAATATATATTTCAGACCTATTTTTTAGTACTAAACTTTTAGTACAAAATTTTTAATAGGAAATTTTTAGAACTAATAGTTAAAACCAAATTTTAAAAGTAAACTTTTAATACGTCTATTTAAAAAAATTGTTTACAAAATTTTTAGAACTAAATTTCGATTCTAAATTTTAAGAACAAAATGTTAATATCTAATTTTGGTACAAAACATTTAGTACTAAAATTTTAGTGTAAAATGTGTAAAAAAATGTTTTTCTCTAATTTTTAAGTACAAAATTTATTAGTTTTAAAAATTTTTAGTAATAAATTGTTAGTACTAAATTTTTAGTATTAAAATTTTTATAATAAATTTTTAATACTAAACATTTGTTACTAGACTTTAAGTGTTAAATTTTAAGTACGAAATTTTTAATACTAAGATCTTACTACTAAAATTCTAGCATAAAATTTTTAGTAAAAAAAATTTAGTACTAAACTTTAAATACTTACAAATATTGTATTAGATTTTTGAACTAAATGTTAACAACAAATTTTAAAACAAAACTTTTTGTACTATTGTTTAGAATAAAACTTCTAGTAAAAAAATTTTAGAACTAATTTTGGTATAAAACTTTTAGTATTAAAATTTTAGAACTAAATTTTTAGTGCTAATGGTTAGTACACAATTTTAGTAGGTACTATATTTTACAAAATTTTAAATACTAAATTTTTGGTACAAAATTTTTAATACTAAATTTTTAGAGGTAAATTGTCAATACTAAAATTTAGTACACACTATTTATTAACATATTTTGTAAAAATTTTAGGACCAAATTTTAGAACGTAATTTTTTAGTGCTAAATTCCTATTATTAAAAATTCAGTATTAAAAAGTTTTAGTATTAAATTTTAATACTTTATTTCGGTGTTATTTCCTGTACCAAAATTTGTACTAAAAAATTTTTAATACTAAATTTTTGGTAGCTAAATATTTTAATTACCAAATTTTTGGTGCTAAATTTTTAGTACTAAACTTTTAACACTAAAATTTAGCACAAATTTCTTTAGTAGTATATTTTATTAAATTTTTTAGAATTTAATTTTTTAGTTCTAAATTTTTATTACAAAAAAGTTCAGTATGAAAAAGTTTTTATACTAAAATTGAATACTTTATTTTGGTACGTTATTTCGAGTATGAAATTTTTAGTACATATTAAATATGTAGTACTAAATTTTCGATATAATTTTTGATAAAGAATTTTAGTACTTTAAGTTTAAATTTGAAATACCTAATTTTTTATAAATTAAAAAAAATTATGATACTTTATTTTTAGTACAAAATTTTTAGATTGAATATTTTAAAAATGCCAACAATAAATTTTTAATACCACATTTGTTCCGTGTAATTTTTTGGTGGGCTACGATCAGTACTCTATTTCACCTCACCCCATCCAACGTTTTCCCTGAAAACGAATTTAAGGGTGATACATTTTTTAGATATGGTCTTTTTGACATATAATTGAACCGTAATACATGTTTCGTATTTTTAAATTAAACAGCAACATTTCATAATGTTCGATCAATAATTGAAAGCAGCTATCCTATACAAATTTTAATTTTATAGATAGAATACCATTTAATTATGTGTTAAGGTTTTAAATAGATTGTCAAATTTTAGTAATAATAGTCCAAATTTCATTTTGTCTGCTATATAAGGTCCTCTTCTGAGAAGCTTTCAAATGAAAATCTCATAATTGATATGGAGGTAAAATTTTTCGGAAATAAATTTGACTTAAGTTTAAATCGCTATACTAAATTTCCGAAAGTTCTGACAATAATGACCCCTAACTCTCTATTAGTTTCTTCTTGAGAATTACTAAAAGGTAATAAAAATACCATACAAATCAAGGCCCTCTCGAATTTTACTTCAGGACATTTTAACTTAAAACTTTCTTAATTATTTTCGTTTTCGATCTTATCCGTATGAAAGAGAAGTTGTAATTAGGGGTTTTAATTTCCTCACCATTTTCAACTTACGGTAATTCCTGGGTATTCGGGAAAAATATAATAGTATTAAAAAATTAGTTGTAATGCAATGTATAAAAAATTATAAAACAAATGGAATTGGAAATTGTGCAATATGTAATTGTTATATACATAAAATACAACAAAATATAACCTGAAATTTATTTCGATAAATAAATGTTATTTAATGAATATATGAACATTTATCATATAAAGGATAACCTAGGAGCTTGTTGCATGGTATAAGAGATAAAAATACTAATATTTATTACTATTAGTAATTATTTAACAATTAAGTTTTTACGCATTTACAAACAAAAAACTAAATCATAACCTCAAAATTCTAAACTCTTTGGTGTTGACGATTTTAATTAAAGAAAATTTATATGATGAAATAAAAATTTCAACTTACGTTTTTAAATCAATTTGTCTCAAAGCACGTCTACTGGTAGAAGTGTACAGTCCACCAAACAAAAGATCTCCTGATTCATTAAAACGCATAGTTTTATATGATTCTTCCAAATCATGCATCAATTCCAAATTTATCAAACCCAATTCATCTTCACGTCTCCAAATTCTACCACAATAGTCAGTACTTGTGGCATACATAGGCCCAGCAAAATCAACACATCTTAAATAGGATTTAGGTGAGTGTAATTGCTGGTCAGTGGCATAACCATCTTCATAGATAAAACAACTGCCCGTAACACGACCCACAAAAATACTATCTTTCTTTTTAACAAAATCTGCTATGTCCGACTTATTGCCAGAGGTAATCTCTTGATGATAACGTCTTTGTAAAGCTTCTGCCCTTAAACGTTTGTGCAGGCTGAGATAACCATCACATGAAACATATAACCAATTCTTTTCCAATTGCAATTTTGTGGCAAACATTTTAGAACGATGAAAATACTGTTGCTCACGATAGCAACCATTTAACCAATTTTTGGCAATTTTCAAACGATTGGCAAAAGATAAATAGGAATGTGTGCTAAACGAAAAGGAAATTGAAAAGTTTAAAGGTATTGAACAGGACACATAAATAACAGTAATTTACCGCTTTAATATGGCTGGTTCATCACGATGGCCACACATTAGCAAATCGAGGCTTTGTTTGCTGAATATATTATTTTCGATTACATTATTGAGCATAAAATGTGCATGACTCAAATTAATTAAATCTTTTTCATCACAATAACTCAATATTTTCAATAAACAATCGGTATTTAAGTCCAATAAATGCATTTTGTAACATTATTTTCCGAAACTTTTGTGTTTATTTTGGTATTTGTTTTTGTTTTCTAGTAAGTTTTCGTTCAGGGTTGCATAAAGAGGTAGCAAGCATTTGATAAATGAAATTAATATTGCCAGATATTTGAAGAGTGTGATAGAGCATAGTGCAAGTATGGCAAGGAAAAGAAAATGGCGGTTACAAATTAAATTTTATTACAAATTAATAAAATTTTAAACAAACATCCATGTTTCTTTAATTTTAGTATTTACTTACAAAATTATTGAAAAAAAGCCTTACAAAATAAAAAATACAATTAGAAGATTTGTTTTTCTACATTGCGTAACAAATTCCAATTAGTTTCTCCATCTAATAGGCGTGTATCTGATAAATTGCATTATTTTCTAAATACTTTAGCCATTTTTCTCGAATTTTCTTATTTTTTTCCACTTTAAATTAAAAATTTAATTTTTATATCTATTTAAAACTTTTTCTAAACATTTGATGTTGATAACTCCCAATTATGTCAACTATTTATTTTTACTTAGCTTTTTCTTGCGTACCTGCTCCAAATATCAATAATAATAAACTACAATTTTAATTTAGTACTAAAATTACAATTTAACGATAAAATTTCAATTTTGAACTAAAATTTATATTTTAGTAAATTTAACGTTTAAATTAAACACTAAATGTAATGCTAAAATTTGTACTAAAATTACAATTCAGTAATAAAAATTTCTATTTAGTACTAATCCAAAATTGTTATTAAAATTTAAATTTATACTAAATTTTCTATTGAAAATTAAGTTAAAATTGGTACTAAATTAAAAAATTAATACTAAATTTAAATACAGAATTAAACATAATTTTAGTCTAAGTTAAGATTAATGCTGAAGATATGTAGATCTTATAAATATCAATTTTAGTATAAAATTAAAATTCTTGTATAAAATTAAAATTTAGTATGGAAATAAAATTTTAGTAAAAAATTTCATTTTTAGTATAAAATATATAAAATTTTAACTATAAAATTCAAATTTTGGTATAAAATTCAAATTTTAGTATAAAAATTTTAATTTTGGTATAAAATTTAAATTTTAGTATAAAATCCAAATTTGAATATAGAATTCAAATTTTAGTATAAAATTCAAATTTTAGTATAAAATTCAAATTTTAGTAAAAAATTCAAATTTTAGTAAAAAATTTAAATTTTAGTAAAAAATTTAAATTTTAGTATAAGATTCAAATTTTAGTATAAAATAAAAATTTTAGTTTAAAATTCAAATTTTAGTATAAAATTAAAATTTATTAAAATTTAGTATAATTTTATATTTAAAATTTAAATTTTAGTATAAAATCACAATTTTATATTTAAAATTTAAATTTTGGTATAAAACCATAATTTTATTATAGTGTTATTTTATTTTAATTTCACATTTTTTTTATTTTGCCGAATTTCATTAAAATTTGTATGACACTTTTCAATGTGCTAACCCTTTGCTGTCTCTCGCTTTTTTTGTGTTTAACAAAAGCTGATACTTTGACACTTAATTATAATAATTACATAATATTCTCTATAAACAAATATAAACTTTAAATAAAGTTATAATAACGCAGACAGGAAATTCATATAGTAAAACTTACGTAAAGCTTAAACAATTTTTTAAGAATTTCTAAAACAGACTATAGATTTTGTTTTTAAACAAAAAATATTTGCATGTGCTTAAGAAACCAGCGAAACGCCGGGACACGTATAACTTCTTTTTTACCGATATAACTTTCCCTGGTAGTTTGAACCCTTCCCGATCACTGACCCCTACCATTTGTCGCACAGTGTAATTAAACTCTTACTATTTTTATGCTATACTTTTAATCTATAGTTAATTTAAAATATGAGATCAAAAATTAATTTATATCATGTTTAGTTCTTAGAGAATTGGACTCTTTAAATTGCATGATCTTATAAGTGAACCTTTTGTAATTTATCTCATAAAAAATCGATGTAGAGTTAATAGTGGATATTTTAGGCCCACGTTTTCATTTGTGCTTTAAAAATGCATGTTGTTGTTTGAGGATTCCAAACATTTAAGGATATTTCACAATCCAAAATCAAATTTTTCTTTTCTCCATATATTATACAAAAATGCATGAAGGACTCAGAAACTATCAAATATATTTGGATGTTTTCTTAAGATATTTAAACTCATAACAAATTCAAATAAAATAAATAAAAACAATTGTAAAAACACATTATATAGTTAAAAAATATAAACATTTTGCATACACCAGAAATCTCGGGAATTCCCGCATGATTTCCGGGAATTAAGGAACTGAAATTTTTGCGAAATTCCCGTCCCGGAATTTCCCTTAAAAAACTACTAAGAATAGAAGAGAGCAGGCACTAGCTTAAATGATTTTTTTATTATTCAGAAAACATCATTTAAAGTATTAAATCTATCAATGAATTAGGAATTCAGTTAATGTAAAATTAGCTTTAGTATCGACTAATTATTAAGAATCAAATTATTTTTTCCTTCTTTTTTTCAGCAAGTCAATATGAAATTGGCTAAATTTGATGAATTGGATACTTTAGTAAAGGGCATACTGTTTTCGGAAATACAAAATCGTTACTATGAAAATGCACGGGATATAATGTAAGTTAAAACATCAACACTGGAAAACTAAAAATTATTCTAAAGAAAACTATTCTGCACATTAAAAAAAAAATCTTAAAAATATCTTCTTCCCAGCCAGAAAATTTCTACTGAAAACTCTTTTTTCCATTCTTCTGTTAGAAAACTTCTCTTTACAACAATAAATTTTCTGTAGAAATATCCAGTTGAGAGAAATTTTCTATTAAAAATGTCTCTTTTTTCATTGAAATCAAAAATGATAGGATTTAAAAATAATTTTAAATATTTTTTATTTATTCTTTTATTTGTCTTTATTGTTTAGGAAAAGCGAGAAAAAAGTTTTTGATTTCTCTCAACCTTATCCCTTTATTTTGGTTAACGTGGGTTCAGGTGTTTCAATTTTAGCAGTGTATCGGGTACTAGGTAATAATTCCTTAAAATTACCCTCAAAACAAAAATATCTTTAATTTATTATTCTCTTTTAAAAACAGTTTGGGTGGTGGTACATTCCTGGGTCTTTGTTGTCTTTTAACTGGCTGTACTACTTTTGAAGAGGCCATACAATTGGCTACAAAAGGAGATAATCGTAAAGTGGATAAATTAGTGCGTGATATTTATGGCGATTTAGTGGCTTCAAGGTAACTATATTTTTTATTTAAAAGGAAATGTTCAAATATATTTAATATTTCCCATTTTCCTCTTAGTTTTGGCCAAATGCATATACAAGATAAACGAGTATTTTAAATTTTGTTAATTTTGGGCCTTTTCTAAAAATTTAAACAATTATTTGGTTATATCTGGTATAGTTTTATTGATAACTTTTTGTGTTGAGTTCTTTAATTTTCGTCAAATATAGGATAAAGTCGAATGTTTTGTTTTAACTTTCAACTCATTTTCTTAAGAATTAATAAACAACGAAGAGAGATTTTTATATGGATGTATGCTTAAATTAATCAAATAAGAAAGGACTTTTTGAATCTGATATGAAGCCTTGTTTACAGGTCTCTAAACGTTCGGAAAACATACTAGTAGACTTGGTCTTCTTTTAATGTAAATTGTCGCAAAACCGCGATAAGATGTTCATTGCCTATGATAGATAGATATGTTAGATAGGATATAAATAATAGAACCGAATTCTAGTACCAAATTTTAGTACAAAATTTTAAAATTTATTAAAAAAAAGCATTAAATTTTTAGAACCAAATTTTACTAAAAAAAACTTTTAGTAATAAATAAGAGGTACTCAATTTTTAGAGCAAAATTTTTTGTACTAAAAATGCTTAGTACTAAATTTTAAAATTTTTAGAACTAAATTTAAAATTAAATTAAAAATTAATTAATTAAAATTAAATTAAAATTTACTACAAAATATAGTAAAAAAAAAAATTAATTTTGAGAACCAAATTTTTAGTACTAAATTTAGTAAAAAATGTTTAGTACTAAATTTTTAAATTTATTAAAAAAAAACCAAACAAGAGGTACAAAATTTTTAGCACAAAAATTTTTAGAACCAAATTTTTAATACTAAATTTGAATTTCTAATTTGTATAAATCTAATAAACAAAATTTTAGTGCTAATTTAGAGACATACAATTTTTAGTACTAAATAGAGGTACCAACTTTTTGGTACTAAATTAAAAGCACTAAATTTTTGGAGCCAAATTTTTAAAACTAAATTGACTAAATTTTAAATGCTTAAATTAATAAATAAATAGGCAAGATACAAGTAACTTGATCCAAAAAATGTTTTACTTATTTTGACTTTAACAAATCAAGTGTCTGATTAAAATTTTCTTTTTATGTTCTTTTTCTCTCCAGGTCGTTTTTGTTGGCAATTTCCTGCGTGTTAATCCCATTGCCATGAAATTACTAGCCTATGCCATGGAATTCTGGTCAAATGGCACATTAAAAGGACTGTTCCTAGAACAT
The DNA here is from genome assembly GCA_932274085.1 of Protocalliphora azurea. Classification (NCBI taxonomy): domain Eukaryota; kingdom Metazoa; phylum Arthropoda; class Insecta; order Diptera; family Calliphoridae; genus Protocalliphora; species Protocalliphora azurea. The sequence continues at coordinate 4,696,618 of OW026522.1, read as the reverse complement.
GAAGGCTATTTTGGAGCTTTGGTTTGCCTACTACAATTTAATGGAGAAATTGCAACAGCTCTTAATGAAACCACAGATAAAAATCCAAGCACAGATTCAGCTTCAACCAATCATACGAATAATACAGAGGACACTACTACTACAAATGATATTGAGGCATTAGCGGCCGAAACAACGACAACAAAAGCCACAGAAACAGAAGCTCAAAGATAGTTAAGATATCAGTTTAAAGAGTGGTGCCTTTATTTAAGTTTTAAGCATTATATAAGTTAGTTTTAACTAAAACAAACAAATTGCTAAACATATTATTACATACGTTCCTCCTACCCTCTATAAAGCTAAGCTATTCTTATTTTTCTCTTGACACCGAGTTTCTTTATTAGAACAAAATGTATGAGGAAGATACAATTATTTTTATTTAATCATTTTTGCTTTTTAAATATGGGATAAGTTTGTTATTTTTAAAACATTTTATTATAAATTAATTTTAATTTTAGGTAGCAAAAAATATTTTAACAAACTTTAATTTTGTTTTTTTTTTTTAATTTTTTCTATGGCTCTAGTAAAGTTATCTTATTTACACCTAGTACACCTCTCTGTATAATTATAAGTCTAGCAGTAGTTAAAAAATGTTTCCCATAACATAAACATGTATGTATTATATATAGACAGGTTTACAGGCACAAATTTAGTTTTAATTGTTGAAATGAATGAAACACAACAAAATTTTTAAGCTCTGTAATTTGATTTCTTTTTTAATGATAACTAAAATAATTTTGCATAAAATTCATTTTACATATATTATAAATGAAAGTTTTTGTTTTTTTGTACTATATAAACTATTAATCTACTATATTGTATGTGTTGTTTCCCTTTTGCACTCAAGTTTAAGTAAAAAACAAATTCTAAACTTTATTTAATTTTATTGAGATTTAATTATTGGTAGAGAATAAAGAAAAGAAAAACCAATATCAAAAAAAAAAAAAAAAAAAAAAACGATGGAAAAAATTAAACAAAATTTTTCTTTAAACAATAATAAAACTACAAAACAAATCATTTAAATTAAATGTCTGGTATTTATTAAAATTTTTAATATCATTGATAGTAAAGAGCGGAGGAGTTTTCTTTAAAGAATAATAAATCTTAATGACTTAAATACGATACATATGACGTAAGTGATCATTATAATCTCGGCTCACAGCACAGTCACCCTTAAAATCGAATACATGAACATTATGATCGGTGGCCACAAACAAATAGCACTATCACAGGCCAAACTATAGATAGGTGATGATTCAAAATCTTCTCTACCACGACGTTTTCTCTGCACAAAATATAATTGCATGTGTTTCCTCGGTACTCGTATATCGTAAAGATTAACATGGCAGTTATTTTTAGCTCCACATATAACAGCATAGAGACCATCATATTCTAAGCAGTCGAAAAATGAATGGAATGGATCTACCCAAATAAATTCATCACGATTGGAACGACGATCGTAAAGACGAAAACTGGTATCAGAATTAGCGGTGAATAAAATGTTGTCGTCCTTTAGTTTCAGATCATAAATTGAGATGGTGTTGGAGTTGAGAGCGATTTCCAGACCTCTAAAATGTTAATGGTTAGTGGGAGTGGTATATTTGAAATATGTGATTTTCTTAAATATGAATGCATTATAATTAAATGAGTTTAATTTAGGATGAATTTTAAGTATGATTTTTTTATTTTCTTTTTTGTACACTTAAAACTTTTTGGTAAAAAAATACATATTTTTACTACATTCAAACTTTTTTTTACGAAACTTTCTTTTGGAAAAATATTTAAAATTGGTTTGTTGTATTAAATAAGCATTTTAACCTAAAATTTTTAGTATTAAATTAAAGTACAAAATTTTGGATATTTAATTTTTAGAACTAAACTTTTAATACTATTTTTAATAAATTTTTAGGTCAACATTTTCATTTCATTTTCCAATTTTTTGTATTTAAAAATTAGACCTAAATTCTATTCAGGCTTTTTTTTACCTATGTAATTTATTGGTCTTAAAGGCTTTAATATTACTTTGATTGAATAAATAAAATAAATATTCAATTATACAAATTTAGCACTAAACTTCAGTAAGGCTACTCATTTAAACTACATGTTTCATGAACCCCTTTTTCAAATATTGTACAATATTAAAAATAAGAAATCATTTTAAACAGTTGAAAATTTTTGTTAAAATCAGATAGATTTTATTATAAGAAACGTAACAATAACTTTTTTTTATTTTTAAATATAAACAAAAGACAGCTGATTTATAAATGCACAATTAAAAACAAGCTTTTAATTGTTGTGCAAATGATTTTCATACAATTTTTGACAGTTAATTTGCAAGTGTGCAAAAAATTTCAAAATTTGTATCAATAAATTCATAGTACATACTAAAAATTTATTATTAAATTTGCAATACTAAATTTTGAAACCGAATTTTTAATAATATTTTTATAGTAATCAACAGAGCAACCAAAAATATGCAAAATCGTATTTTTTCTAGGCTTCAAATGAACTACAATTTTAGTTATTTATCAGTTTAATTTTTTTAGCAATGTTACAGCATATTTTGGTCTTAACAGAATTTTTAGGCGCATTTTGGGGTTAGCATTTTAATACAAAATCCTTATTTTAGAACATATTTTAGCAATTTAAATGGCATATTTTATAGTTGAGATCATAATTTTTCATATCTTACAGCAAAAAGGTTATTTTGTTTAATACCTAATGTTAGATCAAAACTAAATTTTTAGATATATAAATATGCATTATATATATAAATGTATGTAAACCTATGCATTATATATATAAATGTATGTAAACCTTTTACCAAATTTTTAGTACTAAATTTTTAATATTACATTTTTAGTATAAAGTTTGTATACTAAATTTTTAGTGAAGTCTATTTTTTATATTTTGTTACTAAATATTTAGCACTAATCTTTAAGTAATACATTTTTAATAAAGATTTCAGACCTATTTTTTAGTACTAAACTTTTAGTACAAAATTTTTAGTAGGAAATTTTTAGAACTAATAGTTAAAATTAAATTTTAAAACTAAACTTTTAATATATCTATTTAAAAATATTGTTTACAAAATTTTTAGAACTAATTTTCGATTCTAAATTTTAAGAACAAAATGTTAATATCTAATTTTGGTACAAAACATGCAGTACTAAAAGTTTAGTGCAAAATGTGTAAAAAATGTTTTGCACTAATTTTTAAGTACAAAATTTAGTACTACAAATATAGTACTAAAAATTTAGTTTTAAAAAATTTTAGTAATAAATTGTTAGTACTAAATTATTAGTATTACTTTAAGTACAAAATTTTTATAATAAATTTTTAATACTAAACATTTGTTACTAGACTTTAAGTGTTAAATTTTAAGTACGAAATTTTTAATACTAAGCTCTTAGTACAAAAATTCTAGCATAAAATTTTTAGTAAAAAAATTTAGTACTAAATTTTAAATACTTACAAATATTGTATTAAATTTTTGAACTAAATGTTAATAACAGATTTTAAAACAAAACTTTTAGTATTATTGTTTAGAATAAAACTTCTAGTAAAAAATTTTATAACTAATTTTGGTATAAAACTTTTAGAGCTAAATTTTTAGTACTAAAATTTAGTACTCAATTTTTAGTAGGTACTATATTTTTAGAGGTAAATTAATAAATTTTTTAGTTCTAAATTTTTATTACAAAAAAGTTCAGTATGAAAAAGTTTTTATACTAAATTTGAATACTTTATTTTGGTACGTTATTAAGAGTATGAAATTTTTAGTATATATTAAATATATAGTACTAAATTTTCGATATAATTTTTAATAAAGAATTTTAGTAGTTTTAGTTTAAATTTGAAATACCTAACTTTTTATAAAATAAAAAATTTATGATACTTTATTTTTTAGTACAAAATTTTTAGATTGAATATTTTAAAAATGCCAACAATAAATTTTTAATATCACATTTGGTCCGTGTAATTTTTTGGAGGGTTACGATCAGTACTCTATTTCCCCTCACCCCCATACAACCGTTTTCCCCGAAAACGAATTTAAGGGTGATACATTTTTTAGATATGGTCTATTTGAGATATAATTGAACCATAATACATATTTTGTATTTTTAAATTAATCAGCAAGATTTCATAATATTCGACCAATAATTGAAAACAGCTATCCTATACAAATTTTAACTATGTGTTAAGGTTTTAAATAGACTGTCAAATTTTAGTAATAATATACTAAATTTTATTTTGTCTGCTATATAAGGTCCTCTTCTGAGAAACTTTCAAATGAGCATAAATCTCATAATTGATATGCACGTAAAATTTTTCGGAAATAAATTTGACTTAAGTTTAAATCGCTATACTAAATTTCAGAAAGTTCGGACAATAATGACCCCTAACTCACATTTAGTTTCTTCTTGAGAATTAGTAAAAGGTGTTAAAAATACCATACAAATCTTAGTCGTACGACAAATTTAATAGTTTTCATATAAGGCCCTCTCTCGAATTTTACTTCAGGACATCTTAACTTAAAACTTTCTTAATTGTTTTCATTTTCGATCTTATCCGTATAAAGGAAAAGTTGTAATTAGAGGTTTTAATTTCCTCACCATTTTCAACTCACGGTAATTCCCGAGTATTCGGGAAAAATGTAATAGTATTCAAAAATTTGTTGTAATGCAATGTATAAAAAATTATAAAACAAATGGAATTGGAAATTGTGTAATATGTAATTGTTATAAACATAAAATACAGCAAAATATAACCTGAAATTTATTTCTATAAATAAATGTTATGTAATGAATATATGAACATTTATCATATATAGGATAACCCTGGAGCTTGTTGCATGGTATAAGAGATAAAAATACTAATATTTATTACGATTAGTCATTATTTAACAATAAGAGTTTTATGCATTTTCAAACAAAAAATTAAATCATAACCTCAAAATTCTAAACACTGGTGTTTATGATTTTAATTAAAGAAAATTTATATGATGAAATAAAAATTTCAACTTACGTTTTTAAATCAATTTGTCTCAAAGCACGTCTACTGGTAGAAGTGTACAGTCCACCAAACAAAAGATCTCCGCATAGTTTTGTATGATTCTTCCAAATCATGCATCAATTCCAAATTTATCAAACCCAATTCATCTTCACGTCTCCAAATTCTACCACAATAGTCAGTACTTGTGGCATACATAGGTCCAGCAAAATCAACACATCTTAAATAGGATTTAGGTGAGTGTAATTGCTGATCAGTGGCATAACCATCTTCATAGATAAAACAACTGCCCGTAACACGACCCACAAAAATACTATCTTTTTAACAAAATCTGCTATGTCCGACTTATTGCCAGAGGTAATCTGTTGGTGATAACGCCTTTGTAAAGCTTCTGCATTTAAACGTTCGTACAGTCTGAGATAACCATCACAGGAAACATATAACCAATTCTTTTCCAATTGCAATTTTATGGCAAACATTTTAGAACGATGAAAATACTGTTGCTCACGATAGCAACTATTTAACCAATTTTTGGCAATTTTCAAACGATTGGCAAAAGTTAAATAGGAATGTGTGCTAAATGAAGAGGAAATTGAAAAGTTTAAAGGTATTGAACAGGACACATAAATAACAGTAATTTACCGCTTTAATATGGCTGGTTCATCACGATGGCCACACATTAACAAATCGAGGTTTTGTTTGCTGAATATATTATTTTCGATTACATTATTGAGCATAAAATGTGCACGACTCAAATTAATTAAATCTTTTTCATCACAATAACTCAATATTTTCAATAAACAATCGGTATTTAAGTCCAATAAATGCATTTTGTAACATTATTTTCCGAAACTTTTGTGTTTATTTTGGTATTTGTTTTTGTTTTCTAGTAAGTTTTCGTTCAGGGTTGCATAAAGAGGTAGCAAGCATTTGATAAATGAAATTAATATTGCCAGATATTTGAAGAGTGTGATAGAGCATAGTGCAAGTATGGCAAGGAAAAGAAAATGGCGGTTACAAATTAAATTTTATTATAAATTAATAAAATTTTAAACAAACATCCATGTTTCTTTAATTTTAGTATTTACTTACAAAATTATTGAAAAAAAGCCTTACAAAATAAAAAATACAATTAGAAGATTTGTTTTTCTACATTGCGTAACAAATTCCAATTAGTTTCTCCATCTAATAGGCGTGTATCTGATAAATTGCATTATTTTCTAAATACTTTAGCCATTTTTCTCGAATTTTCTTATTTTTTTCCACTTTAAATTAAAAATTTAATTTTTATATCTATTTAAAACTTTTTCTAAACATTTGACGTTGATAACTCCCAATTATGTCAACTACTTATTTTTACTTAGCACTTTCTTGCGTACCTGCTCCAAATACCAACTAAATACCAAAATACTTAAACATTGAGATAAACAAAATACTTCTTATTCGGTCTCCTCGTTGATGCGCATATTGCATTGCATTTTGTGTTAAAAATAAACTAAAAATAGGTTGTAAAAAATTGAAAAAAAAACATAAACATGTAAAAATTCGCAAGAATTCAGCACACTTTTTTTCAAAGAAAGAATTTTTTGAATTAAATAAATTTAAATTTTAATTACACTCAGGTATAAGGAAATTTTTAAGTTATTTTTAAATTCATATAAAAAAATAAAACTAAAATAAAAATAAATTAATAAACTAAGATTAAGATGTTTAGAATTTAGCTAATTAAAAAAAGTTAGGGGTTAAAATGATAAATTGAAAAAAAAATTTTACTAAAAAACTAAAATTTTATTTCTTTAATAAACTAAAAAATGGATTCTTAAAATGCGCTTTATTTTAAGAATGTATATATATATATATATATATATATATATATATATATATATATGTATATATATATTATTTTTTAAATTTTTTATACACTTCACCACAGGTGTAAAGTTGTTTGTCATTTCGTTTGTAGTTTTTATAATTTTTAATTGAGAGCCCATAAAGTGGAGTAAGGGTGCCGAACTATGTCCGTCTGTTCAAATGACGTTTATAAAAGCTGCCAATAACTTAGATAAGTGATATATAATCAAAATATCGATAATACTTTGGAGAATTTTGCTACTGAAAATCATCATAATTGGTACATCAATGTTCCTTCATAGATCTGTCAGCTAAGAATAAAAATAAAAAACGCAAAAAAATCATAACGAGAAATGATAACAAAAACATGAAATTACTTAAGAGCAAAAAAGTTTTCAAAACTAAAAAAGAAGGCGAAAAAAGTCACCGAAACGTAAAAAATCAACAAAATTCAAAAATTCGACAAAATATCAAATATTCATCAAAACGCGGAAAAAAATGAGAAAAACCTTCTAAAACGCAAAAAAGAAAATAACCAAAACTCAAAAAAGTCACCAAAATCCAAAAAAAAAAAAAAAATCGCAAAAACATAAAAAAATTACCAACATCGCTACAACTAAACTCAAAAAAATTGCCAAAAAAATAAATAAATAATGCGAAAAAATGTCAAAAGAAAAATTTTTTTCCAAAAGCAAAAAAAAATTTATAAAATATGAAAAAGTTTACTAAAATTCGAAAAAATAATCAAAGCAAAAAAAACTCCTAAAAATCACCAAAATCGTTAAAACTAAAGAAAGAAAAATATAAAAAAAATCGTCAATACGTAAAAAAAACTAAAACTCAAAATATCACAAAAATCGCTAAAACTAAAAAAATAATTCTCAAAAGAAAAAAATCACCAAAACGCGAAAAATTCCAAAACACGAAATAACCCAATACGCAAAATAATCGCCAAAAACTTACAAAAAGTTCTAAAACTCCAAAAACACAAATCAGCAAAACTAAAAAAAAACACCAGCCAGTTTAAAAAAATCATAGCTAAATCGCAAAAATATGCCAAAAAACGAACAATGACCAAAACGCGAATATATGTATTTACTAAAACAACAAAACGCGAAAAAGTCACAAAAGCAAAAAGCACTACAAAATCGCCAATACGCGAATAATAACCAAAACTAAAAAAAATTTCACAAAAAATGACACAAAATCGACAAAACAAGAACAATCGTCGAACTTAAAAAAATTGCCAAACTAAAAAAATGTAAATCGCAAAAAATATGCAACAGAAAAAAACGCAAAAAAGTACTCAAAAATACGACAAAATCGCCAAAAAATTAAATAATTTACTAAACATAAGCACCTATACTTCAAGAAATTAATAAAGCTTATATATCCAAAAAATCGCTAAAACTATAAATAATCGCCAAAACCCAAAAATGGCTAAAGCTCAAAAAATCGGCAAAACATAAAAAAACAGCAAAATGGGAAAAGTACCAAAACGCGAAAGAATCAATACAATGCAAAATAAATATCAAAACGTGAAAAATGTCAATAAAATACAAAAAATCGTAAAACGTGAAAAAAAAAATTACCAAAGGAAAAAATCACCGAAACTCGAAAAAAAATACCAAAAACTCAAAAATCACTTAAGGTTATTACAACGATTTCTTCAACAAATTGGCATTTTGTATAAAATTGGGAGATTTTTGAATATTTTGACACATTTTTGTATATTTGAAAAACATAGTTTTTTTAAGTTGGTAATTTTTTGTTTGTTTTCTTTTTGTTTTTTTTTTTTTTTAGCAGCTTAATTATTCATCGTTTACTTTTTTTTAGTTATCTAGCGATTTTATGCCCATGAGTGTTTTTTTTTTTTTTTTTTGGTTTTTGGTTATTTTTGGTTATAAAAGTTTTAACTTGGAGATTTTTGCAACTTTGTATTATTTTGTGTTAATTTTTGCGATATTCCATTTCTTAATATTTTAATATTAAGAAAATCATATCAATTTTCTAGTAATTTTAACATTATTTGCCAATGAGCGATTAATTTTATTTCATTATATTGACAATTATTTATTTATTATTTGATTTATTTTTTGAACAGCGATTTTATATAAAATTACTGTTATTTTCCTTCAAACAAAAAAATGATAGTAAAAAAATGTTATTACCAAAAAAAAAGAAAAAAAAACCTAAATATTACAAAACATTATTTTAAAGAGAAAAAGAGTAAAAGAAGTTTATTTAACAAAAAATTAAATTTGAAAGAAACGATATTTTCACAAAAAACGATAAAATCATTTTGTTCAATATTTTCTACACCTTTGTCAAGATGCATTTATTCAATCTATAACAATTGTGGTTTATTTTTTCAGATTTTTTTCTATTACTTTTTTATTCTAATAAGTTTAGATTTTAAATTTTTCCCCAATTAACATCAAATTAAATAAATCACAGGATTGATTTTTAACTTCAGGCTTTAATATATTACGAGTAATTCCATGATCAACAATTTTCTTTTAATTTCATTGTTCAATTATTGTCGGTCTGTCTGTCTGTGTACCTGTAGTATTAGACATTGAAAACCATTAAGATTTATGAAAAAATTATTTAAACAATTTAACTGACAAACTAAACTAAATTGTAAATCTAAAGCAGAGCAGATCGTAGCTTGTAGCACAGAGTCAAAGTGGAACAATAGGTCACTAACTTAAATTAAAAACTCTCTTAAAATAACAACAAGTAGGTCAAAAAAAAAAACTAAAGAAAAAAGTAAAAATTTTGTTGTTAAAGTAATTAAGTTTTTTGTTAGTTATATTAAAATAGAGGAAACCAGTTTCATTATTATTAAATGACTACGACTTTTTTTTAATAACCTTTAAAAAAAAGAAGGCTGTGGTTAAATGGAGATCAGCACGTTTAATAGTACTTAACCTAGTGTCTACATTAGGCAAATTTTTATCAAAACAAACGTCAAAATCAGTGCGAATATATACAAGGTAACCTTAAGTTAAATAGCTGATTATTATTTTGGTTGTTACAGTTGTCAAACTGCATATATATAAAAACAATAATGAATACGCCGTAATGTTGTTTTTGTGCAACTGTTGCCATCTTCCATAAATTCGTGTTAAGTTTTACGTTTGTCTTGATAAAAAAAAATTGTCTAATGTAGACACTATGTAAAGCTTTGTTTGTAAAAATGTATTTATAGTAGTTCTATTATGGCGTGTCTATACTAGACAAATTTTTATCAAGACAAACGACACAATCAGGGCGAATCTAATCAAATGGCTGACGTGGCATTTGAGACGGAATAGTGTGTTTATTTTTTGCGTAGGTAACATTTACATACGCACATTCTCTCAAACATGCAATAATTGGTACAATATATGACAAGATTGCCTAGTATAGACACTATGTTATTTCCTTTACGTCGTGTCTGTTACTTCTAGTCTATACGTAGACATTTTTATGTTGGCAATTTCCAAATTCTATCTCTCTCTCTCTTTAAAATGTTACGTATGGACCAATAAGAAATCTATTGCGTAATCTATTTCGCAATAGATGTTTAAACACAAAGCTGAGAAATAATGTTTAACATATTGTTCTCTTTTATAATTTTACCCTTTTTAACAAAAACAAAAGTACAAAATAATTATTTTTGTTTTGAAAAGACAAATAAAGAATAAAAATGCGAAATAAATGAAAATTTTCGATAAAAAACAATTTATCCTATAAATTTCATATGTACGTTTTCTCCACCCCTTAACTCAAAGTTGAATATAAAATAGTTAAATAAAAACGTCTTCGTGTAAACGTAGTTAGACAAATTTTTATCAAGGCAAAATCAACGTGAATTTATGGAAGGTAGTAACAGTTGTGAAAAAAAACAACAAATTCATTAACGTTTCTACATATGCAGTTTGACAGCTGTAACAACCAAAAACAATATTCAGCTATTTAACTGAGATTACCTTGTCTAGTATAGACTCCACGTTATTAATTATTGTAATCGTAAATATAAACAAAAACTATTGTTCTTTAGAAGTTTATTTATTATATGACTTGGGCATGTGTGTAAAAATGTTTACGGAAATGATTTCTTACTTACTTACGTTCTATTTACACTTAATAAAAATTATAATGGCCCTAACTACATTTCTTTTATTAAAAAAAAATAAAATAAAAAACTTTATCAGCAAATTCAAAACTGCTTTCAAATCATTATTTCAAAAAAAAAAAAAACCATTAAAATGAAAGTTGTTTTATTTACAAAATAAAACCACTTTTTATGTCATTTTTATTAAGCAAAAATAAAGCTAATTTAATTTATAAATGAAATAAAAATTATTCTTATCTAAACGTAGGAAATTATAATCTTTTTTCTTGTCAAATATTGTCCCCCAATTACTGCATGTTTGAAAGAATGTGCGTGTGCAAATGTTACACTACGCAAAAAATAAATACACTATTCCGTCTCAAATGTCACGTCAGCCATTTGTATTTTTACTCCTACATTTTCACAGTGTTGCCAAATTATAAGAGAAAAAGTAAAAACCGTTACATTGAAGTAAACATTACGTTTGCTTTCTTTATGAAAAACCAATATGGCAGCGTTTAGCAAAATGATTTAATCGCACTAAAATTAAAATGCCCCAAAAAATTATACTCGTAATTAATTAAAAAATGCATAAATTTTGAGTATGAAAAAAGTAAAGAACATAGATAAATTACTTATAAATTTTTTTATAAATAAATATTTATAATATATAATATATATATATATATATATATATATATATATATATATATATATATATACATTAATTCTTTAATCAATTTGAGATTAAAGTCCATAAAACAAATTTTTTCAAAACTTCTGATTTTTATATTTTTGAAAATTTTCAAAGAAACTATCGAAATTATTTGATTAATGATTTAATGAGGTACAGGTCAAAGGTCATAGCATACAATTTTAAGCATATATTGAAATATTGTGTACTTAAGGCTAGATTTGAATGGATTTGAAGGAAATTATTTCTTTAAAACGAAAACAAACGCTAATGATGTTGAGATCAAAGCTCATAAAACAAAATTTAAAAAAAAAAATATTAAGATTGATTATTTTTTATACATTTGCTTAGATTTTTATTTATTTTAACTGTTAATAAACCCTAAATCATACAAAGATCAAAGCTCCCCAGCAAAAACTTTTTGGTTTTCGGTAATAACAACTACTTATTAAAGTAGTTTCTTGGTAATGAGGCGTCATTATTATTTGCCTACTCTGTATTACATTAATAAGTACTCAATAGTATAATAGCGCAGTAATATTGCAATCACGTGGATGAGTTGGCTAGAGCGCCGGATTAACAACCAGAAGGTTGTTGGTTCAACCCCATTCTGAAGCTGTTAGTTTTTTTTTATAACAAAATGTCTAAAAAGATATTTTAAACTAAATAGAGTTTTTGTCGCTTAGGATGCTATGTGCGAGATGGTGTACTGAGTAAGACGTTAGTCAGTAAAAACGAATTGTTAGTGTGTGTCAAAGTTCGAGTCTCACTGACGGCAAAATTTTTTATTTTTGTTTTCGTTTAGGTAGATATTTTTGAGTATCCCTAGAGTCAAAAAATAACTACATGAATTTGTGGACAACTGGAACAAAAATAACTAGTTATTCAGGCAAAAAATAAGTAGTTTATTTTTGTTTCCTACTAGCTTTCCAGGAAAGCAAAGTTTTTGCTGGGTCATAGCAGATTTTTTTATAATTTCTTTTTTAAACTTAATTTTTTGTTTAAAATAAAAATCAAGCTCTAATAATTTGGAGGTCATAGGTTAAAGAACAAAATTATGCAAAAGTCTAATAAATCTTAGAAAAATTTTCTATTTTCTTTATTTTTGACTAGAATTTGAAAAAGTTTTACAAATTATTTTTTTACGTTGAAATTAACACTGTAATCTTGTTGAGATTAAAGGCTGTAGAACAAATTTAGGGAGAATATTTTTGTATAAATCTTTGTCAAATTATTAAATTAATTAAGATTTTTAAAAGATTTGGATGAATTTAAGAAAATTTATTAATTTTAAATCGAAATAAAAAATGAAGGAAAGAAATAGATGAATCCAGTTTTTTTTTATTCTTAGTAACTATTACTAAAATTTGGTTACTTTTAATTTTTTTGGTTATGGTAAATTTTTTTTAATAAGAATAAAATCTTAATAGGGTTTAAAGATTAATTTTTTAAATCTGCTATAAAATTATCAGGTGACTCAAGTTCTAGTAAGTGAAGATTGAAATAAATGAGTCACGTTAAGCCAAATGAATAATTAATCAAATTAAGAATATTAATTATATGCTGTAAATTATATGATGTGACTCAAGTCACTTGGATGGGAGTGATAAGAAAATTAAAAATTTAAATAAGGGGAACGTGAGAGAAACTTCACTTAAATAAATCAGTCGTTAATCTTATCTAGTTTCTAAAATAATCTATAAAATTCTATTAAGTTTGCAATTTAAGTCAAATAAAATACGTTTTAAATGTTTTTTTTTATCAGTTATTTTTTTTACTAGAACCGTCTACACAAGTATGATTTATTTATGATTTAAAAATTTTAATATTTTTTTCCCTACAATTTGTACATTTAAAATGATGTAACACTTTCAACATATTTCAATATGAAATAATAATGAAAATATTTCATTTATTTTTGCTTATTGCGCTACAAATAAAAAAACTAAATATCGATCAATTCATATGAACAAACAGACACTGTCAGTCGGTTCTAAATCAGACCTGAATACATTTTCTTTAACGTAACGGAAGTAAAATTTCATCATCAACAAATAAATGAATTTTTTTTATCTAAAGTCAAGCGAAACCACACAATATTTTTTTCGAATTTTTTGTACAAATTTGACAGTAAATTGTTTTGATATTAATTATTTCAGGCTCTCTAAATAGTCTAAAATAAAAAATGCAGAGAGACAGAGCAAAAACAAAAAAAAGACATTTTGTATAAAATTTCATACAAAACGTTAAATTTAAAACAAAAAAATAAAATAAGGTGAGAAAATGCGATTAGGCGTTTGAACATTTTCGCAACATGACTTTGAAAACGTATTCCTCAATGTTTTAAATATAAATATACAAAAACACACATACACACATTCACAAAACAAAAGCAAACTCACAAATTAATAGATAGAGACAGATATTATAGAGAGTGCAAATGTATTTAATAACAAGTGAGAATGTTCGGCTTGGTCGAATCTGTATACCCATCATCTGCAGCTTTTTCAAAAATTTTACCTTATATGGAAGGTGAACGGTAAAATGGGCGGACCACGCCCATTTTTTGTTTCTGAATTTAAATTGTTTTTTGAATTATATACGCAAAATTTCGTTGATGTACATGCTTTTTTGTAAAAGATATCGAAAAGTATAAACTAGAGTTACGACGGACACCCTGTTTTTTTTCTGTTTTTGGTAGTTGCTCCATAACTTTTTTGTTTATGAACCGATTTTGCTCATTTTCAATATCAAAACAATCTTATATAAGACAAATATTTGAGCCAAATTTCGTCAACCTCCTGCTTTCAACAGGCAAACAGACGGGTGGGTATCGTTAAATCGTCTTAGATTTTCACGAGGATCCAGAATATATATACTCTATGGGATCTTAGATGATTATTTCCACATGTTACACACGGAATGACAAACCCTATATGCATCCCATCATCTTTTGATAGTGTGTATAAAAAACAACAAAAAATAAATTAAACAAAAGATTGATAATAAACATTACACTATTTCAAAATGATTTTATTAAACTAATTATCTATAATTTATATTTAAATAGTGGATTGCTTATAATTAAAATAGAGAGGAGTAAGTGAGATATACTTTAAGGACCCACGTGACATGTGGGTTAGCATGAAATAAGGAAAAACTAAAAAGGATAAGAATTTTTTGAATTTCCATTTTTAATTTGTTAAACTATATAAAACTTAGACTTCATTAAAATCACGTGACAACTTCGAGCATTATTCACGTGTCTTACCTAATAGTCAGTGAAAATGAAAAATTTACAATAACAATAATTTTTGGCAGAAAAACTTGGTTAAATAATGACGTGAATCAAGTTAAGTGATTTTAAAGAGTCACATGGCAAATAACCAGACTTGAAAGAAGTTTTAATTTAAATCTTTTAAAAATGAGATTAAATTATCACATGACGTGACTTAAATTATTTATTAGTAAATGCGATCAAAGCTAAAACTTGAAGTGAAAGGAAAGTGACAAATACTTAATGCATCTAGAATTAAGAATATGAATTGCATAGCGAAAAAATCTTGAATATATATATATATATATATATATATATATATATATATATATATAAAATAGTGACGTGACTCAATTTATTTGAAAGTGAACGTGAACAAGTTAATAAGAAAAGATACTGCAAAAATCATTTGATACAACCGAGTGACAAAAATATAAGCTTTTAAAGTTGAAAAAAGTAAAAACAAAAGTTATTTAATTAAAAAATTACGTGACTCGAGAAAAATTACATTAAATTAGTCACGCATCATGAGGCTTGGGCAAAAAGGAGAAAAACTATTAATAAGATTTTTTTTTATTAAATAAGTTAGTACTTGTTATTAAAATATACAAAATAATAACGTGACTTAATTTATTTAAAAGTGAGCGTGATCAAAGTTAAGCCATAAAGTTAAGAGAATTTGAAATATACTTAATACAACCTGGTGACACAAGTATATGTTTGTAAAGCTAGAATAAATAATAAGATGAAAGATTTTTAATTAAAAAAGACGTGAATCGAGACAAATAACACAACTTTCAGTAAATCACTTGTTATAAAGGTGGGTGGGAGAAAAATTAATAACGAAGAATATTTTTAAATATATTATGAATTTTCTGATTTAATATAAAGACGACTTAAACAATCATAGCTAAGAAATAAATTTAAGGTAACAAATACTAACCTGAAAATGTAATTGTGAAACCTGAAAAAAATAAACGAATAAAGACGAAAGTTTTGGTTTAATAAAAAATTACGTGAGTTGTCTCAAGTGTCACAACTTTGAATGGCTTATGTGAAAATAAGAATTTGTATTAAATAAATTAAGATTTTATGATTTTATTTACTGAAACATATAAAATTAAGACTTGACTCAAATTATTTAAAAGTGAACGTGAAAATTTAAAAATTGTAAGAAAGGGGCATGACAAATATATAAAGCAGTCACGCCAAAGAAGAAAGAAATAACTATTAATGATAAGAAAGTTTTTTAATAAAATTATCACGTGACTCAACTCCCTTACAGTGAGCTTAATCAGTTGTAAGAATTTAAGTTTTTATTATCATGTGACTCAAGCATCTTGTAAGTGAGCATGATTGAATTTAAATAAGTGAATTAAAGGCAGCAAACTGGTAATAAATTTTTTTTTAATTATCACCTGACCTCTTAATTTATTCTTAAATTATGACGTAACTCAAGTCATTGGAGAATAAGAGTGATACGATGTTAGGAATAGAATTAAAGGCACATGACGACACCTATTTAATTGAGTCACGTAATGTACAATTGAGTTTGTGGAGAAGAAAAATTAACAATGTTAGTAAATTTTCATAAAATTATCACGTGACTGAAGTTTTTTAATAATTTCAGGTAAAACTATAAAGTGACTCAAGTCACTGGTAAGTAAGATTGCAAGGAGTTGAAATATGTTAAGATCTCGTGGCAAAATGGCCCATGATAACATACATATTTAATTAAAGTCATGACGTGACTCAAGTTTTTTCTTTTTTTTAGGTGACCAGAAAATATTAAAGATTTTACAAAGTAATTATATTTTTATTAAAAATAATACCAATTTAAAATTTTGATAAATTCATATTTAATTGAAATTATGACGTGACTCAAATAACTTGTAAGTGGGCGCCAAATAATTCGAAAAATAATAAATTTTATTAAAATAATCATATGATTCAAGTTTCTGGAGTTAAGGGAATTAAGAAATCGAACTGAATAAGTCAAGTGCCATTTACGTGAGCGAGAAAAATAAACTGATTGAAAATGAATCTCATAGGTGAGTGAAAGAGCTAAATTAATAATACATTTTATTTAAATCAGCACGTAGCTCAAGTTTAAAGGCAGATCGGGCTTAAGATTTTAAGTTTAATAAGTCAAGTGACTTACGTGAGCGTGAAATAAATACAATCATAAAAAAATTTATTAAAATTAACAAGTGATTCAAATTTTAAGGGAGATATAAGATGGACGTAATGGACAGAAACAGAAAAATAAATAAACAATAAGAATGTGCAAGATTTATTTTAAATCTAATATAAAATTACGGATGAGTGAAGGTGACTTGTGTTATAAATTCTGTTTAAATGAAACACGTGACACTGGATTGCAAAGTAAAATGCTTTCTGCATTTTAAATATAAAATATTAAGAAAATTAAAATTTTGTCTAATTGTCTAATTTGATAAAATGACGTGATTAAATTCAGTGATGAGTCAGAGTGATCATGAGAATTAAAAACTTCAAATGACACGTGAGCGAGTAGCAGAGTCTAAATTTATTAGATGTTTATATATTTTATGAAGCAAATTAGAAATTTAAAACATTTTTATTAAATCTGCAATAAAAATTAAGGCGTGACTGCTGTCACTTATAAATAAGAGGTATTAGGGACAAAAATTTAATATAAAAATTATATGTTAATAAAATTTCTTGCTTAAATTTGTATTTCTTTTATTTTTTCACCACACTGAATATTAAATTATTAGCTCACGTGAAGTGAGCTGAAGTAAAAACTGACAGAAATATTAAAAAATTATTTTTTTTTTAATTTCTTAGATTTTTTTTTAAACATAAAAAAAATTCCAAATACATTTAATGAATTTCCATTCGCGTGACCCATTTTCTCACTCACTTAACCCTCTCTTTTACTCTACCTTAATTTATTACTCTTTACCTTAATTTATTTATTACATTTGTAATAATCGCTGTAAAGTGCAAATTTTTAAAAATCTATTACGTTTTTTAATTTCAAATGAAATTTTTATTTATTATTCTAATTCTAATGAAATACTTTAACAATTTTAGATTTACATTCTCCTTTAGTAATG
The DNA here is from genome assembly GCA_932274085.1 of Protocalliphora azurea. Lineage (NCBI taxonomy): Eukaryota > Metazoa > Arthropoda > Insecta > Diptera > Calliphoridae > Protocalliphora > Protocalliphora azurea. Next base: position 4,678,541 of record OW026522.1, on the reverse strand, counting down.
GAAATTTTTATGGTGTTCAAGTATTAAATATATAAGGTATTCACATGATACTGTTTACACATACTTTTAGACAGACATTCTTATAAAATATAATGTAAATCTTGCCCTTGCAATTGTTAATACTGATAACGAGGGCCAACCAACCAAACAGTCAGCTAGACAGACTGACAGACCGTCAAACAAATCAACTAACACCTTCACGCTAAAATGTTTAAATGTATATTTATTGTTGTCGTTAAATTAATTGAGTTTTTATTTAATAATAATTTCAAGTTCATTGAAGAGTCGTCAAATATGTACGTCAATTTTTACCCAACAAAAAAAAGAAAAAAAAAAAAAAAAATGCATGAGTTTTTATAGGGTGTTTCCAAATGGAGCAATATTTTAGAGGAGAGAGGGTTATTCCAAAAGTGAATTTTGAACTAAAGATTGCAAGACAAAATAAATAAAGAATTTTTAAGCTCAAAGGTTTGAAAATAACGTAGGATTTAAGTTTGCATTTTATAAAATAATTTCACAGGTATCAAAGTTTGAAACTTTAAATACTTGCAAATTTATGTCACCTACGTGACTAATACTAATACTTTCAGAAATATTAACAATGATAATAAATTTTATTAAATGATTTAAAATTCTTTGGATAGTTTTTAAATCTGTTATAAAAATATGACGCGACTCAAGTCACCGCAAGTAAGGGTGATTAGAGTTCGTGATTCCTGATAAAAGCAGCAGAAGAAAAAAGTAAATAAATAAATTATATATATTTTTTTCATTAAATTGAGAATTTTTAAACTTTTTTTATAATATTAAGATGTGATTCAAATAACTGGCAAGTGAGAGTAATCTGGGTACATTAATTAGAGTGAAGGTTTCAAGATAAATACTTTAAAGAATCGCGTGATTCCAGTGGAAAGTGGCAGAAGGTAATAAAATTTAAATTAGGAATTTTAATAAGTAAATTGACATTTTGCATAATCTTTTATAAAATCAAAACGTGACTAATGTTCATGACAAGGGTGAATTAGAGTTATGATTGCAAGACAAATAATTTAAAGAGTCAAATAATTCCTGAGGAAAGAAATTTTATTTTAATAATTAAATTGTGAATTTTTAGTATCTTATTAAATTAAGACGTGACTCATGTCACAAGCAAGGTGTTCAGGTACAAGAATTAGTGTTAAGATTGCAGACAGTTACTTTAAAGAGTCACGTGATTTCTGAAGAAAAGTGTCAGAGCCAAAAAATAAATTTAAAATTTTAATAATTAAATTGAAAATCTTTAGATTTTCAAAATCTGTTATTAAATTAAGACTTGACTTAAGCCACTTATAAGTGAGGATGATCAAGGACAGAAATTAAAGTTGAGATTTCTTTAAAGAGCTACGTAATTCCTGATAAAATGACAGAAACATAAAAAAGCAAATAAATTATGAATTTTATGAATAAAATTGAGAATTTTTTAGATCTTTTATAATTTTACATAAAATTATCATGGAACACAAGTCACTGGCGAGTGGGGATGATCATGTGACAACTCTTGAATATTTTGGAGAAAAATACAAATTAATTGGAAATAAATTTTTAATAATTTTATTAAATAAAATTATGTTTATTATAACCTGGTAAAAAATTATGACGTGACACAACTTTCTATTGACAGAGCGTGATAAGAAGCAAGAATTTATGTTAAAGTTACATAAAAAATACACTTAAATTCTGGTTAAAAGAAGGAAGCAGAAAATAAAGAATTGCGAATATTAATATCAATAATAAAATAGAGTATTTTGCGGTTTTTAAACTTTTATATTAAAACGTGTCTCAAGTCACTGGTGACTGGGGTATTTATATGGCCACTCGTGCATGAATATAGAACTAGGAAATTAAATATTTTAAAGAATTTGATATAATTAATTATAAATTTTTACCTTTTTAAATCCGTTATAAAATTAAGACATGACTCAAGTTTTTAGTGACTAAAGATGATCAGGTTAAAGAATTTGAATTAACTTGACTAATATGTGTGTACTTTGAAGAGTTGCGTGAGTTCTAAGTGAGCTGGAACACTAAAAACATTAATAAAGAAATACAAATTTATTAATAATAATTTTAAATTAAATATAGAATTAGGATGTGACTTAAGTTACTGAGAAGTTTGGGACAACTACTAATGGAATGGAGGAAAGATAAAAAATAATTTTTTATCTTTCCTTGTTTTTAACGAATTTTTATTTTTGATTTTTTTTTAATTTTTTATAAAATTAAGACGTGATTTAAGTTTTTAGTGTCTAAGACTTATCAGCGCAAGAATTTTTATTAAAATTATGTGAAAAATATTGCATAGAATCGCCTGACCCGTGAGTGATGAGAAAAATCTGAAAAAATAACAATTCAATTCTATTAATTAATAACAATTTAAAATCTTTTTTAAAATTAACACGTGACTCAAGTATGGGGTGAATGAGGTAGATCAGGAGACTCGTAAAAAATAAAAGAAATATAAAAGTTAGAAATGATAATAAATTATATTAAATTTAATCAAAATTTTTTTATTTTAATAATTTTAAATGTTTTAAAATTAAGACGTGATTCAAGTCACTATTAAGTGAGGGTAAGAAGGGTAGCGAATTTGAGTTAAAATTACGTAAAATGCATTTAAATAAGTCGCGTTACCAGTGGATGAGCTATAGCAGTTGACAAATTTTAAATCTGTTATAAAGTTAAAACGAGATTCAAGTCACTATTAAGTGAGAATAAGTGACTTGAATATAAGTAAAGATTGCGTATAAAATTAAAACGTAAAAAATTAGAGAAATGAAAAAATTAAAATTGAAAATTAATTTTAATAAAAAGAATTAGCTTTAGAAACTCGACTCTGATGATTGAGGGTGGGCGAAAAAATTTCAAAAAATCACGTGACAAATGGATTATTCTCTGAATTAAAAAAAAAAAATAGGATATAGTGATAAGGAATTTTTGAATATTTTTGGGAATATAATTTTAACGTTACCCCAAATTTCTTATAAAGACCCACGTGACAAATAGAAAAATTTTAAAATAATTTATAGATTTTTTCTAATTTTCCAGGATTTAAATGTTAACGTGATTTAGGAAAAATTATTTTATTTCTTTAAATATAAATTGAATATAAGAATATTTTATTTTTAACAAATATTTTGAATGAAAATATTCACAGTGAACAGCTACGCCTTGGATATTAGTGAGGATGAATAGACAACGTTAGACTATTTTATGGAGATTTTTTATAATCACGCTACAAGTGAGAGTTTGGAAAAAGTAAGAAAATTCAAGAGAAAAAAAAACAATAAGATTTTTTTCAGGAATAAAATATTAACGTGACTCAAGTTGTTCATGAGAATATTCTATATAGTCATGTGTCAAATGTGCGATTGAAAGAAGTATGTATAAAAAATAGCTAGGAGTTTTTGAGTTGTTTGGGTAACAATTTTTAGCGTGACTCAAGTGACTAGTAAAGGTTATCGTGTTTAAGATTTTGTCTACGTGGTAAATATTTCAAGGACTCACATGATAAGAAGGTGATTGGTAAAAGACAATGAGATTGCTAGAAATAAAAAGTAAAAAAAAAAAATAATAATTAGACTCAAGACGATGAACATGATCATGACTACGCAGCAAATATTTTAAATACTCACGTGTGACAGATAAAGAAAAAAAATGTTAAATTATGTTTAATTTACAAATTGTTAATATTAAAGTGACTGAAGAGTCTGGGTTATGCGGCTGATTTGAATTAATAATTTGATGGATCAAACTTTAAATTAAAAATTAATTTAATTATTTCTATAAGATGTTTGTGTTAAAAACTATTCTAAGATTTATAGTGTGACTCAAGGCACTTGTGAGTGGGAAAAAAATGATTTTGAGTTGAATTTGGGACAAATATATTTCAAAGAGTCAAGTAAGAATAAAAGATGGCTTCTTAAAAAATGTTTTATTAAATCTTAAAAAAAAAAAAAAAATGAAAAATTTTCTACAGTTGGGATCATTTGGATCCTAAGTGTTTTAAGGGTTAATTTGAAGGGGTTTCTTTAAAAATTTTGAACTTAAAAGTACCAATTTCTTCAAAAAAAGGTTCAAACTTTTTTACATGTAACAATTTTCAAAGTAGCAAAAACATAGAAAAATACTTTTTTTCCAAAAAGTACCAATTATCAAAAATAAGTACCAATGTTGAAAGAAATAAAAATTTTCAAGTCATTTAAAAAATAAAAAAATTCCATAATTTTAAAAAATTAAAAAAAATATAATAAAAATATTTTTAAATTACTATTTTCCAAAAAAAAGTACATTTAAAAAAAGGAACAATTTCAAAAAAGTACGAATTTTTAAAATAGCACCAATTTTCAAAAACGTATCAATTTTCAAAAATAGTCTAAATTTTCAAAAAAGTAGTAACTTCTAAAAAAGTGGTAATTAAAAAAGTTTTTTTCCAAAAATTTAAATTTTCAAAAAAAAAAATAGCAAATTAAAAAAGCTTTAAATTTCAAATAAAAAGCATCAACTTTGAAAAAAGTAGATCTTTTTTTAATATGAAATTTATCAGAATAGTAACAAATTTAAAGCAAATACTATTTAAAAAAAGGTACCAATATTCAAGTTATTTTTTTAACAAAAACACAATTTCCCAGAAAAAGGACCAATTGAAAAAAAACAACAAATTTTACAAATATGTACCATTTATTAAAAAAAGTCAATTTAATAAAATACTATTTTCAGAAATGGTACCAATTTTCAAAATAAAGTCAATTCTAAAAAAAAGCAAAAATTAAAAATTTCAAGGAAATATATTTTTTTAATGGAAGTACTATTTTTTAGTAAGAATTTTTTTCAAAAAAATACCAATTTTTAAAATCGTAGAATTTTTCAAAAAAATACCAATTACCTTAAAAAAATAAAATAAATATTACTTTTCAAGAAAAGTATCAATTTAAAAAAAGTACCAATTTTCAGAAAATTTAATTTTTCACGAAAAGTACCGTTTTTCAAAATATAATCAATATTTCCAAAAAAAAAAAAATCCAAAAAAGTCCAATTTTGTTAAATAATAACATTTTCAAGGAAGCACCATTTTTTCAAAAAAAGTAATTAAAAAAAAAAAAATTTGAAAAAATTGTGTTTTTTTGCTAGTTAAAAATGTACGAAATTTAAAAAGTACCAATTTTCAAAAAAGTACATTTATCTACAAACAAGTGCCAATTTTCTAAAAAATTTACAATTTTCAAAAGTGTACCAATTTTTAAGAAAAATACCATTTTTCAAAATGGCATTTTAAAAAAGTAACATTTTTTTAAATAGTACCAATATTTTAAAAAAGTACTAGTTTTATAAAAATTTATAAATTTTTCAACACAATACCAATTTTTAAAAATAGTACCATTTTTCAAAAAGTACCAATTTTTCCAAACATTACCATTTGTCAAAAAATGACCAATTTTCAAAGTACCAATATTCCAAAAAAGTTAAATGATAAAAAAGTACACACCAATTTTCAAAAAATTGGACTTTATATTCAAAAGAAAAAAGTATAATTTTTCAACAAATGTCACAATTTTCAAAAATAATTTAAAACGTTTGAAAAATTTACAATTTAAAAAAATCATAAAATATATTTTTCCCTAAAAATACCGTGATTCCAAACTTGGCCACATCCACTTTCAAAAAATATATATTTAATTTCTGTTGCTTTATTTAACTAATTATTTTCTTTTTTAAAATCCCCAAAAAGCAAATATTGTTTTTTGCGTTGATTCATATTTTGCTATTTTCCAAAAATATTATTTTTTTGCTTATTTTTCTTTTATAAACAAAATATTTTTGATATTTTTATTTTTTAATGTCTCTAGATAGCTAAAAATAAGTTTATCTTTGTTTATTGTTAGCAAATATTTTTGCTGTTTTTCATACACCCCAAGCAAATAAAACACAAATATTTTTTTTCGTTTAATTAATATTGAGATCAAATTATTTATATTTTTTCTTATATTTTTTTCTTTTTTCTCTGTTTTAATAAATTTTTAAAAACAACTCAATTACTTTTAAGGGGCTTAAATTTTTTTTTCTTAATTATACATTTTTTTTTAATTTTTTGATAATAAAAAAATGTTTTTCTTCTTTAGATTACAAAACTTAATTTATCTTTTTTCATGATTTTCAAACTCATAGAACTTGGAAGAACTTCGTACTAATTTATTGTTTGTGTGTTTAATTAAAAAATCAAGGCAACAGAGTAACAACAAAATTGTACTACAAAATTAATATTTTAATATAAAAAAATTCAACAAATTTAATTAATTTAAGGCTAAAATTTAAAACTATAGGAAACCAAAAAATTTTTCTAAAAAACAAATTGGAATTTTTTGTTAAAAAAGGGCGGGGGAAAAAAGAAAATACACTTGGAGGCGGCGGGCGGTTGGTGATTTATGTGATATAAGCAAGGCTTTGGAAGTCTTTTTTTTAAAAGGACTTAAGGCTCAGTCTCACTTTCTCTCTCTCTCTCTCATACTCTTTCACTGATTTTCTCTTAATAGGTGTTGTTTCTAGGCAGGATATTTTCTTTAGAAAGTTGGAACTTTGCACAACAAGTCTTTGGACCTAACAGACGTTCTTAAAGGAGAAAAAAACAGACCTCATCATCTTAAAGGGTCTTAAAGGAAGGCGTTGAACGTTTTATCCTTTGAATGAATTTCCCTAAACGAAGAGCAGCAACTACTCCAACGAAGCTAGCGCGCCAGCACTGAAAGATTCAATATCTTTTAGCTTCGAGCATAAGAAAACTTATGCAGGCTGCTTAATTAGTTAAACATTCTTCAAGGTCAACCCATTTCTGCATAAGAATCATTAACACAATTCATGCTTAAAGTACTGCAAGAATAATCCAAAGGTTGTACACCATCATCTTCCACCAAATCCAAACAATCCATGGCTTCATTTTCATTCATTTCTTCATCTTCTTCATCATCGGGTATGGAAACATCGACGGGTATGTACATATGAAAAGGTTTTTGTTCTTTTAACCAGGGTGATAGGAAAATATGTTCAATGGGTACACGATCACTGATATTTTTTCTTAAAAGAGCCAGTAAAAGCCAACGGGCCGAACGTGATAAATGTCCCGGCAATTGTACAAAACATTGTCTTATTATGGTAATAAGATTGCTATTGCCTTTTTCGAAGAAGGGATATTGTCCCACCAACATAGTATACAGGATCACACCTAAAGCCCACATATCAGCAGGTTTGCCTTTGTAGGTGGGTTCTGGACATAGAAGCTCAGGAGCGGTATAAAGAGGGCAGCCAATTTTTTCACTAAGAGTATCATCCTCTGGATTGTCGAGAATCATGGAACCTTCTAGAGATTCGTATTGGAGTTTGGTTCTGTAAAAGAGAAGGAGAGAAAATTTGTAAAAACGTTAAGAGTTAAATAAATACATAAATAAATGAATATACAGTGTCGGACATAACTAAAGCGGACATAAGTAGCACTTGTTACAATATAGGTGAACTAAAATGGGAAAATCGTTTTGATTTCAATTATTTTTGTTAATTTATGAACACTAGACACCAAATTCTCTAAAACGTAACTTAGAGAATTCAATTTCTTTATTTAAACTAAAAAATTTCAATAAATTTTCATGTTTTCAAGTTATGAAACTTGCATTTAAGATCTAATTTTTTAAAACTTTTACACATCTGCGTGGCATAGACACTTAAATTTGAAAAACCTCTTCAAAAATTTCATTCCTGGCTATTTTTCCTAATTGGGAAATTTCGTCCTTAGTTTTATAATCATGTGCGTATTATTTCGCGATCTATAATTCCACATATGATTCCAAATATATTTTCTGTAATATTTACACAAAATAATTGTCTCGACTACTTCAAAATGGTAATTTTTTTGGTCATAAGCCACAATTAGATGGATTTTTAGTGGCCTTTGTTAAATTGATACCTCCACTTAGCTGGCATTTTCTCTTCGTATGTGGAAGAAAATCTTTTATGGCATGGTTAGATATAAAACATTTCATTATCCTATTTATTTCATAAATTAGTCCGATATAATAACCGGCAAAACGATCACAGACGAAAAAATATCTCCCCGTGTTTGTCAATAGCTTTTGGAATACCGTATTTTCGTTTAGTTAATCTATTACACTGGTCAACACAATCCTTGTTTCCTTTATTATATTTTCCTGTTATTGGATATTTCTATGACCCTGACTATGAAAACATACTGGGAGGTTGCTAACAGCTTTACTTTTTTATTATTTTGACAAAAAAATAATACATAGATTAACAAAATTTCTATCGAACACTATCAAATGATCTTTTATAAGATTTCCCCGAATGAACGACTTTAGGTAGATTTCGTTACAAACTCCAGCAGTAGTCTGTCATCATATGTGAGTCCCACCTTCCCTGATAACGCTCTTCCATTGTCCGAAGATCCTGATGAAATCTTTCACCCCGCTTCTCAGTAAAATCACCCAGATTTTGTGGAAATCGGTCTAAATGCGAGTGTAGGAAGTGAACTTTTATGCTCAAGTTGCGCAAGTTCGATAGCAAGCACTCAACAAACTCTACATGGTTGTGAGATTTCTTTTTGCCTAGGAAATTACTTATATCGAAAGCAAAAGAATTCCAAACTTAGTCATTAAATTGAATAAACTAAGATCTTTCACGAGTTGCCTAATCTGTGGCCCATCGAAAATATTAGCTTTCAATTTTCCTGTACTTAATCCTGGAAGCTTGAGTGAAACAAAATTGAAACGTTCGCCACTTTTGTGTCGGTCTCGGCTAACTAAAGGCATGTTTATAATATTTTTTGTACCACCGCACTGGCCAAACTTTTTGTGACCAAGTTAATTATTTTCAGATCAACACAAATACCCAGTTGTGGTCTTAAAACATTTGCGTATTCTTCTTTTAAAGTTCTGATTACGCAATTTTAATTTAAACCTTGTTCAGACTGGCGCAAAATTAAGAAATTTCATGCAGAAATTACGAATGAAATCTAGAGTGTTCATACTGGCTAGATGACATTTGATGTAATTTCGTGAACAGCTGATACTTATTGTTTATATTTTAAATTTAAAGTATTAAATTAAAGTATTTTGAAATGGAAACAAATAAGAAACAATTACTTACTAAATTGGAAATTATTAATTTGCAAAAATTAAAAATGTAAAAAGTATAGGTTTCATTTTGCAAAATCACTTTAATAATTAATTTTAAGATTTGTGTTTAAATTTAAAATCAGTTGTGAATTGTTTTTTTTTTCTTCTCACGGTTGAAACATGCAGTCAAGTATGTACTGTATTTTTTCCAACCATGTACAGAGTTGCACGGAAATGGGCACGTAATTTCAATGTAATTTCGCCGAAATTACACAAAATTATGTAATTTCGCAAGTGTCAAAATGTATGGGAAATTACGTAATTTCAACTTGATTTCGGCCGAAATCACGAAAGTACTTAATTTCGCTTCGGTCTGAATGCTCTATTAATGTCATGATGACGCTTAGTTTTTACAAAGTCCGATATAGGTTTTCGATATTTTTCAAATATATATTCAACACAAATATAGCAAAAACAACATCTTCTTGAGGAAGCCATATCGAAAACAATAAAATATATTTTAGTGTCCATTAAAAAAACGAAAATCTAAGTAAAAAAAAAAAAAAAATGTAAGTAAAAATATAATAAATGAGGCACAACAGGACCAATAAGACCCAAGAGATCTGTATAATTTACATTTAGAGCTGCCCATCTAATCTAAATGAGGCTAGCTAGCTATAAATAAACAAAAGCTGTTATTTGAAAATTGTTGCTGTATTTAAAAAATACGCGTCAATTTGAGATAGAAACACAAAAACAAAATCGCAGGATCAATTTTTTTTTGTTTTGTTGACCAGTGTTATAGTAAATCCATAAAAACTTTTCCAATTAAGCTTCAAGGGTGAAAAATACGGTTTTCCATTGAACCATAGTGTAGTTACGTCCACTAGAAGGAAAAGGACAGTGTATATTGTGGTACTGAGAAACAATTACGTAGTTTGTTATGGTTTGGAGTCCTTATATCGATACAATTTATAAACTAAACATAATGAAATGTTTTATATCTAACCATGCCCTAAAGGATGCAATTCTTCAACCTACAGAAGAAAAAATGCCAGTTTAGTAGAGGTATCAACCTAGCAACGGCCACTAAAAACCCATCTAATTGTCGTAAAAAGTGGGTTATGACCAAAAAAAATTACCATTTTGTAGTAGTCGAGACAATTACTTGGAAGAAATTTCCCACTTAGTAGAAATGCCCAGGAATGAAATTTCTGTGGGGGTTTTTCAAATTTAAGTATCGCTATGCCACGCAGATGTGCTAAGTTAAAAAAAAAAAAATAGATCTTAAGTACAAAATATTAATGAAGTTACCATTTCATAAATGGAAAATGCGATTTAGTTTTGTCCCGCATGAAAATTTTTAGTTTAAAAATTTTTTAGTTTAAATAAAGAAACTGAATTCTTTCAGTTTTGTTTTAGAGAATTTGGGGTATAGTGTTAATAAATTAGCAAAGAGAATTGAAATCAAAAGATTGTTCCATTTTTATTCATCTATATAAATAATAATAAGTGCTATTCCGTGCTTTAGTTATAAGCAATTTTTGTATGAGAGTAAATTTTTATATAAAAAGAAAATGTAAATATTTTTTTTTTTTTATATAGGTATAAGATATGTTAATATTTTTATAATTTAAAAGAAATTAAGAGATAAAGTTGGGTTTTTTATAAGGAAAATTAAAATAGCAATATTAACTGAGCTAGAAATTATGTCCTTAAGACATTTATATAACAAAATGTAAAAGGTCAATGAACAAAAATTTCTAAAATTTCCTAAAAATTTTAAGTTTAAAGGAAAACATATTTTTTCAGAAGAAATTTACAAGAAACTTCAAAAAAGTACATAATTAAGTCGATTTTTACTATCTAATGAATTTGAGCTCATAGTTCTTAGAGCAAAATTTTCAAAATTTCTAATTTTTCTGGACATTTTTTCAAAATATTTAATTTTTAAAAAGATTTTCAAAGAAACTAAAGAAAATTACTTGATTAAGCCAAAATATACCTTTCAATCATAAAACCATCAAAGGTCATGTATGCTACATATCTAGGAAAATATTGAATTATTTTGCAATTTCGCTTAGATTTTAAAGACTTCGAAGAAATTTATTTATTAGTTTATAGTTTTTTGTTGAACTTTATAGTTTTTTAGAAATTTTACAATTTTTGTACAAAATAATAATAAACCTCTAATGAAAATTTCTGAATATTTAACATTTTTCAAAATATTTTGTATTTTTCTCATGATTTTTCAAGAAACTCATGAAAACTATAAAATTAATCTTCCAATTTTGTAAAGGTCAAAGGTCATAGAACAAATTTATGAAAACTTTTTGTTATATTTTGTATATTTTTTAAAAATATTTTATATTTAATAAAACTACAAAATTAATCCTTTATCGACCTCAGACAGATTTCTGTATTTTTTGTCTTTTTTGTTATTTTACAGAATTATTTTTAAATTATTTGCTAAAAACTAAAAATAAACTAATTATTTTCAGGACAAAGGTTATAGAACTAAATTATATTTTGTATTTTTGCTTGAACTTTGAAAACTATTAAGCAAATTATTCACATTGAAATTAATTCTAACATGATTTAAAGATTTAAATTTCTGGCAATTCTTTGTTATTTTTGTTAGATTCTGTTGAATTTTTATTAAATTATTGGTTTAAAACTGAAATAAACAAATTTTTTTAAATTTCTAATAAAATTTAGAAAATTTGTCCAATTATTTTGTATAGAATTTGAAAAATATTAAGGAAATTATTTCTTTACATTGAAATTTACACTCTAATGTAAATAAGTTCAAAGGTTATAGAAGAAAATGTTTAAAATTTTTAATAAATCTTAGACAAATTATCAAAATACTTTATATTTTTAAAATATTTGAAAGAATTTTAAAAAGAAATATTAATGTTAAAAAGAAAATATTCCCCAATGTCAGAGGTCATAGAACAAAATTTATAATTTTATTAGAAAATATTTAAATATTTAAAGATTATGGGGAAAATAACCCTTTAATCATTTTAAGGTCATAGGTTATAGAACAAAATTTTTAAAATTTATGATTTTATTTGAAAATGTTTAATGTTTTCTTTGAATGTTTTATAAAAATTATTAAATTAGGTTGAAAATAAAACTTTAATAATGTTAATGTCAAAAGTTAAAAAGAACAATAATTTTAAAATTTCAAATATTGCTTGAAAATTTTTCAATATATTTTTCAATTATTAAAAAATTTTAAAGAATTGCAAAAAAAAAAAAATAAAACTTAAATTTTTCCTTAAAAGTATGTGAAATATTTTAGCAATTTAATAAAAATCATTGTAATAAATAAAATTCTTATTTTGAAAAATTTAAACAAATTTTTAACCATTTTTTTTCCTAAAATTTTTATATTTTAAAAAAAATTTAAGCTTATAACAAAATTCTGAGTTAAGAGAATTACAAAATATTACTCTCAATTAAAAGAGAGGGAGTTTTTTAATTCTTGACTTTTTTTGTATTCTTGTTCATATAACTTGACCTCAATTGTTTTACTAGTTTTTTTTAACTGCATTCAGACTGACAAGCAGCTTAACAATTGTTTATTATTATTATTTTTTTTTTCTTCAATTTTAAGTTCTAATACCTCTACACAACTAAAAAAATGTGTTTAAAAAGCATAAAAGCTTAAAAAATTACTAACGCCCATACATACAATCAAGCAACAAACATGTTGTAATAAATTCATTGCCAGCAAGATCAATTTGCTTTTGAAAAAAAAAAAAATAAATTAAATGCTAAATATAATGAAGATTATTAAACTACATAAACATTCATACTCATATAACAATTTTTGAAACAGCAACACCCAAATAAAAAAAAAAAAACAATTTCAACAAGTATTACAAAAATACATATATAAATAAATAAAAAAAAAACAACACAATATGAAACCTCGAACTGACCCTGATATCAATACAACACACGAATACAAAAAAAAAAAAAAAAAGAAACAAAAAAAAAATAAAAATAAAAAAAATAAATAAACAATGAAGAAGAGCATTAACAACACAACTCCCTGAACTAAAACCAAAACAGTAAATTTTTTGTATGATGAGAAAAAAAAGAGCTTAAGAGATGTTAAGAAAAAGAAGCAGCAATACAAATTATTTTAGTAATAATAATGATAAAACACAATTACAATGAATGACCTCGCAGATTTTTTAATTTTCATAAGTTATACCTAATACGAATTTTTTTTTATTTAACAAAATCACCATGAATGAGGCAAGACCTAGCTACAATATGACAGACAAGTAGTATGTAGTAATATAGATAGTATTTGTATGTAGTAAATAAATTACTAAAAAATAAAAAATACAATAAATTAAGATTTCTTATTAAGAGAGAACGAATTAAGAGCAAGAGCGAGAGGGAATGTAGGGAGTAAAAAAAGTAAATAAACTATAAAACACACCATTTTTGCAATGGGGAATAAATTAAAGAAAATTTAAAAACGAAAATGTTTAAAATTTGCAGGAAAACTTTCAAATTTAATAAAAAATTATTAAAAAATAGAAATAAATTTGGTATAAAGTGATAAAAAAAAATGTACGTTAATAATTTTATAAAGTCTTAAAAAGAAAATCTTTGTTGGGAAATAAAAAAAAATTAATTTATATTATATTAATAAAAAATCAATAAAAAAGGAAAATTATTATTATTATTTTTTTTTTTTTTTTTTTGATAAAAATTTAGTATTAAAACAGAAAAATTTTAAATTTTTAAAAAATAATAAAATTTGTTAAAATAGAAAAAATTAATAAACACAATTCATATAATTTAAAAATAATTTTCTTTAGTAACAAAATAAGTATTTAAAATTTCTAATTATAAATAAAATAATATTTTTTAAAAATCAGAAAAAAAATGGTTTGGGTTCATAAAATAATTTAATTTTTTAGATATTTAAACCGGAATTGGGAATATTACGTTTTTCCCAGCTAAATTATTTTGAAGGGAAAACAATGTATTAAAATTTTATTTTATTTTCCTTTTTATTTAATAAAGAATTCATAAATTTATTCTTGCAAATAATTGTGAAATAATTATTATAAATAGAAATAAATAGAAATAAATAATTGTGAAATAATTATCATAAATAGAAATAAACAGAACCATTCTTTAGAACTTTTAAAAAAGACAATAAAAGTATTTCACAATTTTAGAAATTATTCTTGAAGGGAGAAAAAAAATATTTCACAATTTAGAAATTGTTTTAAAAGAAAAAGTATAAGAAAATTTTAAAATATTATATTTACATATTAAATATTTCCTTAAAAAAGAAATTCTACAATTTTTTGCATTATTAAAAAAATTAGGATTTAGAAAATAAATTTTTAAATTTAGGAAATATTTAATAAAAAAACTGTATATATAATGTAGAAAAAATATATATCGTAAAATAAAACAAAATATTAAAAAATTTTAAAATAAAATTAATTTAAAAAGTATAAAAAATATTTTCAAAATAAAAAAGAAAAAATTTAATTAAGGAAATATTACATGAAAAAATTATTTTAAAATTAAAAAATATTTTAAAATTAAAAATATAGAATTTAAAAAAGTTAAAAACAAGCAATGGATTTCATAATAAAAAAAAATTAATTTCAAATTTATCAAATAGAAAAAATTATTTGTAAATTAAATAAAAACAAAAATTAAATTTTTAAATTTAAGAAATAGAAAATAGAAAAATTTAAAACATTTAAGAAATTAAAAAAAAATATATATTTTAAATTATAAAAAAAAAACAAAAATAATTTTTAATTTAGGAAACTTTTGTAAAATTAAAATAATATAAAATAAACTAAAATAACATAAAATAAAAAAATTTTAAATTATACGATATATATATAATTTTAATTATTTTTCATATATGTATATATATATATATATATATATATATATATATATATATATATATATATATATAATTTTTTATAAATTCTTTTACGGCAAAATAAAGTAAAAATTGAAAAAATAGGATATTAAAAAAAATATTTAACTAAAAATATTTAAAAATACAAATTTTTTATAACTCTTATGGTTAACATTTCTTAAAAGAAAATAAATAAATAAAAAATAAAATTAAAAAATATATTTTTAAATAATTTAAAAATGTAACAATTTTCTAAATTTTTCTTTTAAAAAAGTTAAAATTTTTAAAAATAATTTTGATTTTATTAAAATCTAAAATTTTATGTTTTCAACAAAATTCATAATTTTTTAAAATTTGTGAACATTTTTCTTGAAGAAAAAAAATTTTTAATTTCGTTTTTTTTTTAATTTTTATTATTTTTTCAATTTTTGGTTTGTTTGTGTTTTTTTTAATTATTTTTGAAAAAAATATTTTGATTTCATTAAAAACTAAAACTTTATGTTTTTAAAAATATTTCATAATTTTATGAAATTTGTAAATATTTTCTTGAAGTAAAATTTTTTAATTTTATTTGTTTTTTTAATTATTTTAAATTTAATTTAATTTATTTTTTATTTATTTTTAATTTAATTTATTTTTATATTTTTTATTTTAAGTAATTTTTCCTATTACTTGTTCTTTTCTCTTGGAAATGGTGTTTTTTTTTTCTACATAATATAAATTTACCTTAAAAAATAAATTTACTAATTCATTTGGCATTTATATTTAATAAACATAAATGTTTTCCTCTCATTGCATTAATTTATTTTAAACAAACAAATATATTCGAAATAAAATTTTCTTTATTTAAAAATTTTTTTCAGGGTCATAGGCAATATGTTCAATGACCTTTAAAATTCTTTTAAAATAATGATCATAACGATCAGATTAAATAAAAAAGCAACAAACAAATATTAAAATTTAATGCTTAAACCCAACAATTTATAATTTTTTAAGTACTCGAAAAAATAAAGTTACAAAATAAACTTCATATCAAAAATTATATTAAAATGACCTCGTTTACCCCCACCACCACACAACAGTGCCAGACAACAACCAATATGTCACCTTTTACAAAATTTTGTATTTACAAATAAATTGAAAAAAAAAAAGAGAGGAATTACGAAAATATCAAAAAAAAAAAAAAAATCCCAAAATATATATTTTGGCATTTTGTTAATTTAATAATTTGTTCTCCATTTACTGAATTCAATAACACTATATCTTATTTTAATAATCAAGTTATGGAAAAGTTGTAGAGGAGGACGATCTAAGCTTGCAGAAAAATTATCTTGTAGTAACCCTGTGATAACACGAGATAAGCTACAGGGTGTCAAAATTAACATGTAAAAGTTAAAAAAAAAAATCGTTACCTACAAATCAAGTCCGATTTCAAAGATTTTTATATTTCTGCAAAAGTGCTTGGCGAGATAAAGGAAAAGCATGCTCACTGACTAAGTTATCTCTTCCAGTTAAAAAGATATTTATGCTTAAATTTTGAGTTTTCGATATTTTGCCTCGACTTTATTTAGTTTTTCGGGAATTAGTCCTGAGATATATGGAGGATTTTTTTTTAAATATTCTGTAATTTCTAACACATTTCCAAATAATATGTCAAAAAAAAAAAAAAACGTTTGGATTATTTCATTTCATCTAGCTGTGAAAAATATTCCAAGTCTGAAATCAGTTTTAAAAATGGCTGGCTATTTTTTTTTTACAAAATTACAATTCTTTTTTACAATTCTTTCACTTTTTTCTCAAAGTTTTGTTAATAAAAACTTTTCTCTTTACATATTTCAAGAGACAAGGCTTCATAAATGGTTAATAAAGAAGTCCTAAATTGGTTTAGACCTGCACTCTACATCCAGCATTGGTGAAAAATGGTGAATTTTAGAAAAAAAATCATGTTTATCGATTAATAAAAAAATACAATTCAGGACTTTCCCGAAAAACTAAAAAAGGCCGAGGTAAAAAAAAAATCAAAATCTCAAAATTCAAGCATAAATATAATTTTAACTGTAATAGATAAATTAGTCAGCAAGCAAATGTTTTCTTTATCTCGCCCAGCACTTTGCAGAAATACTAATAGTAATGGACTGATTGAGTTCATTTCTTCAGTACAAAAATCCTGAAACCAAATCCGAATTTTCTGTGAAAGGGGTTTCAACAAGATGAAAAACCAAATTATTTTGCCTATTGTTATTGTATTGTTAAATAAATAAAAAAAATATTTCCAAATAATTCGGTTATTTTTAGACCGATTTGGTTGATTCCAAGAACCGAAATTTTAGAAAAATATTTATGACTCTATATAAGAAGGAAGACCATAGCTTGTACAGAAGGTTCAAAAAGTCTAAAGATGCGTTTTTACCGATATTTCAAATATTAATGGACCGATTTCTTCCGCAAAAAAAAATATTTCGAATATTCTGTGCAAGAACGAAGTCGCTATCTTATATAGGGGCTTAGAAAAATCGAAAACAAAAACGTTTTTTTGAGGTATCTTCGGTTTTTTGTCGATATCTCGGCTATTTATGGAGTAATTTTTCTCATTTTTGTTAGCGTTCATCTAAAGGGAATTATCTGCAAATTGATGTATAAAACACACTATATATCCGATATTTGGGAGCTTTCTAAAAACTGATTTCAACAGATAGACGAACATCGTTATATCAACTTCTCTATCGAACGAATCAAGTATTAATTTTGTAAAATTACACTGATTCACTGGTGATGTAATGGAAGAAAATCTACCAGCTGTTATCTATTTAAATTGGGGAAATCCACAATGCATTACGGAGTTATAAAACAAAATATTGTACCTCTATTATCTAAGGAAGCAGAACTAGTAGCTTTAACTGAAGCAGATCAGCAAAAACTGCATGGATAATTAAACGATTTTGGAATTGAATCTACACCTAAAATATTTGTTAATAATCAAAGTACTTTAAAAATTCTTAATTCCGAAAGAATTAATTCAAGATCTCAGCATATAGATGTTAAATATTTTTATGCAAGAGATCTTTAAAAAGTGGCATTATTGTATATGAATTTCTTCCAACTGATGAAATGATTTCAGATATGTTTACTAAACCATTATCAATAATTAAGTTTTCAAAATTTAAAAATTGTTTAGGATAAAATAAATTAACAAAATTATGTTATTGAGAAGAGGCGTTCATTTAATAATTTTTTTCTTCATTTACTGTAATCAATAACAATTTATATTTTATTTTAATAATCAAATTTTATAAATTTTAAATGTCATCAATTCTATTTTGTTGAATAAAATTTATTCAATCCAAATAAATTTTTATAGTAAAATGACATATTGTTTAATTATTTATGAATATAACGTGCGAGTTTTAAGTTAAAGATTAATTTATATATAAAAAAAAAATAATAATAATAAAATTTATTGCTTCATAAAAATATAATAATAGGAATAAAATATAAAACCAGAATTACTTAAAAAATTAATAATAAAAAGCGGAAATTTTTAAGTTCAAACAAATTTCCAAAAAATCCGCTTGAACCGTATACTTTTTTTTAAATTTCTAAAAGTAATTCCTTTAAAAAATTCTTAGTAATTTAGGATTTAATTAAAATGTCTCAGGCCTTTTTTACATTAATAAAAATTATAACAAATTACTTTAAAATTGTTAAAAAAAAACCTCTTAGTTACAAAAAGTTATAAATATTACCCCATAAATATAAAATTCTCTTACAAAAAGCCTGTATTTTAAAATTACTTAATTTTTTTTAACTTTATTCTCTTTTCAGAGGCTCTTTACAAAGCAAAGAGTCTACTTTTTTATGTAAATAATTACAGCTCTTTTGAGTATGAACTCATTTGTTGCTCTTTATATTAATGTAAAGTTTACATTGTAAATGCAACAAGCTGTTGTCAATACAAAACTGCAATTTTGCAGCCGTTTGTTGATTTAAAAAAATATTAATTTTCTTAAGAATCAAGTTTTTTCACATGTGTTTTGTAAGAGAGAGAGAGAGAGAGAGATAAAGTAATAAATTTGTGGGTGCTATACAATTTTTTGAATGTGTTAATTTTTTTTTTCAATTTTATTTATTTTGTAATTGTTGGCCCTCAAGCATTTTGTTAAAGTAGTGTTAGTTAGTATCTATGACGGTAGTGCTGCTGCGGTTAAGTATTGGTGGTGGTTGTTTGTATAGTATAATGGTTGTTGGTTGGCGTAAATTTGTTTTAAGTATTTCATAGTATTGATTTCAAAATTATTTGGTTTGAAAATATACGTTCAATGTTATTTGCAAATGTTGCCATAACAACAAGCAAATGTTTCTTTAAATAAAAATTTTGAAAACAAAAAAACTAGACACGAAAAAATTAATAGGGAAATTAATAGGAAAATTATGGAAAATTTAGACAATAAAATTTATTTTAAAGAAAGAACGATAATTTAAAAATTACTTTAATTTTGTTAAATAAAAAAATTATAAAAATGTACCTATATTCTTTTTAATTTAAAAAATTTATTTTATTTCTTTTTTAATTCATGATTTTTTTTAATTTAAATAATTTCATTTATTTTTTATTATTTATTTATTTAAAAAATTTATTTTTTTAATTTAAAAAACTTGTTTTTTTAATTAAATTTTATGATTTTTTTTTTATTATTTTTTAATTTTTGTAATTAAAAAATTTATGATTTTTTATTTAAAAATTTATGTTTTTTATTTTAAAAATTTATGATTTTTTATTTTTTAATGTAGAAAAAATGTACTTTTGAAATAAAAAACTTTTTAAAATAAAAAATTATAAAAATGTTTTATTTTTTATTTAAAATTTGTGATTTCTTTTTAATTTAAAAATTTTTTGTTATTATTATTTTTTAAAGATAAAAAAAATTTGGAATTTAAAAATTATAAAAATGTTTAAATTTAAAATTTGTGGAAATTGGAAATTTGTTTTTTTCTTCATTAATTTTTTTAATAATTAATGATTTTTTTTATTTATTTTTTTGTTTTTTTTTAATTTAGTTATAAAAATGTCAAAATTTTTGATTTTTTATTTAAAAATGTATGATTTTTTTATTTAAAAAATTAATTATTATTTTTTATTTAAAAACATTTTTTTCAAATTTTCTGTTTTTTTTTTTTCTTAATATAAAAATTTACGCTTTTTTATTTAAAATATTTTTATTTATTTTATACCTATTTTTTTAATTATTGAATTTTAAAAAAATGTTTTTTTTTTACTTTAAAATTTGTGTATTTTTTAATTAATAAAATTAATATTTTCCTTCTAATTTGCGATTCTTTTTTATTAAAAAAATTTTTTTTTAAATTTTTAATTTAATTTATGATTTTTTTTTTAATAAAAGAGTTATCTTCATATAGAAGTTTATTATTTCTGATTTTTTTTTTTTTTTTTTTTAATTTAAACAATTTTATTCATACATTTTTCCTTTAATTTTTAATATTTTCTTTTAATTTTCTTAAATTCCTTTTTTTCCATTCAATTCCTTTAAAATTCCCTTTAATTCCTTTAAAAACCACCTTCAATTTCTTTCAGTTAGTTCATAATTCTCTTCAAATTTTTATTTTTATAAAATTCACCTTTTTCTCCCTTTAAATTTCTCTCAGTGTGTTTTTTGGGCTTCATTATTTTACTTGTTGAAATTATTGTTGCTTTGGTTACTATTATTGTTATTGTTTTTTTACTTTTTGTAGTTTTGCTTTTTGAGGTTTTTCTGCAACTCAATGTTTGTGTGTTAATGGCAACGAGTTTATTTACAAATATATATATATATATATTTCATTGTGATTGCAATTCTTGTTGTTGTTTCTAATTTTTGCTATTATATTGTAATATATGTATGTATCAGAGTATCCAAAACCAAAACCCGAAAACCGGTTTCCGGTTTACAAACGCTGTGGGTTTCGGTTTTTCTTCTAATTTTCCTTTTTTTCGAAATCAGTGCATTTTCTTTTTAACTTTTTATGTAATTTTACTCATAAGAAGAGTTTAAAATAGAAAAATTACATGGCTAAAAATATGAAGTTTCAAGTAACTTGTTTAATGCAATAAAAAATAACAAATAGCTTATTTAACTTGAACTATTCTCTTTATATAGTTGAAGTAAATTGAACTATTCAGTGCGCACAAAAAATTTTAGACGTTTAAATTTTTTGCTTTATAACGTTTGTTGTAAGTAAGTATGTGTTTGTATATGTATTACACATTAAAAACTAAATATATTTATCATTACTAATTATGAATTGCCTCAAACTCCGATCAGTTAAAATGTATTGGGCCTTATTTAACAAATATTTAAAGAATACTGAAAACTTAAAAGTACACTCATTGCAGCAAAAAAGTTGCCGATTACACAGTAAGTTTTGCAGAAAAGCTTCTAGTTTTATTAAAACCAATAAGAAATTATTTAAAATTGAAAACTTTCTTTCATAAAAGAACGTATTAATGATTCTATGGGTATAATTTTTATAACCAGAATTTTATGCACTAGTTTTTTCGTGCTCACTTATAAATATTTCAATCATAAAATATACTTTATTTTGGAAAGCCATATTTTTAATACCAAGATTAGGAATAAAATATTAAAGAAAGTTTATTAAATAAAATAGATCAAATAAATAAGAACCATTTCAAATTAAAAAAAAAAAATAATAATAATAATAATTATAATTTCTCTAGTTATAACGTGAATAAAAAACTTTAATTTTTTATTTGAAATTTATTACATCAAAATTTATTATTTTTGCAGAATAAAATTTGTGTTTACGTATAAATTTAGGCTTAAAAAAAAAATAATTTTTTGTTAAAAAATTTAAGACCGAAAACCGGGTTTTCAAGATTCTAAAACCGGGCAATCGGTTTTTCTAAAATGAGATTTTTCGTTTCGTTTTCGGATTTATTAAAAAAGACGGTTTTTTTGTCAGTATTTTTTATTACTTAGCAGGGCTGTCAGATGCGTCGATTTTTCGTCAAAAAAAAAAAAATTGCTTCTGGAGACTAAAATATTCCGTTTGGCGATATGGCGAATGTTTTGGCGATTTATTTGACTAATTTTAAATATTTTATAAAAAGGTATTTGTGGAGAAATACGATTACGCTCAAAAATTCGACAAAGCAAAAACATGTCATGACAGTGGAAACACTTAGGTGTTTGGCTCAAAACTGATTGCTTTCAACTCAGTGAAAATTTGGTATAAAAGAACAAATGTTGTTATACAATGTTAAAATTATTATTATTATTATTACTTTAATAAATGTCAATAAATTTTTAAAGTTGTTACTCTAAAATGGAGATATATGCATGTGTGTGAAAAATGCATTTGAGATTATACTTCAATATTACATTTTGTTGAAGCTGAATTTACATATATAAATTATGCGAAATTTGAATTACTAAAAATTATAGGACACTAAAGCTTTTTTGTTCATTTTTTATTTTTTCTTTAAAAAAAAAAAATAAAATTTAAATTTGGCGATTTCTGATTAGCAAGTTGGCGACAGAGGCTCACAAAAATCTGACAACCCTGTTACTTAGTAAATTTTGCTAAAAAAGAGAATTTGATTAAAGAGAGTGAGAGAGTGGTGTAAAATATTTTGCTTGATGGTTTGCATGTGTGTTTTATAGCATTATTTTTTATGCTATTTTTTGAGTACAGTATGTGAATTGGAGTTACCAGAGGGTAGAAAAGGTTACCAGATGTATTTTGAAAATGATTAAGGGGGAAAATTACAAGGGGAATTAAGTAAATATTGATATTTTGATAAAGTTAAGAAAAATTGATATATATAAAAAAATTAATTAGAAAAATTGAGAAAGGTAATAAAAATATAAGAAAATTAACAAAGAAAATGTAGATTAAAACTTGATGAATTTAAAGAAAATTTATAGATATTGAAGAAAATAAAAAAAAATATTTAGAAAGTTAATAAAAATTAAAGCAAATGAATGAAAATTTAAGAAAATGAGTAAAAATTTTCTGAAATGAATAAAAATTAAAGAAAATTAATACAAATTTTTAAAAAATTAATAAAATTTTTCGAGAAAATAAATAAAAATTAAAGAAAATGAATAAAAAAAATTCTGAAATTAATAAAAATTAATACAATTTATTAAAAATTTTAGAAAATTAATAAATAGAAAATTAATGAATAGAAATTAAAGAAAAATATATATATCTTTTGAATTAATTAAAAATTTCAGAAAACTAATATTTATAATATTAAATAAGGTTTTTTAAAAGTAAAATATGAGGACAAATTTCCTACATTTCATATCAAATAAAAAAATGTAAATTAAATATTTTCTTTTTAGTTTAATAGATTGTACGAAAAACGGCATATTTAAATTCATAAAATTATAAAAAAATATTTTTAAAATTTATCGTTTAAAAATTTTCTTTAACTCAAATAACTCTAATCCAGGGTAGTGAGTTATAAAAGTTTAAGACAACTTTTAAAAACAATTTGAAAGATATTTCTTTTAAGAAATTTTTAGTAAGAAAATAAAAATTTTAAGCTTTCAACTTACCTAGCTTCATCCACAAAAAAGAATCTCTTCAATTTCAAATCCCTCAAAATTATGCCATTACGATGACACACCAACACAGTTTCACATATTTGATGGAATAACATTCTAGCCTCTGGTTCCATTAAGCGATGTTTATCCCTTAGGTAAGTATGTAAATCTTCAAATACTCCCACCGTGGTATCACAAGCTGTTACTGGTTGTGGTGCCTCCAATATAACATAAGTTCGCTGTTTATTTAAAGCTACTATATCCCGAACACCCCGGATCAATTGATGTCCATATATAGAACTGCGACATTGTTCAGGTTCTTGTTGTAATTTAAAATAAGCCTGTTGGACTTTGTGTAAAGGTTCATTAATAACTTTACATAGGAACTGTTCTCCCGTATAGAAATCGGTACATTTTAAATTCGACATATTCATATCGACTAGATGGCGATAACAGGAAGGAGCTTTGGCAAAAGCAGCAGCGGGTATATGTTTAGGTTTGGCACATATTAGATAACGATCTTTCACAACATTCATGGCTGAATCTAGAGAAGAATCCAAACGTAAAGATTGTAATTCAAAAGCACCTCCAGGAGTAGCTAATTTTTGTCGTAAAGACTGCAGCATAACAGCATCTAGGAAATTTTTCTTGGGCGTAGATAAACTAGAGGCAGAAGAAGAGGAGGGAGTAGAGGGTGGTGAGTAGACACTAGTAGAAGTTGGTGAGCTGGTGCCATGGGTATTGTTGACATCGTTGGTAATAATGCTAGGAGAACCCGGTTGAAAGTAATTGATTTTAATGGCGGGGGTATTAGGATGATTTAAAGACGTGGCAGGTGCTGCAGAACTGCTGCTAATGCTGTTGGTGGTGGCGGAGGCTGCTACTAAAGGCGAGGAGGCAGTTGTGGTATTAATATCCATTTTGTTTTTGTTAATTTTTCTTTTAATTTTTTATAGTGTTTTTAACACTGTAAATTTAATTATCACTATGTTTTCTTAATGATTTTTTTAAAACACTTGGTTTTTTCTAATTCTCTATGCTCTTTATTTACTTGTTTTTATGCGCACTTTGTTTTGTCATCAATTTTCTTAGTCATACGACCATTTGTTTTTATAATGAAGAGAATGAGCTCAAATTGTGCTCTTAATATTTTTATATTTCGTTATCTTTTTTTTAATATTTTATTAAATTAATTAAAATTTTTGAATTTTTTTCTTTTATTTTTTATAAAAATTTAAGCTGATGCAAGTTGTTTTCAAGCTTACGAAATCCGTAGGTTTTTCATTTTATTTAAAGCAAAACGATTTTTAAAACAAAATCTTAATGTGTTGTTGCTTTTTTATAATATAAAAAAGGTGAAGCAATATTATTTAAAATATTTTCTCAATGTTCTTTTAGATTTTTTATAAAAAAAATATTTTTTGTTGCAAATCTGTTAACGCTAAGCGTATTCGACGTCTTTAACGCTTGCTGGTAGAAAATCAACTGACGTATTCACATTTTAAAATAACAACAGGCAAACACAAACAATTATTTCAAAAAAAGCACACGCATTCACATACACAAACAAACACTATGCTTAAAACGCAAAACAAAGTTGCCACATCAAAAAATTTATCGAATCCACACAAAAAAAGGAGCATGTAAACAAAAACCCAGAGAACAGGTACAAATTAGTTATCTCTTTCTTTCTTATATAAAAATTAATGAACTCGTTAAGAATAACCTTAACCAAACAACTGAGATACTATTTCTTTCCTTCTCTCTTTACTAAAAGGTTAATTAAATAAAATAAATTCATATAAATAAGCTTAAAATAAAGAAAAGCGTTATTATTTTAAAAATATGAGTAAATTTTTGAATTTCAAAATTATACGTAATTATAATGAGTATTTTACTCTATTTTACTTTATTAAAAATTTTATAAATTTCGCTAAAAAAAATTAATTTTCTTGAAAATTCTTTAAAGATTTTTACTAAAATAAGAAAAATCTTTTTTTATTCTTAACCAAAACTCACCCCTAATTTCTTTTAATGGTAAATAAAGGGAATTTATATTTAAGGGAATTTCTTTTATGAAAATATCTTTAGTGTATTTAGATGAGAGTACAGTTGCGTTATTTTTTGTAGACAAACACAAAAAAAGAGGAATTCCTTCGTCCTGCTTTTGTATGAAAAATGCTTAAACACACGCATAATTTCTGTTGTTGCTTTTTCCACAACAAAATTTTAATATTTAAAAGCAGGTAGTTTAAATTACAACACAAAAAACAAAACTGCATTTTAAGACAGCTGCTGCAAGGTGATTCACAGGCCTTTTAAGAAAACGCAGAATACTAAGCAAAAAAAAAAAAAAAATCAAATAATAAAGCAAAAAGGGATTTTTTAAAATTTCGTTACATTGATTATTAAATTATTTACACTATTATATACAAAATTTATATATTTATTAACAAAGCATAAATAAAAAATTTTTAAAGTTTAAATTATTAAAAAAAAATATATTTTATTTGATTTTAATAAATATTTAAACAAATTTTTAATAAAATAGTTTTTAAATAAAAGAAATATTAAAGAAATTTATTACAAAATAAATTTTATTTTAATTCCTTTTATTTGCCCTTTAAATTTTTTAAATTCCTCCATACAAGAAAAAGCGCAACTTTTAAATTTCAACGGTTTCTTAACGTTCGTTCCCTTTTCCAAATTTTCAAAATAATGCGGGAGCAAATAAAATAATTTTGCAAAACATGTTTATTTCTTTTCGTCATCATCACCATCATCATCAATACACAACAAAATAAACATTGTCGATGACGATGTTTAGGCTGTTTAAATGTTGTTGCTATTTAAACGAACACTACACCACGCCACCAAAAACACACTTCGTTTTGTTTACTTTTTTTCCACACAGAGTACAAAAATTCGCATGTGCTCCATTTTTTCTTCCTCAAACATACAAAAGGGAGCACAACTAAAAGGGGGAGTTAAATAAAATTATTATAGTATGGGTGAGCATGAGAGTATAAATAAGAGAAATAAAGTATTAATGAGATACAAATTTATTACAATACTAAAATACAGCCACCAAATGAACAACAATATTTGAAATATTCTTAAGCTTTATCATTTTATTTTAACCTTTGAAAGCGTGTATGAATTTGTTGCTGTTGTTGCTATTATATGCGTCATATTTTACTAAAGTGCTAAAGTTCTGGAACGTCCCTCTAGAATTTTTGAATTTTTTTCTTTTAAAGATAATTTAACGTTTACTTTTATGAATACGGAACTCAACTAATAAACAAGAATTTTTATTTGCAAAAGAAATCTGTAAAGTACCTTTTATAAAGGAACAAAACACAAGAATAACACAATTTAAAAACGGTTACTTTTTAAAATTACGTTAATGATGACTGTTAAAGATTTTGGAAATTTCATTTGTTAATGAAATTCAAAACAACAACGCAAAAGTAACATACACTGAATATGCAAAAAAAGTACAGTTTAAAGCAAAAATATAGCAGCAAATAAAAAGAAAAAAAAATGCAATTAATAAAAAATTATTAAATTCAGCTTTGTCACAAATTTTATGCTAAAATTGTTAAAATCTAAAATCATATGTATACATATATATTTTTTGCACACAAATTTTTAAAACTTCAAAATTGGCATTTTTGAACACAAAATTATGAAATTTCTCAAACAGAATGATTAGTAACTAGCGGGTACCCGTTAAATTTCTTTAAATAGCACTATTTCAAATAGATTTTTTATAAAAATTAATCATCTTTGGAAGAAATCTATTAAAAAAGTTACGAGTGAGTACCCACTTGTAAAAATAACGAGTAATCGTATAAACATTTCTGAATTTCATCATAATAATTATAAAAATATTGTAGTGTAAATGAAATCTGACATGAAAAATTAAAAATTATATTCTAAAACTAATGGGCACTTGCTCAAATTACTAAGAAATAACACAATTACAATACATTTTTAATTGAAATCGATAAAAAAAATACTTAAAAGCTATCAAAAGCTTGAAAAAAATAGCGGGTAGCCATTTTAAAAATAACGAATATAAAGATTTCTGAATTTCATCATAATTGTCACATAAATATTGTAAGTAAAATGTATAAATTTGTTATATTTAACACAAAATTATGAAATTCCACAAGCAAAATTAAGAATTTCATTTTATGACTAACGGGTACCCGCTCAATTTTCTAAGAAATAACACTATTATCAATACATTTTTAATAAAAATTTAAAAAAAAAAGGAAATAAATTAATAAAAAATCAATTAAAAATTAGATAAAAATAAAGAGTACCCACTTGCAAAAATAATCAGCAATAGTTTAAAATTTTTTTAAATTCATTATAATTATTACAAAAATGTTGAAAAATATGTAAATTTGCTATTTAACACAAAATTATGAAATTTGACATTCTCAATGACGAATTTAGTTTCATGACTAATGGTGGGTTATCCATTAAATTTTCTGAAAAGTAGCACTACTATGAATATATATATTTTTATAAAATTAGAAAAATATAGTAAAAAATTATTAAAATTTTGTAAAAATAACGGTTACCCATTTTTAAAAAGAAATTGTAATCGTTGAATATTGAAACGTGTATAAATTTGTTATTTTAAACACAAAATTATGTAATTTGTTAAGCAACGTGATAAATTTTATTTTATGACTAACGAGTAACCACTCATTTTTTAAATAAAAAGATTATTTTAAATAAATTTTCAATAAAGATCAAAAAAATTACATAAAATATTACGAGTAATCGTATAAAAAATTTTTTTTTATATAATTTGTAATTTTTATAAAATTATTTTTATAGAATTCTAGAAGTTAAGCGTTTTTTCTGCTTTAGTATTTTTATTTTGAGAATTTTGGTGTTTTTGGTTTTGGCGATTTTTGGAATTTTGGAGGTTTTTTTTGAGTTTAGGCATGAAGATTTTTTGAGTTTTGGCGACTTATTGCATTTTGGAGTTTTTTTTTCATTTAAAATTTTTCCGCTTTTTAGCGATATTTTTGTTAATTTTTTTTAAATTTTGATGTTTTAAAAAAATATTTATTGCATTCGTTTTGTATTTTAATTTTTTTTTTTTTTAATTTTGGTATTGTGATGATTTATGAGTTTTTTAGATTTTTTAGCGTTTTTTTAATGTTGATGTTTTTTTTTTTTTTTGCTTTTAGATTGGGTTTTGGCGATTTATTCCATTTTAACGATTTTCTTTCCTCTTGAATTTTAGCGTTTTTCCGCTTTTCAGCTATTTTTCTTTTTATTTTTGTTTGTTTTGGCGGTGTTTTGAATTTTTGTGATGTTTTAGTTTGGCGATTTATTGTATTTTAGAGATTTTTTCTTCTTTTCAGTGATTTTTTGAATTATGGCGATTTTTTTGCGTTTAGACGTTTTTTTGATGATTTTTTGAATTTTTATGTTTTTAGTTTAAAGATTTATTGCACTTTTACCGATTTCCCTTTTTTTTAGGGATTCTTTGAATTATGGTGATTTTTTAATTTCAATGATTTTTTTGTAATTTCGTTGACTTTTTTGCGTTTTGACGATTTTTTGAATTTTTATGTTTTTAGTTTAAAGATTTATTACATTTTACCGATTTCCCGTTTTTTTTTTTAGCGATTCTTTGAATTATGGTGATTTTTTAATTTCAATGACTTTTTGGAATTTTGGTGATTTGTTTGCGCTTTCGCGATTTTTTGAATTTTTATGTTTTTAGTTTAAAAATTAATTTTATTTTTCCAATTTTCCCGTTTGTTTTAGCGATTCTTTGAATTATGGTGATATTTTAATTTCAATGACTTTTTAGAATTATGTGTGATTTTTTGCGTTTTCGCGATTTTTTGAATTATATGTTTTTTAGTTTAAAAATTTGTTTTATTTTACCAATTTTCCCGTTTGTTTTAGCCATTCTTTGAATTATGGTGATTTTTTTTAATTTTAATGATTTTTTGGATTTTTGGTGATTTTTTTTTTTGCATTTTGACGATTTTTTGAATTTTGATGTTTTTTCGATTTTTCTTTCATTAGAGAATTTTTCCCTTTTAAGGCAATTTTTTAAATTATGGTGATTTTTGCATTTAGATGATTTTTTGAAATTGTAATGATTTTTTGAGTTTTAGCGATTTTTTTATTTTAGCGATTTTTTTTAGCTTTTTAGCGATTTTTTAAAAATTTTGGTGTTTTTTAATTTAGCTCCGCCTTTAGGTCTTTTTTTAATTATGAAGATTTTTTTTTGATGATTTTTTTAATTCTTCGTTTTGAATTTTAGCGATTTTTTTTAAATTATTTTGCTTTTTTTTAGCAACTTCTTTTTTAGTTTTGGCAATTTTACCGCATTTTAGCTTTTTTTTTTTCAATGACTATAGAAATAAAGAAGAGCTTTTATTAATTTCTTGCCATTTATGACTCGATTTTGATAATTTTCAATAGTATAAGGCAAAGGGTACCCCCCACACAAACAAAATAATAATTAATAGGGTAAAAATTATTTACCACTTAAACGAAAAACTCTTAGAGAAAAAGTTTTAAAATTGTGTGAAAATAACTTTATTATCAAGAATCTTAACTGAGATGAAAATAGGGCGAGCAGCTCTAGGGGAAGTGTTAGCCCCCATATAAGATATTTAAGGACCTATTGCAGTGAAATTTTCTAGATTTTGTGGAAATAATTTTCTTGTCATGTTCGACAATTGATAAGAAAAAATGTAGGGTAGGTTTTCAGGAGATAATAGCAGCCATACAAAGGGAATAATTACTATTTTATATCTAAAGAACTATTCCATCGATTTAAATATTTTATTAGTATAAATTAGTCAAAAATGATATATCTCATGTTTATATCATGATATAAAAATAATAAGGTAGCGCCGGTCTTTCATTTTGTCGCCATGATAACCATCTGATGTTTAAGTCAACACTAATTTTATTCTCTCAAATAATGCCACCGTACAAATTTTTAAAAAAAATCCCAGTTTTTTGTTTACTTTTTTAAATTCAGGTACATTGAGAAAATTATTAAAAATGATTATATTGTTTATAGGTCTATGTCCGATTTTGACATATTTTATTACTCTTAGTAGAGCTTTGTTTCTAAGGTTAGTGATATAGTGATACATTTAAGCTAAGCTAAGAGATATAAAGATTCAAAATTTCGTTATATAAACTTGTACATATCTGTTATTTCTAAACCGATCGAAATTGTATTTGGAACAAACCAATTTATTGACCCTTTAAGTGGCAATATCTAATAGTTTATTTTTTTCTGAGTTTGTTCATAAAAGTACTGTTATCCCGGAAATATAACGATATAAGTTTCACGCTTTCATTTAATACAAATAGTTTATTTTTAAATAATTTAATAAAAAGGTTGTTTTTAGTTAAAATTATTTATTAAATTGATTTTTTTTAATTCAGCAAAAGAAAGCAGGTGTGCGTTTTTTCAAGTTCCAACAATACCATGTATGTAAACAAAAGATTACACATAATAACAAATATTTTTAAAATAGTTTTCCCTTTTTATTTTTGTGGCAACGCTTTTTTGTTTATTTACAAAAGAAAAAATGTCAAATAGTTGGCTTAAAAGTCAAATAAATTCATGGTTTATATTATAAAAAAAATTAAATAATTACTCAGAGATATAGAGGGTTTTGCACTCAGAAATAAAAATAAAGTATTTATTTTGTAAGATAGAGGAATACAAAAACGTTGAAACGTGAAAAAAACTAGGAATTTTCAATTGAAATTCATATCATAGATGAGGGTTACTATAGGGTATAAAATTGCATCAAAAATGCAATTTCAAGAAAACCTAAGATAGAGGGTTTTGAATATAGGCCCTCGTTATATATACTTAAATATACTTTTAAATAAAAAAAATCTGTTATCTTGCCGAAAAAACGCAGAATTATTATTTTATAAAATAAAAATAAATATTTAATAATAAAATGCACATTAGAAAAATTAAAAAAGTGAATTGGTTTCTCATGAGCTTAAAAAGGTATTTCACAAATTATTGTAACATAAATCTATTTCATAAATAAAGGAAATTTCACAACAACTTCTAAAAAGCTTATTTCACAAAAAAAGCAAATTATAAAAAAAAATCAATATCTATTTGACGGCCATTCGCTCCCAGAAGCTTTCTCAATAAACCAGGTATTTTTCAATAGAGAATTTTACAATTTATAGCTTAAAAATTTTTTGTAAATTCAATTTTCTTCAAAAATTTTCCATAGATTATTCTTTTAGATTTTTACCTTTGAAGTCATAAAACTTAATCCTTGGAAACTTAAATCCATTTATTACTTAAGACATATTTTCTTACTTTACAACTTGCCCAACATCTTGACCAGTGTTGCCAGTTTAGTCTTTTTAAGGCTAAACCTATCCTTTTTATTTTGATTTGAACCTTAAAGTTTACGTATCAGCTTCTAGCTTTTTTTTAACTTTTTTGATTCTTAAAACTGCCTTAAAAAGGCGAAAATTTTAATACTCCAACAAAGTAGAAAATAATTTCTTATTTGCTTTTACCATTTTATTTCTACAGAATCATCCATTTAAGTAGTTTTGTATAATTAATTTACACAAAAAATCGAGATTATTTATATTTAGCTAAAATGTTCGCCTGCGGCGCTTCAATTTCTAAATCAAATATATATTAACTTACTTAATCAATTATTATAGGTAATTATTTTTTAATAAACTTCATTAACCACAGAAAATATTTATGAGCATAATTTTAAAAAAAAAAATAACATAAAAAAATTCATGTAAAGACCCAAAAATTCATATAAAGACCCAAAAATTTGGATATGATTAATCAAAAAGGAATTATATTTAAAAAACTAACGAAAAATCAATCCAAAACATTGGGTAATTTTTCATATGAAATATGTATAACCCAAATTTGTATGGTTCACTATTAATGGCAGCAGTTCTATGTCTTATTTATAAATTTTTTACAATATCTTAAATATCAAAAACTAATGAGAACAAAAATAAATAAATTTTTAAATAAAATAATGTTAGCTTTTTTCTAGCTTTTCCTGACCTTTTTTAAAATTTAATTTTGCCTCTTTTTCCCACCTCCTGGCAACACTGATCTTGACACCAAACAGCCATGTGTGTGTGTTTATTTGCTAATTTTTTTCCTGCGAATTTTTTCGCGTTAATTTCAGGTAAAAATGTTTGAGTAAAATAACCAAAAAAACTTAAAATTTTCTAATCCGTTAAACACATTTTAAACAAATACCCTGGCGCATGCTCAAAACATTAACACACATTTAGTTAGCATTTAAAAGGGAATTAAAATTGATTTACATTTTTCAAGGTAGAAATTAGTTAAAGGTAAATAGTAAATGAAGGTTATTTTCTTTGTATCTTCAAATTACATATGTACATACTTACAAACAAATGTTTAGTTTAAGGAATTCCTTAAGGAAAGCCAACAAACTGACAAACAGCTACTAGATTACTCACTCAGGCGAGAGAGAGAGAGCGAACGAACAAATAAACGATCTGTTACTTGATTTCACTTTTAAAAAGTGTTTCAAATAGTTGGGAGCGAAAAAATAGCAGGGAGAGCGTAAACTTAAATAGAGAAATTGTTTTTTTTTATAAATTTTAATAATTTATTTTAAAAAAAAATTTTAGTATTTAATAAAATTTTAGGAAATTTGATTTTTGACATCATTCCATAGATTTGTTTATATCCTTATTTATCTAAAACATATTAACATTTTCCTACCAACAGGAGTTTTAGAAATTTAATTGCAGATAATTAATTTTTATAGGCCAGGTATTAACATTTATTCATTAAGCAAATGATCTGTGCTTTTCAAAAAACAAATAAATAAATAAAAATAAATAAATAAAAAATCATCCCTGCTGATTTTTAGCAACTCCCACATTAGCTTTTCTAAAGGAACAAGAGTTACTTAAGGATTTCTGTTTTAATTTTCTTAACAGAGTATTTTTTATTTTATAATTAGATTTAATCCATTCTCTATTTTTCAATGCTATTTTTGTAACCTCAACTGTAATGACTCATTGCTCATTAAGTGTATATACTCTTCCTTGTTATTTTTATTTTTATGGTTACTCATATTTTTAAATGAGTAACCATATAATTTTATTTACTTTTCTAATGAAAAATTAATTATTTTTATTTATATATAAAAAAAAAATATTATCTTAACTTAAATTCTAAAATAAACCGGTAGGTTTATCGAAATAACGATATCCGTCAGTTGAAATGGCTTTTATGAAAACCCCTGATAACTTAGATATATTATATATAACTCAAAATATCAGTAATTTTATCGAAAATTTTGCTAATGAAATTCTTTAAAATTGTTTCCTAAATGGAGGTGATATCGCTAACATTATAAGCCCTTATAAATAATTACGGACTTCACTCTTTCGCAAATCTAACAGAAATATTTTCTGCATTTTTTTTGAAAACCAAAACCATAAAATCAAAAAAAAAAAAAGAAAGAAAAAATGACAAAAAGAAAAAAATCGCTAAAATCAAAAAAACGTCAAAACGAAAAAAATCGCCAAAACGAAGAAAAATCGCCAAAATTTAGAAAAAAAATAGTTCTTCGAATTTTTATTTATTTGTTTTTTAATACATATTAAATGTTGGTTATTTTTAAAACTGGCTACTCGATACTATTAAAATTTTCCTTTAAAATAATGAAATTCTGAAAGAAACAATTAATCAGTATTTTTTTTATTAGATAAAAAAAGTATTTTTTTCCATATTTTAATGATTTCTCGTTATCTCGTAAGTGCGTGACTTTCACTACTTCATTAATTAAATTAAACCATTTTTTCTTTTTTTTCTAATTCAATTCTTTTAAAGCATTAATCAAAATAACAATAATTTCTAAAAGATTTAAGTGGTTACTCGTTACTCTTAAGCTTATATTTAAAAAAAATTGCAGTTGTATATAAAATTTTTTGATAAAATTTTCTTTACACTAAACAAATAAACAACATTTTTTTTATATAAAATATATGAATACTCGTTATATTTCAATTGGTTACTCGTGACATTTTTAAAATTTTAAATTCGTTTCAACAGGTAGCTTGTATTGTTATATTATTTTATAATAAAAACTCAGATAACTTCAGTTATAACTTAAAATTTTATTGGTTACCCATTATTTTTAAACGGTTACTTTAATAAAACAATAATTCTATATGATAGAATTTTAAAAAATATTGTTCTATTAAAAAATTTAAGAAAAAAAAACTTAATTTTTTTTATTTAAAATTTATGAGTACTCGTTATTTTTTCAAGCGGGTACCATCTACTTTGCTACAATTTTTTGCACATTTTATTTATTTTTAGTTAGTTGTCGTGCAAAATAATAAAAAATCTTAATTTTTTAATTAAAAATTTATGAGAACCCATTTTTTTCAAGCGGGTACCCGTAACTTTAACAAAATGTGAAACAAATTTATGAAATTTTTCGCCAATTTGGTTTATTTTTAATAATTTTATTTTAAAATGTGAAATTCTTAAAGATATTAGTGGACACCTGCTAGTCTTTAGTAATTTCTTGAGGTAAATTGCAATTTGTTGTATTTTTTAAATAATATTATGAGTACCCGTTATTTTTTTTTAGCGGGTACCCACGAGTTTTGCTAAATTTTAAACCATTCTTTATTTAAATATAGTAATTTTAAATAATTTCTAGTAAAAACTCATTCAAATTCTTTTTATTTCTTAATAATATTAATGGTTACCCGTTTTTTTAAACGGTTACTTAAATAAAATAGAAATTTTATATAACAGAATTTCACAAATTTTTTGCTATATCTAAAAATTTATTGTAAATATTTAGTTTTTTAGAATTATTTTATGAATAAATAAATTTTAAAACCGCTTCGTTAAGTATTTTGTATTTCTAATTAATTTATAATAAAATCTCGTTCAAACTTGTTTGGTTACCCATTATTTTAAAACGTTTACTTAAGTAAAATACCAATTTTATGTAACAGAATTTAATAAATTTTCTCATTATATGTAAAAATTTATTAATTTTTTTTTTTTTTAGAAATATTTTATGAATAAAATTTCTTAAGTGGGTACCCATAACTTTTATTAAATTTTAAAACAGTTTCGTTATATATTTGGTATTTTTTTATCAAATTCCTATTTTCAACAGTTATTTAAGTAAACTAAGAATTTTATGCAAAACAATAAATTTTTGTTTTATCTAAAAATTAATTCAAAATTCTTAGAATTTTTTATGAATACTCGTAATTTTTTTAGTGGGTACCCATAACATTTACAAAATTTTAAAACTGTTTTATTATTATTTATTTATATTATCATTATTTCTTTATAAAAATAATATTATTTCTTTATAAAAATAAAGTAAAAATAATGGATACTCGTTATTTTCAATGGTTACTTAAGTAAAATTTCAATTTTTTTTTAATTTTATAGATTTTTGTTACATGAATCATCTAAAGGAAAAAACAAGCGTAAGAAATAAAAAAATCGCAAAAAAACGCTTGATTAAAAAAAACTCAATAACGAAAAATAACACCATAACGAAAAAAATTCGTTAAAATGAAAAATAAAATGCCAAAATGAAAAGATTAACGCTAAAAAGGAAAAAATCCACAAAACGAAAAAAATTCGTCTAAACGAAAAAAACGTCCAAATGAATAAATAAAAAAAAAACTCAATAAAATGAAAAATAAAATGCTAAAATGAAAAAAAAAACTCTAAAAAGGAAAAAATTCATAAAATGAAAAAAACTATACAAAAAAAGCATACAAATTCTTTAAAATTAAAAAACGCTAGAAAGGAAAAAACAGTACGCCCAAATGAAAAAAACGCAAAAAAAAGTCATTAAAATTAAAAGATAAACGCTAGGGAGGAAAAATGTACATAAATAAAAAAATAAAAAATAAAATAATTTTACTAATTACTGCACTATGGTGAAAAATATAAAAAATTCGTTTTAACGAATGAATGAATAGTGCTTTTTTATATTAGTTTTTTTTAATGAGATTTTTTTAAAGAAATTATGTGATTTTTCTTGAACTTTGAACACTTTTAAAACAATCTTATTTTTGGCACAAATTATGTAGAATTTCATGTAATTTTCGTTCTGTTGTAATTTGAGCTTTTTTTTGTGAAATTAGCGTTTTTAGATTTTTATGGAATTTTTTCCCGTAAAAATTGCACTTACTTTGTAATTCATATAAAATTCGTTTTAAAGAATGAATGAATAAAGTGTTTTTTTTTATAATATTAGATTTTTTTTAAATGCGATTTTTTTTAAGAAATTATGTGATTTTCTTGAACTTTAAACGCTTTTAAAACAATCCTGTTTTTGGCACAAATTATGGAGAATTTCATGTAATTTTCGTTCTGTTGTAATTTTTTAGCAATTTTTTTTCTTTTTTTTATGAAATTAGCGTTTTTAGATTTTTATGGAATTTTTTCCAGTAAAAATTGCACTTACTTTGTAATTTATTGAAACCCATATATATAAAATTCGTTTTAAAGAATGAATGAATAAAGTGTTTTTTTTTTATAATATTAGAGTTCTTTTAAAGAAATTTTGTGATTTTTCTTGAACTTTGAATACTTTTAAAACAATCTTATTTTTGGCACAAATTATGTAGAAT
Source organism: Protocalliphora azurea (assembly GCA_932274085.1). Classification (NCBI taxonomy): domain Eukaryota; kingdom Metazoa; phylum Arthropoda; class Insecta; order Diptera; family Calliphoridae; genus Protocalliphora; species Protocalliphora azurea. Next base: position 4,641,192 of record OW026522.1, on the reverse strand, counting down.
TTAGTGTAATTTTCGATCTGTTGTAATTTTTTAGCACTTTTTTTTTTGTGAAATTAGCGTTTTTAGATTTTTATGGAATTTTTTCCCGTAAAAATTGCACTTACTTTGTAATTCATTGAAACCCATATTTAAGCATAAAAATTTATTTTTTTTTTAAGTAACAAAAATTCTTTATATTTTTAAAAATAATCTTAGTTTTTATATATTAAAAAAAAAAAAAAATATTTAAAACAAATCTCTATAAAATATTACATTTTAAATGTCACAAACACGTCACATTTTGTAATAATATGTTATAAATACCACAATTGTGTTAAAATATTAATAAAAAATACAATAAAAACAAACGAACAAAAAAATTACAAACTTTATTAACTTTCCTAGAGAAGAAGTTAGTAGTCGAGAGCAGTAAGTAGCTGCTATTGCGAAACATTAATTTATTTGTTAAATGCGAAAGTGAAAGTAATTTCTTTTTTATTTATATTTTTACTTGTAAATTGCACAATTTGCTGAATTTACTATGTATTTATGAATATTTTTTTTTTTTTTTTTGTAATTTTTATTTTTTTTGCTAAACATGTTACTTGTTTTGTACTCACTCGTTTAAATGAATAAATAAACTGGGCTTAAATGTGAATTCAATTTAATGTCTTTTTGGTGGCGCAAAAAATAAGTAAAAAAAAAAAAAAATCTGCAAAGAAAGAAAAGAGAGGGAGTAAGACAAATAAATAGTTAATTTTATAGCTTAAAAATTTTAAGTTTAATAGAGAATTTTAAAAAGCCTAATTTAAACTACAAATAAATTATTTGCATTTCTGAAATATTTCTTTACAAGTTGTAGTTGTTATTGTTGCGGTTATATCATATTATTTCCGCTAATATCAAAAACTTTCTTCTTCTTCATAATTATCATCATAGTAGTAGTCATTATTTACGACTTAAACACTTTCTCCTGAAGTCGTTGAACTTAGTTTTGTAAAGAAAATGCTTTCGAAAATAATAAACAGCAAACAGTTCAATAACCCGAACCGCATGTCATATTTCACTGCTCTCGTTTTTACTACCGAAGAAAACAACAGTTACTCTCGATTTATACATTCACAGTTAAATCACAATACCTGAAAGAAATATATTAAAACAATCTCATCTTTTTCTAATACAATCATTCCCATTTGATCATTTATATATTTGTACGAGTAAATGCTTAAGAGTGTTTTTAAAAATTATTAATCTTAATACTGTCCCACAACTTCCAGAGAAGCCAATGATCGCTAAAGATAAAAGTTTACGATTCTAAAAAAAAAAAAGTTTAAGAAAATAAATCTAAACAAGTTTGCAAGCGTAAATTGCCTTGTTGTCTCTGTTTGGCAGTACCAAAGCAGAGTTTGTGGACTATAATTAGACACCAGCAGAATGGAATACGTATTTTCTGTGAAGGCTACACACTTCATCAGCATTCGTGGTGTCTAATTAATTTTGGTTTCGTTGAAACAAAATCGTTAATAAAATTTTTTTAAAAACTGAGCGAGAATTATTAGCAAAAAATGTCGCAATGTCGAGATTAATGGCTAAAGTTTTTCTGTTCATTATTGGTTTATGTTCGTTAATGATTTTCTTAGCACTTTTACAAGAAAGAGAGATTTATCTTTGCTTAAATTTAGTTAACTCTTTTATAGGTGTTTTCATGTGTCTGATACATGTCAAAATAGCCTGTCTCTCCGTCTGTTAGTGGCAATCAATTTTATGAAAACCCCGGAAACTGAGGATCAAGTGTAATATATTAATAAAGGCCTAAAAATTTTGCTATTGAAAATCAAATTACTGAGTTATAACAAAAAAAAAAAAAAATGTTTTTAAAGTTTCGAAAATATTTGTAGACTCTAGCAGTGTTGACAGATCCTTTTGGGACAGATTTTTTTGGAAAGGTATTTGGGGATTTTCGTAAGATATGGAATTTTTTTTTTTAGATTAATTTATATATTTATAAAATTCGAAATAATTTTAAGATATGGGATTTTTTTTTTAAATTAATTTATATATTTATAAAATTAGAAACAAATTTAAGTATCGGCGAAAAATTTTAGAACTTGTTCTAAAATTATTAATTCTAGAACTCATGTAATCAGTACATCTTCCAATTCTTCTATAACACCCTTAGAGCTAATAGTGTTGCAAGCAATACTGACATTCATTGCTTCTAAATAATGTTTTTGAGAACTGTTGCTTAAGAACTACTTCTTCATTACTTTGACATCAGTTTTCTGATCAATTTACTGGTACCTAGATGGCTGTTTAAAAAGCTAAAAAAAAAATTGTAAAAAATAAAAAGGTGGTCTTTAGGAAAAAACTCATTAGAATGAAAAATAAAATCAAATAAAAATCATTGATTTTAATAACTGGTTTTTGAAACGTTCCCTACCACTTCTATAGAATTAGTTTTGAAGTGCCAATTTCGAACCGTTCTATAGAATGGTACTGCTTAGGTAACACTTCCATAAAACTAGTTCTGGGGACGACACTTTCAAACTAAAATCATAGAATAGAACGGCTACACGCTATTTTCATGCGATCTGGAATTAGTTGTAGAACTAATATATTTTTTTCTTGGATATTTTAATTTTTGAAATTTATAGAAAATTTTTGAAATTTATAGAAAATTTTTGAAATTTATGGAAAATTTTTGAAATTTATAGAAAATTTTTGATAAATTTTAAATTTAAAAAATTTCGAAAAATTTTAAATTTATAGAAAATGTGTGATAAATTTGCTTTTTGAAGGAAAAATTTCGATAAGATTTAATTCAGAAAATCTAATATTCAAATTAATATTTTGTATAGAAAATTTCCGTTTTTTTGATTAATTTTCTTTTTATAAGAATTTTTGATAAACTTTAAATATCGAATTATCTAATGGAAAATAGCGACTACTTTTCTATTTATAGAAAATTTCAAAAAAAATTTTTTGTTTTGTGCAATTATGTATCAACGTTAAAATTCAAGCTCAATTTGGGGACAAATTTGGGAATTTGTTATAAAAGATGGGGACTTTTGGGAACATGGAGCTTCAACTATGAATTTTGTTCTTTCGTATATGAAACTGTCAGAAGTTGTCATTATATTTTCCGTCAAAGATAAAAAATCTGCAAAACTAAATTTTTGAATATGCGAAAAATCCACAATTTCCCTAAAAACAATAAAAAAAATAAAAATAAAAATATTTTCACTATGAAACAAAAATATAAAAAATGTCAGTAAAAAAAAATTAATTCTTTCTCTAAAAATCTGAATTTTTACTAAAACCTTATTTTTACCAAAAACGAATTTTCACTAAAACTCCTATTTTTCTTCAAAAACTCACATTTACACTAAAAAACCGAATTTTTACTAAAAAAAAAGACCCCCCGAATCATTTGGTTTTGATAAAAAAAAATTACCAAAAAATCTAAACCGGATTTTTACTAAAAATTAAAATTTTAATAAAAAAAATCAAACTTACAAAAAAAAAAAAAATGCCCAATTTTTAGAAAAAAGAAAAATTTCAATAAAAAACAAGTAAGATATAGTCGGTCAAGCCCGACCATATGATACCCTACACCATTGCGTATGTGCACCAAAATTCGGGGAGGGATCTTATATTAGGCCTGTGGCCTATTGTGTACCGATACTTGTATTAAATTTAAAATAAAACTAAGGAACACAGCATATTACTAGCTAATACTAACATTTACATATATGAATTAATGCACTTTAGGGTGTTTCCCGAAAGTGGGCCTTATATGGATGCTATTGTAAATAATGGACCAATCCTAGTAAAATTTCGTACTGTTGTTTCTACTTGTATAAAACTTATTTGTGTCGAATATTATATAATAATATTTTTATGGGATTTATGCATGTTAATGTGATATTCGGAAAAGGGTTTTATAAGGGAGCTATGGTCATTTATGGACCGATCTTTATGAAATTTAGCACAAAGATTGATTAAAATATTGATATATTATATAAAAGGCAATTATGATCGTTAAACCTCTATTACAGGAGGATAGTTGTATGGGGGCTAGATGAAATTATGAACCGATCATAACCAATTTCAATAGGCTTCGTCTTTGTGACAAAATAATTTTTCCTGGCAAATTTCATCAAAATATCTTTAAAATTGCGACCTGTACTTTGTTCACAAGGTTTACATGGACAGACAATTATTTAGCCTACTAGACGGATGGAAGGACATCATTAAATAGACTCAGAAAGTGATTTTGAACCGAATGGTGTTTTTAAGATGTGAATTCGAAGATTTTTTTCTTTACGTTACAAACATTAGAACAAAAGCATAATACCATAACCACCTATGATGGTGTAGGGTATAATTAAATGTTGATTTTATTTATTTATTTCCTTTATTTATTTTATGTATATTTAGAAGCCATAGTGGATCCACCATTCGACTCAGAATCACTTTATGAGTTTATTAAAGGATGTCTGTCCATATAAACTTTGTAATCAAACTTCAGGTCGCAATTTTAAAAATAAATCAATTATATTTGGCGTATGGCCTTTTATTGGTTCCTAATATACCCTAATATACCTTAGACGTCCGACCGAAAATTCCATCTAGAAATAAAGGACTTTTTAAATTTAAAGTCATAGTTTGCTAGTTCTCATAGCAGTCTAAATCTGAATCTCTTTTGTTGTTAAACTCAATCGATTGTTAGAGTTTTTTGAATTTATCACACTGACAAAAAACTTCAAATCCTTTCTAGATTGCCCTCCTATTAACCCACAATACACTATCATTTTACATCTTAAGTCTAACAAAATTCATTCAATTTTATTACCTATAAATATACATATATTTTCATATAATTACTTTAAAATTTATCTTCTTTCTTGCCTTAGCAAGATGCATCATAGTACACACTCCAACAAATAAACCCCAACAAAAAGCTTTCCAAAGCAAAAGGCCAATGACACCTCAAACACAAAAAAACAAAAAAAAAAAAAAAAAAAAAAAAAAACACTGACAAACTCTTTCATAAATTCATACTTATTTATGTATTTAGGTGGGTAAAGAGCTCAAAGAAAGTTTCTCAGTTTCTCAAAAGAAATGTAAGTTTATACAATCAAACCCAAAATATATTCAATGGATGAATGGATGGATGGTTAACCTGCTGTTTTTTTGTTGTTTGGTTTTTAAGTTAAGAGTTAGTGCTACTTATTACAAAACCCGACAATACCACTTGAAACCAAACAATGACGAAAGCAATCGTGATTATGGAATATTTGTGGTCTCTTTTCTCTAGTTTACAGTGTGTCGTTGTTATGATAATAATGATGAGTTGGGAAATTTCACTTTCTTTTCCTACTACGTCGTAGTACAAGTAGTTTAGTAGTTTTTATTATTTTACAAATTGGGGTGAATAAACTGGAAAAAAAATTATATGGTTTATGTAAATGTAATTCTGGAAAAAGTGTGTTATAGCAATAATAAAGTTTTCTTTTTGATTTAACTAAAAGAAATTGAAATTGTGTCATTTTGAAAATAATAGATAAATATGGCATAACAGAAATTTAGTTATTAACTTTTTCTTAAAGAATTGAAATGTAAGGATATATAAAATATATTTAATTTTATTTAACAAGATTCACTATAGAGGTCAACACAAGAGATTCAGATTTACACAGATATAAAGACTAGAAAATTAAGTATTTAAAGTTGCAAAATCATTTATGTCTAGATGCAATTTTAGGTTGAACGTCTAAGATATATTAGGGTTCGTCATTGACTCAATAGAAGATAATGTACCAAATTTCATTGAATTATCTTTAAAATTGCAAACTGAAGTTTGATTACAATGCACAATGGGGCAGAATCGAAATTTTTTGGAAATAAATCTGTAACTTCTGATCGGATGGTTGGATTTTCATGAAATTTGGTATAGGCGTAGCAGAGGAGTGTACAATGTTATGTTTGAAAGGGGGGCACAACAATTCCCCCAGGGGAGGAGCAAAGGGGGCTCAAAGTTAGGTACCTCTGACATAAAAAATGTTTAATCGCTTTTTGTTTCTCGTCCGATTTCAAACATTTTTATATATTGTTGTAGGCCCTGATAAGATCTATAAAAAACATGCTTACATGTCCTATTTATCTCTTGTAGTTTTCGAGTTATTTGCGTTTGAATTTTTAAGCACCATAATTTTGCATGTTCTTGGTCCAGTTTTTTTCATATATATCCTAGTATTTCCGATCGATTTTATTAGTTTTTTCTTAACTAGTTAAAGAACAAAATTATCTATTGAATAAAAAAAATTTGAAGTCGATATCTTTACCGAGTCCAAATTTAAACGATTTTGCATTTGACGACTTTTTGTGTTTTTTTTTTTAGCCGAAAAAGTATCTACACTCTTTTTTATCTAAAATAAAATTTTCTTTAGCAACATATAATAATTTTGCACTTTTCTGAAAGGTAACTTCACCGACCCAATAACTCAATTGGTCATGGTACATACCCTCCCGAATTCAACCCATTTTATATTTAAGTTTTGATTTTAGACCATATTTTCTCAAATCCCAAAGCACTAATCAACAAGCGGAATATAATTTAAGAATCTTCAATATGTTGTTAAAAGTTTTAAAACAAAATCTACGGGACTTCGGAAAAATGTGGATTCTATAGCCAAAAATGTAAAAAATCCCATTTTTGGGAATTTTGATTAGTTTATTTGGAAATTCAGGAAAACCCTAACCCTGATTGAAATTTGGTTATTTATATTAATAAGAACCACATTTCCTGCAAACTTCATTAAGATATCTTTATAAACAAATATGTTATTACAATTAAAAAAATGTGTATTTTCTCCAAAAACCCCAAATTGGGCCTTTTGTTTGGTTTATTTCTAAATAGCGAAAGAAATTTTAAAAATATTTATTCCAAATTAAGCTTATCCTTTAGCATATATAATTTCCGATCTTTTGCAAAAAGATTCAAGTCAATATCATGCAAAAAATCAATTTTCGATTTTTCCAATTTTTTGCATTTCGCATATTCCGCAATTTTCCATGTTTTACTTTCTATTTTTTCATTTGGAAAGTCATTAAGGAATAATTTTACACAAAATTTCGTACAAAAACTCGATTTTCGATTTTTCCAATTTTCCGACTTTTGCGGAGAGATTTTCTAATTTTCCGCATTTCGCATTTTCCACAATTTTCTATGATTTACACTAAGAACTTTCTATTGTTTGATTTGGAAAGCCATTAAGGAATAATTTCACACAAAATTTCATACAAAACCTCGATTTTCGATTTTTCCAATTTTCCGACTTTTCCGGAGGAATTTTCCAAAATTTTCTTCCGTAAAAACCTTCTCCTTGTAAATACGAACAACTGACAAAAAAATTTTACAGAAATCGGCCCAGCCGTTCTCATTTTATGAATTACTATACATTTTTTACACCATTTTTATATATATATATAGATAACGATAATATGATTGTAAACATCATGTAAAAAAATAATGAAAATAAAATGAATCTTTTTCAGAATATCCAAGGATAAAAGATATTTTTTTTTATTTCGTGCTTTGGGATTTAAGAAAATATGGTCTAAAATCAAAACTTTCATATAAAATGGGTTGAATTCGGGAGGGTATGTACCATGACCAATTGAGTTATTGGGATTGTTTTTTATCTTAAAGTCATCTCGGTGAAGTTACCTTTCAGAGGTCCTTGCGCCAGGAGGATGTATAACTTTTATGATCTTGTTCCTATCTTTTTCTTTTCTATCCCTATTCTCCTTTTTTCTGTCTTTTTTACAGCTCACAATGGACCGAGATCGGTCTCTGGGTGAAGATGTGGTACTTTTTGGTATCACGTCAACTTTCTCTATCTATCATCTATCATGATCTTGTTGAAAACGGATAATACGCTTAAAAGTTATTAAACATTAAACTTTGTTCATTTTGACAAAAAAAGCCCAAGGTATTCCATTTTAGAGGTCCATAAAATATGAACCGCAAATGTTACGGAACTGATTCATATTCGATAAAATGCACGATGACTAGTTTAATGCACACTCCAAATTAAAAAAACATCTAAGATGTAAAATTTTTAAGACTGTAATTTTGGGACGAAAATTTATGTAATTACCCTACACTTCCACCTTAACCTTATACTCTATGATAAATTATACGCATTTGTAATAATAGTAAACGATTATCAAAGTATTTCAATGTATAAAAAAAATACACAAAAACCCTCAATTTACAATACAACCAAAAAAAGACTACAAAAATTAATAAAATAATTTAATCAAATTTAAATTTATGTATACATTAAAAAAAAACTTTAATATTTGTTTTATTGCAACCAACCTTGAATAAGGCGGCCTTCGCCTTAAAACTTTAAAAGTTAAAACAAAAAAACTAAATAATATTTGTATTTGTTTAAATAAAATATAAAAAAAAAAAAAAATTAAAAAACTTAAGAAAAAGTACAAAATCCAAAAAAACACACTTTTTTGTGAGATAAGGCACACGAAGAATGAAATATTTTAAAGTAAATTTAATTGCTTCATATGTTTGTAAATATTTTGTATATAAAATTTTAAAATGTTGCAGCAACTTAACAATTTAAACAAGTTAAAAAAAAAATAACTTTTTAGGTTTTTGGCAATATGTGTTAATGAAGGTGTGTGTGTGTTTTATTTTTAAGAAAGAAAAAAAGGTGTAAGTCATGAAAGAATTTAAGAATCTGTTAGCTTTATTTATTAAGTTTAAACTTTAAAGATAAAATTGTATGAATTGTGTGTAATGAAAATAACATGCTAAAGCGCTTTTTTAAAACCAGAAGGCAGGTGTTTTGAAAAGATTAATTGAAAAACAACAAAAATTATATGTATAATATTTTTCTTGTTTAAGAAATTATTTCTTCTTTGCAATAAAGGCCTCAAATTCATAAGAAATTTGTTAGTCGAAAATGTTTTTAAGTTTACAAATTAATTTCCATCATATGATCTTTTTATTTAAACTCTAAAATCGAATTAAATTTCAGGCTTATTTTAAGTACCAATTTAGTTTAAATTTTAAGACTTTTTAAAATTCCAAATTAGAACTTTTTTCAGTTCAAATTTTACTTCAATTTTAGGACTTTTTAAATGTTCAAATTAGTTTTAATTATAAGACATTTTTGTCCTAAATTACCTTTAATCTTAAAACTTTTAAAAGTACAAAATTTGGACGTAAATATGCTTCAATTGAAAGCCTTTTTAAAGTCTCAAAATAGAAGTTCTTTTTAGTTCTAATTTTACTTCAATCTTAAAACTCTTTAAATATTCAAACCTGTTTCAATCGTAGGCCTTTTATGTCCCAAATTAACTTCAGTCGTAGGTTTTTTTGAAGCTCCAATTTTATTTTAATGTTAGCTTACAATTAGTTCCAATCTTAGCACTTTTTTTTTGTTATCCCAAAGTAGCTTCAATCTTAAGCCTTTTAATAGATTCAAATTACCTTAAATTTCGAGACTTTTAAAGCCCCAAATTGTCTTCTATTTTTGGAATTTTAAATCGTTCAAATTAGCTCTTCAATCAAGACTTTTTTAAGTCTCAAATTCTCTTCAAACTTGGTACTTTTTTAAGACACAAATTATCTTCAATCTTAGGACTTTTGAAAATCACAAATTCTCTTATATTTTTAGAATTTTAAGTCGCCCAAATTAGCTTAAATTTCAGAACTTTTTTAAGTTCTTAAATGTCTTCAAACCTACGACTTTTTTAAGTCACAGATAAGCTTCAATTTTAGGACTTTCAAAAATTCTTAAGACTTTTATAAGTCTCAAATTGTCCTTAAATTTAGAACTTTTTTGAGGTTTAATCTTAGGTCTTTTAAGACGAAAAATTTACTTCAAAGTATATTCGATCTTAAAAAGTTTTAAGTCCTAAATTAGCTTCAATATTAGGTCTTTGAAAAGATACACATTTTTCAGAACTTTTTCTAAAAATCCTCAAAATTAAGACAATTTGACTTAATTTTGAGGATTTTTTAACTTTCAAATTAACTTCAATCTTAGAACATTTGAAAGTCACAAATTAGCTTTATTCTAAAACTTTTTTAAGTTCAAAATTAGCTTTAATTTGAAGGTCTTTCTTAAGTTCCAATTCAGCCATAAATTAGGCTTTTTTTAAAGCCCTACATTGGCTTCAATTTTAATCAATCTTTTTAAGTTCAAAATTAGCTTCAATCTCAGGACTTTTGAAAATCACAAATTCTCTTATATTTTTGTAATTTTAAGTCGCCCAAATTAGCTTAAATTTCAGGATCTTTTAAAGTTATTAAATGTCTTCAAACCTACGACTTTTTTAAGCTTCAATTTTAGGACTTTTTAAAATTCTTAAGACTTTTATAAATCTCAAATTGTCTTCAAACTTAGGACTTTTTTGAGGTCTTTTAAGACGAAAAATTTACTCCAAAGTATATTCTATCTTAAAAATGTTTTAAGTCCTAAATTAGCTTCAATTTTAATCAATCTTTTTAAGTTCCAAATCTTAGTCTAAATATTTTCAGCTTAAATATTGAGATCATTTTTTTGTCCACAATTCACTTTAACCATATTACTTTTTGATGTCCCAAATAAGCTTCATTCTGATTTCCCAAAATGACTTCAATTGTGGTTCTTTCAAAGTACAAAATTAGCTTCTATTTTAGGAATTTTTAAGGTCTGAATTTAGATTATATTCTAGAGCTTTACTAATTTTTAATCGTTTCGCGAACATTTCAGTTTATTAATTAATTTATTTTATTTATTTATTTAGTCATATTAGCCTTAATCTAAGTGTTTTTAAAGTCCTAAATTAGCGTTAATCTTAAGATTAGTTTAAGTGCTAAATTAACATTAATCGGAGTGAGTTTTTAAGTCCCAAAATAAACCTTAATTGCAGGTATTTTTTTTTAGGTCAAATAAGCTTCAATCGTATAACGATTTATTGAATCAAATAAGTAGATCGTAGATCTTTTCTTTCCTTCTAAGCAAAGATCATGGATTTAGTTTAAATCGTATTTAATTTTTAATTCAAATGGCTTAATGCCTAAAATGCTTGAAAACTTTGACTAAAAAGTTTAATTACTTTTAACACATTTCAGTTTTTTTTTTCTTGACTAAATTCTTTGTTTAAATTCCAATTTAAATTTAAATTTATGTTAACATTGATCTCTGACACTCATAATTTTTCAGAGAAATAAAAAAATCCCCAAAAAAAATTAATTTTATTAATTGTTTTTCTACAATTATCTACAGAATACGAATTTTCTATTTCCTCAATTCCCAAAAGAGTAGCAAAACAAAAAAAAATTATGTAAACTATTTGAACTGATAAGAAATTACATGTTCCTAGAGATCTATTTTAAATATTTATCAACAAAAACCTTAACAGGACACATAAATTGTTTTGATGTGTTTTTAAGAAAACGAAAAGATTCCCACAACTAAAACAAATCAAAAACTGTATTCAAGTGTAACAAATCAAAAAAAAAAAAAATATCAACAAAAAACTAAATAAATATTTATGTAAAGAAAACTATTTTAAATAATTTAAATTGGAAATTAAAGAAATGTATTCCAATTTTTTCTTCTTACAAGAGCACAATGAACTCATGAAAAAAAGTGCGGTAAGCAATTGATAGTAAAACAAACATGTAGCTAATCCTTGAAAAAAATGCAAACAAACGTTCGGTGCGGTACTTAGAAATAAGAGATATCACCAAGAAAGCAAAAAAATAAAATAAAACATCATCATCATCATATCCTGTCTATGTGAAAAACATCACACATAAACATGTTCTAGATTGTAAAAAGAAAATTATTTTAAAGGAAATAATTTTCCTTTAAAGAAAACAATGCATTTTTATTTATTTGTCTGTCCGTCTGGCTATGTTTTTAAAACGTAACTGAAGGTTAAGGAAACACTGAGAATTCTTGTTTAAATGATGATGCGGTATTACACTGTTGAACTCAGTCTGTTTGTAGTGACTGTATTACAAGTAGTAGCATCATTACTTTATTTAAATCCCACACACATAAACATGTCGAACTCAGTAATAAATCCTGCCGAAGAGAAAAGGTGAAAAAAAACGTACACATGGCGTTTTAAAACGATCATGAATGAGCATTTATTTTAAGGATAATAACAAATTGAGGAAAGTATCCTTAGGTATAGAAAGTGATTTTGTTATAAAGAAAACTACCTGCATAATATCAAGAATTTTTCACAAAATAGTTATTTTACATATTTTACATTACTTAGTAAGAGATGGTCATTACATGGGACATTACTTAGCTAGGATTGAAGCTTAAGAGATTTTAAAAACACTCACTGTTGAAGCTGAAAACACCTATAATTGAACACATTTAAAGATATAATACTGGTAAAGCATATTAATACTATTTTGTAATTTAAAAAAGTCTTAGGACTAATGCTTATTATTAGGATTTTTAAAAATCCTATTTTGGGAGCTTAAAAAATGTATAATTTAAGAGTTTAAAACAGCAAAGATAGAAGCTATTTAAGGCTTTTAAGAGAGACATACATATCTTTAAAACAAAGTTAGATCTTTGAAACTCCTGCAGTTGAAACTGATTTTGTACTTTAAAAACAACTAAAAAAGATCTGGTTTGGGAATTAAAATTTTTAAAGGATCTATTATGGAAGAAATTGTTTAATTTTGAAAGGTCTAATTTGATACTTTAAAAATTAAGATTATAGAAACTTTATAAAACATCTTGAAGTTGAGACTAATTAAAAAGTTCCAGGACTTTAAAAGAGTACTTACTGGAGACTTTTAAAATAGCTATTTTGAAATCTAATTTAAAGACTTTAAAACTTCTCATTTTATATTATAAAAATGTATGGTTTTGGACATACAAAAAAGATCCTATGAATAAATCTAATTTGTGATTTTAAGAAGATCGCAATTGAAGTTTAAATGTTGTCAAATTAAATATTTCAAAAGGCCCACGAATGAAACCATTTTGAGACTTAATAAATTGGTACTTTTTGGAGATTGAAAATGAATTTATTAAAGATATTAAAACATCTTACGATTAAAGCCAAATTGAAACGTAAAAAGTCTCATTTTCGGATATTAAAATGTCCTCTTTATGGACTTTTAAAAGTTCTATTAATAAGTTATAATTTCGGGCATTAAAAAGTTCTATTTTCGATTTTCTAAAGACTTATTTTTTGACTATCAAAAGTCCCAATTTTAAACTTACAAAAGTACTATTCTCAGACTTTAAAGGACCTATTTTCAGACTTTCCAAAGTCCTATTCTAGAATATACAAAGTCTTACTTTCGGAATTTCGAAAGTCCAATTTTTTTCAAGTCTCTCAAAATCTTATATTTTCCGACATTTAAAAGTTTTATTTTCGTCTTTCATAAGTCCTACCTTCAGACTTTCAAGTCTACCATTTTCAAACATTGAAGATCTTATTTTTTGACATTCAAAAGTTCTATTTTCAGATCTTCAAAAGTCCTATTCTCGGATATTCATTAAGTCCTATTTTAGAACATTCAAAATCTATTTTCAGACCTCCAAAATCTTATTTTCGAACTTTCAAAAGTCTTATTTTATTTTATATTTAAAGGTCTTATTTTCAGAATTTCAAAGGCACTGCGATTGAATCGGGAGATTTAATTGGAAATAATTAGGGACATGAAATATTTCTTTTCGAATTTGGGATTTAAAAAAGTCCTAATTTTGAATTTGGAAAAATTAAAGCTTTTTAAATTTATTAAAAATATAAAAATTATTTCAATTTCGATTTTAAAACGTCCAATATCTAGGACATTTAAAGTCTTATTTTCGTACCTTCAAAAGTTTTATTTTTGAACTTTCAAAAGTCCCAATTTTAAACTTTCAAAAGGCTGAATTGCGATTAATTTTGATTATATAATATTTCTTTAACCGAGTATAATTTGAGATTTAAAAAGTACTAATTTGGGAATTTGAAAATATTAAAACCTTTTAAATTTATTTAAAATTTAAAAAATTGAGATATTTTTCGATTTTAAAATTTTAAATTTCTGACTTTAAAATGATATATTTTCTGAAGTTTAAAGGTACAATTATCGGACTTTTAAAAGTTCTATTTTTGGACTTTTAAAATATGAATTTGGAAAGTCAAAAAATAGTTTCCAAATCACTATTTTAGAACTTTCCAAATTTCTATTTTAGGACATTCCGATATCGTATTTACGGACTTTCAAAATTCCTAATTTTGGATTTTGTAAGCCCTAATTTTAGACCTTTGAAAGCCCTAAGATTGTAACTAATTTGAGACTTTAATAAAAAGAAAAAGAACTACACAAGTTTGGATTAATTTGAGGCTTTAAGAATTAGGTTTGACAGAGTCAAATTTCAGACTTAGAAAAGTTCTAATATAGAGATTTTGAAAATAACTTTTTGGGAACCTCAATTTCATTATTAAAATCTCGAATTATGGTTTTTTTAAATTTCTACTTTTAAATTAATTTGAGACTTTAAAAAGAGACTAATCTGTGGCCTAAAAGTGCATAATTTTTGATTTAAAAAAAATCTTACACTTGATAGTAATTTGGGACTTAAAAAAACTAATTTTAGAATTTGAAAAGTTTTAAAATTATAGCTAATTTGAGAGTTAAAAAAGATCTACGATTAAAACTAATTTGAAACATTACAAGGGCCTTATTTTGACTTTTGTTCCGCGAAATAAATTAAGATGAAGCTTTAAGCTCTATAACATTTTTAAAGACCTAATTTGAGATCTTAGAAATATTTAAATGGTATTTTAAAAAGATCCACAATTGAAACCAATTTAAAATTTCTAATTTTGGTCTTTTAAAACTCAGCGTTTAAAGCTATTTTGGCACGTTTAAAAAGAATTTAAAAATAATTAATTTGATATTTTTAAAGAACAATTTAGACCTTCAAAAGTTTTGCGATTAAACCAAATTTGAAACCTTAAAAATGTTCAATTTGAAACTTTAAAATGACTCACGTTTGAAACTAATTGAAGATTTTAAAATGTTTAATTTCTGGCTTTTAAAAGTTCTGCTATTAAAGCTAATTTGAGACATTAAAAAGGTTTTAAAAATGTATAATTTATGACTTTCAAAAGTCCTGTGTTTGAGGCTAATTTGAAACACTTAAAAAGGTTGTAATTTAAGACAATAAAAAACCTTAAATTGAAAATAATTTGAAAATTTAAAAAATCATAACTTTAGTTCTATAATTCGAATTTAAGACTTTATAAGAGGCTTTATTTGGGACTTTAAATAGACTTACGCTTAAAGCTAATTTAGCACTTAAAATAAGTTTTAAATTGTAATTCATATTAAGACGTTTATTAAGCCTTAATATGGAGATTATTAGAATTCAAATTTTTTTCGTTTCAAAACTTTAATTTTTTTAGCTCAGTGTATGAACTTGAAAATCAACAACTTGTTCCATTAATGCCTGATAAATTGTTTAAAAGCATTTTTCCCATAAGTTGATCATGCGCAATTTAATAGTGTCATAAATTTGAAATGGTGGGTTGAAATTTAAGGGAAATTTTGCTTTTTTAAAACCTTTTAGTGACTAGAAATTAAAAATTTGAAACTTCTTTTAAACATCCCTATTAGTTAAGGGAGGATTTTTTGCTAAATGAAAAGACATAATTTAAAGAAAACGTAAATAAAAAGAAAATTCCACCCCAGGATTAAGGGTTTAGATTATTTAAACAATTTTAAGGAAATTTCGTTTTAAAATTTTTTAATTTCGTCTTAAAGTAATTCTTTAAAAATAATAATGTTGCAGGGCATACCTTCCCTTAGGTAAAAAATGTTTTATAATATATTGAAAAGAAAACTAAAACCAGCTATGGGAATTGAAAGAAAATTCAATAGGAAATTCAATTTATTATTTATAAAAAGAAAACTGCGTAACTAAAAGAAAATTGTGATGCAATATGATCTACTTGTACTTCAGGTATTATGATCATATGTTGTGTTGGCGTATTTAAAAAATAATAATAATAATAAAGAAAAGGAAATCACATATGTTTTTTTTTTATATTTTACTATTATCCTTATTGTGTTATTTAGATGCATATGTTTTGTGTTTATAAGTAATAAAGGAAATATGAATATGATTTCCTTAGAAATCATAAGAATATAAAACAATTTGTTACATTTTATGGGAAAAAAAAAATCATTTTTGCAAAATAATCATTGATTTGGAATTCTCACGTTTTCCCACCAGCATGATGCATGCATTCATTCATACATTCAATCATTCAACTATTCTAATTTAAGGATTCAATCGTTATGGATAGAAAATCCTTTTTTATTATACATAGTGAAGAAAAGGGTGATTTTTAATTTAATGTCGATGATGACGATGATGTATAATGCGGGTTTTTGTTAGAAAATTTATACTGGATATTTATATAAAAAATTGTATTTTATGGATAATTTTATGGCATATTTTATTTGCAAATTATGTTCCGAATTCATCTAATTTAAACTGAATTTTTTAGTAATAATTTTTGGCAGTGAAACAGCTGAGAAAAAGAAATTCATTTATGGCATTTCAATAAACGGAAAATTAAAATCAGATATCGAAATTACAAAAAAAAAAATAGTTTAAAAAATATATTTTAATTTTTTAAGATTTTTTGGTTTTAATTTAATTTTACAAGAAATTTAAAATACTTTAATTCTAATTTTAAAGTGTAAAATTATTATATGTTGCTAAAGAAAATTTTATTTTAGATAAAAAAGAGTGTAGATACTTTTTCGGCTAAAAAAAAAAAAAAAACACAAAAAGTCGTCTTTTTTGGAATTTTCAAATTCAAAATCGTTTATTTTTGGACTTCAACTTTTTTTTATTCAATAGATAATTTTGTTCTTTAACTAGATAGGTAAAAAACTAATAAAATCGGTCGAAAACACTAGGATATATATAAAAAAAACTGGACCAAGAGCATACAAAATTATGATGCTTAAAAATTCAAACGCAAATAACTTGAAAACTATAAGAGATAAATAGAACATGTAAGCATGTTTTTTATAGGTCTTATCAGGGCCTACAAAACAAAAATTTGGCAAGCGATTAAAAATTTTTTATGTCAGAGGTACCTAACTTTGAGCCCCCTTAGCTCCGCCCCTGAGGGGTTTGTTGTGCCCCCCTTCCAAACTTAACATTGTACACTCCTCCGCTACGCCTATACCAAATTTCATGAAAATCCAACCAGCCGATCAGAAGTTACAGATTTATTTCCAAAAAATTTCGATTCTGCCCCACTGTGCACTGGAATAAAAATTTCCACCAGGATTTTTTACTTTTTTTTCTTAAAAACAAATCAAAATAAATATTTAAAATAGATCTCTAAGAACATGTAAATTCTTATCAGTTAAAGTATTTTATATAATTTTTTTATGGTTTAATACTCTTTGGGGAATTCAGGAGAACAATTAACAAAACTGATCTTTTATTTTAGATTTTTAAAATTTTCTAAAAAATTATTAGTGTCAGAGATCAATATTAACATAAGTTTTAATTTAAACAAAAAAATTTACTATGGAAAATAAATAATCCTCCCAATTTGTTTGAAAAGTAATAAACATATTTTAGTTAAAGTTCCTGTGACATTTTAGGCTTTAAATCATTTGAATAAAAGTTTAAATACGAATGAAGCTAAATTAAAAAGATTTTTGATTAGAAGGAAAGAAAAGATATATGATCTACATTTTTGACTAATAAAAAGACTTACGATTGATGCTTATTTGACTTAATAAAAAGACTGCAATTGAGGTTTATTTGGGACTTTAAAAAACCTTATGATTGATGCTTTAGGACTTAAAAAAGTCAGAGAATTGAAGATAGTTATTTATAAATACTTTATAAATAACTAGCGTATAAGTCTGCCAATGCCAGGAAAAATAAATAATAACAATAAAATAAGAAAGATCAAGCTCGATCATATTATACCCTACACCATTGTGTATGTGCATCAAAATTCGGGGAAGGTCTTATATGAAAGCTATGGCAAATTGTGGGCCGATACTTGTATTAAGCGTAGTGTATATTTCAGTGAAACATACGTATGTATATATTATGTTATTTATGCACTTTAGGGTGATTCCCGGAAGTAGGCCTTATATAGAAGCTATGGTCAATTATGGGCCGATCTGCATGAAATTTGACAATGTGATTTCTACTAATATAAAACTTATACGTGTCAAATATTAATTTGATACTCAAATTTATATAGGATTTAAGCACGTTAAATTGATTTTCTGAAGATTTTCAATTTTAGACCGACGTTCTTGAAATTTGACACATAAATTTATGCGTATACATAAGTTATATGTGGCAAATTTTATTCAAATATTGCTAATGTAAGACACATTTATGATCGTTAAACGCCTAATACGGGAGAACATTTGTATGGGGGCTAGGTGAAATAATGGACCGATCATAACCAATTTCAATAGTCTTCTTCATTGAATCATAAAATATATATGTGCCAAATTTCGTAAAATTATTTTCGAAATTGCGACCTCTAGTTTAATTACAATGTTACATGCACGGACAGACGGACGGACGGACATCGTTAAATCGAAAGTCGTTAAGAGAAAGTGATTCAAAGCCAATATTTTTTAGCGTTACAAACATCAGCACAAACGCATAATACCCATTCCACCTATGGTGATGTAGGGTATAAATATGAACAAACAAATCCGAAAATCTTTTCAAAACAAATATATTAAAGACATTTTGATGATTTTCCTCTCGCTAATTAAAGTTCAAAGGCCTGAAACCGTTAGAATTTGATGGGATAATAATGCTTAAAGTATTAAATTATAAAACTTTTTAAAGCAAATATTATTTGGCGTAAATGTGCTCCCTGAACGAAATACAAAATCAGTTTGCGATAGGATTTGGAGAGCCAACAATGAATATAGTAAATTTAAACTTCTTAAAACCAACACCGATTTTAAAAAAATATTACATAAAATATATCCGCTTATCTCCGTTCCCTGATAGAAGTTTCCAATTCCGGCTCCGTTAGAATTTATACGACGAAGAGTTTTATAAGTAAGTCGAATTTTAATTTTCTACGTCGTCCGGTAGTTTCAGAAATCTCTGGAAAGAGGAAACATGCTTAGGAAATTATACATATATAGAAATAGATGATATAGATTACGATATTTATTTATTTATTTGTTTATTAAAAAATACAAATTAAAAGGTAAATACTAATTAAAAAAAAATTATAAAAAATAAAAAAAGGAAAGACATCGGTTGGCAAAAAATTAAGTACATAGCTATCAATTAAAGAAAACTAAAAAAGTTGGTGCTTTTTAAAGTACTAATTTTAATAAAAACTAAAATTAAAAATATCAATTTTTTAACAAAAAAAAAAAAAAAAAAAAAAAAAAGATAATAAAAATTATTATTTTCAATAATCTTGATCATTTTGTAATTACAGCATTTTTAGAACAAATAAACTCATTTTAAAACTGAACTAAAATATATTTAAAATATTCAATAGTCCATATTTCCTTAAACACTTAATTCTTAGGGGTAAAATAATCTCCATTTATGATCCCTATTATGTTTAATACATAAAATCCCATTTGCAGGGGAGGTTTTCATTTATCTCCTTATTCAAATTAAATTTATATCCTTTCAAACCTTCTAGTGTATAGATATTTTCAACCGTTATCTATATAATTAATAGGCAAACACTTTTCCTGTAATCCCTTTTACGCTCACAGTATATTTCCGAATTTAAAAAAACATATATCGTTAGAAAGGTATTTTCTCATAGATGTGCAGAATCTAAATTTTATTAAAATCCGTTCAGTATTTTAGAGGTTATAAATGGTAAAATTTGCTATGTGTTATAGTATGTGTATTAAGCTTCAAACAAAAGAGTGACTCAATTTATTAAACTCTTCTCTTATTTATTTCTCATGCATATCATAGAACTTTATTTTATTTCTTTACAAAAACAAACTAGACAAGTTGTAATGAAATGATAACGGTGTATTAGAGTTTTTTTGCACTATTAATTTGGAGAGTTGTAAGAGAAGAGTGTTAAACAACATAAGAAAAGAGTTTAATACTCTTAATTACTTTGTTTATTTTTTGTTAAAATCTTATGCATAATGGAAACAAAGGAGAAAAAGTAAACATTTTGATTTGCTTATTTTACTTTTTTGAAGGTATTTTTGCTTTTATACACAAATGCATATTTTTTATTAAAAAATAAACTCATTTTATTGTTCATTTTTGGATATTTTAAATCAGAGTGCGTAACTGTTATGACTTTTATCATAAATGTCAAACGAATAATTTTTCACTTTTATATTTTTTTTAGCAAAACAGTTATTTTATGATTATTATTTTTATTTATTTCTTTTTTTAATATAAAAGATATTTGTGATTTTTATTGACCAAATTGTAAAACACCAAAAAATCGCCAAAATAAAAAAAATGGTAAAACGGATAAAAAAAATCGCGAATCAAAAAAAAATATATATATAAAAAATCGCTATAACAAAAGAAATTGCCAAAATGAAAAATAATACAAAAACGGAAAAAAGCAGTAAAAAATAGACTGAACTGGAAAAAATCGCCATAACCCTAAAACCAGAAAAAATATCTGATAAAGGGAAAAAACACCAAAACGAAAAAAAAGAAAAAATCGTTAAAATGTAAAAAATTGAAAAAAACCGAAAAAACCACCAAAACGAAATAAATGAAAAAAAAAGAAAAAATTGTTAAAATGGAAAAAATTGAAAAAACCGAAAAAACCGCCAAAACGGAAAAAACGTCAAAATAAAAAAACGGCTAAACGGAAAAAAGCAACATAAATAAATCACTAAAACAGTTACATAGAGTTTTATTCGCCTTCTCTACTTAAAAGAATTCGAGGAGAGAGAAAACAAGTGTTGAATTATTTAAACTCGCAATTTTTTTCCAGTCGCAACGTAGCTCTGGGTTGGGGAACAACTCTCGCATCACCGTATTTATTTCTTAAGTAGTCAGGCGGGTTTTTGTTGCTTGACTTTCGAGAATTTTGAGTCTCACCCCGCATTGACTAAAAGTTTGGCGTCGTATAACTGTACCGCGTTACGGTTTCTCGAAGATTGCATTTGTCACATGTTGTATTTGATTTTGATAAACTAACTTTGAGGCATCAGCTACCTATAGGAAGGTGTAGGTCGAGGGCTTCCCTAAAGGAGACCCCTGTAGGCTCATTGCCGTAATTGGTATTGGCGCTCTAGAAATTTCTGTGGCCAAATAAATCCCCTACATGTGGTAATTTAAAATCAAACAAACAAAATATTTTTTTTATTTAACCGTTATTTTTATTTTGAAGATTTTGATTTTTTTTAGAAAAACTTAGGATGCTTCTACTAATATTTTTATTAAATTGTTCTCCAAAATATTGTATATCAAAGTTTATTCACTCTGAACTTTTTTATCTCAAAATGATGGGGGTAGCGGAGAACTCAAGGTATAATACAGTCAGTATTTAAAAACAGATGCTTTCTAAAAATCATGTGTCTCGTTGTTATTTGAACTTGTAGTATTCCTTCAAGAAATACCCTTACAAATCTTCAGCAGGATGCTGCTTTCTATGAATGTATAGAAATCTCTTATTTGAAAGAAATAATATCAAACATTTTAAAATAGTCATGAACAGAGTGCGTGTGCGTTTTTTGCTGTTGTTGTTGTTGTTTAGCAAAAGATATCCCAATGCATTTCATTACATTTCGAATAAGAAAACAAAACAAAAAAGTGAAATAAAACAAATTCAACTAAAACGTAACAATAATTGTAGAGATGATAAAAAGCATCTGTCTTTTTAAAAACAAAAGACAGATGAAAACAGCAAATGTATAAAATAGCAACAACAAAACAAAAAGAGAAAAAAATAAAACATAAAACTACCACCTTATCATTGTCAATGATCAAATGATCGCTAGCTGTACAAACGTATCCTTATGATCCTTTACATGCAATACCTTCGTAAGAAAGCCGCCAACACTCGTTCTGTTTAGCTCAAAGTACAGAACCTGTTTACACACATACAAATGTATTCACAAAATTTATCCTGGTGTGTGTAAATAAGTTCTTATAGTAGAAACTCTTGATCATGAAAAATAATATGATGGTTTTTGTCTTAGTTTTGGATGCGTTCACCAAAAACAAAAGAAAAAAAACAACTGTTGACTGTACAAAAAAATGTTTTCATTTGGAACATGTTTAAATTTTAAACAACGAGGAACTTGTATGTAGTTTATGAACATTATTATTATTATTGGTCTTTTCTTATAAGGATGGTTGGATGGATGGATGAATGGACGTTTGGTTGGTTTGTGTACAAATGTTGATGTTTTTAGTTTCATTTTTTTGTTTGTAAGAAAAGAAACATCTGCTTCCCAAAAGTAAATGCGTTGTTTTCGTTAAATTCTTCCTTTTTTTTTTGTAATTACAATTTTTGATTTGATAGCCTCTTGATTTTTGGGCAATTTTATTATGAAAAAAGGTGAATACAGTCAGTTGAAGGCAAAAAATCAAGACAGTATATAAAACGATATAAGAAAATAATTAAAGCAATAATTAATAAATTAAGCGATTTAGTATGAAACAAATTTAAGGAACTTAAACACCATACATTTGTAAATAAAGTATTTTATAGAAAAATAAAAAAGCGTGAACACAAATCAATTTTCCCAAAGTAAAATAAAAAAAACTTTAAAAAAATAAACCAAATCTATAATCTGACGTTTAATTTAAATTCAGAGACATTTAGAAACCCAAATTTTATTGGAACTTAAATTTTTTAATTCAGTAGAAGGGATATTTTAAATTCTAAAGTGACTTCATCATCTCTTTATAAAATTCAAAATTTGGATAAATTGCAGATGCTTTAAACGTTCCAAATTATCACCAATCTAAAGTCTTCTAAAATTCGTAGATCTTCTTCCAAATCTGTCATGGTTATTTGGTTGGTTTATGTGGTAGCCCGTAACCTTACGGGCAATCAATTAGATTCGTTAGAATCCGTTTTGATGGAACCACACTACTCGCCAGGTGAATGAGTTGTATTGAGTCTGTAATGAGATAGAAGTGTAGAGAAGAACAATGAGAACATAAATTAATTAGATTCAGCCTGTAGCATTGAGATATTTAATGATGTCACTGAGTCTAGTGTCAGATATCTCACAGAGGTTGTCTAATTAGTACCCTCCCAGAAATTTATGTCTGCTTGCGTTCAAGGCTGGACATTCACATAGAAGATGAAATACTGTCTCCTCCTTCCCGCGATTGCCACAACTACGACAATATTCATTGTAAGGGAGACTAAGTCTGCTTGCATGTTTTCCGATCGTCCAGTGACCTGTAAACAATGCTATTAGTCTCGAGATGTCTTTGCGTTTGTAGCCAATGAGTTGCATTGAGCGTTTTTCGTTGTAGGTAGGCCACGTTTCTTTCGCGACTCTACATTTGTCCAGATTTCGCCATCTATTTTTTGCCTTTTCTAGAAAGTGTTTTTGGATTCTGCTTTTGACTGTTCCTAACGGGATTGCGACAGAAATCGATAAGGAGGCATTCATAGCAGAGCCTGTCCGGGCTAATTCGTCTGCCTGTTCATTACCATAGTAGTCCCTATGCGCAGGAACCCAGATTATAGTAATGTCATACAGTCGACTTAGTCCTAGCAGTTCCTCTTTACACTGTCTGACTAGAATAGAGGTAGTTTTCGGTGATTTGAGCGATAGTATTGCCGCTTGACTGTCGACAAATAAACCAAAATTCCCTTGAATATTTCTATCGCGAATTAGTTTACACGCTTCCCTGACCGCTAGTATTTCCGCTTGGAATATGCTTGCCTCGTCAGGGAGTCTACATGAGTGTCTAATTCCAAGATCATTAGAGAAGACACCAGAGCCTACACCGCAGTTCATCTTTGAGCCTTCAATGTATATCCTAGTTCCAAATTGTTCAAGAAGATTTCCCCTTCTCCATTCACTCCTGGTGGGGTATAGGACTTTAATAGTATTTCCGAAGTCCATCTGGGGAATCATATAGTTGGTAAATTGATTGAATTGCGGGGGTATTAAACTTAATATCCTCGCGTGCCCATACGTTCTTGATCTCCAGCTTTCCGTTGCAGATAATCTTATCGCACTATTAACTGATGATTCAATTATGTATAGGTCTATAGTTGTTAGGTGCAATATAGTGTTCAGAGCTTCTGATGGACTAGTACGTAATGCACCTTTAAAGCACCAAAATAACTTTAATAGTTGATTACTTTGACGTTCCATATTAGCTTTAGTTGTATGTCTTTTTATGGTACCAAATAAAAACAAATCTAAAGTCTTTTAAAAGTCTCAAATTAAATTAAATGTTAAGTCCCAAAATAAGCACTAATCGTTGCCACAAATTTGCTTATATACCTAAATTAGCATCAATCGCATGTTTTCTTAATTCCAATAATTAGTTTCAATTTTAGATCTTTTCGAATTCAAAAAAGACCTTTAAACGTAAATCTTTTTAATATTCCAAATTGGCTTTAATCGTTGATCTTTTCAACATCCAAAAATGCCAACAATTACATTTTAAATGTCCCAAATTATCTTCAATCGTAGTTCATTTAAGATCAATCTTAAGTTCCAATCGTAGTTCCAAATTATTTCCAATCGTAGATGTTTTACAAGTTCCAAATAATCTTTAATCTAAAGGCACAAATTATCTTCGATCAGTGATATTTTGAAGGTCCCAAATTAGCTTCAACCTTATATATTTTTAAAGTATCCTTTTTTCAATTTTTTTTTTTTCAAGATTAGTACTTTTAATAAAAAGTATTACTTTTTTAATCTTTTTAACAAATGATATTTTTTATTTGGATCTTTTTTGAAAAATTAATACTTTTTGTAAAA
Source organism: Protocalliphora azurea (assembly GCA_932274085.1). Taxonomy (NCBI): domain Eukaryota; kingdom Metazoa; phylum Arthropoda; class Insecta; order Diptera; family Calliphoridae; genus Protocalliphora; species Protocalliphora azurea. Next base: position 4,616,216 of record OW026522.1, on the reverse strand, counting down.
ATTGGAACTTTTTAAAGTTTACTTAAGAAAATGTTTTTTTTTTTTTTTGCAATTTTGTACTTTTTCTTAAAAAGGTGCAAATTTTTTTAGTAACTACGATTTTTTTTAAATTAGTACTTTTTTAAGCTTAGGTGCTTTTTGATTTGATTTTAATTTATTTATTTATTATTATTATTATTATTTTATATTTAATTTCTACTTTTTATTTGTACATTTTTATTATTAAAAAGGTGCACATTTTTTTAGTAACTACGATTTTTTTAAAATTAGTACTTTTTTAAGATTAGGTGCTTTTTGATTTGATTTTAATTTATTTATTTATTAATTTATTATTAATATTATTATTATTATTATTATTATTATTATTATATTTAACTTCTACTTTTTATTTGTAAATTTTTATTATCAAACATTTTTATTTTCAAAAAAAAAAGCTTTTTTAATTTTTGTATTTTTTTTTTTTTAATAAGAATACAATTTTTAAATATTGGTACTTTTTGGAAAAATACTCTTTTTTAAAATTTGTACTTTTATTAAAAATTGGTCTTTTAAAGAAAAAACTTTTTTTTTACAATTTCGTAATTTTTTGGAATAATGTACGTTGTACGGAATAAAATACGTTGTTTTTAGAAAATGGTACCTTTTTTGATTTCTTCTTTTTAGACAAATTCGTAAATTCTTGGAAAAAAGTTGAGTACCTTTTTAAAATTAAGAACGTTGTTATAATATGGTGGTACAATATTTAAAAATTGGCACTTTTATTGAAAATTATTATTTTATTATTAGTACTTTTTTCTAAAAAGTTCTTTTTTGGGTCTTTCTTTTTTAAAAAGTTTGAACTTTGTTGAATGAGTAGTTTTTTTACAGTAAGGTAGTATTTTTAAAAATTGCTATTTTGTTGTTTATACTTTCAATTAGTGGGTTTTTTGGAAAATAGTACTTATTTAAAAAATTTTAATTTATATAAAAAAATAAATTTTTTTGAGAAGTAAATATTTTTTTTTTTTTTTTGATAATTCATCGTTTTTTTTTAATTAATTTTTGGGAAATGTAATACCTTCTTTTATTAAAAGTTGATACCATTATTATACCTTTGCATATAGGTACTGCTTAAAGATATGTTTTTTTTTCTTTTTTTAATTGGTAATTTTATTGAAAAATGGTATTTTTTTGAAATCTTGTATTTTTTTATTTTTTATGTACTTTTTTTTAACAGTGGTACATTTTTCAAAAATGATTACTTTAAAATGCTACTTTTATTGGTATATTTTACGAAAATTAGTATTTTATTATCCTCTTTATTTTAAGTTTAATTTTTAGGAGACCTTTCTCTAAAAATTGAGTGAAGGATATAAAAATATATAAAAAATAAAATTAATAATATTTTTTTTTTTATTTTTAAAAATAAAAAAATTTTTGGTCACATATTGATCTAATTTTCCCACAAAACTATTTAAGATTTTTCAATGTTTACGTTTCGAATAACGTTTTTTTTTTTTCTATAAAATGTCAAATTTTTTAAAAGGTAATAAAAGTTTCTAGTTCATTTCAATTTTTCATTTGGAAAATCTATTTTTATTTCTCCCTTAAATCCAATAAAAAATTATCGCTAAGAGTTTTTTTTATTATCTCCAAATTTCTTTTCTTTCTATTTGCTTTAAAACTACTTTTGCTTTTTAAAATTTTTTAAATTATTGACAACAAACTCCTTTATCTAATAACCATAATATTTTTATTTATTTTTCCTTTGACTTCAACACATTTCGTCCCGTCAACCTTTACAATATGATTTTTTTTTAAATTTTCCCAAAAAAAAAAAAAAACAGAAAATATCCTTAAAAATCATTACAATCCTTCATAGAAATTAAAAACCTAGTAGCAAGTAAATATCTATTTAAAACACCAAATGTCTTCTTCCTAAATATTTACATTTTTTAAAATTTATTTATATTTTTCAAAATTGTTACAGCTGTTACAATACTTTTTTTTACATGTTTTAAGATTTTCCACATATTTGTACATGTGTATATTTACAAGGGACAAGGATATTTGAGGACACAAAAATCAATCAATCAATTTGATTCTTTTTGAAAAAAAAGCAAATAAAAAAACACATTTTTTTGGAAAAAGTTACAGAATGCTCACGCTCTTAAAACAAATATTAAGGTTGTTACCATAGAATACAACTAGAAGTTTATGTGAGAGACAAAAACCTAATCAAAAACATAATTCATGCAACAACAAAATACATGGTAGTCACAAATATTTTGTTTTTGTGTTTTGAAAAAAATGAGTAAATTTTTTGAAAATTTAGTTTGTATTGCCTCTCACATAAACTTCTAGTTGTATTCTATGGTTGTTACCATTTAAATGGAGACAAAATATGTTTTAATTTTGAATAAATTTTTAAATAAATACAAACTAAATAAATATAATAGAGAACATTTTTTATAAAAAATAGATTTTTTGAATAATTAAATAAATAAAAAAAAAAATTATTTAAATAAATAAATAAATAAGTTTACGGAAAACTTATGGTAAAAATAAAATCAATCAGTCATCACTCATATTTTTTAATATTGAGAGCAATCTGTCTGTGATCGCTCTCATTTTATTGTAAAAATTAAATTTTAATAATAAAAATTCAAAAATATCTTTAAACTAAAGAGAATTAGGAATCTGTCATATGAAAATAATTTAAATAAATAAAGAAAACTTTTAACGTGTATAATTTTTTAAATATTGTAATTTTTGCGAAAAATAACACATTCGGAGATCACCTCATTTTTTTAAGTTTATAATCAAGCTGTGATCACTTTTATTTTATACCAAAAATTAAATTTTCATAATAGAAAATATAGAAATAGAATAGAAATAAACATATTTTTTTAAGAGTAGTGAAATAGATTTCCTTTATAAAATTGCTGTAATTTTTGGCAAAAATAAGATCAATCGGTGATCACTCTTATTTTAAATTAAGGAACAATTTGTGACCTTTCTTATTTTATAATAAAAATTTTATTTTCATGACTCTTATTTTTATTAACAAAATCAATCTGTGATCGTTCTCATTTTAGAATAAACTAGCTTAACCCGGTGCGCTTCGCTGTACTGTTAAAATAAAATAAGTGTGAAAAAAAATACAAATATATTTTTTTTATGATTTAATTTATTTATTTACATATGTATTGTATTGCAACTTGTTTTGTAAATATACACTTTTAACAAAAAAATTATTTTCATATATATATTTATTTATATTATCAATAGCAAATAATTCAATTAAATAAATCTTATTATTAATGATTATTGTAATGCTCATTTTTATTTTGAAATTTATAATTTTCCATTATAGTGGCTTTAACCACGTTCTTCAGTTACGCGATATTTAATATGTGCATCATATGGGGGTATTGCTCACCCTGCGCCTACCCCCTTTATTTTAATTTTCAAAGGTGTAGTTTATCATAAGAGTAACTCCTACCAAGTTTAAACATTCTCACTATAACAGTTCTTAAGATATGCGATGCTAAACTTTGGCGTCCTATGGGGGGTACCACTCCCCCTGCAGCAATCTTACTTCAATTTTGGTACTACAAAAAATTCAAGAAAATAAGTGCAGCGGCTCTTAAGATATCCGTAATATTGGTATTCATAGGGGGGGGGGGGTACCACTTACCCTGCGCGAAAAAATAAGTAGCCTATTTTATTTTCAGTGATATTACTGTAAAAATTACAGAAAAATCGGTTCAGTCGTTTAGGAGTCTATAAGCCAACAAACAGACAAACATATTTCATTTTTATATATAGAGATATTAAATTTCAATTATAAGAGATTGTGTGCCATACGGTAGCAAAGTTCTTAGGAGAGTAAATTTCTGAGAGTTATATGGTGAATGAAATTTCATAAATTATTGATAAATGTATAGAAACTTTTGACTTTATGAGTGTCAAATAAAATATTTTACAACTGCATTAAATGTATTTTGTTGTTGCATGAATTATGTTTTTGATTAGGTTTTTGTCTCTCACATAAACTTCTAGTTGTATTCTATGGTAACAACCTTAATATTTGTTTTAAGAGCGTGACCATTCTGTAACTTTTTTCTTTCTCTAAAAAATGTGTTTTTTTATTTGCTTTTTTTTCAAAAATTAAAATATATTTAAAAGTGCATTTTAATGTTTATTTTATAAAATTGTTATTTCTTTCATAAAAATAAATAGTTATAAAAAATGTATTGAAAGTTTGTGATTTTCTTAAAGAAATACTAATATTAAAAATTTCTCTTAGGAAAAAGTTTTTATTTGGCACAGCAAAACTGTAAGATTGTTCAACATAGGAAAAATTAAATTTTCTACAGAATTTTGCTCTAAGATATGAAAAATACCTTTTATGTTAAAAGAATTGGCGATATATAATATTTTATATAAAATTCAAATTTTCCTATTTTTTTTTCAAAAATTTACACCTTCTATTAAGTTTACACGACATCTCTTAAGACAAATAAGACATCATAATTTGTTTTATTATGTATTTCAAAGTAAATTGCTTACAGTTTTCTATTATTACTTTTAAATAGTGTCTTAGTTTTTAACCTTAACGCTTTGCTTGTCATTTCACAATTTCTTGTCTCGTCTTTCATTGAATAGATTTTCAAGGGCCATAATAATAAAACATTTGTTTTGTTTCTATGTCAGTGTCTTCAAAGCACCAGCACAGCGCTTAAAACAAAAGGACACCCATAAATAAATATATCCTGCTAGGAAATGATGTAAAAAAAAAACACATGGTAAAGGAAACAAGGTGCACTATTGCTGTTGCTGCACAATCAATGCAACAACTAAATGAAAATCAAATTGAAATCTAATTGTTAAACCGTCTCGTCTTTGGTGTACAGCCTCAAACAACCTCAAACACAGATAGAGGATACTACTCGCACAAACATCTGTTGACATTTCGTAGAACCAACGCAGCAGGAGAAAACTTACCTTTTAAGAATGCAAAGATTGTTGTAATTAATAAACATTTTTTTTTTTTTACTTTTTTAATTTTATTTTCTTTTAATATATAGTATATTTTTTAACATAATCATAATTTAAATATGAAGGTACATTTATATTGTATACGTTTTTATAATAGTATAGTTTTTTAATAATTAAATATAATAAAGATATACATACACAAACACATTGATAGTTTTAATTGAATTTGATTATTAATTTTAACCTTAGAACAGTGAGCAATAAAAGTATTATTTATTTATTATTATTAAAGGTTTTCAAAAAAGACCAAAGAGAAATGTTAAAATTTTAAGAACTTTTTCAATGATTTTTATAAAAGTTTACAAACTTTTTGCCGAAGAATGCAATTATTCTAATTTTCTTTCTTTACAGAATAGAGTAGCTCAAACTTAATAAATAAAGTTTCTTTTAAACATCTTCAAGTAATAGAAAAGCAATTTTTGAAATTTTACATCACAGATTTTGTTCTATAACTTTTTTCTACTATTATAAACCGATTCAGCTGTTTTTAAATAGCAAACAAAATCCTAGCATTCCCTCTAGACTTAATTACGACAGAGTAGAAGCACAATGGACTCTAAACCATTTAAAATTGTAATTAAATTTATTTTCATTTAATTTGGCTCCTTTTTTTAAGTCAAATTTTAATCAAGATTCTTGAATCTTTTTAAAAGTTGATTTTTACTCTGTTTATTAAGTTGAATTTTGATATGGAATTGTGCATCTTATCAAAGTTTAATTTAATTGATTTTTTTAGTTCTGTTTTAGGTCTCATTTTGAACGGAGTAGTGGCACAATTTTAAACAGAATTCTGGCTCTTTTTAAAATACCATTTTTTAAATATCCATTTTAGTCTTTTTAAACCCCATTTAAAAAATAATAATAACACTCCTTCTAAACAAATTTTCACCGTATTGAGTTGCTCTTTCTAAAACTCTAATTAGCTCTTTATAAATTTCTATTTATAAAGAGCTGCTTTTTAGCTCCTGTGTTAAATATAATTGCAGCTCATTTGAATGAATAATTTTAAACATAATTCTACCCAACATTTAAGTTTAATTTAAACGGCATAGGGGTGTTATTTAAAACTAAATAATTACTGAATCGGTTCTCTTTTTTTAGAGTCCGATTTGACTCTTTTTAAGAACTCTTTTAAACAGAATTATAACTCTTTCTAAAGTATAATTTTAAGCAAAATCAATACTTCCTTTGTCACCAATTTTGAACATAATCTTGTAATTTTTTAATTTTTGTTTAGTTCCTTTTAAGATTCTATTTTGAACAGAATCGTGGTTCGTTTCAAAGCTCAATTTTTAATAGAATTCTGTACTGATTAAAGTCTAATTTTCTATAAAATTTTAACTCTTTTTTAATTAAAAGTCAAAAAAATCAAGGCTCTTTTTATGGTCTTATGCTAAACGGAATCTTGGAGCTTTCAAAAGTCCAATTTTCAATCATTCTAAAGTCCGTTTACGGCTCTTTTTAAAACCAGTTTTTAACAGAACTATAACGTTCTTTTAAAACTCAAATTTTGAATTCTTTAGACGATCTTTTAAGATCGATTTTAATTAGAATTGAAAACTCTTTCTAAAATATAATTTTAAACAAAATCATTTTTTCTTTATTGGGCAATTTTTTTAAAAAATCATGTAGATGTTTATAATTATTATTTGATTGCCTTTAAGGCCCTATTTTGAATAGAAGCGTGACTCGTTTCAAAACAAAATTTGAACAGAATTCTGTTATTGAAATCAAATATTTATAATCTAATCGTAGCTCTTTTTAAAAATTTAGATTTTCAAAAGAATCAATGCCCTTTGTGGTGCTTTTAAAAGTCCGATTTTAAACCTTTCTAAGGTTCCTTTTCCGCTTTTTTTTAATACAATTTTGAATAGAACTAGAAATTCTTTTAAAAGTTCAATTGTGGATTTTTTTTTTTTTTTTGATCTTTTTCAGAACGATTTTTAGCAGAATTTTTAAAACAAAATCAAAGCTTCTTTTAAGATCAATTTGGAACGGAACCATGAAGCTTTTTTAAATTTGTATTTTATTCCCTTTTAGATTCTATTTTGAACAGAAAATTATCTTATTGCAAAGCTTTTGGTTTTTTTTGTTTAAGGTCATATTTTCAATTACTCGATTTCAAGGAAATTATAGCCCTTCTAAAGAAATCAATATACATTCTAAAGTCCGATTTTCAATTACTTTAACGTCCGTTTTCAGATCTTTATAAATCCACTATGCCGTTTTTTAAGTTCAATTTAAGTTTTTTTTTAGTTCGGTTCTTCTCTAATTCCTACTTTAAATGGCATCTTGTCACTCTCGGAAGTCTAATGTCTACTTTTACGTTCCAATTAAATCCAATTTTTAAATCAAAATAATTTTCGGAATTCTTGCTCTTCTCAATTTGAATTTTTTTAAATGCATTATTTGTAACTCTATCTGAAGTCCAATTTTAAACGGCATGCAGAATCTTTTTAAAGTCCAATTTTAGACTAAATTATTAGGTTGTTAAGGTCTATTTTGGACTTTGTTTAAAATGGTATTTTATACAGCAATAACTTAAAAAGAATCGTTTAAACCAATTTGTTTTATTTTTGCTTTATTTATACTTTTTTAAGTCAATGATTTGTTTTTATTTCCAAGTTGGCTTTTTTAGTGTCCAATTTAGGACTAAATAGTGGCATTCTTAGAGTCCAATTAGACACTTTTCTAGTAAAATTATATTAAAATCATGTCTCTTTTTAAAGCAAAACTTTTGACAGAACAGTGATATCTTTTAAAGTTGAATTTAACTGAGTTTTAAGTTTAACTTAGAACCTCATTGTGTCTCTTTTTCAAAGTACCTACAGTGACTTTTTTAAGTCTAATATGGAAAAAATCTCGGAGTTCTTCAAGTCAAAAATTTAACTCTTTTTTATATCGAATTTTATATATAATTGTTTGTATTTGTAAAACATATTTTTTAACAGAACCAGGAAATTTTGTTAGTACCAATTTGATCCAATTTAGAACGTAGTTATGTCAATTTATAAAGTACAAATTAAAAATTTGGACGTAATCGTGGGGTTCTTAAAGTCCAATTTGACTCTTGTTTTAAGCTGAATATTACACATAATCGAGACTTCTTTCAAAGTAAAATTTTAAACTGAAAAGTCTAATTGGACTAATTTATAAGATAATTGTATCTTATTTAAAGTACAAATCATTACATTTTTTTGGAGATTAATTTTAAACGAAATCTTGTGGTTCTTTGGGACCAATTTGATTTCCTTCTCGAATTGTGTTGTACAGAATAGTATTTTTAAGTAAAATTTTAAACAGATTCCGATTTAAAATAGAATCCAATCCAAAAGTCCTATTCAAAATGCAAACATCTCGTATTCAAAGAACAGATTTTTTTACAAAATCGAATCAGATAGTTCGATTTAAAACATAATTGAGACCCAAAATTCGATTGTAAACAGAATTGAGATTAAAATTCTAGTTCTAAATGAAATCATGTCCAATATTACAATTTAAAACAGAATCGAATTCAAAAAGTCCATTCTAAATATAATCGAGAACAAAATTCTTAATCGGAGTGATCCGTTTTATAACAAAATCTAATCTAATACCCTGATTTAAAACAGAATCAAGTAAATATTCCAATTTTTAAAAAGAAATAAATTCGATAGTCAAAATAGTGTCCTACTTATAAGAAATTGTGTCCAATATTCCGATTTTAAAAGGAATCTTGCACAATAACACATTTTATAAAGGAATGAATTCTTATTTCAAGATTGATGAAAATAAATGGTGGTAATCGAAGAGTTTTATGATTTCCTTTTGATGACAAAACTTCCTATCGATAATACAACTTTCTAACAATTATCTTTGGCTTTAAAAAAAAACTCTAAAATATTTAAAGTTGATAAAATTTGAAGATTAAAGAGGGCTGGAATATCACAAACACATTACTGATATCAATAATCTTTATAGCATACCCTTACTTTTGTTGCTCACTGTTTTTTAGATTTTAAATATATATGTTTTCCTATTTTAATTACACTATTTATACAATAATTTGCGCAAAATTTTATTTTATTTTATTTAATGTCTTAAGATTCGATTTAAATACAATAGTCACACTACCAATTTGTTTCTTTAACTTTCTCGCTTTTTCCCTTAGGGCTCCTCTTCACTATCATCATCCCCCGCCTCTTCTTCTACTATAGGTTGATTGTCACTCTTTTTACGACCTATAAAACGTTGGAATACTGAACGACTATTATTGCCACCCCCTATAAGAAAATCAAAATCATCTCCGGTAACAGCCCAGGGGGATTTAGTTTTAGTTTCTTGATTGGAGGACATTAACATGGAATATGCCGAACAGACAGCTCCCTCTTTGCTGTTATGTATACCATAGCCAAAGTAAATTAACATGCCCAAAGAGACCCATATAAAGAAACGTAACCAGGTGAGAAAACTTAAATGCACCATTAAGGCTATATTACAGAAAATACTAAAAGCTGGTAAAAGGGGCACCAAGGGAACTTTAAAATTGAGACCCCGTGTATTTTGATGATGTACGGAAATGACAAAAACACAAGCTATTATAATGAATAACAAAAAACCATACATTAATAAAGCCCACCAGGAGGTCACCGTTTCACTATCAGACCAAGAAGTTTTTAATTGGAAGCATAAAGCAAAAGATAAGACAGTGAATAGCAAAACGCCAGCCGATACAGCACTACCAGGTTCAAAGCGTCCTAGTAAAGGATCTAGCCATTTGTATTTGGGTTTAAGGCGGCCAGCAGACATACCTTCTATTAAATCACTGGTGGGAGAGGCGGTATCTATGCTATATTGAGAGGTGGTATCATTTTCATCATCATCTTCATTCTCGGGGGTATCAGGAGCATAAATTGGATTTTCCATTATAGGCAAAGGACGATAACGTAGGATAATAACGCTAGCAGAGACTATGGTATAGGCCAAGAGAGTGCCTATGGACATAAACTCTACTAGATTACGGAGATCAAAAACTAAAGCTAAGAGTGCACTGGAAATGCCTGAAATAGCTAAATTTAAAACGGGTACTTGGGTAACACTATTAATTTTGCCAAAACAACTGAATAATAAACCATCCGAAGCCATGGCATACATGCAACGAGGCAAAGCAAACAGAGAACCTAATAAGGTAGTAGTCATGCCACATAAAGCTCCTACTGTTATGATATATTTAGCCCATGGTAAACCCATTTGCCCAAAGGCTTCAGGCAAAGAAGCTGCAGGATTTATATCATTAGTGGGTATCATTAAAGTTAAAGCGGCACTCACCAGAATATAACCCGCCGACACTGCACTTAAGGACAGCAGAGTAGCTAGAGGTATAGAAGCCGCAGGATTTTTGGCTTCCTCTCCGGCCGTGGCTATAGAATCAAAACCTACAAAGGCATAAAAACAAGTAGCCGCCCCAGCTATTACACCACTAAAACCATAAGGAAGAAAACCACCTTCCGATTGAGACCAATTTTTGGCATCAGCATACCAGAAGCCTACACATATAACCAACACCATAACTGCTATATTGACTACAGTTAGAATGCTATTAATTAAGGCAGTAGCCTTAACACCCACTGCCAAGGCTAGAGCATAAAGAATACACACTAGAAACGCTAAAATATCCGGATAACGGGCAAATAGTTGAGGTTCCTGTAATTCTCCTAGCAAAGATAAAGTGGTATTTTCAATCCATCCTCCTAGTAGAGAATCAACATAACCACTCCAAGCTCTGGCCACGGAAGCAGCGCCCAACATATGTTCCAACAAGATATTCCAGCCAATAATAAAAGCCCAAAATTCGCCTATTGATATGTAGGTGTAAACATAAGCCGAACCAGCTTTGGGTACACGTGTACCAAATTCCGCATAACAAATGGCCGCCAGCATTGAAACCACTGCAGCCAAAACAAAGGAGACAATGACTCCAGGACCAGCTATGTCCTTGGCCACCGTACCGGTTAAAACATAAATGCCAGCACCTACCATATGACCAATACCTGGAAATAATTGAAAATTTAGAAATTAAATATTTTTAGGAGAACAATTATAAAATCTGTCGCAAAACTAAAAAGATTTAAGGATTTTAGTTTTTGTAAACAAGAAGGAGATTCCTGAATTACAAAAGTCGGCAACTTTAAGCAAGAAATCCTTTAAATCCTTTTTTGTTTTGAAACAGAATAATTTGAAGCAAAAGGTTAAAGCTTATTTTCATTCATGGTATAGGATTTTTCAATAAGGGAAAGATCGATGTTAACAGTTTCTGGCGACTTTATTATTCCGCAACTGATGCTAAATTATCTTGATAGGTTACTCTAATACATAGCACAATCGAAAGGTAAAACTTTATTATAATTCGGTCTTTTATTGGTAGACGGCGTGGTAATTTAAAGTAGACTCTCCAACATTTGGTAGCCAAATAGGAGATGAGCAATTAACTAAATAATAAGCCAACATCGTAATCACACATGAAAACATTCTCGCTGTTAGTGAGTCTGCAGAAAAACTGGTGTCAGTCGATACAAAAAAAAAAAAAAAATCGAACTTTCGCACATTTCAAAATGACAAATTTTGTTTCGGGACTTAACTCACGCACGAGCACAAAGACAAATACCTGTACGTAAAAAACCCTAGATTGTGTAGAAAAAATAAAGGCAATTTATTCCGCGCCATACAGAAGAATTCGGAATTTTGCAGACTTAAACTCGGCGGCTTTTGTCGAGACCAATTATGGTATAAGCTGTGGACCTTCAAAGTTGACTCTCCAATGTTTAATGTCCAAATTTGGCATAACTATTAGATTCACAATCGACCAACTGCGTGTAAGTATTCAAGAGAACTGAGTCTTTCGGACTCAAACTTTCGCTGACTTCAATATACAGATATTGTCATCAGGACTTGACAAACCCAGCTGAACTAGGAGCTCAAAGTAAATTGGTTCGCTGACTTCAATGTGGAGAACTTTCGAGGCATGGCATCGGGATTTTGCCCTGCTTCCGTTAAAAAGCCAACCGAACCAAAAACTCGAAATTAATGACGTTTGACAACGCCGTTTATTCACTGAGAGAAATTCCTGCCGTTAATAAAAACTCTGACCTGCCGACTTCAATATGGCGAGTTTTGCGTCGAGACTTGTCCCTACACCTGCAAATGACACAACTAATTCATGAACTCAAAATTAATAAACAACGCCGTTTATTAGTTGAAAGAGAAATTCTCGCCATTACAAGAACTCTGACTTTTGCTGACTTCAATCTGGCGAATTTTGGATCGACACTTATTCCTGCATCTGCTGATTTTATAACTCAAAGTATATGAACCTAGACACGATTGTTCACTAAATAGGCTTTAGAGAGTTTGACACAAAAGGACTAAGGTTCACAAAAACTCTGACTTTCGCTGACTTCAACTTGATGCATTTCGCATCGGGAATTGTTCCTGCACCCGAACAAGATCCAACAACAAGACAACGCCGTTTGTTCGCTGACTGTAGTTTGATGAATGTGATATTGGAATCTTCGCCGTGCACAAGAACTCAATCTATCACAGATTTCAACTTGGCAAATTTCATATCGAAGCTTGAACCGACACTTGTTCAAGATTAAACTAACCTATATGTTTAAATTTAATGTCGTTAACAACGCCTTTTATTCGCTGACATTTAAGCAAGGAGTGACAATGGAATCTTCGCCGTGCACAAGAACTCAATCTATCACAGGTTTCAACTTGGCAAATTTCACATGGAAACTTGAACCGACACTTGTTCAAGATTAAACTAACCTAGATGTTTAAATTTGATGTCGTTAAATAACGCCTTTTATTTGCTGACTGGACTTCATAACATTTGATCAAGGAGTAACAAGCACTCTGAATTTCACTGACTTCAAACTTTATGATTGGGACTTTGGTGTTCATAAGCAAAAAAAACCCAATGAACACCAAGTTAGCGACACTAGACAATGTTGTTTGTCCACTGAATGGTTTCGGAGCATTTAAAAAAGAAACTCTCGCTGTGGACAAGAACCCTGATTTCCGCAGTCTTCAACTTAACGAATTTTGCATCGAGATTTAAGGCGGTACGGTTGGGCTACGGAGACTTTGAAAAAGGAATATTCACTGTTCACAAGACGTCGAATTCGTAGACTTATCTGACTCAGGAGCTCAAAGTTAATGACCTTAAACAACGCCGTGTATTCGCTGACTGGACTTTGGAGCATTTAAAAAAAAGTAACTTTCGTCGTGCCCAACAACTTGGACTTCTAAAGTCTTCAACTTGACGAATTTTGCATCGAAACCTAAGTCGGTACGAATGGACTACTGTTCACAACAGCTCGGACTCGTAAAGCCCTATCTGAGCAAATAATCATTATTGACAAGGAGCATTTTTTCGATAGAAGCCAAATTACCTTATATGGAACGAGGTTAATACATCCATAAAAAAATTACTGTTTGATGTGAATATTTCAATTAATCAATGATGACGAATTTCTTTTGGTCTACATTGAATGACATGGAGGCGGAGGATATGATGTTCCAGCAGAACGGAATTGCTTGTCACACAACGAAGGCTATTAACGTTTTGAGGGAGTGTTTACATTTCGTGTAAATGATTATAAGTTATGACTCCAATAGCCTTCTTCTTTTGATTCAGAAGTATGCTCTCAGAGTCAACAAAACCAAGGCCTTTTCTCAAATCCAATCAGATCAATGAATTAAAAATTTAACCTCTTGTAACACCATAAGAAGCCGCGAGTGAAAATTATTTATAACTCACACACATTTAGTTTTTCAGTTTATCATCGACCTGACCTTATTGGAAAACCCTTTAATTCCTTACAACTTAAGCTTTTACTTTTTCTTATCACTCCGTTCAATTTTACTTACCCAATAAAGTGATATCAAAGGTATTTAAACATCTCTTCAAAGGAGTCTCCATGGCATCTATGGGCAAAGGTTTAGTGCGATTCATTTTGCCACACAACCCAGACATGACATGGCCCAATATAATACGCCTGGTACCCGGCATGTTTGCTTTTAATATTCCGACTAATACTAGATTTTGAAATCTTTTATTTAAACCAGTTAGTTTTAAAACAATTAATAGCTTAAGGAATCATAAACTGCAGCTGCTGTCCACGATTAGCTAACATATGTGAACAACTACAAACAAGTGTTGCATACATCCAGGCTTTTGTTTTATTTAAATTAAAACACAATTTTTTAACAAACAACAAAAACGTTACTTTTTAAAATTTTCTTTAAATTACTTTAAAATTTGTTTAAATACTTTTTTTTTGGAAAATTCAATAAATTTCCTTAAATCATTTTTTATTTCTTTTTTTTTACGTTTTTTCACTTGAACACAAAGAGAAAAACTTCTTTCTGTATGCGCCACGTTCGTTCACCCACCACACAAATGATTATGATGATGATAAAAGGGAAAAAACATCAAAAAACTTAACGTCAGATGTTCAATGTCAATAATTATGGAGCAAGCGCACTGCTGTACACTTTAGAAAAGAACAACAAAAGTTATTTATTTCTAACATTACCGGCAACAAACCCCCACAACACTTGTTGCTTAATATCATAATTACTTTTTATCTTAAGTGAGTTTTCTGTTTTTTATTCCATTTTGTGTTTATAGTTCAAGCAAAGGAATTGCAATTATGTTATTGATTTTTAATTTTAAAAAGTAATGTTTATGGTTTTATAAAGGAGATTGTTTGAAATATTAAAAAGGAAAAGGATTTTAAGTTGAGGGATAAATTAAAATTTGATTATTGCTTTTAAATTTAACACAAAAGATAATTTTAAGCGTTAGTGGTTTCAGTGGACACCTGTTACCACTTATGTTTTTTTTTTTTTTTTTTGTAATATACCGGTTTCAAGGCCTGCTTTATTGAAGTTCAAAGTTTGCAGGACATCTAACTGCAAGGTCATTAAAACACAAGGATAATAAAAAATTAATTATGTTAACAAAAGATATTATTATTTTTTATACATAAAAAATTTCGAATTGAAAATTTGTATAAAAATTAAAATGAAAAAAAAAAAATAAATATAATTAAATAAATATAATTAAAGAATATTTTCCAAATTTGACAAATGAGAAATTTTGTAGGGATTTTTTGTTAATTAATTGGAATTAAATTTTGGAGTCAAAA
Organism: Protocalliphora azurea; assembly: GCA_932274085.1. NCBI lineage: Eukaryota > Metazoa > Arthropoda > Insecta > Diptera > Calliphoridae > Protocalliphora > Protocalliphora azurea. The sequence goes on along the minus strand of OW026522.1, from coordinate 4,600,977 downwards.
GCCGTTTCTAAGTGTTTAAAACTTTAGACTTTGATTTGAAGTGATTTTTATTTCTTTCTACAAATTTATTTGAACAAAAGTTTTTAAAACTTCATCCGTAGACAAATAATGCTATTTGAAAATCCGTGTAGCAACCATAATCTAATGTACGCATAAATTTAAAGGCATTCTAAAATTTTGATGTAAACCACCTTGAATTAAAATAAAAAAATATTTAAATTTATTTTATAATTTTGAAATAAAAAATATTTCAAATTTGAATTTATATTTCCTTCAAAATGATATATTTATCACTTGTTCTTTTTTTTAATTTCTTTATTATGAGCGCATTGTACTCTTCACCATTCTTTGTCCTTTCATTTGAAATTTCTATAATTTTCATTTAAGACCTCAAAATGTATATATACACATATTCTGGATCCTTATATACACTAGATTCCTAATTAAGATATCTGTCTCTCCGTCCGTCCGTCCGTCCGTCCTTTTTTCATTTAAATCGGATGTGTTAAAAAGTGGAAAAATTTGAAATTTTTTCTATATAAAGAACTCCAATGCGCATTACCATCTTTTAGAAATTATATAAATCGATTTATTAACAACAGACACATGAGCTAAATACCATAATTTGGTTTTATTCTGTAAAGAAATTTTTTGGCGGCTAACAAATAAAGGCGGATTGAACTGCAAAAAAGTACTATTTAAAAACAAGCCGTTTTCAATAAAGTACAAATTTGTTTAAAAAAAGTACCTGTTTGGAAAAATAATTCAAAAAAGTCAAAGTACATTTCTAAAAAAATAAATTTTATGTAAAAATTTGTCAAACAAGTTATTTTTTTTTTAAATAAAATATTTAAATTAATAAATTTTCTTTTTTTTTTAAATTATCTTAAAAAATTTAAATTTTTCAAACGAAAAGTTCAACTAAAAAAATATTTAATTTAAATAGTACCAAATTTCAAGTGTTTCAATTATTGAATAAAGTAGAACTAAATAAAAGAATAATTATTAAATTAAAAAAAAATAAGTGCGAATTTTTCAATTAGAATACAGTAGACGCTCGGAAATTCGAAGTTTTCAGAAATTCGAATTTCCAGAAATTCGAATCAGTAATTTCATTACATTTATCGCTCTAAAATTAGAATCCAAAATTCGAATTTCCGAGCGGTTTTCTTCTTTTTTATTGTAAACACTAAAATTTTGATAATTTAGTTTAACCAAATACAAAGTAAAAAGGGGAATCCCATTTTAATAGATGATTTACAGATTTTGTTGATGTTGTTAGAGTTTAAAAGTCAGTTTTTTTGGTGTTTGTATATGTACATATGTATTTATATTTCGTTAAGTTTTTTTATAGTTTCTATGTTAAATGAACTAAAATGAAAAAAAAACATAGTTTTTTTATATCTTTATGGTCAAATTTTCCTAAATTTTTGTATAAAAAAACCGTCCAGAAATTCGAATAATTCGGAAATTCGAATCGCCCTAAAAACAAAGTGGTTCGAATTTCCGAGCGTGTAATGTATATTTTCTCAAAAAAATAAATCAAAATTTTTCGAAAAAAACAGAAATAAAAAAGTTTTAATTTAAAAAACTACCATTTAAAAAAAATTAATATTTCCAAAAAAGTTCAATATTCAAACTAGTTTGAAAAAAAGGACAACTTCTCAAAAAATCAATTTTTTTTATATTTATATTTTTATTTATAATATTTTCAAATCTTACATTTTTCCAAAAAAATTAAAATTTTTAGAAGTACCATTTCCAAAAAAAGCACCAAAATAAGAAAATTTTTTTCGAAAAAAAATTCAAATAAAAATAATGAATGAAAAAAAAAAACGAAAGTTATTGTTTATTTAAAAAAGTACTATTAAAAAAATTTTAAAAGAAATCTATATTCAAAGTATAGTTTAAAAAAATTCTCTAAAACGTAAAATTTTTTTAATAAAATATAAAATAGTAGGTAAAAAAAAGTGCGATCAATAAAAAATAAATTTTCTAAAAAATAATTTAAAAAATTTTATAAAAGTACAATTTTTCGACAAAGTGTAAATTTCCAAGAAAACGTAAACTTCCCAAAAAAAGTACAAAAATCCAAAAAATTACCAATTTTGAAGAAAGTACCAACTTTTGTAAAAACAAGTCGGAGCGCTATATTCAACTGTGCCGAATCATTTACACCCTTTGCCGCTTTACCAACAAATAAAAAGAAATAGTATGCTTTAATATTTTCACATTTATACTTAAAAATAATACATACATACATACATTTGTTGCACAAGCAACGCTTGCTTAAACAAAAAAAAAAAAAAAAAAAAAAAAAAACATAAGCATACATATGTATATTTATATATTTTTGTATGTAATATATACAAACAAACCCTACATTGTCGCAATAATTATATTCGTATTGCGAAAGTTTCCCCCCATCGGTAGAGATTGTGCGTTACAGGCGATACATCTAAGCAATAAGAAATCAATACGTCTAAAAGAAAAATAGACAATATTGCTAGATAATCTAGGCGAAAAAAACAAGATACCACCAGATAATCTTCCGGAAGATGTAATAAATATATAGAAAAATTATCACTAAATAAATCATGAAATAATGTAATAAACAAAACTTTTATATCATGTAAAGTATGCATACACATAAATCTTAACAACATAATGCATGAAAACTCACATAAAATATACATTTTTTGCTAAAAGACAAACAAATTTCTTGAATATTTTTTTTATTTTTGAACAATTTTTCAACATCTGAAAAAATTGCGACTGAAAAATAAAAATATTGCATTAATTTCTTCCAGATGATCTCAAAGGCATATCATTAATTTATTGCGGAAATGATAAAGGGGCGATATTTTGAGGATAAAAATAATACAAAATTTTAAACTTAATATATTTTTTATTGTTTATTGCCTAATTTTCTTTAAACTGAAAAAAATGCATTATTTAGAAAAATATTACTTTGATGATTTTCGTCCACATAATAAAAAGAAAATATTGCGTAAATTTCTTCCCAAAAGATATCTTCTAAATGTTTATAGGGAACTGACTGCATATACAAAAAGCAACAATGATAATCATTATATTACTGCTGTTGTCAACTAAACTGCTTGCTTATACAAAAAAAAAAAAAAAAAAAAAAAACAACACTAATAGTCATTGCAATACTTAATGTAAATGTTTGTGTGTGTGTATATTATTAACAGCTCTTTTCAGTTTTTGGCCCATAACCAATTTGGTCGATTCAAAAAAAAAAAAAAACGAAATTTTATAAAAAATATTTAGGACAGATCTATGAATATAAAAACAAAATTCATGGGCTTTAAGAAGCCAAAAAAGCGTTTTGTCCGGTAAAAAATCAGAAAAAAATTTTCGAATCTTCTTTGCAAAAACAAAGTCCCTAGCTTATAAAGAGGCTTCAGAAAATCGAAAACTGTTTTTTTTTCTGAACCATTTAAGAAACGTTCTTGCTGAATTTCAATAGCATAATTCTCGAATGGATTTCCGATCGTTTGATACATATATATAATATATGGCATTTATCGGTGGGCTTCATAAACGCCATTTCAACTGACAAACGGACGGACATTGTCCTATCCAGAAAATATAAACTTTTTTGTTCTCCGATGAAAATTGTGGAAATTACAAACGGAATAACAAATTTATATATCATCACCTAAAATGCAAAAGGCCATAACGACACTTTTTAATTTTTTACAGCAGTAGCTAAAAACATAATGAAAAAGCAAAAGGCCGTAACAACAATTTTTAATTTTTTGCTTTAAAATTAAGTAATTAAAAAAAAAAATTAATCGTCCACGTAAAGCAAGAATAGGTAAAGTATAAAACGCTCTTCAAGCCAAATTTTTCTTAAATGGAACAAATTTTAGGACTGTTTTGTTTATAAAGTTGATGTTACGCGCTTTTTACTTCTGTTAATATTGATGTCATTTTTGAAGATATGAATATGAAATGTTTTGTGTAAATGTAGTTTTTGTAAGTATATTATAATCCAGTAAAAAATGAATGTGATTTTTCAATGGTTACGGCCTTTTGCATTTTAGGTGACAATATTCACCTTTACACCTGTGGTGAAGGGTATAAAAAGTATATAAAGTATTTTAAATAAGATCACAATTTTATAAAAGTATAATTTTTCGATAAAGAAATACCAATTTCCCAAAAAAGTAATATTTTTTCAAAAATGTAGCAAATTTCCAAAAACAACCAATTTTGAAGAAAATCACTATTTTAAAAATTGATACTTTGGGCAAAAAGTATTAATATTAAATAAAATCACAAATTTTATAAAAAGTAGCAAATAAAAATAAAATAACATATTTTCACAAAAAATTTTAAATTTTCAATTAAAAAATTACTTATTTTTTAATCAATTAAAACTATTCAATATAAAAATACTAGTTCGTAAGAAAATATCAATTTTCGAACAAATTTAAATTTTCAAAAAATAAATGTGTATAAAAAAGTTAAAATAAAAAAAAACATGTAAGAAATCTATAGTCGGTCAAGCCCAACCATATGATACCCTACACCATTATATATATATATGAGTAAAAGTAATTTTCGGAGGGGGTCAATATTGAACCGAATATTTTTAAATTTTCGGAAGTCTTATATGGGGGCTAATAAAATTTGGAACCAGCCTAATAAAATTTTACACTAATCTTTCCGCTTTTATAAGACTTATTTGTGTCAAATTTTATCTTAATACTAAAATTTATATGGGATATATGAATATTAAAGTGGTTTACGACAGAAAGGTTTGTATCGGAGTTATAGTCAATGGTCAATCAATCTTACTGAAATTTGGCACACTAGTTTATGCTTTTATAAATCTTATTTATGCCGAATTTTACAAATCGTGATGCATTTACGGCATTTTAGGCGTTAAAACGCAATTCCGGGAGAACACTTTTATGGGGGCTAGATGAAATAATGAACCGATAATAACCAAGGCTTATGTGAAAATAATTGTTAAAACGACTCAGAAAATGATTTTGAGTCGATTGGTAGGTTGGTGTTCTAATATTTTTTCTGTTCGTTGCAAACATCAGCACAAAGGCACAATACCCAACTTTGGAGGCCCATAACTCGTAAACTAAGAGCGAACGGACAAAACTTTTTACATTATACAAAAAAAGTATCAATTGTACTGGTGATCTTGATTAATGCCGATTCTTTAATTTGCTTTTTTGTGTTCTAATCATTTTCTGATAATTTATAATTTAGGATTCTCTTTTATGATATAACCTCAAAATTTCTCTCAATATATTTACCATTACTGCCAACTACAACTCTGTTTCTCTTATTTTGTTTTGATTTGTTTGCTGTTGTTTTTTTTAAGTCTTCAAAATCTTAACAGCTGTTGAATGTTTTTTCTTTTATTTTTACTTTATTTTCCTTTTTCTTATCAATTTCATAATAACTGCAGCGGAAAAATATCAGATTTTTTTTTTCATTTTAAATTTAAATAATGTTAAGACAGCTACCCAAATCACCTGTAAAGTGGGTAAGTATTTAAAATTTATTTAAATTATTCTAAATTTATTAAGAATTATTATTTTTCACTTTAGGCCTCTTTGGCAAAATGTAATTCCTCTTCAAATGCTGCTACTGCTCCTGCTGCCTCTTCTTCGAAAATAGAAGAAATACGTGAACGCTTAGCAAAGGGTCCCAGTTTCCAAGATTTTGTACAAAATCCTGAAAATACCAAAGAAGAATGGACAGAATTTGAGGGTAAATTAAAGCGTGAAAAGGGAGAAACTGAAAGATTAAGATTACCTCCCTGGCTGAAGACTACTATACCCATGGGCAAGAATTATGCAAAGATTAAAACACAATTAAGGGAATTGAAATTGGCTACGGTATGTGAAGAGGCTAGATGCCCAAATATAGGAGAATGTTGGGGAGGTGGCGAACATGGTACGCAAACAGCTACCATTATGGTAAGTAAACAACATTAAAACACATGGATGATGTAAACAAGAAGGGGAGATAACCTTTAGTGACCTAAACTGATATGTTTTTTTTTTTTCAAATAGTTAATGGGGGATACTTGTACTCGTGGTTGCCGTTTTTGTTCTGTAAAAACCGCTAGAGTACCACCACCTTTAGATCCAGCAGAGCCTGTTAATACCGCCAAGGCTATTGCCTCTTGGGGTTTGGATTATATAGTATTGACCTCAGTAGATAGAGATGGTAAAATTAAAATACTTTTTTTTTTAATTTAATTCTTAAAAAATTTTTTTATTTCTTTAAAGATTTACCAGATGGCGGTTCTAAACATATAGCCGAGACTGTAAGGGAAATTAAAAAGCGGTAAGGGGTCTTTAAAACTATAAACTTTTTTATCTTTAAGAAACTTTTTTATATCTTTTAGCAACCCTAATATCTTTGTGGAATGTCTGGTACCCGATTTCCGCGGCGATTTTACTTGTGTTGAAACTATAGCCAATTCTGGATTAGATGTTTATGCCCACAACATTGAAACCGTAGAAAAATTAACACCTTTTGTACGTGACAGAAGAGCCCACTATCGTCAAACGCTTAAAGTTCTCAAAGAAGCTAAACGTTTCAATCCAAAACTTATAACAAAATCTTCAATTATGTTGGGTTTAGGTGAAACTGATGCTGAAGTAGAACAAACTATGCGAGATTTACGTGAAGCTGATGTGGAATGTTTGACTTTGGGACAATATATGCAACCTACCAAAAAACATCTTAAAGTTATTGAATATGTAACACCAGAAAAATTCAAACATTGGGAGGAAAGAGGCAATGAATTGGGTTTCCTTTATACTGCCAGTGGTCCTTTAGTAAGAAGTTCTTATAAGGCGGGAGAATTTCTAATAACAAGTATATTGAAAAATCGTAAGGCCCGAGAAGAGAAAGCGAAGACTGCGAAAGAATAAAAGAGTTAATGTTGAAATGTATAATATCTGTATAAACGAGCTGCTTAAATAAATAAATTTTTAAAATTGTTATCGACGCCAAACGCTTACGAAGAATAGAGAAAAATTTTAGTATAATTAAATAAAATAAAAACTTTTATTGGAAAATTTTAAATGAAATAAATTTGCATATTCAAATAATATTTTAAATATAAAACATTCAAATGAATAAAATAAACAACTAAAATATTATTTTAGTGAACTGATCAATGTAATAAAACAAAAATTTCGGTCAGATTCGGCTTTAGAATTTGAACATATTTCTATATAAATTTGCATATATTTGTTATACATTTAAGCTATTTTGACTCTGTTTTTAGAAATTCGTTTAGATTTAAAAATTTCGTGTAGTTTATTTTATATGTTATATTTTTAATGAAATTATAATTTTTTTATTTTTTCTGATGTATTCAATTAAATTAAATACTAAAGACAAGTTTTTTTAGATTTGTAACCACTTCTGAAATATTTTGGTTTGTCTTGGTTATGTAAGAATTTCTAACATTTTAACATAAAATTTATTATTTTTTTAAATTATTATTATCTTTTTTTTTGCAGTTTTTTTTAGTTCCAACAAGTTATTAAAATTTTCGGTTAGTATTGGTTACAAACTTTTTTTTAATTTTCACAAAAATTTACATATATTACTAAATTTTTTATTAAATATTTTTAAACATTTTTTTACTAATTTTCGGTCAGTTTTGAAAATTTATCACAGTTTCGACTAAATTTGTTAATTTTTTTTTTTTTTAATTTTCCTTTTCTTACATAAATTTATTTAAATGTTATTTTATTTAAATGTTTTTAGAAAATTTTTTATTAATTTTCTGCCAGTTTTGAAAATTTCGGGCAGTTTCACTTCAGAATTTTTTTTAATTTTTGAAGAAATTTTTCATTTTTTTAGTCTATTTTATTTAAATTTCACTATTTGAAGATGTTTTTTCAGAATTTCTAGCAATTTAAAAATATTTCGGTCAGTTTCGGCTATACAAATCAACATTTTTGTCAACAGCATTTGATATATTTGGGTAATAAAAAAATTTAACGTTCGTGCAGTTTTAAAAATTTTCGATTACTTTCGCCTGTATATTTTTTATGTTTTATATAAAATTTAAATTATTCCAACATTTGTTTTATCTGAAGTATTTTAAGAGCTTATTTTTCAATTTTAGACCAGTTTTGAAAAATTCGTGCACTTTTATATATTTTTACATTAAATTGCATATTATTACTACAGAAATTTGTTAATTTTCTAAAATGATCATGTTGCATTATTCAATAAAATTAATAAATTTTAAGACGTTTTTAAGAATTTCTAGCAGTTTTTTGTAATACGAATTTCGGTTTTAGAATTTTCCCACTATTTTTATTTATGTTTTGATATTTTTAATGTATTTCATGGAATTAAGAAAATTAAACCATTCTTTCGACTTTTGGACCAGATTTTGAGAATTCCGTGCAGTTTCCAAAAAATGTGCATTATTAAAAAAAAAAAAATAAATACCTTATTTTAAACGTTCTTTTAACTGCTGCAGAAAATTGTTAACCGAACTTATTTCTTGTTTCGGATCATAATCCTTAACATTAAACTGCCATTCTTGTGAAGCCTCCAGCCAACTGCCACAAATAACAAAAGCTTGGCTGGGATAAAAAGGCAAACCGCCACAATATTCCAACACACAACAGACTTTCAAATTGGCACATATATTAAATATTCGCTGGAAATAATTCTTTTCAAATAATAACTAAAAAAAAGGAAGAAAGGAAGAATTAAAAAAATTCATAAAATAAATTAAACTAACAAACCTGTTTGGAGCTGGGAGTATGAATTAAAGAACAATTTAAAAATTCAAAACTTTGATGTTTTTCCAGCTAAAAATTATAAAAAAAAAATAAAATAAGTTTTGTTTTTAAAATATAATAAAGCAAATACTCACATAATTTAAACTATGCAAATATATAATATTTTGCTGGCAATGATAACCAAAGGCCAATTGTACTGCCACTAGAAGCAACTCTTGAATATGCTTTTCCGCTTCAGTCCAGTCAAATACATTTGCATTTTTTTGCTTGAGTTGTATTTGAGTTTTCATTAAATCAAAATTTATATTATCGGTTGTTATTTTGGATATATCTTGTAAATTACCAAACTCCGAGGGCAACAAAAACCAAACAGTGTATTCCGAACAGGTCATATATTCAAAGAGCCAACGTATATCATTGAAAATGTTAATTAAATGAGAAAGGCGAGAATTATTTAAATAATTGCGGGCTTTTAGAACAGAGGTTGTTAATTGGCAGATGTTGTCAGTTTGAGAGAATTTTTTTTGGACATATAATTGGCAAAATTCAGTGAGAAGATTGTTGCTGAAATGGAACAAATTTCAATATTACTTTCAAAAAAAAAAAAAAATAATAATAATAATAATAAAAAAAAAAATAAAAAATCTATAAAGAATTTATAAATCTGTAACAAAACTTTAAACCTACTAACCCATGTTTTCCCTTGTCCACAAACTCCATTGACAACAAATCCAGCCACCTTCCATTACAATACTCGCCATGGCTAATATTAGACACGCGGGGGAATATAGCATCAGTGCAGGAAAAAAATCTTATTTGAAACACCAAAACAGAACACTCCATCACTGGGCCATTATCAACAGAATAAACTAAAAGATCAGGATTCAATGAAAAATCCCTGCATGCATTTATAACCACCTGTCTTTGTTGCCTTTCATCTTGACGTCGCATTTCTAAACGACGTTGCAGTCGTTGTCGTGCCTGACTTGAAGTGCAGGGTACATCATTATCACTACTGTGACTTCGAAATTCTGAACTATCAGTAGCATTCTGCTCTGCGCTAGATTTCATCAATGAAAATGTAATTCTAACTTTCGCATTAAAAATTTTTTGACGTATTTCATGCAAAGCGGAGAAATTGCTATATTTAGTGCCACATATTAGCTGTAAAGCTAAAGTAATAATTTCACATTTTTGGGAGGAATGCACCAGATATAGAGGAGACTTTTGTGTATTGGAAGGAAATTTTAAAAGAGCATGCTTACATTCACAAATATTATGAATTTCTAACTGAAAAGAAAGTTTTCTTGAAATTACAGATGTAATTTTTAAAAAATGTATAATCTTACTTCATTTAAAAACATTTTTCTTAAAAGCGAAGAGCAAACAAATCGAACGTATTTAAGCGCGTAAACTGTGGAAAAAGAGAAGAACAAGAATAAATTTCCGCTATTTTGTAATTTTTTACAATATAAATAATAAAATAGAGATGCCAGGTGATTTGTTTTAGAAACAGGGTGGTTTGGATAATGAAAACAATGTGAATTTATAGTTAAAGTATATAACGGTAATATGGGGTTTCTACCAAAATAAAAACTATCTGGTTTTTGAAAAACAAAATTTCAAAAACTACATCGTTTACATACCTTATTTCTTTCCAATATAGTTTTTATTAACATTCACATTTCTTGCATATTTTTCATTTCCGCTCTATTTTCTATTTTTTCGATCACAGAATACGTAGTTTCGATATTAATCGTAATGATTTCATAAACAAAACAAATAATTTTTATAAATTTGAGGTTTTATCTTTTTCTTTATATATGAAAGCTTACTGTTGTGAAATTTGGTAAACAGGATATGAATATAAATAGTAGTTTTTTAGTTTAGTAGTTTTTATTTGATTTTCAATTAAAGCTAGTTATATATATATATATATATATATATATATATATATATATATATATATATTTGTTATGCATTTTTTAGGTAGTACATATTTTCAATTAATTTATAAAACATTTTATTATTTTAAATCAATATTGGTTTGAAATTATATAAAAATATAAATATTTCGAAATTTTTTAGTTTATTTTTTATAAAATTTTGATAAATAAATTTAAAAATATTTTTATTGTAACGTTTATTTGGTACTTTTTCTTTGTCACTGTCCAATAGGAAACAGAGTTGCTATTAAACACAGGCTGTCTCTATAACTAAATATTCATTTGTTGTTATTGTTTATTTTAGAGTATTTTTCGTTGTTTTTGTTGTAAAATGCAACTCTTCGATTGAAGTAGTTTCATATCAACGTGTTTGTGTGTATGTTTAACGTAGTAGATAGAAGAAGAAGGAAACGTATTGAAATAAACTGTAGTAAAAATGCCAGTTTAGTTAGTTTACTGGTAACAAAGTTTGATGGTGGTTGTTTTCCAATTGGAGGCGTTTTAATTTGTATTGTTTATTATAATTCTGCTTACGCGTAGTAAATTTATGTTTAAATTGCATTCACATTCATTCATTGCTACGTTCAATTAATTTGCATAAAGTTTTAATAATTTCTATATATGAAATACATAATTTATGATTAAGCTTAACAGAAATTTAATATGAATAAAGTGTTACATGAAAAAAAAACAAGTGTTCATAAAAGAAAATAAACAAATAATAAAATGGAATCTTAAAAGTTAAAAAACCAAACCCAGCTTAAATAAAAATTAATTAACATACACGTACACATACAAAGGCTTAATTTGCTTTAATAAAAAATACCAGAAAACCAAAAAAAATTAAAGCTTAAAAGTGTAATAGTAAATAATAAGAAGAAAAAGAATTAAGAAACAAAAACAAGTTCGCCTTAGCCAACTTCTTTTGCTTTTACTTGTATTTTGTTAGTGTTTAGTGCTTTTGTTGTTTAATATTATTTTTCTTCAGCAGCATTTTAGCTTGAAATATGTTTTTAAGTATTTACGTCACTATTACTATTAACTTGAATACTTAAAACCAGGCCCACTACAAAAAACTAAGTTTTCTTTAAAGCTAACTTAATTATTGTATCTTTTGCTGCATTATAAATTAACATTATGGGTAAGTTTATTAACTTTTCTTTCTTACTTATTACAACAATTCTTTTGTAATATTCCCATTAAATTACCCTTCATTGTTATTGTATTATTCTTCTACTCCATTACTTTAGTTTTTCTTTGTTTGTGTGTTCCTTTCTTATTTTTCCTATTGTCTGCTGCAACGCGCCATCTTGTAACAATTAAATTTCCTGTAAATAAAAAAAGAACTTCATTAAATATAATGATGTTTCTAAAGTGATACATAGAGAGATAGAGCAGAATATTAAAAAAGATCTAGTTTTGCAATTACTTTTTTTTCAAAAGGAACTAAGATTCCTTTATTTCCGTTTGTAATATTTACTATAAAGTAATTTTATAACGGAAACTTATAGAGTAAATATACAGACGTTTGTAAAGTATTTACTCTTTTATTAGGTATTTAAGAGTACACTAAACGAAATTAGTTGTAAATGAAATTAATTGAAGAAATTGAAAATTAGGAAATTAAAGAAATTGTATTAACAACATGAACAGAATTAGAAATTTAATTTAACTACTTAAACATTCAAGAAAATTATGTTCAAAGAAGAAAATATTTTAAAGATGAAAAAATTTTACAATACAAATCTGTTTTCAAAATTAAGCTTTAACATTAAAAAATCGCTAGAAAATTCTATAAATAAATAAATGTTGTAATGGAAAAGGTACTTAAAATCTAATATTTTTAACATATAAAACGAATTTCGGAATTAAGTTCGAATTTCGAACATCAGCAAAATAGTCGAAAAAGCTATATTTGGTTTTAAATTGGAAAAATAATCATATTGTAGGCATATAAAATTTCGAAACTAAATAAAAATTTTCGAAATTTAAGAAATCATTATAATAAACATATTCTATCCATAAAACAAATTAAGAAAGCATTTCCATATAAAAAGCTAATTTCAAAATAAAATTCGAATTTTCGATTTTATTAAAAATTGCATTGACACATTTTATCTTAAAATATATTTTAAAATGGAAAATTTATCAGTTTTCGGCTATTTTATTGTATATTAATTTCGAATTTTCGAACATCAGCAAAATTTTCGAAAAAGCATAATTTTCTTTAAAAATGGAAAAATAATCATATTTTAAGCTTTTATATCATAAAAATAAAATTTCGAAATTAAGCTCGAATTTTCGAACATCATATCAATCGCTCAAAAATTAGAATTTTTTTATAAAAAATAATTTAAATTGAAAAATAATCATAATCTGACCTTTTTTTTCATATAAGACAAATTTCGAAATTAACTTTGAATTTTTAAGTATCATACAAATTACTCAAAATTCTATATTTAGACTTTAAAAGAAATTAAAATCGAAAAACATAATTTTTTTGGGAATTTTATTGTATCGAATCTAATTTCGTATTTTCGAACATCATAAAAATAGCTAAAAATCATACTCTTTTGTAAAAAATAATTTAAAAGGAAAAATAATTATAATACGATTTTTTTTTTTCATATAAGACAAATTTCGAAATTAAGTTCATCATAAAAATCGCCCATATTTTGGCCTAAAATTCAAATTAAAATGGAAAAATAATCTATTTCCTAGAATTTTATTGTATAAAATTGATTTGAAAGTTAAGTTCGAATTTTCAAACATAGACAATTCTCTTGAAAAATTATATTTTGTTAAAAAGTTTAAATGGAAATTTAATCAAAATACGACTAATTTTTTCGTATTAAACGAATTTCGAAATTGAGCTCGAAATTCGAAACATAGATAAATCACTGGAAAAATGTCAAAATGGAAAAATTTTTATCAAATAAAATAAATTTCGCAATTAAGTTCAAAATTTTCAAATAGAGAGAAATCAATAAAAAATATACTTGAGAATGAAATTAAGTTTAAAACAAAAAAAGAATTAAAATTGGACCATTTTTACCAAATAAAATAAATTTTGAAAATAAGTTCGAATTTTCGAATATTATAAAAATCACTAAGAAATCATATCACTTAAAATTACAAACAATAATTTTCTTAGTATTTGTAACACATAATTGTAATTTCGAAATAAAGTTCGAATTTTCGAGCATTACCAAAATTTTTGAAACCACTAAATTTGGTATTAAAATGAAAAACTAAACATAAATCAAACGTTTTTATCATAAAATATTAATTTCGAAATTAAGTTTGAATTTTCGAACATCTAAAAAATCATACAAATTGCATGTTTTATTGCAAATTATACTTTAATATGTAAAAGAAACATGTTCATGATGTTTTCACCACACAAGAAATTAAGTTAAAATTTTCGAACATTGATCAAAATTTCATATTTATAAAGTTTAAAAAGGAAAATAAACGTTTATAGACATTTTTATCACGCAATAGCGATTTTGAAATTAAGTTCGAATTTTTCAACATTTTTGTTAAAAGTACTATTGAATGTTACAATTAAAAACTAAGCATACAGCAAAAATTTTTATCATACAAAATTAATATCGAAATAGAATTCAAAATTTCGAACATATTTGAAACCATTAAAAATGTCATATTTTATTGCAAACTATAGTTTAAAATCTAAAAAGTCAAAATTATGTTCACGATTTTTTTTAGCACAAAAATGTAATTTCGAATTTTCCAATATTATAAAATTTTCCAAAAAATTATATTTTACTTTAGAATGGTGTTTAAAAGGGAAAATAATCGTTTATAAACATTTTTATCACACGAAAATTATTTCGAAATTAAATTCGAATTTGCAAAATTGTTGAAAATAATAAATTTTTTGTTAAAATTAAAATTAAACATAAATCAAACATTTTTATTATAAGAAATAAGTTTCGAAGTCAAGTTCGCATTTTCGAACATTATTCAAATTGCTTAAAAATTAATATTTTGAAGAGGAAAATAATTATATTTTAGTTTAGAATTTTGTTTAAAAGGGAAAATAATCGTTTATAAACATTTATATCACACGAAAATTATTTCGAAATTAAATTCGAATTTGCAAAATTGTTGAAAATAATAAATTTTTTGTTAAAATTAAAATTAAACATAAATCAAACATTTTTAATATAAGAAATAAGTTTCGAAGTCAAGTTCGCATTTTCGAACATTATTCAAATTGCTTAAAAATTAATATTTTGAAGAGGAAAATAATTATATTTTAGTTTAGAATTTTGTTTAAAAGGGAAAATAATCGTTTATAAACATTTTTATCACACGAAAATTATTTCGAAATTAAATTCGAATTTGCAAAATTGTTGAAAATAATAAATTTTTTGTTAAAATTAAAATTAAACATAAATCAAACATTTTTATTATAAGAAATAAGTTTCGAAGTCAAGTTCGCATTTTCGAACATTATTCAAATTGCTTAAAAATTAATATTTTGAAGAGGAAAATAATTATATTTTAGTTTAGAATTTTGTTTAAAAGGGAAAATAATCGTTTATAAACATTTTTATCACACGAAAATTATTTCGAAATTAAATTCGAATTTGCAAAATTGTTGAAAATAATAAATTTTCTGTTAAAATTAAAATTAAACATAAATCAAACGTGTTTATTATAAGAAATGAGTATCGAAATCAAGTTCGTATTTTCGAACATTATTCAAATTGCTTAAAAATTAATATTTTGAAGAGGAAAATAATTATATTTTAGTTTAGAATTTTGTTTAAAAGGGAAAATAATCGTTTATAAACATTTTTATCACACGAAAATTATTTCGAAATTAAATTCGAATTTGCAAAATTGTTGAAAATAATAAATTTTCTGTTAAAATTAAAATTAAACATAAATCAAACGTGTTTATTATAAGAAATGAGTATCGAAATCAAGTTCGTATTTTCGAACATTATTCAAATTGCTTAAAAATTAATATTTTGAAGAGGTAAATAATTGTAAGCATAAAAATACTTCTGGTATTAGTATTTGCCAGAATCTTTGGACAGAAAATCATCATTTGAATAAAGAAATATCATAATTTTAGTGTAAAAATCAACAAAATTATTTTTTCTATAATTTTAATTTTATGCCTAGTTCTGACACGATTAAACGACCTATTTATTTTTCAGAAAAAATTTTGAGGAATAATTCGCACATATTTTGATTCAAAAGAAAACTTTTTCAAGTTTTAATGTATAAATCATATAAGTTTAAACAATTTTCTTTATGCAATATAACTCTGGGATTTTGACGCATAATTCTGTCATATAAAGTTAAATATTGTTATTAAGAATGCTGATTTTGTAGTGCCTAACAGTATACGTACAATGTATTCTTCAATAATAGGTATTTATATCAAAATCTGAACTTAAGTCTGAATAATTTTTTTTTTATATTCATTTATTTTCAAAAAAAAAAATCATTATACTGTGAGTGCCTCTAAAGAAAAAAAATATTTTAACATTCAATATGAATTAGAATTACATTAAAAGTTCCTCTATATTTTGAATTAAATAATTCTTTAAACTAGTTTTAAATAATGAAATGCTATTTATATTTTTCAAATTTGACGGCAAACACGACTACCCATATATTCAATACATTGCTTCTTTGTTTCCAGCCTACACCATGCTACTGATAAATCCATATTATTCCTTGTATTGAATGAGTGCTGAAAACTCGAAAAATATATGGTATGATGACCAATGTTATTTAAACACTTAAAAACATACATTAGCAATTGCATTTTGTGAATGCCATAAATACCCAGCAAAAACTTTTTGGTTTTCGGTAATAACAACTACTTATTAAAGTAGTTTCTTGGTAATGAGGTGTCATTATTATTTGCCTACTCTGTATTACATTAATAAGTACTCAATAGTATAATAGCATAGTAATACTGCAATCACGTGGATGAGTTGGCTAGAGCGCCGGATTAACAACCAGAAGGTTGTTGGTTCAACCCCATTCTGAAGCTGTTAGTTTTTTATAACAAAATGTCTAAAAAGATATTTTAAACTAAATAGAGTTTATGTCGCTTAGGATGCTATGTGCGAGATGGTGTATTAAGTAAGACGTTAGTCAGTAAGAACGAATGGTTAGTGTGTGTCCAAGTTCGAGTCTCACTGGCGGCAAAATTTTTCTTTTTTTTTTTTGTTTGTTTTCGTTTAGGAACATATTTTTGAGTACCCCTAGAGTCAAAAAATAACTACATGAATTTGTGGACAAGTCGAACAAAAATAACTAGTTATTCAGGCAAAAAATAAGTAGTTTATTTTTGTTTCCAATTATACCTGTTAGCTTACTAGGAAAGCAAAGTTTTTGCTGGGTAGGTAATACAGTTTTTAAATCGTTGGTATATAATGATAAAGTTGAATATGTGATGGGAAGATTAGCTACCAACTTTAATGCTTTATTTAGCATACGCTGCAACTCTTTTAATTCAGAACTTTTCTTATATCCATATAAAACTGCTAAATAATTAAAATGGCTCTGAACAAGTGCTTTATAAATTAATAATTTTGTTTTTTTTATCAAATTTGTTCTCAAATTTGTATAGAAAACTAACAGCTTGGGCTGTTCTTATCTTAAGATTTTGGATATGTTAACTCCAAACAAGATTGCTCTGCAGTTGTATACCTAAATACTTAATAGAACTGACTTCTATGATTTCTTTTCCATCTACAAAATCACTAAAGTTGGTATGTTCCGAATATGGCTTAAATCTTATCAATCGAGTTTCATGCTTGTAAGGGTAAAATAAACTAATATCATCTGCATATATAAACATTTTTCCAGTAAGTACAAGATTTTTCAAGTCATTAAGATAAATAACAAATACACCCGACCATGGAGTTTTAAGCTTATAAATTACTTTTTTTTTAAATTGACTCCAGTTTTCGAGATAAATCGTAATATAGAAAATTAATAAAGTTGCATCACATATTACAAGATTTGATTTAATTAAATACCAAAAAATACTAATTCAAATTATCTTTAAGCTTTTTTTACATCATTTTTTTAATTTTTATTTTTGTTAAATAGTTTCGGAGATATTTAAAAAATTGTGTTGAAAAATAATCTAATTTTTTTCATGGTGAGACTCTGCTGGGTGCCTGGCCACTGCAATATTTCAGGCAATGAACTGCCTGATGAACTGGCAAGGCAAGGCGCAGCAAAGAATGTCTCGGAGAGGGAAACCTATGTGAAACCACCACTAAGTTTCTTCTATGGGAAGATCAATGATTGGATCTTGGTCAGAACCAATTCGGCTTGGGAGAGTAGAGAAGACTGTAGAGTGTCGAGGGCGATATGGCCGGTACTAAACAATGCAGGCACTAACACTCTCCTGGGCTTGAATAGGAAGAGCTTAAGAATCATGATAGGGGCCATAACGGGTCACTGTTTGATAGGGAATATGAGGTCTAGATGAGACGCTAGCAATTCCGATTTTTGTAGAATGTGCGGAGACGTCGACGAGACCGAGTCTATTGAGCACATTGTGTGCCATTGTCCACGATTGCAGCATCGTAGGATGAAATGGCTGGGTAGCCAATTCCTCGGCGGGCTAAGTGACGTTCGGGACGGAGATCTTGTAGATGTCATAGGCTTCGTCATGGGAATCGACTGCTTAAGGGAGAATCAGGGGTAAAACCCTAGGGGGATTGGTAACATTGCTAATCCCACTATACGATTCGTTCACACTCCTACTCTTTTATCTTCTACTTCTACTCTTATATTTTCTGCATTCTATACTCTATATTTCACAGCTATTTCAATGAAGGGACTCACAATGGACCGGAATCGGTCTCTGGGTGGAGATGTGGTACTTTCTGGTATCACATCAACCTTCTCTATCTATCTAATCTAATTTTTAACAAAATTTAAATATATTGTTTTTCAAAAAATTTTAAGAAATCGAAAATTACCAAAACGCTATTTTTTATACTTTATAATAAAGCTGCATATGTTATAATTAAAACGAGTCATATTTTATTAAAAACGATAGTAAAATATGTCGACTTTATTTACAATTTTATATATTTTTTATCCCCAAAGCTATTGAGAAGATTAAAAAATGATGTGGACATAACTTGCAGATAATTTAAATTAGAGCTTTTTGCCATTTTATTATTACAAATCAGACAAATTATTTTTGAGATATGCTTCACTACATGATGCAACATTATTAATACTCTATATAACGGTTTATCTCGAAAACTAAAGCCAATTCAAAAAACAAGTAAGAAAGAAACAGTCGGTCAAGTCCGACCATATGATACCCCACACCATTGCGCATGTCCATCAAAATTTGTGGAGGTGTCTTATATTAGATATGTGGAGAATTGTGGACCGTTACTTTTACTAGGTGTAAAATAAAATATACGAATACAGAATATTACGTTAATACTAAGATTTATATGAATTTATGCACTTTATGAATATTCCCGAAAGTGGTCTTATATGGGAGCTATGATAAATTATGCTATGATAATTTAAGCTCTGTGTTGGATGATTTTTTCTGTGCGTTACAAACATCAGCACAAACGCGTAATCATATTTTAAAGGAAAAAATTATCAAATTATATTTTGGTTTAAAAATCATCAAAAGTAAGATAAAATCATCATCCCCAAAAGCTTTTTGACATCTAAAAAGAATATTATGTTTAAAATAATCACGATATAAATTTCAAATTTTCGACCTACTTTATGCTTAATTTACTGCCATATGTTATAATTATTTTGTCTATTTTATCAGTATTTATTTTATATATACACGTTTTTATTTCCTATCATTATTTCATATTAAAACTCTATTAATTTTTGTGTGGTAAAATAAATTTAAAATTGATTTAATTTAAAAAAAAGACTCCCTTACCTAAATTTGTGGCTAGAAGGAAGAGGGCTGCAATATTTATGGAAATGTAGCTTGTAACCATAAATAAATATATTTTTGTGGGTATAAATTCAAATGTTTAGAGGGTCTTTCTTCTGCTCGTTTTCGTCTTCTTTTAATCCATTTTATTGTTATTGAAGTATTTCATCAGTAACAACCACAATAGGACAACAAAATATATACTCGTACTACTATATACCCACTCGAATATTTATTGTATGTACAAGTATTTACTTGCTTACTTCCTTTCATAATAAACAGGAATAAACACACACGCACATACTGGAAGAGAAAAAAAAAGGGGGAAAGTAGAGGATACTTAAGGATCCTCTTAAATATTATGATACTTGTAAAAAATAAATATAAATATTTTCAAACTAGTTAAGCATTCAATTCTACTCATTTTATCTTTAGGTATATTTATGCGTACTATATGTATCTCCTTAGTACAATTTTGTTTTATGCCTCCAGGGCAAATTCATTTCAATTGTATTGGATTGAATAAAAACGGACACAAAACGAATAATAACAACAGATACAAGCTTGCTTATGCTTATATTTTTATACCAAAAGCCCAGTCAGTCACTAACTTTGAATGTACAACTTTTTTTTCGTGTTTTTCAAACAAAAAAACAAACTAACAAACAAACGAACAAACAAACAGCAGCAGCAATAAAAAGGGAAAACTTTTCTTCCGCACCCACACTAACTACCACCCACCCTCACTCACATCACATAAAAATAACACTTCACTTCCTTTCCTTTAAACCAATAACTACAACTCATGGGGAAGGGGAGATAAAATCCTCCTGGATTATCTTTATGTTTTTTTTTTTTCGGTATTGTGCTCGTATTAGGCCAATATTGTTTGTTGTTGAAAAGTTACATTTCCATTTGGTTTGAGCCTTTATGTGATTTCTATATAAATTTTACTTTTTTATTCAAGGGAAGTCATCAAATTAGAGAAATCACTTTGTTTTCTTTTTTATGTACCAAGAGATTTTTATAAAAAAGGAAAAAAAATAATAAAACATAAAGTTCCTAAAAATCATTTGTTGTAGGAAAAATAGGGTTTTGATTTAAAATGTTAATTTAAAAAGGAAATTTTATCATAAAGAAACAAATTATGAATTTTCGAACATAGAAAAATTACTTTTAAAGTCATAAAATTGGGATTTAAATCAATAAACACTTTCGGACCATTTGTATAGTGAAAATCAATTTCGAAATTAAGTTCTAATCTCAATTTACATCTCAAAATTTCATATTTTGTGGTAGAATGAATAATATCATAATTGAAATATTGTAATTATCAAAAACTAATATTCGAAATTAAATTTGAATTTAAAAATATAAAAAAAAATTATTCAAACACTCATATTTTTAGAAAACAATGATTTTAGAATTGAAAATAATAATAATAATAATAATAATAATAATATTTCAACCATTTTTGGCATATTAATCAAATTTCGAAATTAAGTTCTAATTACTCCAAAACTCAAATTTCTACAAAGAAAATTATTTAAAGCAAAAAATAATCATATTTCAGTAGTTTTTAACATATAAAATGAATTTCGAAATTAAGTTCGAATTTCCGAACATCACTCAAATATCTCAAAATTACATATTTTTTGATAGAATGAATAATATCATGATTGAAGCATTGTAATTATCAAAAATTAATATTCGAAGTTAAATTCGAATTTCCGAATATAAAGAAATTATTCAAACACTAATATTATTAGGAAAAAAAATGGAAAATAATAATAATAATAATAATAATAATAATAATAATATTTCAACCATTTTTCGGATATAAATCAAATTTCGAAATTAAGTTCTAATTACTCCAAAATTCAAATTTTTATAAAGAAAATTATTTATAGTAAAAAATAATCATATTTCGGCAGTATTTAACATATAAAATGAATTTCGAAATTAAGTTGGAATTTCTGAACATCACTCAAATATCTCAAAATTACATATTTTGTGATAGAATGAATAATATCTTGATTAAAGCATTGTAATTATCAAAAATTAATATTCGAAGTTAAATTCGAATTTCCGAACATAAAAAAATTATTCAAACACTCATATTTTTAGGAAAAAAAAATTAAAAATAATAATAATAATAATACTAATAATAATATTTCAATCATTTTTAGCATATAAATCAAATTTCGAAATTAATTTTGAATTTTCAAACATTATTTTCGAAATTAATCAAAAAGTTCAAATTATTTATAAAATATGTCATTAAATAGAAAAATTAACATAATCCTAACATTTTTATAATATAGCAAATCGAATTTCGAAATTATGTACGAATTTTCGAACAACACTGAAATCTCTCAAAGTGGCATATTTTGTAAAAGATTAAAGTTT
Organism: Protocalliphora azurea; assembly: GCA_932274085.1. NCBI lineage: Eukaryota > Metazoa > Arthropoda > Insecta > Diptera > Calliphoridae > Protocalliphora > Protocalliphora azurea. The sequence continues at coordinate 4,578,898 of OW026522.1, read as the reverse complement.
TATAATAAATAATAGTTAAGTATATTTGAACTATTTAAATCGTCAAAAACAACTTTCGAAATTAAAATCGAATTTTGAAACATAAACAAATCATTAAAAAACTCATATTTCGTAAAATAAAATAGTTATAAATGAAAAATTATAATTTTTGGGCAATTTTTTATATATAAAACGAATTTCGGCATTAAATTCGAATTTTCGAACATAGTGAAATCCTCAAAAAATTCTTATTTTAAAGGAAAAAAAGTAATATAAAATTAAAAAATAATCAAATTCGATATTTTTTTAGCATATAAATTTAATTTCGAAAATAAGTTCGAATTTTCGAACATTGTAAACCTTCTCAAAAATACTTATTTTCAAGAAGAATTATTTTAAACGGAAAACAATAATTTTTCATACATAAAATTAATTTAGAAATTAAGTTCGAATTTTTAAACACTTACAAATGAATTAAAAGATAATATTTTGTTATAGAATCATCCAATAGAAAAATATATTTCATATTTCAACCATTTTTTACATATAAAATAAATTTTGAAATTAGTTTCTAATTTTCAAGACATTTAAAGAAGCATATTTATGTGAATTAAATAATTCTGAATGAAAAATTATTATTTTCAAATAATTTTTAGCATATAAATCGTATTCGAAATTAAGTTAGAATTTTCAAACATTAACAAATTATTTGAAAAGTGATATTTTATTATAGAATATATCATAAAATAGTAAAATAATCATATTCAATCCTTTTTCCATATAAACCGAATTTCGAAATTAAGATCGAATTTTCGAAGATAAACAAAAGACTGGAAAAATTATATTTTGTATAGAAAATATCATAAAATAGAAAAATAATCAATTCTGAATATATCTTGCACATATAAAACTCATTTTGAAATTAACTTCAAAATTTTCGAACATAAATAAATCACTAAAAAAAAGCATATTTTGAAAACGAAAATAATTTAAAATAGAAAAATGGTCAAATTTGATCATTATTAGCATATACATCGAATTTTTAAATTAAGTTTAATTAATAAATGACACAAATAATCATATCTTAAGGAAAATTTGTGCATGAAATTGAATAATTAACATATTCTGAACATTTTTAACATATACAACTAATTTCGAATTTTCGAACATTAATAAATCGCTCGAAAAATAAAAGTTTGTTGAAGAGAATAACTTTAAACAGAAAATTAATCATAATTAAACCTTTTTATCAAATAAATCGAAATTAAAAATTAAGTTCGAATTTTCGAGCATAGGAAAATTATGCAAAAATTCATATTTTAAAGAAGAAAATAATTTTTAATGGAAAAATAAGCATATTCCGACTAATTTTTTAATCAAATAAAACTTATTTCGAAATTAGGTTAGAATTTTAGTGAAATTACTCAAAAATGCTTATTTTATTGAAGAAAACAACTTAAAAGGTAACAAAAAAATATTTTAATAATTTTTAGCAAATAAAATAAATTTAGAAATTAAGTTTGAATTTTCGAACATTAACAAAACTGTCAAAATTTCATATTTTATTATAGAATATATAATGAACTAAAAGAATAGTAATTTCCGGATCATTTGTTTAGCCAATAACTAATTTCGAAATTAAGTTCGAATTTTCGAACATTGAAATTTATTTTTTTTATTATAAGATAAACTATAACATTGAAATCTTCCCAACATTTATATCGCAAAAATATTTTGGATTCTTTTCAATAAAACGTAGTTTAAAAATGGATTACCTTCTCCTTACGCAATAGCCTGTTTAAACAAATAACAATACAAACATAAAAAATGTCTGCTGAATTTTAAATTCCTTAATTTAATCTCTCCTTCTCCCCATCTACCAAAAAAATTTTCAAAACTTTTGCATATAATTATTATTTTATTATGAATTTTTTTTCGCTTCCCTTATGCCCTGAAAACTCCTACACAAAAAATTTTAAATTATTTGCTACAAAAATTACACAGGTCAACACTAAAAAAGTATCGTGAAAAATATGTTGCAGATATTGTAGGTATGGTCATTCCAATAATCAGGAATATTTCGGTTTTTCCCCATCACGTCACATTTTTAACCCATTGAAGACCAAAAAATATCCTGAGGAGTTTTTAGGTTATGTAATTTTTTAGGTAACAGGTAGAGGAAATCAGTCATTCATGTTTTATAGACAAGAAATTATTCAAGTCTCAAGCTTATAACACATAGCCCCTACGAGTCTTTAAAGTTGTAAAAATCAAAAAAATTTTAATTAACCCTCATAAAACCACGGAAAGGTGGTAAAATTATAAAAATCGCACTGACCGAAAATGCGTAGACATCAAAGGTTTGAAAAAAAATAAAAATTCAAATTTAAATAACATAAAGTTCGAAAAAATTAAATCGTGAATAATTTCGCGTAATTCTTACTCCTTAGACTAAATATAGTGCAGAAAGTGAAATGAAGCATTTCTATCACGTCACACTTTTAACTCCCTGATCACCAAATATGTAACCCTAGAAAAGTTTTAGGTTATATAATTTTCTGGGTAATAGGTAGAGCAAATTATTCATTCGTGCTTTATAGAAAAGCAATGGTATAACAAAAGTGTAGAACATGCCCTATATAGCCCCTATAACAGCCAAAGGCGCCCATAGCACTCCAGAGCCGAGTGATTTCGGAATTTTCACATACACTACACGAACTTTAACGAAGATAAACAATTAAATATGAATATAAAAGAATAAATCATTTAGTTGTTTTCTAGCTTTCAACAAAGCAAGATCTTGTCGTATGGTTAAGCAAAAACAAAAACAAGACACATAATGAAGAGCGCAAAAAAATTTTTTTTGTGGTCTAGATATAATAAACACACTCGCAACAAAGAGTGTAAACAAATAAAATACACAAACACATTCAAATTTTTATGTCCCTCTATGCTTTTCACTGCCCTAGAAGCAATGCGACCATTTCAGCATTTTTGCAGCTAAATTTAGCATTTTTTATTCAGATTTAGCCTCAAATTTTTCATTTAGCATTCGGCATATTATTTAGCATTTTTTAATAATTCATTAAGCATTTTCTAGCATTTATGTTATAAGGAGGAAATTCAAATACTTGGGCGGATCAATAAGTCCGTGACTTTTCAAACTTCCCTCGTAGTTATATGAAATGCAACACTATTCCCATCAAGTACCACCTGTTAATAGACTACTGTCAAATTTTGAGCAAGTGTCGTCATTTACTTTGCGTTTAACAGCTGTTCAAAACATACAACCTTGTGTATTTTTCTAAAAATGGAAAAAAGTGAATTTCTTGTGCTCATTAAACATTATTTTTTGCGAAAAGAAACGTCAATCAAACCAAGGAAAAGCTCGATAAATACTATGGGGACTCTGCACCATCGATTTCAATGGTAAAAAAGTGGTTTACTGACTTTCGTTGTGGTCGCACAAGGTACAAATGACGCTGAACGTTCTGGACGATCAATTGAGGTCAGTACACCCGAAAATGTCGAAAAAATCCACGATATGGTGTTGGCCGACCGAAGAGTAAAAGTGCATGAGATTGTTGATGCTATAGACATTTCATATGGCAGTGTGGTTTCGATTTTAAATGATCAGCTGGGTTTAAGAAAGTTGTCTGCAAGATGGGTGCCGCGTTTGCTCTCAATTGTCCATAAACGTAAACGTGTGACAACTTCAAAGGATTGTTTGGAGTTGTTTAACCGCAATCCGAACGATTTTTGCAGCGTTTTGTAATTGTGGATGATACATGGAACCACTACTGTACTCCGGAGATCAAGCAGCAGTCTAAACAATGGGTTTCTTCGGATGAACCGGCTCCGAAGAAGGCCAAGTTAAGTTTGTAGGCCAATAAGGTGATGGGCACAGTTTTTTGGGATGCACGCGGCATAATCCACATCAATTACCTTCAAAAGGGAAAAACAATAAACGGCGAATATTATGCCAACTTATTAGACCGATTTAATGAGGATTTAAAAAGAAAACGACCCCATATGGCCAAGAAAAAAGTTATTTTCCATCAAGATAATACACGGGTGCATACGTGTGCAGTCTCAATGGTAAAACTCTATGAATGGGGCCACGAATTGGTACCTCATCCGCCATATTCTCCGGATTTAGCCCCTAGCGACTACTTCCTATTTCCAAACTTAAAGAAATGGCTCGGTGGAAAGAGATTCAGCTCCAACGATGAAATTATTAACCAAACAAATGCCTATTTTAAGGACCTTGAAAAATCCTATTTTTTGCGCAAAGCAAATGACGACACTTGCTCAAAATTTGACAGTATGTACTTGATGGGAATAGTGTTGCATTTCATATAACTACAACGGAAGTTCGAAAAGTAACAGACTTATTGATCCGCCCTCGTATTACAACTTAATTTCTATATTAGATGTATTTCAAAAATATTAAATATTCCAAATGCATGGTGTCAAGGGCATTGTGTCCTGTTGAAGAAATGATAATGTTAGGATGAAAGAAGACGTAAGAAGTTTAAGTATTACAATGATTATTATGACTAGAAACTGTCCGATCAGATCGAAATTAATTATGTGGGACAAGGACACCGAATCTTTGCGAATAATGTGAGGATGTTGAGAAAACGTAAGTGGTAGAACACGTAATTTGCCACTGCCCACGATTGCAACGTCGTTGATTTAGATGGTTAGGAACGCAGTACCACAATGAACTGGGTGATAAATATAACTCCAACTTGAGAATATTGTGCGATTCATCATGTGAATTAAATGACTTGATGGTAGCAGATAGGAGAGCAAATATTGGGAAATCCTTCTTATAGCTGCTTATGACTCTTTTTGGTCTAGCAACTAATGCTTCTGCTTATGTCTTCTTTTCCTAATTCTTCTGTTTTATATTCGGTTCTTTTTTTATAATAATGAGGTAAAAATTATGTAAAATTAACACGAAATGCTAATATATCACTAAAAAAGTATTTTATTAATTTAGCATTATTTTTAGCATTTTTAAATAATTTTTTAGCTGAAAAATTTGCTCGCATCTGGTCACACTGCCTAAAAGTCTTTAAAATTGCTAAAATCTCCGAAAATATGAGAGCAATAAGTGAAAGGGAGTTTTTCACCAAAACGCTGTTAATGAGAGATTATATCAAGTCGTGTGGAATCCTACTAAAATAGTGCTTTCTTTGATCCTAATTTTAATATATATATATTTAAGCAAAAGCATTATTACATATAAAATTGTGACGGAACTGTTTGTGAATGGAACTGTTTCATTTCACTTTCTGTTCTATATTTAGTACAAGGAAAGATAATTACACGAAATTAATCACAATATAATTCTTTATAGGTGGTGTGGGTAGGGGTTTAACGATCATAAATACCTTAAATATTGCATTATTTAAATTTCATGAAGATCAGTCAATAATTGACCATAGCTCCCACATAAAACCCTCTTCCGAAAATCAGTTTAACGTGCATAAATCACATACTAATATCAAGTTAATATTCGACACAAATAAGTTTTATATAAATAGAAGTCATAGTGATAAATTTTATGAATATCGCTCCATAATTTATCATAGCTCCCATATAAACCCACTTTCGGGAGTCACCCTAAATTCATAAAAATGTTAGTATTAACGTAATATTCTGTATTCGTATATTTTATTTTACACTTAGTAAAAGTATCGGTTCATAATAGTCGGCTTGACCGACTATATTTTTTTTACTTGTTTTCTATTCTATTGTTGACTTTGTTATTTAATTTTGGATTTTTATTTTTTTAAACTTCTAATGTCCACACATTTTTTGTCAGTGCGATTTTAAAAATTTTCCCATTTTTGAGATCTAGTTACCCAGCAAAAGCTTTGCTTTCCTGGTAAGCTAGCAGGTATAATTGGAAACAAAAATAAACTACTTATTTTTTGCCTGAATAACTAGTTATTTTTGTTCGACTTGTCCACAAATTCATGTAGTTATTTTTGGACTCTAGGGATACACAAAAATATGTACCTAAACGAAAATAAAAAAAAAAACAAAAAAAATTTTGCCGTCAGTGAGACTCGAACTTGGACACACACGTTTTTACCGACTAACGTCCCAGCAAAAACTTTTTGATTTTCGGTAATGGCAACTACTTATTAAAGTAGTTTCTTGGTAATGAGGCGTCATTATTATTTGCCTACTCTGTATTACATTAATAAATACTCAATAGTATAATAGCACAGTAATACTGCACAGTAATACTGTGGATGAGTTAGCTAGAGCGCCGGATTTTAAACTCAGTACACCATCTCGCACATAGCATCCTAAGCGACAAAAACTCTATTTAGTTTAAAATATCTTTTTAGACATTTTGTTATAAAAAACTAACAGCTTTAGAATGGGGTTGAACCAACAACCCTCTGGTTGTTAATCCGGCGCTCTAGCCAACTCATCCACGTGATTACAGTATTACTGCGCTATTATACTATTGAGTACTTATTAATGTAATACAGAGTAATCAAATAATAATGACGCCTCATTACCAAGAAACTACCTTAATAAGTAGTTGTTATTACCGAAAACCAAAAAGTTTTTGCTGGGCAGTTTTATCAAATACAAATTGCCCGTCTAATCCACTACATTAAGGAATTCTTGATTTTTACAACTTTAAAGCCTTCTAGGGGCTATGTGTGAAAAGTTTGAGACTAGATTTATACTACATTTTTGTAGCATTTAATTTTCTACACTATATCAAGTCTAAGGAATAAGAATATCGCAGAATTATTTCCCATATAATTTCTTTTTTTGCGATTTTGTTCATCTGTGTTATTCATGCAGTAATAGTATATTCCGCAAACTTAAAATTCAAGTAAATGTTTGTTAAGAGTTGGTTTTTTTTTTTTGCAATTCACAGTTAAGCAAAACTTTATTATCACACAACTCTAGAAAAAATAATAAAACTAAAAAAATCCTTTTCGTAATCAAGTATTTAAAATAAAACGCAATTAAAAAAGTGTTATAAATGGGATTATTCATCTTCTAAGAATAAGAAACAAAAATACGAGATAAAAACTGAGTAAAGAAAAACCCATTAGTTGCACATGATAAAATGCTAAAGCCTAATTATGAGACTTAAAAAAAAAAAGAAATGCTTGGAATGACATAAATACTTGTAATATGTGAATTGTTTTTTAAAAAGGCATTAAAAAAGAAGAAGCGAGATAAATACAAAAATAATATGAAGTGAAATATGGTACTTATGGGTTGGGGTGGGAAAAATAGTTGATACACTGGGGGAAAAAATCACTTAAATAATCCTTTTTTTATTATAAAACTTAATTCGAAATAAGTTCTGAATTTCAGAAGGTTTAAAAATCAATCTTAGAGACATATATTTGCCATTTTTGTCACAAAAAACTAATTTTGAAATTAAGTACGAATTTTCGAACTTTAAAAAAAATCATTCGAAATGTTTATTTTATTATCTGATTGAATTTAAAATAGAAAATAATCGTTTTATGTAAATTTTTACTATAAAAAACGAATTTCGAAATTAAGTTCAAATTTTCGAACATTAATACATTACTTAAAAACATATTTTATGGTAAAATATAGTTTAAAATAAAAAAAAATATTAATGTTACGAAACTAAGTTAGAAAATTTTAAGTTAGAAATTAAGTTCGAATTTTCGAATAAGAACAAACACATAAAATACTAATAGATTTTTTATCATAAAATTCAATTTCGAATATGAAAAAATTACTTAAAAAAATGTGTTTTACACACAGAGAAAACAATGCATATATTATATGAATCGAACATAACTCTTTTTCCCAAACTTTTTTCATAAAAAATTAAATTTTGTTCATAGATATTATTAAATTGTTCATAACGAAAATTTTAGGAATTTTTCAAAAATTTTGTTAAATATTTAGTTTTTTTTTAGTTTTATTAGATTTGATTGCAAATGGTAAAATGAATAAATGAAAATATTAACAAATGCCTTAAAATGGCAAAATTCTAAGGAAAATCTGTTAAAAAATAATTTTTGGAAATTTGCATAATTTTGCTCGCATTCTGCAGCACATCATTTTAATAAAAAGCGCTTGTGTTCTGTTACCAAAATGCAGCTAAATATCATTAAAAACTTAAATTTTTCTTTTACAAATTCAAAATATAAATAAAAATTTAAAGCATTTTTTCAGTCTTCTTGACTTTTTGATATAGAAAAAGTTTTAATGCTTAATACGAGAACTGAAATCAATGAAAATAAATTTTTATATTTATGTAAAAACTTTTTCCTGTGCAGTGAAATAAAATTTAAAATAAAAAAAAAATAAGCCTAAGACCACCAATTTTATTATAAGAAACTAATTCGAAATTAAGTTCAAATATTCGAACATGACCAAATCCATGAAAAATAAGTATTTTTCAAAGAATATTGAATAAATGTAACAAACAACAATAAATTTACGACAACTTTTTATTATAAAAACCTATTTCGAAATTAAGTTAAAATTTTCGAACGAAAACAAATCACTTAAGAAATCATGTTCTTTTTAGTGAAAAACAGTTTTAAATAGAAAAAATAATCGTGTTATAAACATTTTTATTATAAAAACCCAAATTCGAAATTAATCTTGAATTTTCGAATATTAACCAATCAACCGAAAATTCATATATTTAAAAAAATGGAGCTAACACCCAAAATATCATATTTTTTAAAGAATAGAGTTTAAAATCAAAAAAAAAAATTATAATTTGGTTATTTTTAACTTAAAATTGTAATTTCGAATTTTCGAACATTAACAAATCACCCAAAAATTCATATTTTGTAAAAGAATGGAACTTAAAATCAATACATAAACATAATTTGGCTATTTTTAACTTACAAAATTTATTTTCGAATTTTCGAAAAATAACAAGTTTTTGGGCAACTTGTATTTTTTGAAGAATAGAGCTTACAATCAATAATTATTCATAATTTGGCTATTTTTTTATTTAAAAATCTAATTTCGAAATTAAGTTCAAATTTTCGAACATTAACAAATCATCAACAAAATCATATTTTTTTTTTTTTAAATAGAACTCAAAATCAATAAGTTCCCACAACAAAAAAAAAAACAAGCAAGTGCTTCCAAAAAAGAACTTTTTCACCACTTCAAATGTAGAACTAAGTACATGTTTTGCACTTTTTTTTGGAGTTAATAAAAACTACTTCCAAAAAAGTGAAAAAATTAATTTTTTGCAGGAAAAAAGGTGATTAATTTCTAAAAAACTAAAAATTTCACAAATTGAAAAGTATTTTTATTATATTATTAAAGCTAAAACCATTTTTTTAACTTTTTTAAATATAGTATTAAAAGAAGTACTTTAAAAGCAATGAACAAGAAGCATAAAAGAAGAACATGCTACCAATGACAACCATGGGTTAAAAACACAATATTAAAATCATAATTTGTTCAGCTCTTTTTCATTTATTTTTTACTGGGTTGATGTATTGTGCTAATTTTTTCAAAATTCAATTTTGAAATTATGCTAAAATTTTCGAAAAATAATAATCTATCCAAAAGATCATATTTATTAAAGAATAATGCTTAAAATAATTAACTAATCATAATTTGACTATCACACAGAAATGCTATTTTGTGAAAGAATGGAACTTAAAATCAATAAATAGTAATATTCTAGCAATTTTTTACTTGAAAATTCAGTTCAAATTTTCGAACATTAACAAACAGGCAAAAAATCATATTTTGTTGAAAAATAAACTTAATAATAATTTTTGCTATTTTAATTTAAAGATGGAATTTTGAAATTAAATTCGATTTTTCGAACAAAAACAAACACATAAAAATCTTATTTAAATCGAGTTTAAAATTAATAAGTAAAAAGATTTCGACCATTTTTAACTAAAAAAAATAATAAGTTCGAAATTAAGTACGATTTTTCGAATTTTGGAATATCACCCAAAACTCACATTTCGTTATAAAATAAAGCTTAAAACTAATATACAAGCATATTATGGCCTTTTATTTATGAGTTAAATTTAACTTCGAAATTAAATTCGCATTTTCTACATTAACAAATCACCTAAAAATTATATTTTGTTGAAAAATATACCTTAAATTTAAAAAATAAACATATTTTGCGAATTTTTAAATGAAAAATTTTATTTCGAAATTAGGTTTAAATTTTCGAACATTAGCAATTCACCCAAAAATGCTTATTTAAAAAAAATGGAAGATAAAATTATTAAATAAACACATTTCAGTAGTTTTTAATTGAAAAATCTAATTTCAAAATTAACTTCGAATTTTCGAACATTGATTAATCACCCAAAAAAATCCTATTTTATATTATTTCAAGCCATAAATAACCATATTTCGGTAATTTTTTTAACTTAAAAATTGAATTTAGAAATTAATTTCGAATTTTCGAACATTGACAAATCACCCAAAAATTCATTTTTTTATAAAAGAATGGAACGTAAAATCAATAAATAACCATAATTTGGCGAATTTTCGAAAAAAAATCGTATTTTTTGAAGAATAGAGCTTACAATCAATAAATAACCATATTTCGGTAATTTTAAATTTAAAAATATAATTTTCGAACATTGACAAATCATTCAAAAAATCATATTTTTATATAAAATAGAGTTTTAGAATTAATAAATAAATACATTTCGGTAATTTTTAAATTACAAATTTAATTTCGAAATTAAGTTCGAAACTTCGAACATGGTAAATCACTGAAAAAATATTATTTTGTTGAAAAATAGAAGTTAAAATTTATAAATAAGCTATTTTGATTTGAAAAATCTAATTTCGAAATAAAGTTCGAATTTTTGAACTTTGAAAAGTCACACAAGAATCATATTTTCTTATAAAAAGCTCTTAAAATGAATAAATTTTGATAATTTGATTATTTTCGACTTAAAAATTTTATTTCGAAATTAAGTTCGAATTTTCGAATATTAACAAATCACCCAAAAATTTATATGTTGATGTGAAATACAGCTTAAAATTCCTATAAAACATATTTTGTCAATTTTTAATGGAAAATATTTAATTTGAAATTAAGTTAGAATTTTCAAAAATTAACAAATCACTTCAAAAATGATATTCTAATGTAAATAGAGCTTAATCGTATTCCCAGGTATTTTGTCTGCAAATTATTTTCCAAAAATCTTTTAATTCTTAAAAATTTCTTTTAGTGTGTAAAGTTTTATAACAGTTACATATGTATTGTTTACAGTTGAAATGACACACAATGATGCTTATGTATTTCAGTATTATTTACTTTATTTATGATGATAATAAAAACCACAATATTTCGCAATACTTTAGTCTTTACATATATTATGTGTTACAAGTATGTATGTATGTATATTTAAATGAAATACTGCATAAGATCTTTTTTTCTAAAAAAAAAAAACATTTTAATGTAACATTTTCCAAAGCAACCAAAAGCATAAATAAAACAAAAATAGCAGAAAAGTAATTTAGCAAAATTTTCAAATGAATTTATAGCAACATCAGGCTTTTCAGTTTTCCAAGGGGAATTATTATAAACACAAGTATAAAATTATGTTTTATGTTTATTTTAATGACTTTAAATACTCTTAAATGAGTTCAACTAAGTTTATTTCGTTTAAGTTTATGTTAATTTTTAAAGTTAAGCTGTTTACACTAGCTAAAAAAATATGTTTGATAAAGTTTAAACTCTACTTAAACAAAAAGCTTCTTGAAACAGTTGGCAAATTCCCAAACATACTTAACTAAAATTTTCAAAATGAAATTCAATATCTTGTTTGCGTGTGTGTGTGTAGAGTTTAGTAGAGGAGGTTAAAATGTCCTATTATGATTTTAGTAGAGAAAAGTAATTATCTTACTTTTAACTAAGTATCTAAGTTGTACATACATAGATTATGTGGTGCATGACTCTTTAGTAATTTTACGCCTTATTTTAACAACACGCAGCCCATCATAATCATCACCACCACCCATTTAGTTAGTCTTCCCTTACTCCTCAACGACATTGACAAAGAACTTTTCACACACTGTGCTGCTCTTTATATCTATTTGTCATAGCATGAATATAAACCAAAAGCCGGAATCTTTTGTTACTCGTATGACACTGTACAAAAAAATAAAAGATAAGAAAAGTTCATCGCTTACAATGACTTGAATGAAAATTCATTCTCCTGCTGTTTTAGTTCATTTTGCAGTTGTCATTTATAACATGTGCCAGAGGATTTCAATTAATTCGTAAAACCAACAACTAAAATCTTATTTCCACTTACTAACAAAGCAATTTTACCAAAAAAAAAAATTACTTTACTACAAATGTATTTACCAGAAAAGACCTTTAGGCCTAAATTGCTTATTTAAATTTGTTGTAATGTTGAGATTTGAGAAGTAATTAGTTTTTTCTTAATTGACATTTTATATGGAAATTTATTTAAATTAATTTAAATGTATTTAATAGCATTCACAACATCACAAAATCAAAAAATACTAAATTCAATCTAAATCCTTTAAACGTTGATTTTAGATCACTAGTTTTTCAAGTTAAAAATCTATTTTTTCATAACAAATTTTAATTATAACTTGTATATTTTTTCTTAAAATGTAATTTCGAAATTAATTTCAAAAATTAATCACCAAAAATTTATATTTTGTGTGAAATTAGAACTTAAATCAATAAATAATCAAAAGTTGACTATTTTTTACTCAAAATTTAATTTTGAAATTAAGTATGAATTTATGAACATTGAGAAATCATTCGAATATTTATATTTAAAATTAAAAAAAAATAAAATTCGACTATTTTTTATTAAAAAAATCGCTTTCGAAATTAAGTTCGAATTTTCGAACATTGATAAAACACCAAAAATTTATATTTTGTGTTAAATTAGAACTTAAATCAATAAAAAAAACATATTTTTGAATCATTTCTAATAAAAAGAAATTAATTTCGAAATTAAGTTCCAATTTTCGAATATTAACAAATTACATAAAAAATTGTATGTTTTTAAAAAATCAATAAATAATCAAAAGTTGACTACTTTTTACTTAAAAATTTAATTTTGAAATTAAGTATGAATTTATGAACATTGAGAAATCATTCGAATATTTATATTTAAAGTTAAAAAAAAAAAAATAAAATTCGATTATTTTTTATAAAAAAAATCGCTTTCGAAATTAAGTTCGAGTTTTGAAAATGTATATATAAAAAAATTCATTTTCGAGATTAAGAATGAAGTATTAAATGAAAAGTAATAATGTTTTGATTATTTTTACCATAAAAATAATTTCGAATTTTAAATGTCATTAAAAAGGATTTTTTAAAAGAATCAAGTGAGAATGTTATATTCGGCTTGGCCACCATCTGCAACTTTTTAAAATTTCACCTAATATGAGAGGTGTTCGGTGAGTTGGGCGAACCACGCCCATTTTTTGTTTCCGAGTTTACATTGGTCCTTGAATTATTTGTACAAAATTTCGTTGATGTTTCACCATATATGGGAGGTGGACGGTGAAGTGGACGGACCACGCCCATTTTTTGTTTTCGAGTTTATATAGATCCTCGAAATATCTGTACAAAATTTCGTTGTTGTACATGCTTTGTTTAAGAGATATCAGCAGAAAAGTATGAACTGAAGTTACAACGGACACCCTGTGTTTCTAGTATTTGGCTCATAACTTTTATATTTATTAACCAATTTTGCCCATTTTCAATATCAAATAAATCTTATTACCTCAAATATTTAGCCAAATTTCGTCCCCCTAGGTGGTAACACCGAGCCCTATCCTGCTTTCAACAAACAGACGGACATAGCTTATATACTTTATGGGGTCTTAAATGATTTTTCGACATGTTACACACGGAATGACAAACATAATAATTTTTTGATGATGGATATAAAAAGCTAAAAATAAACATATTCCGTCCATTTCAAATTAAATATAATTCCTTTAAAAATGCTTTAAATTGCAATATAAAGTTATATAGCTTTAAAAGACAAAAATCTCTATTTTTATAAAAAAAAAATTAAATTGGCCATAAGTCACTTAATGTTGAGCATTTGAGAAAAGAACATTAATCTGTGACCACTAAGTTTTCATATCAAAAATCGATATTTTGAGTAAAAATTTTAAATTGGCCATAAGTTGCCTAAAATTGAGTGTTCAATTTCAAACAGACAATATGAGCTTTTAAGGGTTAAACTTTTGTTCTCTCTTTTTGTTATTATTATTATTATTTTTTTTATTATTTAAAATTTAAGAGAGAAGTTTTAAGATAAGATAAAACAATTTGTTTATTTGAGCATAATAAGAGAGTTATTATTTATTATTATAATTAACGCTTTTGAAAAATAAATTTAAATACAAAATTTAGTCTAAAATTGTATACGAAACGTTATAAAACGAATTTAGTATTAATCACTGAAGTGAGCGAGAGTTAAATAATAAAAAACGAACATAGTTAATTATTTATTGTAAAAATCAAATGACGCTTAAAACTCAATCATTAAAACAAAATATCTTATGAATCACTACAAGTAGCATGTTAAAAAATTGTTAAAAAAAATAAATAAATAACAATTGATTTCTTTATAGAAATCTGTTTAGTATTACAAAAGAAAATTTAATTTATAAAAATAACAAGAAAAAAAACGAAACATATAAATTAAATAAAATGCCTTTAGCTGGTTCTAATAATCGTGATCGTGTTAGAGATCCTCGTGAAGAGATTTTATTGGAGACAAATTTTGAAGATGATGGTGTCTTGACACGGGCCTATAATAACAATCCCTATAATAATCGAAGACGTCCTACTTATCGTTCGGATCCCTCATTAGATCGTTATACCGAAATAGATGGTGGTGAAGGTAGGGTGAAATTATAAATTCCTAAAATAGTAATATTTTGGCTTAAAATTCTTTGACCTTTTTCACTTATAATTGCACCTATTTTGATTTGCTTTAATACTTGCATAATTCATCATACTTTCAATTGCTACTTGAGTTTTTTATTTACAGTGTAAAACAAAAAAAAACTAAAGACATTTTCAAAAAGTAAACTGTAATGTGACTCATTTCTGCACATTTTTTTTCCTAATTCTTTTTTTTAAATTTTATTAATTTTATTAGAAATTTTACTTTAAAAAATATTTTTCTTATTTAATTTTCCACTGTAGTCAATAAATATGTATGAGTACTAGCGTTGATATCAAATGTGTATTACAAAAGTAAAATAGACTATCATCCCTCTTTGTTATCTTATCGTACTTCACTGCGCTTTTAAACCCTTTTTGATTTTACTCTATTTCTCTTTACTGACACCAAATAAACAAAACTTTTTTTAAAAATATATTTTAAAAGTTTATTAAAATTAAATAAACTTTTCATATCAAAAATCAACATTTTTATGAGAAATTTTAAATTGGCCATATGTCGCTTAATATTGAGTTTTTTCAGAAAAGAACGTTAATCTGTGATCACTAATTTTTCATACAAAAAATCGATATTTTTAAGGGAAAATTAAAATTGGCCATAACTCGCTTTAAATTAATTTTTGAGAAAAGAACGTTAATGTGTGATCACTAAATTTTTGTTTTGTTTAATTTTAAATTGGCCCTAATTCGCTTAATATTGAGTTTTTTGAGAAAAGAACGTTAATCTGTGATAACTAATTTTTCATTAAAAAAAAAACTATATTTTTAAGAGAAATTTTAAATTGACTATGAGTCGCTTAATATTGAGTCTTTTGAAAAAAGAACTTTAATCTTTGATCACTAATTTTTCATACAAAAAATCGATATTTTTAAGGGAAAATTTAAATTGGCTATAAATCGTTTAATATGGAGTTTTTCGAGAAATGGACGTTAACCAGTGGTCATTAATTTTTTTATACCAAAAATCAATTTTTTGATGACAAAACTTAAATTGGCCACAAGTTGCTTAATAATCTATGATCACTAATTTTTCAAACAAAAATCTGTACTTTTAAGAGAAATTTTAAATTGGCCATAAGTCGCTTGATATTGAGTTTTTTGAGAAAAGGACGCTAATCCGTAGTCACAAGTTTTTCATACCAAAAGCTTAAATTGGCCATAAATGGCTTAATATGGAGTTTTTCGAGAAAAGGACGTCAATCTGTGATCACTAATTTTTCATACCAAAAATCAACATTTTTATGAGAAATTTTAAAAATTTTCTAATCTTTAATATTGGTTTTTTTCCATTTTCATTTCTATTTTAATCCCATGAAAAGGATTTATTTCTAAACCCTTTTTTTATAACAATTTGACTATTTTCTTATTTAATATTATTTATAAAGTTTCGTCTATAATTAATGGGTTTAATTGAGTTAATTATTTCTTTAAATCATACTAATTGAATCTATTACAATGATGTGGGTATTAATAAAGCTTCATTATTATTATGTTTAACATTTAACTCTTAGATTGTGAGACAAAGAAGGGGGTTAATTAAATGGTCAATATAATTGAATCGAATTTTGTTCTTTTAAGTATTTCTTTTTAGAATTAAAACAAAATATATATTATATTAGTAACAAGAAAACTTAGGCAGCAAATTTTCATTTGTGGGGCAAATTAGAAACTAAATTTTGTGATAAGTTTTTGGGTTGAGCAGGAAGGAAATTTAAATAAAAAAACTTTACTTAAAAGATTCAATATTAAACGGCTTTTAAGTTTTCTCTTAAAAATATCGGTTTTTGGTTTGAAAAATTGGTGATCAATGATTAAAGTCCTTTTCTAAAAAAAAATCAATAATAAGCGACTTATGGCCAATTTAAAATTTCCCTTAAAAATATAGATTTTTGGTATGAAAAATTAGTGATCAAAGATTATAGTATTTTCCTCTAAAACTCTAAAATAAGCAACTTATGGCCAAATAAAATTTTCCTTAAAAATGTAGATTTTTGATATGAAAAATTAGTGATCACAGATTAATCTCATTTTCTCAAAAAACTCAGTATTAAGCGATTAATGGCCAATTTAAAATTTCTCATAAAAATATCGATTGTATCGTTCTATTTTTAGTATGAAAAATTATAATAAAAATAATAATAATAATAATAATAATAATAACAATGTGCGACAAATGGTAGGGGTCAGTGATCGGGAAGGGTTCAAACTACCGGGGAAAGTTATATCGGTAAAAAAGAAGTTATACGTGTCCCGGCGTTTCGCTGGGTCACGTCTAGGAATCGAGATATATCGATTTGAAGTTAGTAACTATCATATAGGGGAAATTGTGACCTTTGGTGGTTTTTTTTTTTTTTTTAACATAACTCGAGAACCACCAGTCCGATTTTGCTGAAAGAAATTTTAAAAAATTAGGAATTACAATTCCTTTAATCTGTTCATACAACGTTTCGCTACATAAGCAACAGTTTCGCAGTTATAAATAAATGTATGAAAAAAAAACTATTTTTTGCCTAAAAAATTGATTTTTTTTTATTTTTAATTTATAAAAAATCCAAGTCCTATTACTTTCACGTAAAGTCACATAACCTTTAAACAAAATGAGACATAGATGATGAAAATCGATGGACGCGTTTCACGCGTTTTATTCACAATTAAGTGAAGGTATGAATTTCAAAAATTTGCTCGAGATATGCTCAAAATTCCTTGGAAAAAACATTGATGACTTTTTTTATGATTGTCAGAATTAAACAAAAAAGTAATAAACAAAAGGTTATTTGATTTTTATGGTAGCGGTAACAAACTAAAAAACGGTCATAAATGTGCGTGGACAATTAAAAGGACACGTATAACTTCTTTTTTTACCGATATAACATTTCCCGTTGGTTTCATCCCATCCCGATTTTGACTGTCGCATAGTGTAATAATAATAATAATAATAATAATAATAATAATTATAATTATAATTATAATTATAATAATAATAATAATAAAAAAAACTCAATATTAAGCTACTTATTTTTTTCATAAGAAAATATTGATTTTTGTTGATCAATTATGATCATAGGTTTGGAATTGAATTAGAGAAACCATAGAAAACAACTAGAAGTCCATTTATTTCTATTCGCTCAGCAAAAAAAAAACTACTCTCTTCACATGCGTACATTACAAAATTCTACCAACTTATACAAAAAGTTAGGTTTTTTTTGACAGCTGAATTAGTTTTTTGAGAGCAAATTGGACTTCTAGTTGCTTTCTCTGATAGAAACAGCAATGAAATGTGTTTTTTAATTAAAAGCTAATTTGATCATTTTTAAATTTCCTAAAAAAAAATATTTATTGGTTTCCTATAAAAATCACTTTATTCAAGTATACTTTTTTTACACAACTTTTAATTTAAATCCATTTTCATTGCTCCCCTATTTTTTCCATTTTAATCAAACTCTGTATAAATTTCAAACACTCAATTTAGCTTTTAGCCATAATTATTTTGCGTATCCTATCAACAGAATAAAAAAAAAGGAAAAAGGAAACAAAATCATTGTCTATTGATTGCAAAATTTTCCATTGAAATGAATGTCTAACAATTCTTCTGTTTTTTTCTTTTTTTCCAGGTGATTGCTGTCAGTCATGTATGGCGCGTATACCATATGCCACCCTAATAGCGACACTTATGTGTCTCCTAGGTGTGGGTATATTTTGTGGTACCATGTATCGAGGCGCTTCTTTAACCGTCATTATGGTAGATCAAGTCTTTCATTTGCGTTTGATATGGTAGGTTGAACAAAAAATCAAAATCTAAACAGTTTATTCAACTTATGTTTGTCATTATCTTTTACATTAATTGTTTTCTTTTTAATTTCTTTTTGGATTTCTAATTGTTTCTACAGGATTGAAGCCGTTCAAATGATATTTGTTACCATTGCTGCTGCCATGGCTGCTTTGGGTTTTATGATTTTATTTGTTGGTTTTCTGGCAACTGGAGCGACTCGTTACAAGGTCTATAGAGCATGGCGTTCGCGTGTTGGTGGTCGTATATCTTGTGCCGTGGTAAGTGTGACAAAGAAGGAATTATTTAGCGAAAGTTTTTTTTAATAATTTTAATTTATTTTCTTTTCTTTTTAGCTTATGGGTTTAACATATTTGCTTAACTTTATATGGACCTTAATCTTATGTTTCTTGGTTATATGCACCTTTATTTATACCATGTTCTGGAATATGTGCTCGAGTGTGGAGCGTTCATTAAGCTGTATAGATTTAACACAATTTCGTAAGTGGATTTTAAAAACAACTTTTTTAGAAATCAATTTTAACAGACGGAGAAACAGACATAATACCACACAATTTATAAATTTTATTATCATTTATTCTTTTCCAGATTTCATGTTTCCCGCCAACACCAAACTCGAAGATATGAAAATTTGTGAGAAATATGAAATTAAAGCTTTTTGCAAAGATGGTGTTGAAAATGCTGAAGTTATGTTCATTTTAGCCACTCTTGCCACTCTTTTGGTTATTTTAAGTTTAGTTCATTATCTTATGTGTTTATCTGCTAATTATGCTCATATAAGAGATCATGAAAAATTCCAAGAATTACAAGAAATACAAAATCTTAATGAACTACAATATAGTGCCACATCAAAAGATCGTTTCTAGGACATATTTCAGAAGATTCATTTTGAGCTTAAAGAGAAGTAAGACGTATATAAAGCAACAACAATAACAATGCCACCATTATTTAAAATAAACTATACTACAATGTTCATACATATGTTTTTTTTAAGTTTTTAGCTAACAACAATTTTGTTTAAATAGTAAAACATGAAAAATGAAAACATTTGTTTTTGACCAGACATAAAAAATTGTTTTATATTAATTAATCAATTAGTTAGTTATTAATTTGTAAATTATAAATTTAGGTTTTTTTTTAGTTAAAAACATATATTTTCATTATTTTTATTATAAATTATCATCTATTTTATTTAAGTTTTTATTTAATTAAATTGTTTATTTTTAATTTAGTTTTAGACCGTTTTTTTCCTTTCTTTTTCAACGTTATTTAAGCTACGAATCAAGACATATCAATTTATTTTTGTTTGTTATGTTCTTTTTTATTAATAAAATTTAGCAAAATTTTTAATTCATTCTAAGCCTAAACTAACCCTCCAAATATTTTAAAATTTTCTCCGTCCTTAGCTAAAGTCAAAATGATTTTAAGAGAAAAATAAAATTATGCTGAAAATAAATTTTATTTTGTATTTTTTGTTTTTTATTTATTTATTTTACAGATAAAAAGGTTGTTATTAATTTGAGTTTCTTCTTTAAAACTAAACTTTACTAAATGTTTATATTAAAGAGATAGAATTTTCAAAACATTTATCAGTTACACGCTAACATAAAACAATTTTAAATAAATTTCAGATTCTATATCCAAATTTAGGAATTTGTCATACAAATTTGAAATAAATTTCCCACATTTAGAACAAAGTTGGTATACAAATTAAATAACCTAATCTAGTTCTTAAATAAACTTTAAATAATATTCTGAATATATTCCCATTCTAAAAAGATTTAATTTTTCAAAATGTTAGACTAATTTGAAAAAAAAAATCCCAAATTCGGAAGAAAAACTTAGACAACCAATCTGTTTTCTTTCGAAGAAGTTGTTAAATTTAGTTTAACTAAAATAATATAAGATATAACTTAAACGATATTTCAACAGTATTCAGTATATATTTTTTAATCCCCGAAGATTTTGTTTTTAAGACATCTCGAACGGAATTAAAATAAATTGCACATACATATTTGCAATAAAACTTATGCAACAAATGTGTTTTCTTTTTAACAGCTGGTTAAGCTCAATTTAACTAAAATATCTTGAATAAGATTTTAAATATGTTTAAACAACATTCTAGTTCTATTTCCAAGACCTGCTAGCTTTTATTTTTTTAAAAATTTCACATAAATTTAAAATAAATAGCCTGGTCTGAGTACTTGAAGAGTTTTTATAAAGAAACAATTTTTAAATTAGTTAAATAGTTGCTTAATCTATTTAATATCGCTTTTAGCTCTTTTAGAACATATTTTTTCATATTTTTATTTATTTTTTCATATTTTTATTTATTTCTTGAATTTTATTTGTTTTTTTTTTATTACAATTTTATTTTTGAATATTTTACACAATACTTACATTAAAAATACATTGTTCATTCCACAATTTATTTTTTTGAATTATTGATATTGTGCTCAAAATGAATTCTTCTGAATTTGCTTGTAAAAATAATTAAATTTATATAAATTAATTATTTAAGACGAAAAATAATGAAAATATAATTTTATATAAATTAAAATAATAGACACATTGGTTTAAATTAAGAATGTTTTTTAATTAAAGAGATAAAAAGTGAATATGAAATGTGCGTAAAAATTAAATATTAAAAAAAATTAATGAAAATTTAAAGATTTCAAACACAACTTTAATTCAAAATACAATATTAGTTAGACCTTAAATTATTACAGTTGAGCTTTTCACAAAATAAATGGTAATAAATCTGAAGCATTTAAACTACTGGGGTTACCCCATATAGTGTGAAAAACATATAGCAGGTTGTAACTTTTGCAAATATGAACCGATTTTAAATATATCTCCATTTCTGAATTCTATTTCAGATACAACAAATTAAGAGAAAGAAGAACGCTTTAAAAACTCTTTTTGCCTGATAAATTTATATTAAATTTCATTGAAATCATTAAACCCCCTTTACTTATTATTATTCTCTAAGCCCAATGTGTCTATTTATAAATTAAAAATTTAGCTTAATATTTAAATTAAATACAAACAGAAAAACATTAATTGCAATTTAGTTTGCTACAAAACTAATACAAAATTAAAATTAATTTAACAACACAACAACAAAAAGCAATATTCAAGAAACTCTATTAAAAAAGCTTTTTTAAAAATAACAAACAACAAATATTTACAACAAACTAAAGCAATTTTTAAACTTTACAATTAATATATTCAACGATTTACAACAGTTTCATTTTGTACAAAAAGTAAAGAAAAACACAAACTGCCAATTAATTTTTTTTAATAAAAATAAAAAAGGAATTAAAAAAATTTAATTGTAAATGCAACGAAAACTAAACACAAATGTAAATATATCTAAACACAGAAAAAATAAAGGCTAAACAAAAGAAAAAGATTTCCTTACACTTTTGAAAACATTTTAAACTTAATAAACAATTTATCTTATATAAAAAAAAAAACATTTATTAATAAATGTCTAAATAAAATCTTTTACTAAACTAACGTCTACCACCCATTTTCTGTTTTATTAAATAAATAAAACACATTTTTTCTAATTATTAAAAAAAATTAATTGTAACTATATTTAAATTATATTTTATAAGTTAATTTTCTTTTAATTATAAAAAATATTAAATAATAATTATGTATAATTAAAGATAAATCTAAATAATTATATTCTGTCTGTTAAAAAAAAATAAATTTCTATACAAATTTAAATTTTTTTGGTTTAAAAAATAAAATTTTTATTTTCAAAATAAATTATTTATTTTTTTATTATCTCTAAACAAGCTTTAAGCCTCGTTTTCTTTTTATTTTTAAATAAACAAATACATAAATAAAAAATAAAACCTTTTCAATACATTTTTATTCCTTTAAAACAGTAAAAAAAACATTGTAGTGTTTTGTGCATTATTAGTTGCATCCCTAGATCATGCCCGGCATTTTAAGTTTAAAAAAAGATTTCATCGAAAAAACTTCATGGGATGCTGATTTGTGGCTGTTATAGGTGGGTTGGTGGCGGTTTTTGGTGTCATGCAATTGTAATCATATGCACGATAATTGTTTTCGTTTGTAGAATTACAGCTGGTTTGTTTTAGTAGTCTTTCTACGGTGGGTAGGTGTGTAATTTTATCTCTGATTTGTAGGGGCAGATCGTCATGTGGGCCAAAGTGCGTAGACACCCCAGAGGTATGGGTATGGGTTATACCGCCACCCTGGGCTGCTGGTATTATGGAGATCAAGGAACCATCATGAAATTGCACTTGAACGACACCGTGGGAAAGCTAAAATGAAAAAAAAATAATAAATTAATTTTTAAAATTATAGTCTACTCTGTAGACTAGTCTATATTTTATAGATATGTCTACAGTCTGTTCTATAGAATAATATATAGACTAATATATAGTCTGCTTAATAGAATAGTATATAGACTAGTCTATAGTCAGATCTATAAAATAGTCTATAGACTAGTCTGCTCTATAGAATCGTCTATGGTCTACCTTATAATCTATATTCTGCTCTATAGAATAGTCTATAATCTGCTCTATAGAATAGTCTATAGTCTGCTCTATAGAATAGTCTACAGTCTGCTCTATAGAATAGTCCATAGTCTGCTCTATAGAATAGTCTATAATCTGCTCTATAGAATAGTCTATATAAACTAGTCTATAGTTTGCTCTATAGAATAGTCTATAGACTGCCCTAAAGTCTGCTCTATAGAATAGTCTATAGACTAGTCTATAGTGTACTCTATAGAATTGTCTATAGACTAGTTTATAGTCTGCTCTATTGAATAGTCTATAAGCTAATATATAACCTGTTCTATAGTACAGCCTATATACTATTCTATGGTCTGCTCTCTAGTTTATTCTCTTGTCTAGTCTATTTTCCAATTAAATTATTTCCCTCACCTCTGTTGCTACTCCAACACCCGGTACAGTTACCCTTTTAATCGGTACATTCTGTTGAGCGGCCATTAGCTGTTGTTGTTGCTGTTGTTGAATTTTACTCTCATAGTGCAACGACGACGACATAGTACTCAAGGAAAAATTAATTGAAGAACTTTGTTGAGTTTTAGGCGTCGAAGAAAACATTAAAGCATTACTTTGATTACGGCTATGCGTAGTTATATGATGTGGTTGTAAATCGTTGGTTGGCCTACGTCCAATAACAATAGGAAAACAGCTATGTGACGTCGATTGCTCAGTAAGCTCTAAAACCTCACAAACTTTACGACAATGTTCGAAACATGTCTGTTGATGTTCAATTAAGGGTTGAGATTGTGCTATTTCCATTTCGAGATTTAGCTGACGACCATGTTTATCATAAACTTTTGTACCTTCACTAGGTGACTTAGTGACTTTAGCCCCACTATAGAAACAGGCTTCAAAGTCTTCTAAAGTCTCCATTAAAGCACATTTTGCCTGACTGCTATAGTATGTGATTTTAGGAGTTTTACTTTTGACGAGACCTACAAATCTAGCAGCATAAACATATTTCTTCCAGTGTTTGGAGGGTAAATTGTCATAAGAAAATATACTGTCTGCTGAAGTAGTAGGTAATTCTATTGGTTTGTCTCCTATAGGAAGACCTCGACCCGGATCTGGTTGATAGATAATAATGCGCATACCGTCCGAAGAAATCCAACAAATATCGGTTATGCGATCACTATTAAATTTAGCACGATATTTAATAAATTCAATAACCACTTCACCATATTTTAAAATGCTCATAATGGCATTTTTGGTTTTGTATCGTGTGGGCTGCAAACGTAAGGTGTTGAGTGGGGCTACTGATATACGTTCGGGGTTAGAATCAAGTTTTTTAAAAACTTTAGGTGTAGCCTCATTGGAACGACTGCAACTACTGCTGGTACTACTAGGTATACCGGGTATCATATTAAGATTTTGTTGTTGCTGCACTTCTAAATTATAAGAATTTGTTGGTTGATTTATATTGGTTTTGGGTAGAAAATCATTTTCTTGATTTTCCATTTGAAATTGTGGACTTGAAGAATATGGCCTAAGAGATGCAGGACTTTTCCAATCCAATTCCATGCTATCGGCTGTGGAAGTGGTAATGTGTGGTTGAAAGGGCTTATTTAAATCTAAGCGGTCTTGAGCTGTTTGTTCATAAGTTTGATGTTCAAAAATTTGACCCATTGCCGGGCGACGAGAGATTTTGTCATTAGAACGAGTTCTTGAAGCACTAGAGGCATTGCCTGGAAAGTAACAAATAGGAGAATTTAATATTTTAGTCTACGGAACAATTTTTTTTTTTTTTAATAAAAAATATACTTACTGCTGGTAAATGTTATAATACCACTGTCACATGATGAGGTAGCACTTTGATTATAACCTAACGAGCTGCTGGTGATATTAACTCCTATATTATCCACGGTCCCTCCTCCACTTGCCTTTGTTGCACTAAAACGTTTCATAAATGGATGCTGTAATATCTGCTCCAGTGTAATACGTTCATTGGGATTTTTCTTTAATAATTTATCAATTAAATCTCTAGCATCAAATGACACATAAGAAGGTACATGATAGTCCGACATGACCACCCTATTAAGAGTAGCCTGTACAGCATCTGTATCAAAAGGAGGCTGTCCCACTAGTAAAGTATAAAACATACAACCTAAACCCCAAACATCAGCTGGCAGACCATGCGAAGCTCGAGAAACAACTTCAGGAGAAATATAATTAGGAGTCCCACACATGGTAACATGACGTTCATCAGGTCTTTTAAGTTGTGTGGCCAAACCAAAATCGGCTATTTTGATATGCATATCTTGGCTTAAGAGCAAATTCGATAGAGAAATATCTCTGTGCATGATTTGGTGAGAATGTAAATACAAAAGACCTGCCACTACTTGACTCAAAATAGTGGCCGCTTCTGATTCACTCATGGGTCTACGCATTACTTGTTTCATATAGCGTTGCAGTTCACCATTTTGAGCCAACTCAAGAACTAAATAAACATAATTAGCGTCTTGGAAAAAGGTATATAGTTCCAAAACCGAGGGATGCTTAAGACGTGAATGTATCTCCACCTCCTGGCGTACACGATTAGCCAAGACCGCTCCCCGTATGAGTTTCTTATCAATCTAAAATAATATTTTTGTTTTACTTAAAGATTCTTTTAATGTTTAATTTTGAATTTAATAATATTTACCATTTTGATGGCCACCAATTTTTGGCTCTTCAAACATCTGGCCTTGTAGACACTGGCAAATCCTCCCCTGCCTAATAAATGCATTACCTCATAGTCCTAAAAAATAAAATGTTTATATTTGTATAAACAAGTTATTGAAATTCTTTTAAACTCTTCTAACTTACCTCAATACTTTCTCCACAATGACACGACTGTAGAGCCATTTTTTAAGTATTTTTGTATATTAATTAAAAATATATTATTTATTTTAATTTCTTATAGATTTTTCAATATTTTTGTTATGTTTACTTCAAATAAAACACAACAAAAACAAAAAACAGCTCACAATTAAACATTAGTTATTGGCTGTACTCTTTTTTTACGGCAGTGTATTTAAAATAGGAATTTTAAAAAGGAACGCCAAAAATTTACTGAACACAACTCCAATACAGAGTTGTATTTTAATTCATAACCTTAAAGCAAATAGTTGCCGTATCTAACTATAAAGGGATTATTAAAATAAAAGACTAATATTGAAAATGTAATAAATATTTATTTTAATTAACTAATTAGTATTACAAATTTAATTTTCTTTGTTTGTATTACAGAAATTTTCTTTGAGGAATCATTTTATATTATATTTTGAGTATTTTGTTTAAATATTTTTCATATCTTAGACTTAAATCTGGGAATTTATTAATGTATTTACATCTGGCATTACTATTTTACTTTTCTTAGAAATGTCAAGAATTTTTCTTAAAATCTGGCAATAATTTTTCTACCATAAATAATTTTGTAATCATCCAAGAAGGGTGCTCTATATTCTAATTCTTAGATATTCTTCTCATAATTATACGAAAAATCCAATCATAATTTTCATGAAAATATGCAGGCATTTAATTACAACATAATGCCTTATTAATGAACTTAAAATATTACTTAATGAAAACATTTTATCATAAGATGAAAAATATATATTAAACGTAGAAAAACTTGACTTGTGGCCAAATTTCACAAGAGCACAATACTCCTTGACGAAAAAGAAAAAAAGGAAAGCAGGCAACAAGTTCAATAATAAATAATGTGTAGTATAATAAACTAAATAATTCTAAACTAAAATAAAGTGAGTGTAAATTATTAAACATTTAAAGAAAAAATAAAAGTGAAAATGCGCTACTGATTTGCTAAGCAAAAAAGCCTGTGTTGTACCCACAGCTGATATAATGGAAAAAAGTGAAAATTTTCTTTAAATTTCATCAATTATCGCAAAATTATATGTTAATAATTCATTGTTTTTTTTTTCTTAAACTTTGTTGCTATTTACGTGGGAAACTTAAAAATTCTACAAAGTGTTTGTGAAGAAAAAAAATGTAATTTTATTTTCAGGGTTGTTAATTAGAGCAAGTTATGATTTATTTTATTTATATATGTTGAAAAAAATATGGCAACTTTGAAATCATCGTTTTAATTTGACAGTTCTGCCATCTAACCTCAAACACGGGCTGAAAAGTGACAAGTTTTCTCTTCTGCAATAATTGTCGGCCACCACACGGAAAATAAAAAGAAGAAATTTTTTTAATTGTTTAAATAATATTTATAATATACTTATTTTACAAAAAACAATGTTTAACATTTAAAACAATATGCCTTAAAAGGCAAATTCTTTAGGTTTTCCCCCTTAAGTAAAAAAAACGTTAAATATTTTTTTTTGACAAAGTTTAACAAAAACAAGGTGAAAAGTGTTAGAAGAAAATATAGGAAAAAAAACGAAAAGAAGAAAATATAACAACAAATACTACAGCAACAAAAACAACAGTGACTAAACCAAAATATATAGACATTAATTGGGATTGATGGAGAAGGAACCGTGTACCAAATACGCAGTAAATTCTGCGAATGAACTTGAGTTAGATAGTGATACTCCCCATAAGAAAACAAAAAAATCCAAAAAGAAAAAAAGTCGTAGAACACATGAAAAATCAAATTCTTCACGAAGTCGAAGCAACAGCTTAAGACGTCAATCATCCTCCAGTGGTCACGGTTGTCCCAACGATGTCACCTCTCATGCCACTACAAGCAGTCAAAAACTTCGCAATACTACCTCCGATAATATTGTTGAATACTCGGATGTAAGTTCCACAGATTTTTCAGATCCAGAGGCTGGTGAAATTAATTCAGATGCTTCAGTGGGTAAACGTTGTGATAAGCTTTTAGCCAGTAGCTCCTCATTAAATGTGGGTAAAAAACGTCATAATGTTATAAGTAATAAGAATAGTACCAAACCTGCCTCTTTGAAGACCGAGGTGCGTTCCGATGTCAATCCCAGCAGTGATGAGGAAAACTACAGGTAATATTGGCATCTGTTGGGGAATGTTTTTATGTATATTTAGAAATATTGCACACTAGGAGCACCTGTATTTTGAAAAATTTTTGGACTGAAAAAAATCAACAATTTGTTTATCTTCTCAAAATTTAAATTTTAATTTAATCCTATCTGGGATCAAAGCTGTAATTCTAGACAGAAGAGACTATAGGATTGTATTCATACGAATCTATAGAATGATATAGACAAGGTTATAAAATTATATACACACGATGCTACACATGAGACTATAAAATTGTAAACAGATGATTCTATAGAATTGTTTACTAGCGAGACTAAGAATAGCATTTATTTTCATTTGAAAATTTTTTAAAAACTTAAAATTCTAGGTGCCCATAGCGTGCAGTTTTTCCTAGTCAATTATTACTTATAAATATCACTATAATTTTTTATTTATTTTTTCTCTTTTTGTTATATAAAAAAATAAAAAATGTTTTTTTACTTATACGAAATACAACGCAAGACTTTACCACGCCTTCTCTAGGTGGGTGTAACAAAAAAAGATTTAATTTTAACTTATTAATCTAAAAAAGCTAAATTTAATTTATAATATACATATTCTACTCTGAAACATTTTAATCAATAATATTTCATATAATTTTAGAAACAAAAGAAAAGATAGCTTCGATAGTTTATCACGGCTTTCACCTAATCATGTAAGACGCATTATATTGGGCTCTCCTGTACCCAGCTCGGCAAAAGTTAATCTAAGCGAACTACATAATACCAACAAGGGATTGGATAGTAAAGACAAAGAACGTCATCAAGTGGAAAGTCGCCGTTCTTCAATATTGACCCCACCCTCGGCTGGTCATAAGTCACAAGATAAACTAGTTGCCGAAGAATCGGATTGGGATGAGGAATTGGATACATATTTGTCGAGTGATACCATTGATACGGATGAATTGGAGGCTGAAATGAAACGACAAAAACGCAAGAAAAGCAAAAAAGACAAAAAACATAAGCGCAGTCGTAAATCGAAAAAGCGCAAAAAGAAACGTACCAAATCATTTTCCAGTATTGAACCCATATCAGATAATGATTTAGATGATGTGTTAGACACGAGTGTCTCTTTGAGACATTATACACCGCCAGCAGTGAGTGCAATAGCGGCCAAAAGTCCCTCGGATCCTACCTATACACCCATTAAACAGCGAAGTCCCAGATCATCGGATACACCACCTCCTATACGGCCTGATAGCAGTAATAGTTATTATTCCGAAACAGCTAATATGACAGTACAGGCAGGGATTTCATCTTCAACTTCCTCAGCACCGGCAAATAGTAAAGTGGGACTTCAAGTGACCGTAACAAATCGTATGGGTGGCAATACACGTCATCGTACACCACCCCGTACTTCCAATACAAAAAATCGTTTCCCCAATCCACATTCACCGCATACTCCTCCTTTGTATGCAGGTGGCAGTAGTAGTTCAGTTTCCGGTCGTGAAGTGCGCAGTTCACGTTATGTTTTAAGTCCCGGTAAAGATGACCATCGTCATCATCACCATCATCATGGACGTCCAGATATTGCCGGCACTGCCAGTAATCATCACTATCATCAACGACAAACGGTAGCCGTCACTTCAGAGAGTCACAAATATAAAGACACCGATCGTTATTATCATCATCAACCTACAACGCCTCCTCATAAGAAACGGAAAATGCATGATGTTCGTAATGCTGGCAATTCGCAGGGATACTATGACCATGGACGTCATGATAGCCGTAGTAGTTCACGTAATATGCGTGCCAATGAATATGATCGTTATAATAGAGACAACTATTCGAAACGTTATTCCAGGTATGTAGGGGAGAATTTGTATTATATAAAGCTTTTTTGTGATTTGAAGTTTTTTTTTCCAAATTTTCAATGAAATTAAACATTGTAACTAAAGAAGGTGTTTGTTTTAGTATTCAACTTTCAAGTGTATATTTTTTAGATAAAAAATATATTTGAGTTTTAAATCGAGACTTCCAATAATTTATTTCAATTGAAAGAGTTTTAACATTTTTTATTTAATTAAAAAACTTTGATGTTTTTAGAGAAAAGAAAGCATTGAAAATGCCACTTTGGCACTTAAGAAAGTTATATAGTTATAAATTCTTTAAGAACTCTTTTAAATTCTTAACTTTTTAATATTTTAGCACCTTCTATCTTCTTAGATATATATTGTGTAATTCTTAGGCCTACAACAAAATATAATAAAAATAATAATGATATAAAAAAGATTGACTGCAAAAAATGCAATATTATTGCCCTAAAATATAATGTTTTTTTATTTGTTTAAACTGCTATATTTTTATTATTTTTGTATCTACTACTTTCTTGGCAATATTTTATTTTTTATTTTATCATCACTTCGTTATTTTAAGAAAAAAATGACAAAAAGGTATTTTCTAAAATTTTGAATTTATTCTGCCCTTTGCCCGCTTTTCTATTTTAAAAATTATGTAATACTGTAAATAGGTCAGATTTTCTTTTCTAAAAGTTTGGACCTTAAATTAAAAAAAAATATGTTTCATGTTTTTCCATCGAATGAAATAGGGAGTGAGATACAGATGACTATTAATAGCAAACTGAACATTTTTTGAGAAAAAAAATTATTTTTAACATTTAATGTTTTATAATTGATGTTTCATTAAAAATTCCGAAATTTCAGCAAGAATCAGAAATTTCACTAAAAATTTAAATTTTTATAAAAAAAAATCAAAAAATTAAAATTTTCACTAATAAAGACAATTCACTAAGAATTCGCAAAGTCTCATTCAGTTTCAAAATATCCAAAGATTTACCAAAAATTTCAATTTAATTAATATTAACTGCTTTAAATTTAAGTTTTACCAAAAACCAGAAAATTCACTCAAAATTTTCGAAACAGATTTCACCAAAAGATTCACAAAAATTTTCAACAAAGATTCGAAAATTAACAAAAAAAAATCGAAATTTCATTAACCAAAAATTCAACATTTTAGCAAATCCTAAAATTCAGTCCCCAAAAGTTTAACCAAAAATAGGAAAATTCAATAAAAACTTCGCAATTTCACCAAAAATCCTCAAAATTTATAAATGTCGCTAAAAATTCTATTAAAAAAATGTAAAAAATCCGAAAATTCACCATAATGCGAAAATTTTCCAAAAATTTGATGTTTCCAAACTAAAAATTATAAGTTTCACCAAAAACTCAAAATTTTACTGAGAATTCAAAATTACATCCAAAATTTGAAAATTAAACAAAAATTCAAAATATCACTAAAACTTCGATATTTCACCCAAAATTCCATTAAAAATTCAAAATTTCACAAAAGTTCTGAAATTTTACCAAAATAAAAAAAAGAAAAATCAAATTTAGCCAAAAATTCGATTCGACTGTGTCGAATCTTATATATGATATATATATATTATATGAGAATGGAATACCTTATATTAGATGTAATTACAAATATATTTACCTATATTATATCTATGTAAACACTAAAAACTTTAAATAATTTCCATTTTCATATAAAGTTGAAATAGAATCGATTTTATAAATTTTTATATACTCACATGGACAATAAAATAGGTGTAAATTCCTTCAAATGAAAAAATTTTAATTTTTTTTATTTATTAAATACAATTACCTAAGGAATAAAAAATACTTTTGGAATTTACCACATTCCTATCAGACTTGATTAATGATTCAAGTCGTTAAGTTAAGTTGGGAAAGTCGGTCTTGAGATATAATTTGAAAGTGTCTGAAGAAATAAGTTATTCCTATAATTAAAATGCTAGCTAAAATTATTAAATAAACTTAGAAGTATTCCAGCCCAATTAATAAGAAAAAAATTAAAGAATTTTTAATAATAATGGTATAGTATCCTAGCAAGGACTTTTGGGGTGTGTGTCTTTGCTATAGAATGGATTATCAAGCTATTTTTGACGTTTTACAAATTTTAATTTAAAAAATAGGAAATTATTTTGTAATTTTAAAATTTTTGCAAACACAACTATTTTATTGTCCACATAAAAATATAGGTTTTTTTCAAAAAGATCTCTTCCGATCTTCATACTCCAATGTAGGTTAATTCCAAAATGATTTCTTTATTTCTTATATTACACATTAGTTTTTTTTTTTTTTTTTTTTTTTTTTTTTTTTTTGAGAAACAATGAGTTTAAATATCAATGTTCTTCACATATCATTTTATTGTGTTTTTCCTTTTGGCCTGTTTTTCGTTTGCCAAAATATTTTTTTACAAATTATTGATTTAAATAGAAATTTCACACACAAACACTTTTTAATTCAAAACAATATAATTTTTAAATTTATGAACAAATACAAATTTCATTCATAATTTTTAATTTTTTGTTTGTTTTGTTTGACAATTTTTCTAAAAAAAAAATTTCTATGTACTAAAAATACTAAAAATTTCTTCCCCGTATGGCAATTTAATTTTTTTTTTTTGTTAAATAATTAAACAATTCAAATCATCTCGATTTTTTGACTTTGAAATATATATATATATATATATATATATATATATATATATATATATATATATATAAAATTAATTTGTTTGTGTTTTCTGAGAAAACGACTCGTTTTTTTAAAAAACTCTATATGTAAGCATAGCATTAGATAGTTATATTTAATAAATAAAGCATAAATATAAATTTAAAAAATTATAAAACATAAAATTTAAAAATTTTAAAACATAAAATTTTATTTTTTTATTATTTGAAGAAATTCACATCTATTTCATTGTCCATGTGTATATATATCATATATGTATGTTATAGGGAGGCTTCACAAACGCCATATAAACCATTTTTAAGTCGAAAAACCTCAAAACACCCGTTTTTTGCACATATCTCCGTCATTTATGAACCTATCTTGCTGAATTTCAATAGCAAAATTTTCGAAAGGATTTTCGATTTTTTTATATATTATATATGACAGTTATCGATGGGCTTCATTAAAATGTCATTTCAAACGTCAGACAGACGGAAATCTCTTAAAAGGATAAGGCAAAAACTTTAACTTTTTTTCTATTTAAATTTTTATAAAATCTTTATAACACGCTTTATAACATGCTTTATTTTTATATATTTCCCTCTATAATCATTAAGAAGTAAAAAATAAATCTTGAGTTTATACGAAAAATTTAAAAAAAAAAGTTTATTTAAAAAAATAAATAAAATTATGATTTCAAATGTTTGAAAGAAATATTATATATAATATGTAGATTATTCACAAAAAATGCTTAAAAATTACACATTTTCAATAATACACTTTGGGCAATTTTCTTACATATTGCCTCTTTATATTATAGGGGTAAAATTGTTGACCATTACCAACGCCACCACCTAAATGAGGAATTTGTCTCTTATTTAGATTTAAATTTGGATTCTGGTTCTGATCTTGATTTTGATTCTGCCCACGACTATACATTTGAGCTAGCATTTTGGCAGCATGTAATCTTGTTTTAAAAGTTCTCTTTGGTGTGGTAAAAGGAGCTTCGGTGGTTGTGCTAGTAGTACTCAAATCGACATTATCTTTATCATCTTCTTTATCTTCCAAAGTTTCGTCATTATCACTTTTACTTACTTTATCCATTTCGAAGTTACTACTTGAAGTTACTACTTCAACGGAATCATCATCCTCAGAGAATTCTAATTGTTGTTTGGTTGTTGCTGTTGTAGGTGACACAGTAGAATTTTTTTTAATTTCTGTTGTTGAAGAGATTTTTTTATTTGTTAAATCTTCTATAGAGCTAGAGGAAGGAATGTCAGTATTTAAACGTGATTGTTCGGGATATGAATAATGTGCGGGATGTTGTCTATGACCACAAGGATGCATTTGCGTTAAAAGATCATGATAGTTTGAACCAAACCAAGGTATTGCTATAAATATAGGTTGAAAGGTAAATGGACAACCACAACAGGAATTAGGATCTTGTAATTTATGTGTTGGTTCTGCAGAATTTATATAACTAGGCATCATTACATTTGTTTGAGAATCACTACAATCATTTATGTTACCACCAGCTAAAGAGTGATCATTAAACATAGGCTGCAGAGGATTTATATGAGGTCCATAGAGATGCTCAAGATGTTGCTTAGATTCATCGTTAATATTATAAAATGTTCTTAAAATGGGATCATCTAAATATTCCGGTGGTATTATGGGTCCTTGTGTTCCTAAAAACACATCATCATGTTTTGAATCTGAATACATATTGTGAAAAGGCAACATTTCATCTTCAGAAAAACCCAGATTTGGTGTACCCAAAACTTCTTCATCTATTAAGGCTTTAAATTGTTCAGAATTTATTTGTGGTTGTGTAGCAGCTACAGTTTGTTGATCATTAGTTGTAGGAGTAATTGAATCATCTTTTCTATTTTTATTTTTAGTAAGTGGAACGATTTCGCTTTTACTTAAATTTGCTGCAGATGGGGCTGTGTTTTCATTTTTATTTTGTAAATTGGAGGGCAGGAAATTTGCCGGGTTATTAGCTTCATTATGATATTGATGATTTAACAAATCAGTGGGGTAATAAGGCATTTGAGGATCATTTTTAGGTTTATTATAATGTTGATTATATGCATTTTGTGGTAGAGGAGATGTATAACTTTCTGCATTAGTTTGTCCCGTTTTTGGTATGTTTAATGGTTGCTGAGGAACATTATCAAATTGTGTCTTATGTAGTGGCCCTGGTAAATCATAATTTCCTACTTTTCCATTAACAACTGGATGAATTGGTAAAATATGTTGTCTTACAGGAAATTCTGGTCCTTTACACATATAATAGGGTTCATGACTACCAGCACCATTTGGTTTTATTTCCACACAAACTGTAGTATGGCCACGTTTATTACGACCATACGGATCAAACCCCTGTGGTTTCATATACATGCCCCAGCTATCAGGCAAATACAAAAGGAAATAAATCACTTGTACCACCAACACTTTAGAATTAATACACATTTTATTTTTGCAAAACTCAATTTTATTCTAATAGAATGTTTTGTTTGGTTTATTAGTTGAATTGTTATTACTGTTTTCTTACAAGATTTTTGCCTTTAAATATTAATTTTTATTTGGTTAAATAACTAGTTCAATCTTTATCAAATTGCTTTCTTATTAAAAGAAATTACACAAATTTGTTATAATGGAATAATTGAAAGAAAACGATTGTTAAAATTATTCTTTAAGTGACCAGGTTAAACTGAAGACTAAATTGAAGTAATGTTGCAATTTCCATTAGCATTAAAAAATTCGTCTTGACCTACATTTATTGAAATATTGGTAACTTGAGGTATTGAGAAGAGAACATTTTAAAACTTTTGTATAAAATTCCAGTTGAGTTGGCATAATTTCATTTCATTTTTTTATACACTCCACCGCAGCGATTATTGATGAGTAATATAAATTTATTATACCATGTGGAATAATAAAAAATTGCCCAACTTGAAAAATAATCTCCAAATTGAAAAAATTCCCAAAACGTAAAAAACGACAAAATAAAAAGGCCAAAACAAAAAAATACAAAATACAAAAGTGAAAAATCCCGGAAAGGAAACCAAAAATTGGCAAAACAGGAAGAAAGTCGCCAAAATCTTTAAAAAAAATACAAAACGAAAAACTCGCAAAAAAAGCGAAAATGAAAAATGGCGAAAGTGAAAAAATCGTCAGAAAGGAAAAAATCGAGAGAACGGAAAAAATCGCCAAAACGAAATAAAAAACCGTCAAAAACGTATAGAACAAAACAATGGAAAATGTTTTTCCAAAACTTAAAAAATCGTCAAAATGAAAAAAAAATAATTAACATGAAAAAATCGCCAAAACGGAAGATATTTCACAGTTATTCAGAATTTTGTTCGCCCTTTCTGCTTTAAATTATTTTAGGAGAAACATTTTTTTTTTTTTTAAGAAAAATCAGGATTTATAACATTTTTAAAATAGGTAAAAAAATATTAAAACAAAATTTTGAAAAATATTTATTTACTTTACAAATTACAATTGATTGGTTCAGTATTTGATTAATATTTGATTAGACTAAATTTTTTCTGGAAAATAAAAAATACCAAAAGTTTTATTGACACTAAAGTTTTTTATTTCAATATGATAGGGCTAGCGAAGCCACCAGGTATAAACTAGTACGAATTAAAAGAAATATATACAGATTTTTTTTTTATTCTCGTAAGCAGTTTCAGTGTTTTTGAAATCAGCTAAGTAAAAACAAGATTTAAAGACAAAGTTGCAAACTGTCGCAAATTAAAACTGTTTTAAACATTTTATGATTACTGAAGGGTATTTAAGATTCGTAACAACCGTATACTATATAAAATTCACATTTATTTTTTATGAACTTTTCAAAACTTTTTGACTAATGCATGAAATTTTAAAATTAATAATCATTTTGCAATATTAAACCATTTTTTGCTTAAACAGCAATTAAATGTAAAAAAGGTTCCATTTAACAGACATACACAACTTATGTAATTATTAATATTAAAATACAAAAATTAAAGAAAATGAAGGAAAGTGTAATCACAAAATACATGTTTTTTATGTAATTTTAGAAGTCCCAGTATATCGCTTATGAGAATACGAGGAGGACAATCACCCACTTCTACCTATCGCACTGGCGGCGGCTCACATAAATATAAATATCATACATCGCCCTCCCCTGTGCGTTCACGTTCCTCAAAACGCGAACGTTATGCTTCACGTTCGCGTTCACCAAGACCCTCGCGTTATGCCGAATCACCCACAGATTCACCACGTAGTGGTACTCATCATTACTATCGTAATCGTCGTTCTTCATCGCGTTATAGACGCTCTCGATCAAAGCACTCACCTGCCAGCATGTCTCAGAGCAGATCAAGATCTAGATCACCTTCCAGTACACCGCGTGACTTGAAACAAAAGCGAATAGAATACAGTAAGAAAATTAGTGAGACAAGTTTGTTTGCTGAACTGGTCAAGGATAAGCATAAGAGGCAAAAAGCTTTGCAGGTACAAAAAATTATATCTAATAAATTCATATCCATTTTTAATTCCTTGAATTTAATTCTTTCACCCCTTTAGGAAATCATGGAAAAACAAGAAGAGAATAGCAATAGTAATGGAGCTTTAGCAATAAATGATAGTAGTTCATCTATGGATAGCAATATGCTGGCTAAAACTACTACTATAGATGAAACATTAGCCACAACAACAGCTGCTATAGGAAATTCCAAAGCCTCAGCACTAGCGCAAACGGCGCTACCGGATAGTTCTCTATTAACAGCTGGTGCTACACAAGAACCCCTATCACTACAAACTCAACAAAGTAATGGTGTTAAGAAACCAGCAGTGGACGTAAATAACATTCCAATGCCACAAATAGTCAGCCCCTCAAATATAAACAAGACCACAGCAGCTGCAACAACAACCACCTCATCAAGTAATGATGAAACAGATCGTGCCCTTACCTCAAGTACCATACCTTCTTCAAAACCACAAAACACAACGCAGGATAGTGTAACATTAAAGACAACATCAACAACTAAACCTAAGAGTCTCACAGCACTGCCCATGCCACCAGGTATAACAGCAGCTGATTTAGCGTTAACTACTACGCCCTCACCGCCACGCAATCATCATAGTAATGCTACAAATGCCAAGCAACAAATTTCAACGTCCAAAAAAGCCTCAAGTAGCACGACCTCTTCATCAATAATGGAAAAAGCCGCCACGGCTAATGCTAATAAAAGTTTACTTAATCTTCCCATGCCTCCCATGGTGCCTGGAAGTGAAGATCTCAGTGGTGATGATGAGCTTATCAATAGTCCCGAAGATTTTGATAATTTGGGAGGTGGAGACAGTAAGAGTAGCAGCAGTGGCAGTAAAACCACTAAAAACTCCTCGGAAACAAAACGCAAACGTCCTGTTATACTTAACAGACGTGATTCACGTAACAATGTACGCGATTGGGGTGAACGTTGTGTGGATGTTTTCGAAATGATTGCCCAAATTGGTGAAGGTACCTATGGTCAGGTTTATAAGGCACGTGATCACCATACCAACGAAATGGTGGCACTGAAAAAAGTGCGTATGGATCATGAAAAGGAGGGCTTCCCCATAACGGCTGTGCGTGAAATCAAAATATTACGACAACTTAATCATGCGAATATTGTTAATTTGCATGAAATTGTCACGGATAAACAGGATGCTTTGGAGTTTCGCAAGGATAAGGGTTCATTCTATTTGGTATTCGAGTATATGGATCACGATCTCATGGGTTTGTTGGAATCAGGCATGGTCGATTTTAATGATGAGAATAATGCTAGTATCATGAAACAACTGCTAGACGGACTTAACTATTGCCACAAGAAGAATTTTTTGCATCGTGATATAAAATGCTCAAACATTTTAATGAACAATAAGTACGTCAATATCTTTCAACTAATTTTTTTTTTACCTAAAAAAATTTACCACAAATTTTTCACCACACAAAAAATTTCAATGAAAACTATTTTTACCTCAAAAATACCAAAAAAAAAAAAAATTTTTTCACCTCAAAACAAAAAATTTTCATCACAAAAAAATAATATTTTTTTATAAAATTAAGAATTATATAAATTTTTCAGCTTAAAAATATACAATTTTTTCATCTCGAAAAAATGAGGTGATAAAATTACCTCAAAAAATTTTACAACAAATTTTATTCACGTAAAAAAATTCACCATAACTTTTATTCAACTCAAAAATTCACAAATTTTTTCACTTCGAAAAAAATCACAAATTTATTTATTTATTTTTTTTTACCATAACTTTTTTAATTAAAAAAATTTAATTTTAAAGAAATCCACTTTTTTTTATCATAAAACAAAACAATTTATTTAATTTATTTAATTTTTCTCAAAATTGTTTCACTTTAAAAAATTCACAAACTTTGTTTTCTTTTTCACCACTAAAATAAAATTTACCACAATTTTTTTCAACTGAAAAGTTCACCACAAATTCCTTTAACCTCGATAAAGTTTCACCATAAGTTTATTTCAGAAAAAAATTATACCATAATTTTTTTCACTACAAAATTTTCCACTAAAAAAATTCCCCACAAAATTTTTTTCACCTGAAAAAATTATCCTTTTTAAATGAAAAAATTTCACCTCAAAGAAATACGCCCCATTTTTTTATTTTAAAAAAATTCTTCACCTTGAAAAAATTTACCAAATTTTTTCATTAAAAAAATCACAATTTTTTCATCTCAGAAAAAATTTAGTTTCTTTTTCACCTCTAAAAATAAAATTAACCACAATTTCTTTTATCCAAAAATTTCACCACAAATTTATGCACATCGAATAAAATTCTCCACAAATTCTTTTCACGTCTAAAAAATCTATAAATTTATTTCACGTCGAAAAAAATTCACAAATTTATTTCACCTCAAGAAGATTTACCACACCTAAATAAATGACCGTACCTGTTTTAGCTAAAAAAAATTCACCTCAAAGAAATTCGCCACAATTTGTTTTTATCTTTAAACAAAACTCAGCACAAATTTTATTCAACAAAAATTTGTTTCCACTCAAAAAAAGTCACCACAAATTTTTTTCTCACATCGGAAAAAATTCACCACAAAATTTTTTCACCAAAAAGAAATTACCATACCTTAATTTTTTATATCTTAAAAAAAAACTAATTTTTTTCAACAAACATTTTTTTCGTCTCGGAAAAATTCTTTACAAATTTTCCACAAAATTTTTAATTAAAAAAAAATCATAAATTTATTTCACCTCGAAAAAAATTTACCAAAATTCTTTTCACATTAATACTATACATTACAATTTTTTTATCTCATAACAAAACACCACAAATTTTTCAAAAAACATTTTTCTCATCTTAAAAAAATCATCATTTATTTTTATTAATATTATTTTTTTTTTTTTTGAAAAAATTACCACAACCTTTTTTTAAAATTTTTTGACCTCAAAAAATATTCACCATAAATTTTTTCACCTCAAATAATATTCAACACAATTATTTTTCGCCTCAAAAAAGTTCACCTTTTAATAAATGTCCACCTCTATTTTTATCATAAAATTTTCAAATTTTTTCAACTCAAATTTATTTATTTTTTTTTTTTTCACAAAATTTTAGAGGTCAAGTTAAATTGGCCGATTTTGGTTTGGCTCGTCTCTACAATGCCGAAGATCGCGATCGTCCCTACACCAATAAAGTCATTACTCTATGGTATCGGCCGCCCGAGCTTCTCTTGGGCGAAGAACGTTATGGACCTGCGATAGATGTTTGGTCCTGCGGTTGTATACTAGGTGAACTTTTCCTAAAACGACCACTTTTCCAAGGCAACTATGAAATGGCTCTATTGGAAAACATATCGAAAGTATGCGGTTCACCAGTACCCGCCGTTTGGCCCAATGTCATTAAATTACCACTCTTCCACACACTCAAACAAAAACGTACACATCGAAGAAGACTAAGAGAAGATTTTGAATTTATGCCGTTGCCAGCGCTGGATCTGCTAGATAAAATGTTAGAATTAGATCCAGAAAAACGTATAACAGCAGAAGATGCTCTTAAGTCACAATGGTTAAAGAGCGTTAAACCTGAAGAGTGAGTTAATAAGTAACAAATATATTTAGTTAAAATATCTTAAGACAAAGAAATGTTATTATTTTTTTCATTTTATTTTTTCTCTTTTTTTACAGAATGCCCGCCCCTATTTTGCCCACTTGGCAAGATTGCCATGAAATGTGGAGTAAAAAACGACGTCGCCAGCACCAACAACAGCAGCAGCAACAACAACAGCAACATCAACCTTCTATTACACATCCCAATGTTGCTACAACCCAAGATGCCTAGCAGCAACAAACAACTGGCGATAAT
The DNA here is from genome assembly GCA_932274085.1 of Protocalliphora azurea. Lineage (NCBI taxonomy): Eukaryota > Metazoa > Arthropoda > Insecta > Diptera > Calliphoridae > Protocalliphora > Protocalliphora azurea. The sequence goes on along the minus strand of OW026522.1, from coordinate 4,537,721 downwards.
ACCTAACACAGTCGTAGTAGCCCAAATGGTGCTGCCTTTACTTTGGGAAATACAAATAGCAATAGATATCGTGAGTGGCGGTAGGTTTTGTGTAATATCTTCTATTTTCTCATTACTATTGTTATTATATATAATTGATATTAGAATTATACAAGAAAAAAATTTCATTGTTTGTTAAATTCACAAGACGTTATCGATACTCGAAGATTTTTCATATTTATTATTAATTTACAACCAAAAAAAGGAAAAAAAACGGTCGATAACGGAATGACATTTTTATTTTTGTTTATAGTATAAAACTACTCCAGGTCTTGGAGGGTGTGCTTAGCAATTCTTTACAGTAAATTTTCATATAATATTTCTCTGAAAATAAAAAAAAGTATAAAACATGTATTTATACTACTTTAAAGTAGTAACATTTATTTAAATAAATGACTTTAGTTTTTAATTTAATAATTTGTTTTTTTTTTTTTTTTTTTTTTTTTTTTTGTTACAAAAATTGTGTAGTTGATTTAATGTTGGCAAACACACAAATTTTTTACGATATCTATCGACTTTAAATGGAGTAGTTTATGCTTTTAGAAGAATTTTATTCTTTTTTTTTTTGCTAATATCTGTGGATTTTTGGCAAAACGCCTTAAGTTGAGATAAGCCAAGTTATATTATATAATCATTAAGTTAATATGTTAAAACTGCAACGTTTCCTTTAAGTGGAATTTTCCTACGAATAGTAGTTTTAGAGATATAATTGACAAAGAATTAACATTTCAATAGAAATTGATGATTTTTTTCAACAGTTTTTTAGCTCTTAAATTGTTTTGTCAAAAATCCACAAATATTAACTGAGTTTAGGCTTAACACAACAAATTTTATGATTTTTTGTTTATATTGTAAATTAGAAGATATAAGAAGAACTATTTAAAAAGTTACTTAAATATGTATATGAAAACGTTTTATTTTAAATAAAAATTTTTTATGCACAACGGAAATAATTTCTCCAAAAAATAGAGTATATTTTTTTAAGGCAGAAAATCACAATTTTTACACATTTACAATTTTCATCATATGAAGAATTTCACCACCTTTTTCGGCTTTCCATAAAAAAGGTTTCGGCCACAAAAAAGAAATAACCACAATTTTTTTCAACTCAATGAAATTCACCTCAAAAATTTCACCACAAAATATTTACTTAAAAACAAATTAAACTGAATTTTACCACCTCAAAAAAACATAAATTTTTCTTCACAAAATTTTTTTGAAAAGTGACCATAAATTTTTTCACCTCAAAAAATTCACATTTTTTTGGCTTTATCTTAAAAAAATTCACCACAATTTTTTTCATCTCGAAATATAATTTTTTTTATCAAATTCTTTTTCACCTCGAAAAATTCAGAACATTTTTTTTCACCTTAAAAACTTTTATCAAAAATTCAATTTGTTGAAAAATTTTTACCATAAATTTTTTCACCCTAATGAAATTTTTTTGGCTTTATCTTAAAAAAAATCACCTCAAAACAAATAAAACATTAATTTTGTCACCTCAAAAAATACACCACAATTTTTTTCACTTCAAAAAATTAAAAATAAAAAATTCAGCACGAAAAAAATTAATTTTTTTTACATCATAATAATTTCACCATAAAAATTTGTTGAAAAATTTCATCATATTTTTTACCTCAAAGAAATTCACCACACCTTTTTTTGGCTTTATCTTAAAAAAATTAATCTCAGAACAAATTAAACACAATTTTTCCTCACCTCAAAAAAGTTTTTCTCAACTCAAAACAAACACCAAAAAAAAAAAAATATATTTTATTTTACCTCAAAAAGAAAATATCACACATTTTTTTAAATTTCATCATACTTTTTTCACCTCAAGAAGTTCTCTACATACCTTTATTATTATTATTATTTTTATTATTATTATTATTTTTTTTTTTTTTTTTTTGCTTAACCGCGAAAGTTGAAACTTGAATTTCACCACAAAATTTTTACTTAAAAAAATCACCACAACTTTTTTCACCTCAAAATATTTTTTTTTTTTTTTAACTTCAAAAAAAATTTCCACAATCTTTTGCCACAAAAATTTGTTGGAAAATCTTACCACAATTTTTTTCACATCAAAAAAATTTAAAAAAGTTCACCACGAAAAAATTTTATTTTATTAGTACCCAAAAAAAATTAACACAATTTTTTCACCACAAAGATTTGTTCAAAAATTTCACCATACATTTTTTTTACCTTTAAGAAATTCATCACTTTTTTAATTTGTTTGCTTTATCGAAATTTTAAACTTGATGGGGATATGTTTTAAAAAAGGGCGATAGTTATTATTTAAATAATTTTTTAAATTTAAATATAATTTCAGTTCTAAAACTAACGATTTTATAAGCGATTCTAATTTTTAAAATATTTAAAATTCGAATACAATTATATTATTTTTTTTACATTTTTACTATAATTTATAAGAAAACAATGTTTTTAAATAAAAAAATTTTATATTTTTAAAATTCTGTTTAAAAATTTTTATTTTATTGCGCTGAGAAAATTGCAATTTATATAAAAAAATCTATACTTTCCTGAATTTAATAAAACCAGATTATGCTTGATACCTTTTTTTTATAACGATTCAGAATATTTTCAATAGCAAACTTCTTAGGAGAACAAAAAATAATCTTCGAGTATTTCATTTAATTCGGGTAATACATTTCATATAAGAATGTTTCCTACAGAAACGGTCAAACAAACAATGTCAAATTGACTAAGAATTCCATATTTTTATTGTGTTTAAATGTTCTAGCAATTTGAAATATCCTGCACATATACATTTCGATTTTATTTCGCTGAGTATATTGCAAATTATTTAAAAAATTTTCCTGAGTTTCAATAGAAAAATGATTTGGCTGATTTTTAATAGCAAACTGCTTAGAATAATAACAAATCAATCTAGGTAAATTTCATTTGATTGGGAATAATATATTGGTCTTGAGAATGTTTTCCACAAAATATTCTAAAAACAAGCAAATGTAAATTGCTTGAAAATTTCATATATTTGTTGTGTTCTAACTAAACTTTTATTTTAACTCTCATATTTCCTTTTTACTAAATTATAAATAATTTTTTTGTTTTTTATATTTTTTATAGATGATTTGATTAAGCAAATTCGAAAACTCTAGTTGGCATTTGAATTTTTTAGATTTCTAAATATAACTATTTGTTAAGTTTATATTTTATTTTTATTAAATAATAATAAAAGAAAACAAAAACAAAATATTTATATTAAAAACCCAAAAGAAAAAAAATAATAATTATTATAAAATAAAAAATTTTTGATTAGCTTAAGTTTATCTTATTAAGATATTGCGCAAACAAGTTGTAAAATTACACTTGTAACCAATCCAAAACAAACAACCAACATTTTAATATTTAAACAAATTAAAATAAAAAATAATTTAAATTTATAACTAAATAACTAACAATTTAGACTAGTTTTTTTTTAATTATAATTATCATTATAAATATTATTATAAATAAACAAAAACATAACAAAAAAAAAAAATAAATAAATAAAAATCATGTCATAATAAAAAATATATATATTAAACAAAATTAAATTCATTTAAAATGAAATTATTTAAAATTATATAATGTAAAAATAATATAAATTAGAGAAAATGAAATATATATAAAAATGAAATAAAGTTTAAAGTTGAAAGAGAAATTTGAAATAAATCTTTATAAAATTGGAAAACTGAAAGAAAAACATATATTAATAATCTAAACAAGTAAATAAACAAATTATTATATAAAGTATATAACAAGCAAAGATAAAAAACAGCTGTAAAATTTATTTAATAAATATACTTTAAAAAAACAAAAAATATATATAGAAAATCTTTAACTTTAAGAGAATAAAATCAAAGTTTAAAAACATTTAAATGACAAACGAAATTAAAAACTTTCTTTTTCAGTTCTTTTTTTTTTGTGTTTGGCTTTTTAAAAAATATTTAGGTTTTGTTTTTATTTTCTAATAAAAGTTACAGCACAGATTTTTTGAAAATAAAATGGGTGTAAATAAGAGACTGAAATATAACTGAAAAATTAATAAACAAAAAAAAAAAAAATAGTAAATAAAATTTAAACTTAAAAATAAAAATAGAAAAAACCAACAAAATTTTAAATTTAAAAAAGGCAAAATAAATTTTAGTTTAATTTTAAAATTATTATTTTGCATTTTTTTGAATTTTTTAATATTTTTATTTTTCTAGTTTTAGTTTTTATTAAAAAGTATAAAAATATTAAAATAAATAATTTAAATTATATAACTAAAACTTATAAAATGCTTAAAAATCTTTTAGATTATTATAAAAAAAAAACAAGAGAAAAAATATTTTCACTTGCCTCTATTTTAAAGGGGAAAAAATATAATTTTCTCTTCTTTCACATTTTTTTTTTTTTATAAATTTGAACAATTTTTGAGCGTTTTATTATAAAAATACCTGTATTATATCAAATTTAATCTTTTATAAGTATATTATAAAATAATATAACTTTAAACTTAATAACTCGTTTCATCGTTATTATTTTTATTTCTTTTTTGTTTTTTATTTTGAAATTTATAATAAATGAACAAAAATATATATAAAAAATATACCATAAAAATAAAATATAACATGATTTAAATATAAAAAAAAAAACAATGTTTCCCAAAAACAAACAAAACCTTGTTAAATAAACACTACTACGTTAGATAAAAATTATATATAATCCAAAAAAAAAAATACTTTATTCTATTGTAAAAAGATATTTATTTCTATTTACGAGAGTGATTTATAAAAAATATTATAAATAAAAATATCAAATTTAAAAAAGTAAAAATCGTTTTATTTTTAAAACAAAAAGAGATTTAATCTCAGGTTCTTAAAATAGTGAAATTTACAATTTTGAAAACTTAAATAAGCAAAGATTTTGAACTCGAATTGTCTCATTTTTAATAACAAACTTCTTAGGAAAACAATTCATTTAATTCAGTTCAGTACTTTAGAAGTTCACTTTATAACCAGCCTATTGTTCTGGTGGTTAACTAATACCGTTCAATTGAAGAGAAAGCGAATGGCAGTTTCTTCCTCATCCTCATTAAAAAAAGAACTACAGAAAACAATAATTCTATAAAATCCCAGAACTAAACCTAAATTTTGTTTATCTGTTCTTTCCTTATTTATTTATATATTAATTATTTATTCATTCATTTATTTATTTTTTAATTATATATTAAATATAATAATATAAAATAGTAAATAAATATAATAATATAAAAAGTAATATAAAACGCATTTCTAGCCTTTGAGATCTTGTTTCACTTGTATTTTAGTGGGAGTCTATTTATGTGATCGTCCAGTACATCTTTAAATATCCAACTAAGCATTCACATGCATTTTATACTTCGAAGTAAGATTTCATACAACTGATCTATATGATCATCGGCTAAAATCGGACAATGCTGTTGCCTTGTATGTCCATATGTTTATTATTCCCTCCGGAAGACCTGAGACACCTCAGCCAGTTCTTCGCTTTCTTTTGCTGCTAGCCTTACATCAGCTGTAGAACCTGAATAATACCCTCACACTAGTTTTCTCGATAAAGAATGCTGTCTACCTGTAGTTGATATTATCTCCCTTGGAAGGGTCTTGAAGTATAGAAGTCAATATTTTCTGATAATTTTTTTTTATTTTTTTATTTTTTTTTAAAGAGTAGGCATTGTATTTCAAGCTTTATAATGTTACCAAGCTATTTTTCTGGGAGATCAACAGGTAGACGGTTATGTATAGCAAATTGAGCCTTAATTTGAAACATCATAGTGTCAATTATCATTAGCATTGTCGTTATTTCCAAAATCTTGTCTGCTTGGATCTAACAAAATGGAAATCATTAAACAAATTTTAGAAAGTAGTTCATACATTTTTAGTCTTTTCGCGATATCAGTTTTTTTTTTTTGTCAATTAATTATAGTTTCTCCTCTATAATTTCTCTATGTGTTCCAAATCAAAATATTGTTTTAATAAATGCTACAATGTAGCATATTTTTCGGCGAATTTTTTTAAGGTTATTAACCAATATGTAAAAATAATTTTTAAAACATAAAAATTTGAACTTTACTAAAAAGCATATATTATTTCTTATAAATCTTTATTGTTTAAAAGGTTTGGTTAAAATTCTTATATTTTCCAATTCTCACAATTTCCTTTTAATTGCATCAACATCCCCGATTCTATTTTTCCAAACATAATTTTTTCAACACAGCATAAAATCGCGACATTATCAACATTGTTTAGTTGCAGAGCAGAATAGTTAAACCCAAGGTGAATTCAAACAGGTGTCCTCACTTAATCAGCTGATTATTTTTTTTTTACTACTTAGAACTATCAAACTCTATATAAGCACAATTTTTGCTCACCCGCTGAAGTGTCAAACTCCACGTAAAAAAATTAACGAATTCGTCGTATTGTTATTTTTGTCAAACTGCTGCCACCTGCTTCATTTCGTCATGAGTCAAACCAAAGCACTAACAGAGACCTGTGCCAACCAATTTTTTTAGGCGACTGAGCCGCCGAAGATTTTTGCGCTTTAATTTCGGTTTAAAAAAGCTGTCGATAATCTAGGATTTAAAAAATGGACTTTCGAACAGTATTTTTTGTTGGTAAAAGTTCCAATACCCTTTTGCTTAAAAATAGTTGATAAATAGAGCTTTTTGTTTAAAAATTGGGGAGAAAACGACTTTTTGTTTAAAAATCGTCGAGAAATAATGACATTTTGAAAAAGTACATTGGTCGAAAATATCGACTTTATTTAAAAAGGACACTTTTCTTATATTTTTACATTAACATCATCCAACAGAAATAATGCGGTCAAAAAATATATAAGTATGTGTAAAATCAACACTCATTCAATATTTTGTAGATCAGTTTATTAAATTGTTTGATTGCCTGATACCAATAATAAGTAATAGTCAGAAAAGTATAAAAATCTTGAAAATGTTATATAAATTCGGAAATAAGCATGTTCAAATATTAAAAAATGGACACTAAATTCTAATCAAGCAGTCTGTGTATTTTAAGCCGTAAACTGAATTCTTAGTCAAACGCCGTCGCCATTAAAATTGTTCAGCGCAGTTCTCTGAGCAGCACAAGTGTAGTGTTCTTTCTTTGTTTTATTGTCAATTTTGATTGGCTTTCAAGAAAATAATTTTTATACAATTGATTTAAGTGTGAAAAAAAATTATTAAAAAAATATTAAGCAATAAGTTAATTAATTAGTAACAAAAAAAGAACAGAAATCCAACCAAATTTCGCCTTGGAAAACTGTGATTTTTTTTTTCGTAAAGAGAGAAAGAAAAAAGCAACAAAATTTGTGCAACCATTTATAGCTTTTTGTGTGTTTGAATGTGTGAAGTGTAAGAGAAAAAAATTAATTTTCAATGCATTAAAAGAAGGAAAATAACCAATAAATATAGACAACAGATAAAAGAAAAGAAACTACACACACCACTAACAAAAAAAAAAAAAAACTAAGAAAGAAGATACACTACACAATAGAGTTAAATAAAATAATACGAAAAGCGAAAACCAGAAAATAAAAAGCAAAATATATATTTTTGTGTGTACCATATTATTTTTTTCCGTGTAAAGCTTAGTAGTGTGTGTGAGCTATTTTATAAAAAAAAGTATTCAATAGTAAAAAAATGGAAAAAACTATTATTACTCCCAATACGTTTATAAGTGAGTGAGCAGAATATAAAATAATAAATAACTAGGAAAAAAAGAAACTAAAATTTTTGTTAAAAGAAAAAGAACATATTTCAGTTGTTGGCTTTAATTGCAATTTGCTATAAAATTATTTCAACTCCCCAACTTATGTTGCAATCAAATCAAATAAACTAATTGACATTAGGAAATATTTAGTGTGCGAGAGGCGTACGAGCCCTTTTATCAAGTGAGTGACCATTAGAATTATTACAAAATATTGGAATAGAGGATTTTTTATAAACATACGAATGGAAAAATAAAATTACATAAAAACTAGTTTCTTTTTTATTGTAACGACTGTGTGTGTGTTTTTCATTTTTATTATGTTGGATAGAGTCGTTTATGTGGCCACCATTATTCAATTTGGGTCGTAATTTTTCATAATTCGTGTTTGCCACGAATATTGTGTGTATGCACTGTGTTTACATCAGTTTCCATCCGTTATTTATATGCATTTAGGTTAGAATTAGTAGTTGATCAGCTGTTAAATGTCACTTCAAAAAATAATATTGCCAGATTGTAGGTGGAAAAAGTGAAAAAAACAAAACAAAGGAAAATGAAAAGGGATTTACAGTAATAAGGAAAATGAAATATTTTTAACGATTATAAAAATTAAAATATTAATATTTCTTGAAATATGTATTTTGAAAAATTAACTGCAGTAAATATTAACATCTTAAATTTGTCTTTTTAATAATAATATTTTTTTTTATTAAGGATATATTTTGAGAATTTTTTTTCAATTTCTTTTTTTCTTTTTTGTTTACAGTTTTGCTTTTAATCATTTCTACGTGTTGACAAATCTCTCGGCCACCCTCTAATTTGACCAGCTGTGTCAAGCATAAGCAAAAAAAAAAAAAAAAAGAGAACTGGAAAGCGCACCTGACGAGGTCGCTGATTGCGCTTGCGGCTGAGAGTGTGTTTTGGAGATAGAGAGCAGTCGAAAGTTAATTGAGGAAGGCGCAAGGCAAAAAAGACAAAGAGCTAGTTTACAAATAGGGAGAAGAGTATTAGGTAGGGAGTAGCAGTGGTCCTCGTTGGAGTGCGTGTTTTATAAAGAGACTCAAAATTGATAGAAATAACAAAAAAGCTGCTGCAACTGGTGCCTCATCTGAGGACCAGCCGCCGCGCAAAAAAGGACGACGTTCAGCAGCAGGAGGTGCCACTACATCATCAGCCGCAGCCGCCGCAGCAGCAGTAGGAACGAATACAACAACGACAGCTTTACCAATAACGACGTTTACAACAACAGCAGCAACATTAACAAGTTCGACTGGCATAAACAACAGTAGTACGAGTCTCAGTTCGTTTGTGTCCATAGACACAGAAACAGCAACAACCTCAAGAGCGGCTGCACAACAACAAGAGCAGATTCGCAATCAAAATAATCGCGAAAAACAGACAAAAGGTGAATCAGCAAATAATAAACAAAACACAAATACTAACAGCAGCACTAACAGCAACAACAATACTAACAGCAATATCAGCAACAATAACAAAGCAACGACAACAGCACACGCAGAGAAAAGAAAACTGCCCCAGGACGGTGGTGGATCTGGCGGTGGCAGTTTAGAACGGGACTCTAGTACTTTGACGACGAATATGCAAAATTCTGCTTTAAATCCTTCCACATCTTCATCGAGTGCCTCATCATTTAGTGCTTCGACAGTGGAAAGTGGGGCAATGCCCAATTCAGCTCCGGCCCCGGGAAGTAGTAGCAGTCATGGTACTGACTCTTCTGCTGCGGGTTCTTCGAGCGTTAATAATTCGCCATCCACTAATGGACACGATTCCAAACACAATGGATTCACTGCCAACAATACCAACAATAATAACAACAATTCAAGCACAGAGGCGCCAAATGCTTGTGATGATCAAAATAATCATGAAGTAGCCAACAAGACAATTTCCTGGTTAGGTAAATCCAATCAGGAAATAATACGTCTTATTGGTCAATACTTACAAGATTTGGGTTTGGAAAAATCGGTCAAGACTCTAATGACAGAGTCAGGGTGCTATTTGGAACATCCCTCGGCTACTAAGTTTCGTGAGCATGTCTTGTCGGGGGAATGGAGTAAGGCAGATGCAGATCTAAAGGTGAGTGAACGTATGGTATAAAATGAAACAATTGAATGATGAAAGACAACAATAAAGAAAATTGTATCACTTTTTTTTCTTTCTTTTCTGAATTAAGCAAGTTTGTCGTGTGTCTGTCCGTCCGTCTGTCCGTCATTCCCTCCCTGGTCCCTATTAATGTGTTTTTTGGTGGGTGTATATGTATGTATGTTACTCATTCATATGTATATAAATATTCCATATTTTTTTATTGCTATTATTGTGCTGTTGGTTTAAATATTTAGCAATTTCTTTTTCTTTGAAAATTTCTTGTTAAAAAAAAATTTTTTTTTTCATATACATAGTTATCATTTCCGTAATTTACGCTCTTTGTTTACTTTGTTAGTCCATATATTTTTTTTTTTTTTTTTTTTTAATATTTTGATGGATTTTTCATTATTTTTTTTTTTTTCTTTTCTTCATTTTGCTAAACTCGTCAACTCTCTATATGTACGTTTTTCTTTTATATTTCTTCTTTACATTTTCTCACTCTATCTCCCGCTCTTTTACGTTTTTATTTTTTTATGTTTTTTGTTTTTATTTACTTGTGTATATCTAACTATACCACACATGTCCCAAATCCCCTTCCCAACGGTTCTGAATTTGCTAACATCCTCATCGTAACATTGATTTTTTTCTTTAGTTTACTTTACTGCCTTTCTTTCTATTCATACATACAACTTCTCTATCTACCCATCCAAATGTGGTAAAAATCAGATGCAGCAGCAAGTTGCAGTAATAGTAGTAATTGCAGAAATTGACTGCTAAGCATGGATGGGAAAGTTGATTCCATTGTACTTTTTTGATACTATTTAACATTCAAAAGTGCTGAAATACTTCCTCGAGTCATTTGATACTGTCAAACGATTAACTTGATATTCCACAATTCGAATTAAAATTTTTTAATTGAAAATATATTTAGGAGATATATAATTTTCGTATAGAGACCTGTTTTTTTTAACACTTTTGATTTATATTTACAATTGGCGTTCGAAAAAAAATAATTAAGTTATAATGAACACTATAATTAAATTAGGACAATTCAAATAAGTTTATAGGTAAAACAAACTACATTATAGAAACATTTGAGTTATACGTTTAATTTATAAAATTGTAAACGATAAAATATGTATATGTACAATCATTACAAAAACTACAAGTTTCTTTGATCTGTAAATCAAATTGAAGTGAAAATAATGTTAATTTCAAAAACATTATGATAATGAAAGCCGAAGTCCTCGATTTTAAGGACTTGATTTTGGACGACTTTTTTCTTCGTAAGTTTATTTCAATAAAAGGGCAAATTTTATTAAGATCTTCATATCTTACTATAATATTTAACCTGAATAAAATCATTTAATGAATTGGTATTGTATTTAATCCTTCGTTTTAGGTATACAAATTTCATTCTTTGAGTTCTGCATTTAATAAAAAAAAACTGTCAAAAATTTTAATTTTAGTACTCTGAGAGTTAAAAAAGTACTATTTGAAATTTATTTTGATACCGAAAAATATTTTCATTTTCCATTCCTGCTGCTAAGCAATCAGTGTCAGGAGTAACGAACACAGCAACAATAATAATAACTGCAGCAATAATAACAGCAACAAAACAAGAAATGAGTTCATTTTTTGTTTATATTCATACAAATGTACGATTATGTACTGTAGTGCAGTTGTTTGTATGCCCACATTGTACATACATGTACATTGTTTGTTTGGAAGTATGTTTTATACTTTTGTGACTAGTGAACTCTCCCAACAGTAATAATCATTGCCATACTTGCCAATGTTTTTGAAAATAAAAATTATTGAAAAAATGTTTTTGGGAATTTTTATACATTTTTTAAAGCTTATTTTCCTAAATGTTAAAAAGTTTAGACTTAAATAACAATAATAATAATAACAATAATAATAATAATAATAAAAACAATAATAATAATAGAAATACAAATTACCTGTTATGTTAGGTTAAAAAGGGTTGCGTCTTTACGCCTCCACCCAGAAAGGGACAGAAAAAAGAGAGACTTTAGTAGAAAAAGCAATAGAAGATTGTGGAACCTATAACTTAGCAATCAAAAACAACTAGCCCTAAGCCACTTTATCCCCATTACGAACCCTCTAGTTCGTATTGCATGTGGCTTCCAAACCACTTCAGTCTACTACACTGAAGCCTTATACTCTAGCTCACATCATCGCACGTCCTCAAGAAGTCTGACGTACCAATGGCCCACTTACTAGTCATACTCCCTATTGCGAAGTGACCAGTAATCATACCCACAATGACCCTTAGTTTCATAAGACTCATGCTCAGAAGATGTTTCGAATCTGATAGTTTAAGACTAGACCATAACGCTCTAGATTCCTTGCAGTCCATTCTATTCCTCCATGCAAGATTCGTTCTTTCTAAAGTCCATTCCCTTATGGCCATGAAATATTACCCAATTGGAGAACGTCGCAGTGACCATGAATAGAGTTTTAGCCTGTAGGCATCCATCAGCCTTCTCAATTCCTTTCTGCACTCAAGCACTAATCTGGACCTAACACAGTGACTTGTCATTGCCAGTAGTGCTGCCTGACTATCCACATAAATAGTTACCTCAGTGTCCCTTTCAACATTCTCCTCCAATAATTCTAAGGCCTTGTAAATTCCAAGAATTTCTGCCTGAAAAACGCTGCAACTACTACCCGCACCAGTGCGTACTTCCAGCGCAACCTCCATGGCGTTGTCCCAATGTCAATTATAGTCCCGACATAATTAACATCTAAATAATTAAATAAGGAAACTACTAATATCACATTATTAAGGGAAAGTTGGTTTAAAAAAACCTTGTACTTTAACGTTATAAGAAATTTTAAAAACGACCACTAATTATCACTCTTTAAGTAAAAAAGTGTCTTAGGGATTGCTTAGCAAATTTCATATTACTTCATATGTAGACGTTATGCATTTTTCAATAAATGACATGAGTCAGTTCCCTTGCAAATGAATTAAACATTTTATGGTTAAAGTTTCTATGCAGTAGATCAGTAGAATATCTGGAGTGTAGATTATCAATTATTTTCAGATTTTTATTTTGTATTATCTGCAGTTTTCTAGACTAGACAACTATAGGTCAAAATGGCCGAATACACATTTTGTAAATAAGAATCTTGTTTTTTAAATTAAGTTTAGATATTCTGTTGAGTAAGGGGTAACGTGCACGACCACAATTAATTGCTTTTTCACAAATATATTGTATGAGTTGTTTAAATTAAAGTTTTTTATCTAAAATAATTCCTAGACATCTCTCCTAGAATATAAATATTTCGTAGGAAATATAATAGCTTGTGTTTTGGTAGCATTTACTTTTATCTTCCATTTATCAAAGTAGTATTTGTGGATAAATTTTAAACTGTCTTTCATTCTTTTGATTATTGCATTAGACACTTTACCGCAGCAAATAAAAGCACTACCTTCTGCGTAAAAAGCAACTTTCTAATTTCTGGTTATCAGGTTAGGTGCCATGCTTGTGCTACGCACTTCTCTGCTGCCATATTGGTGTGAAGCGTGTGATAAATTGTCTTTTAAGAATGAGCATTTATTGAAATTTCGAATTTGTGGATTTTTTTTTTTTTTTTTTTTTTTTTTGTAAAATTTCAAAATTTTGGTAAAATTTTAAATTTATGGTAAATTTTTAGATTTTTGGAAAAATTTTGAATTTTTGGTAAAATCCCAAGGTTTTTGGTGAAATTTCGAATTTTTAATTAAATTTCGGATTTTTATTGTGAAATTTCGAATTGTTGTTTAAATTCAGGAATTGACGGTTTTTTGGTGAAATTTAAAATTTTTAAATATGGAATTTTTTGTGAAATTTATGTTTTTTGGTGAAATTTCGATTTTTTTTATGAAATTTCGAAATTTTAGTGAAATTTTAGATTTTCAATGAAATTTCAAATTTCTTATGAAATATCGGATTTTTGAAATTTCGAATTTTTCGGATTTTTGGTAAAATTCTAAATTTTTGATGACATTTGGAATTTTTGAAATTTAGATATTTTTTGTGAAGTCTGATAAAATTTCAGCTTTTCTGTGAAAATTAAAATTTTTGGTGAAATTTCAGTTTTGTGAAATTTGGAATTTTTACTGAATTTTTGATAGCAAAAAAAAAAAAAAAAAAAAAAAATTTAAATTTAGAAGTGATCATCTGTCCCATTTACAGTGTGTATTATTCATTTTTTTTTTTTTTTTTTTTTTTTTTTTTTGAGAGGAAAAGAACAGAATAAAGGCAACATTTTAGCTTAAACCATTAAAATTTCACGAGGATCCCCCATCTTTTTGGATGGTGGGTATAAAAATAATCAGCTGGGCTGATGCCTGATGACTATTCAGTTTACCCTGATTCCGATTATCCCCTTGAAAAATAAACGTATATACAATATTAATACTAGTATGGTATCACTATTTTAGTAATGCATACTTTTTCATATTATTACTTTACACTCTTTATGTCCAAGTCTCTTTTTATTATTATTTTCATTTTGTTAATGCTCTATCTCTTATTTTGTTATTGTGTTTCTCTATGGACAAAAACAAAATTAAAGACAAAGAAAATTTCAACAATTTCTTTTACATGTTCAGGGAATTTAAAATACATACATATACATTATATATGAGAATGATTAAAAGTAGATGTAAACTAATCTTCCTTTGTTTTGTTATTGTTGTTACTATTATCGATACAATGAAAAAAAAAATAAACACTGAGAAACAATTTTTTCCTTACTCCTTTAACAGAGGACATTGTTCCCAATTTTTTTTCTGAGAGCTTTATATATTTACCTTGGTTTGTTTTGGTGTTTTTGTTTTGCTTGCATTTTTCTTTTTAATTTACTGCTGCATGTATGCCATAAATCATTTTTCTCTTTAAGTTTTTGGTTATTTATAGGAATCAATTACTGATAATAACTTCTAGCTATCAGTTATGATGATGAGTCCCTGTTTTAAAAAGAAATCTTATATAATTCTTTTATTCTTCTTTAATTTTTTTAGGAACTAGAGCCTCTTATAGACAATGGAAAACCCTCGACCATAACTGAAATGAAATTTATTTTGTTGGAACAAAAATATTTGGAAAATCTTGATGATGGCTGTCCTTTGGACGCTTTGCATGTATTGCGCAATGAGTTGACACCATTGCAGCATAATATCTCTCGAGTTCACCAATTGTCCTCGTACATGATGTGTTCTAATAATCACGATTTGTATCAACGTGCCAAATGGGAAGGCAAAGGTATACTATCGAGAGCTTTGGTCATGGAACGTTTACAAACGTTTTTGCCACCTTCGGTAATGATGGCTCCACGCCGTTTGCGCACTTTGCTACAACAGGCTGTTGAGCTGCAGACACAAAATTGTCTCTTCCATGATATGGCCTGGGAGACAAATTTACAAAATGTTTCACTTCTTACAGACCATTGTTGTGCCACCGATGGTTTTCCCCTGCAAACCATACAAATACTATCTGACCACTGTGATGAAGTGTGGTTCTGTAAGTTTTCACCTGATGGCCTTAAATTGGCTACGGGCAGTAAGGATGGCGCTGTCATAATATGGGATGTTGATCCCTATAAGCTGCAGTTGAAACAACGTCGCCTCTTAGACTGTCAATCGCAAGTGAGTGTGGCTTTTATTAGCTGGAGTCCCGACTCAAAATTGGTATTGATAGTGGGTTCAGAGGATTCGACAGAAGTGTGTATTTTCAATGTGGATGATGGTCGCTTGTTGATGAAAATGAATCATATGAATCAGGAGGATAGTTTATCGTGTGGTGCGTTCAATCGTGATGGTACACGTTTTGTGTGTGGCGGTCAAAAGGGCCAATTCTATTTGTGCGATCTCAAAGGCACGGTGCTGGAATCTTGGGAAGGTGTACGCATTAATAGTGTGGCCTTCAGATCGGATAATAAGACTATATTAGCCGCTGATAATCACTATCGCATAAGGGGGTAAGTTGGTGAAAATTTCCTTTAAGAAGGAACTTTAATATAATATAATAACTAATATAACTAATTATTTTTTCCTACAGCTACAACTTTGATAACCCACGCACAGACTTTGATGTACTCAAAGAGTCACATCCGATTATGACATTTTCAGTTAATTCCGCTGATCGCTTAGCCCTGCTAAATGTCTCCAGTCAAGGTCTCCACTTGTGGGACATAGAAGACAAATGCATTGTGCGCAGTTTTCAAGGTATACGTCAAAGTAATTTCGCCATACACTCTTGTTTTGGCGGCGTCAATGAAAGCTTTGTGGCCAGCGGTAGTGAAGATAAACATGTTTGTATTTGGCATATTAAACGTGAAGAACCTTTAGCCAAATTAGCAGGACATGCCAAAACTGTTAATTGTGTATCTTGGAATCCTGTTTATCCCTCATTATTAGCCTCGGCCAGTGATGATTCCACAGTACGTATCTGGGGTCCCACAGCTCCCCATAATATTAACGCAACGCCTGAAAGTGACGATTGTTCATCATGTTCCTCTTCGTCATCATGGAATATGACCTCCTAGAGCTTAAAGTCACCAAGAAACGTAGCAGTCATATGATCAGAATGGCGATATTATTATAGATGATACCTAGATAAGTGAAGTGCAGAATGAGAAGAATAAGGGTTTGCATACTTGTAGGTGCAAGCCCTGTTTGTTGTAAGAAATTCATTTAGTCTTTAAGAGAGAAATACAATACGCTCTAAAAGTTTAGTTAAAGCAAAAACAAAAACCCATGCTAAGGAAATCGGAACGAAGTAAGGTGTAAGAAAGGCATTTTCGTGCAAATATTTTAAAACGGAATGGATATAGATTTATATATATAGAAAATGAAAAAAAAAACAAGCTAAACAAACTAAATATATTGTAAGCAATATAAGAAATGATTTAAGGTGAATGAATGAAAAGCCGACGAAAATTGAAATTACAGAACGTAGTCAGTAAACAGAGAAAAAAAGTTTGAAATAGGAAACCGCTCGTTTTAATTTTTCAATCATTATTATCATCATCACCACCTAAACCTAATTTAGTTATATATATTTTTTTATTAATACAAAACGCCTACATATAGTTTTTTTTTAATTTTTGAACTTAATCCCCACAAGGAGCAATGTTCGTTTTTATCTTTCTAGATAATTTAAATTTATAGATTTTTTTTTAATTTTTTTAAAATTTCCCCAAACAAATTAAGTTTTTTTCTTCGAAGTGATTATGAAAAAAAAGGGTTTAACTACAATAATTTAAAATCAAATCAAACAAGAGAAAATAGTTATAAAATACCAGAAATAAATTCAAAAGCAGAAAGATTCGTTTTAAGTAGATATAAATTGATTTGTAAGCTCATTTTTAACATAATTAAGTGGTTAGTAAACGTACTCATTTTCTCTCTCTCTCTCTGCCATTGATAAGAAAATAACTGATCGTGAATAATAATGATGTTAATGAAGTTAATGAAGGCAGTCAGAACCAAAATCCAGAGTTTATGTCAAACCATAATTGAGAGTATCAAGCCTAATATTTAAGTGATTACAAAAATTTAAATAAAAACAAAATAAAATATTATTCATAAACTAAACGAATTGTAGTGATATAAGACATATTTTTAAAATGAACTATTATAAAAAAAAGAAAAAAAAAAATAATAAAATAGCAGAAGATTTAACAAACACAATTTTCAACAATAGAAAACAAATAAATAAATAAACCAATTAAACAGCATAAAAAACATAATTGAAAATCATAATCACACACACAAAAAAAAACGACTTAATAAACTAATAAATATCAGATATGAAAATAAAATATATATATATATATAAAACAAAAATTAACAGTAATTTCAAAAAATTTTTTCTGAAATAATAGAAATTTCAGCTAAGAAATGAGTAAGTACCGCAAACTTTATTTTTGAATGTCCAAGCCACTGAAGCTGATATTCATTATTTGGGTAAGTAAATAAATAATAAACTTATATTATTCAAAAAATTATTTTATATAAATGAGGGAGAGGATCACTATACTATCGAGGATTTTTTTGTTTTTTAGGTCGCGATAAATAGTTTTTTGACAATCCGATATAGGAAGGCCACTCATATACGAATTGCATTGATGTGCACAATTTAGGAAAAATACTAAAAAAATAATTTTAAATTGGATTTCAATTTCCTTCTAGCGATTGAAAAATCATGAAAGAAAAAGAAATTAGATTTTTTCTGTCAAAATGAATCTAAAATTCGTAAAATTTGAGCATGATATAGTAAAATATTTATTTTGTCCATCTGAGACTTTTTGGTGCATTTTTGTGAAAAAAAAAAATAAATTACTTTTGGATGGACAATAATTATTACAAAACAACTTTTAATATTTTAATCATAGCATGGATAAAAGTATTAAATTTTTATATATTTCATGAAATAGCCGCTTATGGACAAAAAATTTTCGAAAAAAAAAATATTTAATATTTTCTATACCCTACCCTACCCTACTTAGAATTATTTTCCTTCATATGCTTGGAAGCTTAAGCTTACGTAGGCGGTCGATTGACTGTATTTGAAGTCATCCATGTATTTCAATTAAAATGAGTGTACAATATTTTAGAAATGAATAGGTAGCTTTTATATGGCTGATCCAATATATATAATATTTCGCACAGGTATAATGAAGGAGTATATGAATATAAATTTTGAAAGCGGATCTCATGGACTCTTTAGCGGAGGGGTCTATATTATCTCAAAGTCGAACACCTATGATAAAAATTTTTATTAAACGCTTACAGAATTTTAGTTTTTGTTTATCATTATTAGAAATAATAAAGTGTAGTGTTTCCTAAAATGTTTTTTTTTTTGTCAATCGTAGCTTTCGAGTTTTAGAACAATAATGATGAATTATTTATTTATTTATTTTTTTTTGATGTAAAATGGGTCAATTTTGGAAGAGTTCTCAATGGGGAGATCTTGTTTTCTACTTAATGATTTTCTCCAAAAGGATACCTTTCATAAAAGTATATAATTATTATATGTTTCTTTATAAACTTTGTATTTATAAGAAAAAGAGTAAAGAGAAAATTTTGTTACTAAATGATATTTTGAAAATTAATTTTTTATACGTTCCTAACTTTAAAACCCCATAACTTTAACTCATATATTACTCTGTTACGCTCATGTAAAGCTCTATGTTAATCGATCCAATCAGTTTGAAATTAAAAATTAAGAAATTTTATAAATTTCCATACCTTGTATATATAAGGTGACTACATTTATAGTAAATCGGTAAGTAGATAGTCATTTTGAAAAGTGTGACCTTATTTTTTTTTTTTTTTTTTTTTGTAAACTGTTATTATTTGAAACTGTTTAATATCAATTTTTAGGAGGCTACTGAAAATTCCTAACACTGTTGCTGTGAAAAAAAATTTTTTATCCAA
The DNA here is from genome assembly GCA_932274085.1 of Protocalliphora azurea. Lineage (NCBI taxonomy): Eukaryota > Metazoa > Arthropoda > Insecta > Diptera > Calliphoridae > Protocalliphora > Protocalliphora azurea. Next base: position 4,518,356 of record OW026522.1, on the reverse strand, counting down.
TTTAAAATTCCAATTGCTATAAATGTAGTCAACCGAGCACATAAAGATATACGATGTCCGTTCATATAAACCTTGTAATAAACTATAGGTCTCAAATTATAGATATCTTGATAAAATTAAGCTGGAATATTTATTTTGACATAAGGACGAAGCCTATTGAAATCGATTATGATCGGTCTATTACTTACCTAGCCCCCAAGCAAATGTTCTCCCGGAATAGGGTTCTAACGGTCATAAATGCCTTAAATCTAGCAATATTTCAATGAAACTCGGCCCAAAAAGGTTGTACCCAAGTACAAATGTGCCAAATTTCATAAATATCGGACCATAATTTACTATAGCTCCCATATAAACCGCTTTTCCGAAAATCATTTAATTGACGTGCATAAATACCACAGAAATGATAGTATCAAGATAATATTTGACACCAATAAGCAGAAACTACTTCGTCAAATTCTATGAGGATCGGTCCATAATTTACCATAGCTCCCGTATAAGAACCACTTCCGGGAATTATACTAAAGTTCATAAATCGCATATAAATGTTAGTATCAACATAATATTAACATACGTATGTTTGAAATACACATTACACTTAATATAATTATCGAACCCCCGAATTTTGAAGCACATACACCATGTTGTAGGGTATCATATGTTCGCAATTGACCAACTATATATTTTTTACTTGTTTCATGTGCAAAATTGCGAATTTTTTACCAAAATGTACTTATCCCATGATTTTCAAACGCTGAAAGGGAACTGAACCTGAATTTTTAAAATATTGTTATTATTTTTTCTGTATTCAGTTTATCAATACGCATCATTTAAAAGGTTTTGAGACCTTTGGTTAAAGTTACGAAATTAACAATATTATTCTTTCAGTGTAGTTTATATAAAATACCGCCTGATAGTATGCTGTATTCTTTGAATTTATTATCAGTAAAAATACTTGAATAAAAAATGTTTATTTCTTATATAATTTTTATTAGAAAAGGTCCCTTTATTCAATTCTCAGAAAATTGCTCTTCCATATAAACAGAAAAATGTTGCATCAAAAACTCCTTTATAATATACACCGGCAAAACCATTAACACCGCTTGCAAAACTCTAAAACGAGTCACCACTACATAAACAAATATTAAGGAAAACAAATGATGACCCGTTACCAGAGTACGATGAAGAGCAGCTCCAAAGTCGGTAGTATTTTCACGCCACAACATTATAGGCAATAAAAAGAATTTCGAAAAGCTAGCTAATACATTACCTTTTAAAAGAATGAAACCAAAGGATTTAAGGCCAATATTTAAAATCAAATTCTTACGTAGACTAAGGGAGGCCAGTAAAAGGAGTAAAGTGCAAAGTAAGTAATCTAAAAGAGAAAAGTTATTATTAGATAAAAAAAAAATATTAATAAAAGTAGATAAGATAATTATTAACCACATATATTTTGGACACAGCATAAATAAAAACCATGTTCATTTACTAAAATTTGATGAGTGAAATCATCGTTGGTTTGTTCCCGTTTCTCACGCCACAAAGTAAAAGATTCCAGCAATAACAACATTAAACCTAATTTCCAAAATAGCTTTGGAACAAAAAAAAAGTTTAATCAACTATTTGTTTAGATAAAAAAAAGTTGAGATTTTCAACCTACCTTAAAATCCCGATTATATAAAGCATGTCTATATGCCTGCTGTGAAAGTAACATAGAATCCACTAAAATAATAACGGGTTCAAATTCTATATATTTATCCGCAACATTATGGCATTTTTCCTATTTAAATACATATAGAATTTTTTGAAATTAATATTTGAGCAAGTAATTTATTTTTATTGCATTTACACAATTCACTGTTTTTACAGTATTGCTGTATTTTTTATACAACTCCTTAATCTTGTGGCCACAATTAATGCACACATAATTGGCCAGGTCTTTGGTTTTAGACATTTTTGGTAGGTTTTTGTTTTATATTTGTTAAAAATTTCAGTGAAATTATCTTTTGATATAAAATGTTTACTAATTTATTTTCGTATTTGGCAAAGAAATTCCGTAGCAAAACAAAATGGAAAATAAATAAAAACATATGTTCATTTTAGTAAGTACTTACTTACTAGTGACAATGGTTATTTATTTGTAGTAGTCATTTTAGATGGTGGGTGACTTGACTAAATGCAGATATATGACAAAATTGAGAGCTGCCAGATTTTTTTTAGAGGTTTGTTAACCCATTTCAAGAAGTAGACACAATATTTAAGCATATTCGCTTAAATTTCCTTGTTTTATGTATTAATATATTAGTTACAACATCTGGCACAGTTTTTCAATTGTGATCGTATTAATTGGGGATAAATATACTTATAAACGAATGTTTGTTGGTACGAAAATTGTATCACACTCGTTACCGCTGTATAATGAAGCTTTGAAAGTTTTCAAAGACAAAAAATTCAAGTATTATACGCACGAGCTAAAGGATGCAAAAACTTTTAAATTGGTTTTATTTGGCCTACCAAAACTGACAACTAAGATAATCGGCGAGGAATTTGTCAGCTCGTTCAATATAAACACGGTAAGCATTAAGGAACTAGCAACAAAGAGATCCAGTGTAGATGACGCACCCTATCTTATCGAGTTTGATCGTCAACATGTTTAAAAAAGAAAGGTTATGAAAAATAAGATATTTTTGTATTATTTCTGTGTATTGGAGAAAACTTTTGCTAAAAATTTTAACCGTATCGTATTTTAATTTACCTTAGAGCTCTAAAAATTTTGGAAAGTAAAAAAAAATAAAGGAAACAAAATGTCTTTTATTGATCTTAATGTAAACGGCGAAGTTTTAAAAACTGGAGCTGAAAAAGCCAACTCAATAGCAGACGTATTTGGTAATTCACACACCATTACTTTAAATAATTATTCATCTATGGACACAGCTGTCATATTTCATGCGGTAAAGTGTCTAACGCAATAATCAAAAGAATGGAAGAAAATTTACTTACAAATACTTTCATAAATGGGAAATAAATGTTAGCAAAACTCAAGTTATTATATTTCTATATAATAGGACGCAGAAACGTATTCCTACGAAACATTTATATTAAGGGGAAATTTTATCCCACTACAAGATAATATCAAATATCTAGGAATTATTTTAGACAAAAAACTTTCATTTAAACAACACATGCAATATATTTGTGAAAAAGAAATTAATTGTGGTTGTGCACTTAAAAACAAGATTCTTATTTACAAAATGTGTATTCGGCCAAGTTTGACCTATGGACGTCCAGTCAGGTTTCTAAACTTTTTTTTTCGATTTCAAAAAACTAAAAAAGTAACAATATTTAAAAGTAGTAATTTGTATTTAATTTGGATTTTAATTATTTTGACCATTATTTTCCAATTTTAATTGTAATTGTCAAACAAAAAATAATAATTTAAAAAAAGAAAAACAAGTCGGGGAGTGTTTTTTTGCAGTTTTATTATGTCGTTTTTTATTTTTGTTTTTTTTTTATCGATTTTTTTATTTTCCTTTTTTTTAACTTAACTTGTTTGTATTTTGAAATTTCTGTTCTTAATTGATTTGTATAGTGACCATCTTTTTTAATTTGGATTTTAAATATTTTGGCAATTTTTATTTTTTTGTTGTATTTTTTAATTTGGTGTTTTTATTATGGCGTTTTTTTTTATTCTAGTGATTTTTATTTTTTACTTATATCGTTTTTTTTTTTAATTTTTGTATTTTTTGTGAAATTTAAAGATTTTTTGGTATTTTTATTTTTTTTTTTTTTTTATTTTTTATTCTTAAGTATTTTAGCAACTTTTTGTATTTTGGCGTTTTTTGGTTATGTCATGGTTTGCATATGTCTTCACCTTCGTTGAAAAATACCTATTTAAAAAGAGGACTATTAAAAAATTAACATATTGACGTTTTTTCTGTATTTTGGCGATTTTTTTTTCTTTCTAATTTATTACATTGTTGTCTTAATTGTTCAGTTTATTTTTAATTGAACATCTTTCTCATTATTTTATTCTCTATTTGCTATTGTCTATTTACTTCCTTTTGTATTTTAAATTCTCAATTTTCCTGTTCACAGGATTAATACAAAAGGACATAAAAATGCGTAATAAGTTGTATGAAAGAACAAATAACATACGCAAATAATTACATATGTTTGTACGTGTACGGTTGGTTATTCAATCTCTTTGTGCTTTGTTCTCAGGTTTATTTACTCACTCACTTTTTTTATATAATTCAGTGTAATTGCAAAATGTGTAATTAAGTCCTTTGTATTATTTCTTTCGCATGGTTTCCATATCCTGTATATGTGTGAGAGAGCTTTGTGTGTTTATTTAAAAAAAAAAAAAGAAAAACAGTGCAGGAAGTGAAGATCTATCTAGCGATGGGGAATGAAGTGGACTTTTTTTTAGTGGAAAAGTAATAAAAAGGATAATGTTTTGTGTTATAAAGTAGATTTACTTTTTTTTTTGGGAAAATGATAAAAAAACGATAATTGATCTTGAAAATTTTCAGTATTATCTAGTTCCCATGATGTTCAAATAAAAGAATTTAAAAGAAATTTTTAAGAATGTTAAAGATAGAATTTCAAAATTATATTTGTTCTAAACCAACAAGAGTTTCAGTTGTGATAATTTATTAAGGTTTCCTAAGGAATTTCTACCAGAAAACTTTCAATAAAAGATCAAAGTATCGATCGGAAACTTTTTTATCTTTGGAAAAAAAAAATATGTTGTTGTTGATGATGGTGGGGAAAATGTAATAAATGAAATTGATACTTTTCAAGCATGTGGACGGACACATTAATTGCAATTGTTAACTAAGGCTCTGGCTTTAATAGAAACATTATATATAAAAGTTTAGATCATTTTTGTTGTTTTATGATGATAATGTTGTCTAAAAACCAGCTGTTGGCTTGGTTTGTTGGTTGGTAAATACAGGGCGTTAAATTGCCGCAAAACATTCAAACAAAAATCGCACACATAAGAGTAAATAAAAAAATAAAATAAAATAAGTAATAATTTAATAAATCCCAGCTACAATTAATAAACGTTGGAACTAGCAAGTATAAAGATATATATAGACCCATATAAATGTGTGTAGATAGATGTTGGAACGTTTGAGTAATGCCGCCAACGATGAAGCCGAACAGAAAGTGTATAAAAAAATTTTTGCGGCAAACAACGTTTGATGTGTTAATAATAACAAAAAAATTAAATGAAACGAAAGATATATAAACAACAGCAACAATAAAAAACAGCCTTTGACCATATACTTGCATATTGCGCGCATGCGCTTAATTTACCATTAACCGATAATCAAGTCGACATTTGCTTACAAAAAAAACAAAAAAAAAACAGAAATAAAACAGAGAAAAAAAAAACGTACTCTACAACAATTATGAATAAAAACTCTCCTCAAACACCTCAGTCTCTCCCCTATATTTCAACTTTTAAACTCTTTCTTACCAACAATTTTGTTCACTTTGTTGTGAGCGGCGCTGCGAATCGATTTACTTACACAAAACATGAAAAAAGTAAGAAAATAAAAAGTTAAAGAAAAAAATTCAACTGAATGACTGACTGAAAGATAGACAAAATGACTATATTCACAAAAGATTATTCATCTCCAAGGCGTTTGCCGTTTTTTATTTCGTCTTTCTGGGTGGCAGTAATGTCGGCTTTGATAAAAGCTTTTCATTAATGACGGTTACGTCCGTAATGTGTACACGATTATAGTTACTAATGGACAGACGGAAGTACAGAAAGCTTAACACACAGACGTGTGTGTTTGAGTACTTTCCGCTCTTAAGAACAATCAAAACAATTTGTGCAATTTTTATACCCTACACCACCATAGGTGGTTGGGGTATTATGCGTTTGTAACGCATAGAAAAAGTTATCTAACACCCACCTTAAAGTATACTAATCGACTCAGAATCAATTTTTAAATTGATCTAACGATGTCCGTTCGTCTGTCTGGCTGGACGGCTGTGGATGCTCAAAGTACAGGTCGCAATTTTAAAGACAATTCAATGAAATTTTTGCTCGTGAGACTTTTATGATACAAGGACGAAACCTATTGATATTGGTTGTGATCGGCCCATTATTTCACCTAGCTCCCATGAATATGTCCTCCCGGAATAGAATTTAAACACTCAAAAATGCCTTAAAAATAAGAATATTTTAATGAAATTCTGTATAAAGAAGTTTTGTACAAGTATTACTCTTTGTACCAAATTTTATGAAGATCGGTCCACAATTGATCATAGTTCCCATATAAATCCCACTTCCGAAAATCTCTTTAACGTGCATAAATCCCATACGAATGTTAGTATCAAGTTAATATTCGACACAAATAAGCTCTATGTAAATAGAAACAACATTACCAAATTTTATGAGAATCGGTCCATAATTTACCATAACTCCCATATAAAACCACTTCCAGGAATCGTCCTAAAGTGCATAAAATCATCTAGATATATCAACGCATTATTATGTATTTATATATTTTATTTTGCATTTAGTAAAATTGGCCACAGGTGTAATATACGTCCCCCTACCGAATTTTTATGCTCGTACACAATGGTGTAGAGTATCACATAGTCGGTCTTGAACGACTGTATCTCTCTTTCTCTTTTTTTGTGCTGAAAATTATACACAAGGGAAGTAATTTTATTATAGTAAATTAAAAAGATATAACTTAAAAATTTACTTTTTAAAAAAAGAACAAAAAGGAAATTTTTAAACAAATTTTTATAGGAAATTTTCTAAAAATCACATTTTTAAAAGAAATTTTTTAAAAATTTCACTTTTCATAGGAATTTTTCCTTTTTATAGGAATTTTTCTCAAATTTTCCCTTTTATAAGAATTATTCTAAAAATTTTCTAAATGTTTCCTTTTTTAGGAAATTTTCTTAAAATTTTCCTTTTATAGGAAATTTTATAAAAAAAGTCCCCTTTTATAGGAAATTTTCTTAAAATATCCCTTTTATAGGAAATTTTCTTAAAATGTCCATTTTATAGGAAATTCCGATTTATAGGAAATTTTCTAAAAATTTCCTTTTTATAACAAAGTTTTCTTAAAATTTTATAAACATTTCTAAAAATTTTCTTTTAAAGGAAATTTTATTTTCTATAGCAAGTTTTATTAAAATTTTCTTTTTATAGAAAATTGTCTTAAAATTTCTTTTATAGGAAATTTTCTTAAAATTTCTTTTTATAGGAAATTTTCTAAAAATGTGCTTTTCATACAAAATTTTATACAAATTTCCCTTTTCATACAAAAATTTTATAAAAATTTTATTTTTATTAAATTTAAAAAAAAAAAATCTTTTTTTATAGGAAATTTCATAAAAAAAGGAAATTTTCAATTTCCTTTGAAAAAAATCCATTTTCATAGGAAATTTTCTAAAAATCAAATAAAAAAAAAATATATCCCTTTTATAACAAATTTTCTTAAAATTTTATTTTTATAGAAAATTTTTTTAAAATTTCATAGGAAATTTTCTTAAAATTCCGCTTTATGTAGGGAATTTTCTTTAAATTTCCTCTTTTATAGGAAATTGTCTAAAAATTTCCATTTTATAAATTTTCTAAAAATTTTTATAATAAATTTTCTCAAAAATTCCTTATCAAAAAAAAAAAAAAAAAAAAAATAAATAAATTTGCTTTTGATAGGAAATTAACTCAAAATTTCCCTTTTAAAGAAAATTATCTCAAAATTTCGAGAAAATTTCCTGCATAATGAAATTACTTCTAAAATGGAAAGAATTATAAACATTAATCAGTTTTTTTTCATTTCTTTAGATGACTTTTAAAGTTTAGAGGAATATTGAAACAAATTATTGCCAACTCACGTACGCTCTATAAAATGCAAACACTTAAAAGCCATAAAGTGCTACTGGATAATAATTTAATACAGGGAGGCAGTTTTAAAAGTTTTGGAACTTTAAAAAAATTAAAAAATCAAAAATAAGTAAAACTTTAATTAATAAAATATTTTTTTAATATAAATAATATTAACAATAATTTCTATAAAAAATTATAATATAAAAACTTCTCAATTAACCCTCGTACCTTCAAATGTATGAATATGCTTTTATGTTTTTATGTTTAACACACATATGTATGTTTGCATATTGTGCATTGCCTTTGAGAGCTTTGATGACTTATGGGTAGCTGCGTCAAAAGAAGACTCTGATGATTATGAAGGATGATTCTGCTGTTGATGGAAATGATGTTGTAAGAGGAACAGAAATATAAAAACAAAAAACATCAGTGACTCTTAACGCTAATTGCCCTTGAAGTACTTTATACAAGTAGTACATCATATTGTCTGTCAGCTGTTGCTAGCTAGCTAGCTGTTCTGGTCTATGTGTAGTTAAAATTGCAAAAATTTTAAATTCAACGACAAAATGCAAACGTTTTTTATAGAGTACGGTGCTAGTCCAGTTTTTCACGGAAATTTATGTAGGAAAAAACTTCCGGAAAATATGTTTTTAATTTTTGTTTGTTTTATTTTGACAAAATTTTTTTCTGTAAATTACGGAATAATAAAATATTTTTACACCATTTTAAAGTAGACATAATTTTCTTTAAAATCGTTTTTAATATGTCCATGTTAATTAAATTTAAATTAAGTTATCTGCATAAAAAAATGTTTAGAAAATAAAATTATTGCAGTTTGTGGCCTAACGCTTTAATTGTGTTTGATTCAATAGTTATAATACATTCTCAAAAGAGTGAACTTTAAAATTACTCTTTTAACTCTTAACATTTGCAGTTTGTGGCTTGTCGCTTTAATTGTGTTTGTTTCTTTAAGATTAATAAATGTCATTAAACAATGTTCATCTTTATTAAAACCTAACCGCACACGCACACTAACAGAAATAAATTAATTCTAAGGGAACTAACCGATTTTAGTAAATTCAAAATTACTTTCCTAAGTACAACAAACAAAAGAAAATACTTTGAAGTTGAATTGTTATTAAAAAGGAAACAAAAAAGAAAAAAACAATTGGACGTATTATATTCAGCTGTGGCGAATCTTTTATACCCTTCAAAAAATCTTTATTTCATAAATATATATATAAACATATTGGAATTATCACTTATCAAAATTTTAGCTTTGATCTGGAAATATATTAAATGTTTGTAAACTGGAGTTAACCAAGACATCCCCGAAGACTCCTTGGGCATATGACTTAGGAAAATCGCTCCGACCATATGTGTTGAAGAGCTGAATAAAGAAGAGATATGTAAAATTGTAAATTCATTCCAGTTTTCTACCAACAATTTTTTACGAAAAAGATATCTTAGAATTAGATATTTTAAATTTGAATTAGCTACTTTAAAATTTTCACAATTTTTAAGAATTTTTAACTTTGTAGCTCTAAGATACAACTCCATCAAACATGATGTGTCATCTTATATGTGTTGAAACGGAAATGTATTTAATGGACTATGGGCTTCAAAAAATTAATTTCAACATACAGATGGACAGACAGACACATATTCTCAAAAGGTATTTTTAATCATAACATTTACGAATACTTTTCAATTGGACGCCCTAGATATATATTTGAAGACTCGTATAAAATGACAAACTTATATATATGTATGACAATCTTATATATGTATACCTTCCAATTTTATGTAAAGGGTATAAAAAACAATTGAAGGAACTAATAGGGGTCGTTGTTTTTTTTTAATCAACAACCCAGTATACAAGTAATAAATGGTGGCATAAAATGTTACTTTTTTTACTGCCGACGAATTTCTTTGACATTAAATAATAAATATAAAAAACGTTGTTTTTGTTATTGTGGAGTATTTTTGGGAACATATAAAACAAACAGCAAATGACACGGATCACTTTCAAATTACAAACATCCGTACATGATGAAGCTGATGACGATGATGATGATGATGAGTTACAAATAGATTTATTTGAATAGCGGATGTTTATTAATGGGTTTGTGTCTGTGTGTGTGTGTGTTTTTAAGCTTTTATGCCCCAAAGTTACAAGGGCCTCTTCTTTGATCTTTATTAGTATTTTATGGGATGTATACAGAAATTCTTTTTATATATTTTCCAAATAATTGTTATAAATGTGGGAACATGTGTAATTTAGATTAAGAAAACAATTGAACATATGTATATGAGGGTTAGATGAGAACTATTAAATTATTAATTATTCATGTTAACAAAAAAAAAAATAATAATAATAATAAAAAAATAAATAAATAAATAAAAAATAAAATAAAAATTATAAAAAAGTCTGAAATTTATTTAAATTTATTTATTTATCTCGAATATATATTAAAAATAATAAAATTAAAAATATTAAAAATAATAAAAAAATTCCATCGAAAATTTCTGATTAAAAGCATTTTTAGAAATTTTACGAAATTTATTTCCTAAACGAAAAATATTTTGTTACAAAATTTTGCTAAAATTCAATTAGAAAAAATTTAAATAATATTAAAATACGAAAATTTTTTAATGATTTATAAAACTTAACGAAAGTTCGATATTTTAAACTATATAAAATAAAGAAGATTTTTTTTACAGTACATTTTTACATTTACATAAATCTAATATTAATTTTATAAGAAAATTTTAATTTTTGGCTATTGAAAAACTTAAAAACTTTTAAGCAAACACATTTGTTTGAATACGATAATTTTAAATTGAAATTAAAGAAAAAAATTATTTTTTTTTTTTTTTGTAAATTTTTAAAACTTAACAAAACTTTATTTTTTTTTTTTAATTGAGTTATGTAAAAGTAATTTTCTTCTATAATTAAGTAAAGTAAATTTTATTAATTTATACACAATTTATACACAATTTGTATTTTTTGGACATTTAAAAAACTTAACTAATCTTAACCTTAAATAAAGATTTGTTCATATTCATTTAATAAGAAAAAAGGTAAATTTAAAACAAAGAAATATTCTTAGTTTTGACCATTTTTAAAACTTAACGAAACTTTATTGTTTTAAACGAGAAAACTTAAAAAAAACTTATTCTGTATGCATGTAAATAAATATATAAAGATGAATTTAAAACAACGATATTTTCTTTTTCTAATTTTGACAATTTTTAAAACTTAAAGAAAAAATATTAAAAAATTTTTACGATTTTTAAAACTTAATGAAAGTTTATTTTTTAAACGAAACTTAACGAAACGTTTTTATCTTAAACGAAAAATTTTATGAAAGTATTTTAATGTGTTCGTTTAGCATAAATAATGCGTAATCGAAATCAAAAAGATACTGTTTTTGCGATTTTTAAAACAACGAAACTTAATTTTCTAAACGAAAAAAAAAAAAAATCAAAGACAAATTTACCGTAGTTGTTTAGCACAGATTAAGTTAAATTTAAACAATTAAAAATTATTATTATTTTTAGCTACTTATAAAGCTTAACGAAACTTTATTTTTTAAATGTAAAAACTTCGAAAAAGTATTTTATTATATTTGTTTGTCATAAATAGCTATTAATAAAAATTAAGGTAAGTTTATAATATTTGACGATTTATAAAATTTAACAAAACCTAATTTTATATAACATGTAATTTTTTGTATTATATTCATTTATTAAAAAAACTTAACGAAATAGCTTTTAAACATCCAATTATTTAAAATTTAAAACAATTTTTCCTAATTTAGAATATTCAATTTGATACCAAACTTGTTTTAATTCATTTTAATTTTCTTGTATGAAACAATCTATCCCATACAAAAACTTATGACAGACTTGGAATTGGAATTTTAATACATATATTAAGTTATAAGAAAGGTGTACTTGAGATTTAAAACTATGTACTTTGAAATTGGGTTTAAATAGTGGTCACAAATCGTTTTGGTTATTATAGACATAAATTCTTTAACTGATTTGAGTTTTAGTTCCTTAAAAAAGTTTATTAAACATTATTTCCAAATTTTAATGTTTCCATCCCTGTGTTGATGCAACAATTTGTTTTTGAAGTCAACATGTTGATATTCTCCTTTTGTATTAAATAATTTACACATTGTATTTTCCAGGCCTGTATTATTGTTAGCAAATTTCCAACACACGGATAGTAAACATGGTACACTTGGATTTTTTTTTTGGTACATTTTTATATCTATTGGTGCCGTGCTTTTTTATTATAGATCAATGGGTTTGAGTCGGAATACTTAAAACCCGTCTTTAATGTTAAACAAAAACAAAGAAATTGTGTCAATAATTTTTCTGTATTTTAAAATGACAGGTGTCCTTGGATATAACATATTTTCGGAAAATATAATTTTCATTAAAACTTATTTTCCCAAATAAGAAAAAAAATGTTGAGTTAATAAATATTTAATATAGCGCTACACGGTAAGGAGGAACAAAGATTAAAAATTTACTATTTTTGGTCAAAGTATCTAATGAAAAATTGAGTAATTAAGTTTTTATTTCTATACATATCTAGAGCTATTTTAAGAATTACATCTATTCCACATTCGTTAGCGAAAGCTTCCTATTAAAATATTAATTATCATAACAAAAGAAAGAATTGCAATTAATTTTTCTGCTGCCGAATTGAACACAACAAATAGATTTGCTAAAATTCTTTAATGAAAAATGTCTATAATATATTAAATTTCTATGTAAATATTTGTAATTAAAATATATTGACACAATTGTTGCCAATATCGTTGAAAAAGTACATCTTATTTTTATGATTGGTACAATATAAAATAAGCCATTTTCCATCCTTGGTTGGGACTCTCCCTTTTGTCTTGCTCATTCTCTCTCAAAAAGAGTTGCCATTTCCACGTTTTTCTAGTGAAAATTAATATTGGCCCAGGGAGTGATTTTAAAATGCATTGAAAGTATAAATTACTAAGAATTAGTGAATATTAAAATTGAAAAAAAAAAAAAATATTAAAGTACTCATTGAGCTCCCTAACTCATTTAAAATAGTAATAGGTATCAATTGAAAGGTCCTGAATGCGCATTTATAAAAAGAAAAATAATTTTTTATTAAAGCTCCTTTAAAATGTTTTTTTAATATGTAGTCATTTATCCTGTATAGTAATTTTTTCTGAACTTTTTTTTTTTTCTTAATATTCGGTCTTCGATCGAGGATCATTATTTTCAGCGTTAAAAGTATTATCAATGATGAAAAAATAAAAGGAATCAAATTAAATATATTTTGAAATTAAATTCATATATTTTTAAATGTAAACTTATATAAAAGGATACATTTTGTTTTTAAAATAATGGCATCCCTGTTTTAATTTAGAAGAGATTTTTTGTTGCTGTTGGCCAAATGTATGTGTTGTTTGCTGTTCACCACTCAAAACCAATTTCAGTTTTTAGCTGAACGTTGAGTGGAAGTGTCGTGTTAAACGGTTTTATGGTTAGAATTAGTGCGTTTACATACGTTTTTTGTATTATTGTTGTTGTTTTTCCTCCTTTTTTCTACATTTTGTATATACACAAATCTATGGAAAAAACAACAAAATAAGAAAATTATTTATAAAATCAACAACGATTTTTAGAAGAAAACCAAAATAAATTTTCTATGTATTTTTAAAATAAAATGTTAATGAAAAGATGAAATTAAAATTAGTATTTTATTTTTAATAAAAACAACAAAATTCATGTGCGTAAAAGGAAATATGTATGTTACATATATATATATGATTTTTTTTTACTTTGTGACTAATCAAGTGCAAATAATTTCACAAGAAATTAAACATTATGATGTTACAAACAAAGATTAAGCGGCATCTTTTAATAAAGAACAAATAAATAAACCGACAAATCAGAAAAAAATAAAATGAAAAACAACCCTCTTTTATCATTAAAGAAGAAACTTACAATAACAACTTCTTGGAAAACAACAACACTGTAGTATACAATCTGGATGCTTTTTTTAATATCTCGTTTAAACCAAAAAAAAATATATATGTATTAAAAAGTAAAAAAGAGTTGTAATTTTATATATTTTTAATTTGTTCTTTATACGTGATAAATTATTAAACAAAAATAAAAAATTCATGTTAAATTTTACAACTTTAACCTCATACATACCTACATACAAATAAACATCCATCTCTGTATATTATACTCTTTTTGGTTGTGTTTTGTCTGTCTTATTATTTGAAGGAAAAGAAGCAGCAGCAATCAAGAATCAAAAAACAACAAAACAAAAACAAAAAAAAAGTTGTAAATTTTTTGTTTTTGTTATTCTTCTATCTTCTTATTGAATAAGTGAAGTTTGTTGTTGTTTTTGACCTAAAAAAGTAATAGCAACAACAACAATAAAAAAACGTAAAAGAACAAGTAAAAACCAAAAAAGAAAAAAATATTAAATGGTGCCCTTTGCCTATACAGAAAAAGTAAAGTAAAAAATAAAAACAAAACAATTGAGGTTTGTTTTTTTTGTGAGTGTGTGTGTGTAAAGTGATCCCGAGTTAAATAAATAAAAAACAACTATGGTAAAAAATACTGAACCATTTTGTTGTTAGTAAAAATTTGGGGGCTTAAAACAAAAATTTAGAATAATTTGGAGAAAAAAAAAAAACTTGGAAACAGCTTAAGCTTAATTAAAACAGCAAGTTTATTTTGTTCTTGGTTAACAAATTTATTTTGGCGGCTATGGCAGGAAATCTAGTAAAATGGTGGAAACATAAAATTCTAGGTGGTTATAAGCAATTCTCTGGTAAGTTTTTTTATGTGTTTTTAAATTGTATTTTAGTTTTAATGTTAAAAGTTTTAATGATTGTTTGTGACCTTAAAATGTTTAGAAAAAGGCCTGTTTAATTAAAATTTGTTGCTTTAAGGACCAAAAAGATTTTAAAAGTTAAATTGTTATGGGATTTTTTTCCAGTTAGAAATAATTTATCGATAATTTTAATAAACTTCGAAATTTTCAAAACTGCTATAAATCGATCGAAAAATTGTCATAAATACTAAATTTTTCGAAAAAAGTAACTATCGAAAATTTTATATATAAATTGAATTCAGACAAATCACGATTTGTATTTTTGATTAATACAAAATTGATCAAAAAATGGCTCTAAAAGAAATAATATATATATATATATATATATATATATATATATATATATACATATATATATATATATATATATATATATATATATATATATATATATATATATATATATGAGACAAATGCAACAACAAAACATATATATATATATATATATATATAACAAAAAAATAAAATTACATCGAAAATTTTTTCTTAATAATAATTTTATGGGAAATTTTCACTAAATAAAAATTAAAATTTTCTCTAAAAAATTGATTGATAATTTTTTCGAATAAAAAAATTTATTAGAAAACATCTCTAAATTAAAATCTAATCGAAAATTTTCTCTAAATAAACATTTTATGGATAATTTTCTCTAAATAAATAATTTATCGATTATTGTTTCTAAATAAAAAATGTATCGACAATGTTTTTAACCAAAAAATTTATTGAAAGCTTTAAATAAAAATTTTATAAAAATAAAACATGGCCTCTAAATAAATAATAAATTATCAAAAATTTTCATAAACAAGTATTAAAAATTAAATTTCAAACTCTACTTAAACGTTATTTTTAATCCGTTAAACGAATTGCAAGTGTTCTCTTTTAAAAATGTTGTTTTTCGTTTTCATAAAGAGAATAAAATACAACAACAAAAAAATAAAACATGTTTTGAAGATATTCGGCATGGCATTCAAAAGCAGCACAATAATTGATCGTTTGCTTTTGAAAAGCCGACCCGCCAACAATACTACAAGACAAATGCAACAACAAAATGCTCCAAGTAAGAACAAAAACAACAATGAAATGTAAAGTAAAACAACAACAAACAATAAAATAAAACCTGAACAACAACTACTCGTACTACATAGTAAACACACATACACACATTAGAGTCATACAGAAAATAATGAAAAAAAAAGCAAGAGAAAAACAAAAGCGGAGAGAAAAAAATAAAAGAACTCAATGTAAACAAATGAAGGCTCACACCAGTGTTACCCAAACGTCGGTTTTCTCGTTAGATCTGGCGATATTTTATTGTCCTTAGTGGATACTTTCCATAACAGTGTTTTTTTTTAGCTTAATTAATTGTAAAAACATGGGGTTGAAACTGAAAGAAATTTAGAAGACATTTAACAATTAACTAACTTATGTAAAATCAAGTGATTTTCTATATATATATATATATATATATATATATATATATATATATATATATATATATATATATAAATCACCAACATTATTGTATGGAAAAATCTGTTAAACACAAAAGAAAGCATTTTCGAAAATCAATGTATCTAACATACGAATGATGTACTCTTCGAATCGAAATATACAATATTTGAGGTTTTGTAGTATGAAGAATTATGTAGGTGATTTTTAATGCAAATATTTTAAGTTGAGTATAGTGAGATATAAACAAAAAAATAGATTGCAATCTGAACAATAATACTGCATCTAAAAAAAAAAAAAAAAAATCGATTTGATCGTAAATGCATTCAAGTTTTAAAATGAAGATTTTGAAATAATGCACATTAATTTTTAATACGTTTGTAACTTAAAAAATAACAGTTTATTGGGCTGTTTTATCATAAATATTTTAGAGGTAAAATTCATCGATTTAATTTAAATTGTTTCTAGTGGTTTTTCAAGCAAAATCTTTGACATAGTTTTGACAATACTGGATGACACAGGCCAGTAAGCAGTATTGCCATTTTAGAATTTTTTCTTCTAGCAAAAACTTTGAAGTAAAAAACTTCATTAAATAATTTACTGAAAATTTTGATAAGAGATGTTTCGCCTAAACTATATCACACTATTTACACAGTGGGTCCTTTTGCAAAGTGAATGGTAATATATATAAATTATTTAATATATATATAATTTATTTTAACTGAAGCAAAGACGCCTATAAAGTGGATCAAAGCGAAAAACATATAGTAGATTGTAATTTTTACAAATATGAAAACGTTTGAAATATTTTAATATTTCTGAATTCTATTAAGCAAGATAAAGAAAAAAATCTTGTTCTCTGTTATTATATTTAAAACTTCAAAATTTTAATTTCTCATTTTTGGGTCCGCTTTTTTTGTATCATTGCTCTATAACTTTTAAAATAAAAATACTTTTTTTTGAATTTAGAAAAATTTTTCATACTTTTGACTTTAAAAATAATTAACATCATATATATATATATATATATATATATATATATATATATATTTATATTTTTTTTCTGAGCTTTGCGTTTTTGAGTTTTTCTTTACTCTATAACAGCACGTCTATACGTAACATAATATGCAAGATTTTTGTGTCAGAGAGTGTAAAATTCGCTCTCTGAGAGAATTATTTCACGTGTAGATTCTAATATTAGTATTATAAGATGTATTATGAGACTGTTGTGATGAGATTTCTCTACACAACCATCTTATAAGATGAACTGTCAAAAAAATACACATATACGAAAGTTTGTGTGTGTGTGTGCATGTGTATTTTGGAAATTACTGAAAAACAATGTTTTTTTTTTGTAAAATTGTTTCTTTTTAGGGTTTGTTTTACATGTTAAAAAACATTTTTATAAAAAATGTGCTAAAAAAGCGCGAATTACTTAAATAAAAAGTACATGTTTACTCTGTGACTGATTGAAAAATAATAATATCTTATAAGATTTATTAGAAAACGTGTACCCCTTATTTAAGATTCAACATAATATAAACAAAATGGTTACTCTCCTCTGCCGACGTTATCTCACATATTATATCAACGTTAATCTCAGTTGTAGACCTGGGGTAAGGTGTTCAAAAACTATTATGATACTTATACAAGATACAAGATACGTTCCTATAGATTTAATTTCTTTGATTTTTTTGTTTTATTTTAGCAAAAGTCTCCTATAAATTTTAAAATAGTAAAATATTTTATACATAATTTTAAAGATACAATTCTTTAAAATGATATATAATACGACTATTATATATTTGAAATTTTTCGAGTAAATAAATTGCAATAATCAAAACGTTGCAATACTTTTTTCATATCCTTTTTGATACGACATACAAATACTGTTCAGTAAGTACATTACCAAAATGGAAGGAAACAAAGAGATTTCAATATTTTTCCACCTTATATTCCCAGAAACTGTTTAATTTTTTCCTAAAAGTTTAATATATTTTTATTTTGCATAATGTCGGTGATTAGTATCTTTTATTTCGCAGTTTTCTTGGTCTTGCAACGGCTGCAAAAGTATTGCAGCCGTTGATTTTAATAGTAATTTATGCGATTTCATTTGTCCGGTATATCTTTTTGTAAATTTAGTAAGTATACTTGGTTGCATATTTTTGAAGAAATCATTTGATTTTATAACGTTTTCTTCCAGTCCTAGAAAGATTTTTAATTTAGCAGATTCTAGCAGATTATTTTTGAAACTTCATAAATTTTTTGACAACTCTGCCATTAAGGCAGGCAACACTAGCAAAACTGTAGTATACAACTACACTACACTACATTCATACTTGTAAATAACAGAGATGGCAAAGTTAGTAGTGTGGTAGTACCTCGTAGTATTTATGGTAATATGACACCTTTGGAAACAACATTAATTAAATGGTTAATAAATTAAAATTTAAGTGGAATTAAAAATAAAGTTGAACATTAAATTAAAATATTTACAGAATAAATTAAATAATTTAATTTAATTTAAAAAATTTTTGTAAAAATATTTCTATTTGAACTTTAGCTAATAATATTTCTATCCCTGTTGTGTAAAGTACTTTTAAAGTATTATTTTTGTTTTCTTGTTGTTTTTGTTTAAAAAAGTCTTGTGGTCGCTATTTAAAATGAAAATATACTCAAAATTATTTGTATACCATTATACAAACTAGAATTACTAAGAACAACGAACTTTTATTTCAAAAAAAGTTTAACAAAAAGACTTCAAAAGAAATTCTAGCAAAATCAAGACCTAAAATAAAAAGAAAAAAATAAAAAAAAACATCAACAAAAAATCAAAAACTTGAAACAAAATTGTTGATTTGTTGTTTTCAATACTTACAATGACCATTCCTTTTTTTTTTTTCTTAACCAACCATTTTTCCTTTGTTTTCCACCTTTCAAATATACATTGATCATTTCATTATAAATCTCTACCTTTCAATCATATACCTTCGCTAAACACTAATTGCTTGTAGAAACAGCAGCAGCATCAGCCGCAAACAACAATTGCTGCATCTTTCGAAAACATAACAAGAAACTTTTTAACAATCATGAAAACCTTATAAAAATAAGCGGACGAAGACCTGACATCAACAGCCGCAAAAAAAGTTGGCCATTAAAAAATATTTACAAACAAATATCACTGGGTTTGACTGGCGCAAAAAAAAAAAATGCAAGAAAAGAATAAACTTAGTACAATTTTGCCGAAACTCACCTTACCAGTTGAGGGTTTTAAAGACAGTGCAGCAGTGTATTAAAGTTTATTTTGAGTTCTGTTTAAATGTCCGTCTTAAAAGACGGAACTGGCAGTTAGTCTAAAGAAGCAGGTAAAATATTCTTGAAAAAAAGTAGGAAAAATAAAATTTTATTTGATTTTTTTTTGCAAAAGAAAGAAAAAAGAAATAGAGCAATTTAAATGCTTTATATAATGTTAAGTAAAAGTGTTGACAATTTGGCGGTTTCCCTTTGAAAATGTGTTAAAATTAAAGTTGTCATATTTTTCAACGTTTTTAAAGGCCGCGAGAGATAAATAGTAAAAATAATGTCATTGTTAATTTTCCCTTTATTACATTACACAAAGTTGCCAGATGTTATTTAATGAAAATTAGGCATTTTGAAGATTAAAACCATAAAATTTTGGAAAACATGAAATATTCATAGCTTTTACGTAAAAGAACAAGAAAATAAGTTGAATTCATAATATAAGAATATATTATTGTATTTTATGTTTATAAAAAAAGTAAATATAAAAAGTAAATATATCATAAACTTTTTTGTTATACTGATCTTTATAAATATTTCAAAAAATTAGTATAAAACTTAAATTAATTTCGAATTTTTATTTTGTCAAAAAAAAAAAAAAAAAAAAAAAATTAATTAAATTCGAACTTTCGAACTCTGTAAAATCATGCAGAAAGTTATATTTTGATATAAAACAGAATTATATTAAATTTTAAACATATCCTGATCACTTTTAACTTAAAAATTCCATTACAAAATTTAGTTCGAATTTTCGAACATTGAAAAATCTGAAAAAATAGAGCTTAAAATCTTTAAGTAAATATATTCCGGATATTTTTAAAGAAAAAAATTATTTTCGAATTTTCGAAGATTATTAAATCAAACGAAAATTAATATTTTTTTTAGAGAATTGAACATAAAAGCAAGAAATAAACATGTTTTTGTAATTTTTCTCTTAAAAATTCCATTTCGAAATTAAATTCGACTTTTCGAACGTTAAAAAATCATTCGAAAAAAATCTGAATTTAACTTAAAAGCTAATTTGTTTATCAAAAAATCTGGCAACTTTGTTGCTGGTATATACAATCAGAGATGCCACTACAATTACTACTGCGTAATAGACAATATGGAAAACAAGTTATATATTTAAACGATTTTAAATTGAACATTTTATGGTAAATATTTTAGAATTTATAAAGATAACAAAAGAAATAAAAAGATTCATAATAAATCTATTAATTTCTAGAATATTCTGAAACAAATTCATAATGTTGTTGCAACACTATTATTGTCAGTTATATAGTAAGAACATAAGACATTTTATATATCTGTATATATCTCTTTATGCCACTATTTATGTAACATTACTACAACAAAAACCATAATATTACTTTTGAAAATTCACGAGAACAGCAGGCAGGAGCGGTTCAAATAAACAACACAAAATAAATATCAAAAAAAAAAAAAAAGAAAGAATCTTTAGTAAAAAAAATGAACGTAAAGATTGACACTAACTACCAAACAAAGCATTACTATACTAAAAGTAAAATAATACTCCAAGAACTCTAAGCATGAAGGCGAGTTTTATATATTCGTTCTTCATGGTAGATTGAAGTTGTTTCTTTTTTTCCATTTTAGCCGGAGGATATAAATTCAAAATAATACATAACAGTATTCCCTTTTAATTTTTCCAATTTTTTTGATCTTTAGCTTAAAATCTTTAAAGAAAAATGTATGTTTTGAGAGAATTTGAAAACAAAAAGGGAATACTGTAATGCATCTCTGGCCAGCA
This sequence comes from Protocalliphora azurea, assembly GCA_932274085.1. Taxonomy (NCBI): domain Eukaryota; kingdom Metazoa; phylum Arthropoda; class Insecta; order Diptera; family Calliphoridae; genus Protocalliphora; species Protocalliphora azurea. The sequence continues at coordinate 4,497,056 of OW026522.1, read as the reverse complement.
GCATTTTTATTTGTAAAATTAAGGCTGGGTTTTTGTTTAGTTTGGTTGGGTGTGTATATGTGTGAGTGTGTAAAACAGTCCTAAGGTCTGGCGGATCTTTTGTTAAGTTTTTTTTCGTGTATTCTTTAGATATTTTGTGATTATAGTCTTACCGTCTTTGTGGTATTTTTTTCAGTCGGCGTCGGCTCTTACACACAGAACTAAAGGAAGCTCTTAAAGTGTGCGATGTTTGAGTTGTTTCTTTTTTCCCGTCTTGCTTTGTTATCTCCGGCGGTCTTTTTTTCTTTTAAAATGTTGAGTTTCCAGCTTGCTAAGGCGATATGTTTTAAGTCTCTGCTGGATTTCTTGGCTTAAAGTTTTTAATGCGTAAAGTTTATCGTTTGAAAAACTTTTTTTGTTTTTGTGTTGTGATGATCTTTTAAAAGCTGTAAGTTTTTGAAAAGAGTTTCAGGTTTCATTTGTTATTTTTTTGTTTCAAGTCTTTCTCTATACTTTGTTGCAGACAAGATTTGTAGCTTGTGCGTTTTTTTCTTTTTGATATTTTTTTTTATATGAAGATATCGTTTTTTATAAAGTAAGAGAAAATAGCCACAAGTTGAAATCCTTTTATATATTAAAGATTTGCTTTGGGTTTTTAAATGAAATAAATTTTGATAAAAAAAAGTTATAAAAAAAACTGTTACTCGGTAGCTTCTTGTCTTTGGTTTCCTGCTAAACAAAATAAAAAATAAAATAAAAAAATATGCAGTATCGAAATAATTTTTTAAGGCAAACAAACAGTGGCAAGCAAATTAGAAAAGGCAAAAATTAAGCTAATAAAAAACAACAAAAATAAAAAATTAAAAAAATATATATTTTAAATAATTGTTAACTCATTAAAATAATTAATTTTTTTGCAAATTTTCTTTAATTTAATTTTTTATAATTTTATTTGAAATTATTATTTATTATTTTTATTTTGTTTTTATTAAAATAATTTTCAGATTTTGAAATTTATTTTTTAAATAATTTTTTATATTATTAATTAATATTTTGTAAGTGTTTTTTAATATTTTTAATTTAATATGTTTCTTTTATTTATGACTTTTGATAAATATTTATGTTATTATTTTTAATTTACTTTTATTTTTTTACCTTAAAATTCGCTAATAATTAAAAAAAAATAAAAATAAAAGTATTCATAATTGTTACTTTCCCTGCTATATGGCCGTTTTACAAACTTGCCACTTTAAAAACAGAGCTGATAGTTGTTTTTAGAAAAGAAAATTCTACAATTTTAGAGATTTTTAATTAAGCAACTTTTAAATTCATTTTAATAAAAAACATTAACTTAAAAATAAATTAATTAAAACTTTTTCTTACAAAAGTTCTAAATTAAAATATTTTCTTCAAATTAAAACTTATTTATGCCATTTTTTTAAGTTGGATTTTATACTTAAACCAAGTTAAAAAATAAAATAAAATTGTATTCCTCTTTACCATTTTAATTAAATAATATTTCCCTTAAATTTAAAATTTGGAAAAAGTCCAATTTATTTTCAAAATTTTTAATTAAAATGTATGATTAATTAATATTGAAATATTTATTTTTATTTTATTTTACTTTATTTTATTTTATGTTATTTTATTTTAAAAATATGTTTTTCATTTGAATTTTGTATGTATTGTGTGAATGCATTTTTAATATTTTTTATTCAATAAAAGTCTTTAGAATTTTTTTATCCGATGAAAAAAAAAGTTGAAAATAATTTTGAACACCAAAAAAAGTCTCTGATATAAAGAATAAAATTATTAAAAATGAATAGAATTTTTTTTATACATATTTCAAAATTAATATGTATAAAAAAATTAAAAGTTTGATATTAAAAGAATTTGCTAATTTCTCTTTGTTTTATATAAATTTTAAAATACAAAATATTTTATCTGGTAGCTCTGTTATGATTGGAAAATTACCTTTATTTTGCTCTATATTAATAAATAATAATAATAATAATAATAATAAAAATAATAATAAAAATAATAAAAATAATAATAATAGTATTAATAATAATAATAATAATAATAATAATAATAATAATAATAATAGTAATAATTATAATAATAATAATAATAATAATAATAATAATAATAATAATAATAAAAATAATAATAATAATAATAATAATAATAATAATAATAATAATAGTAATAATAATATTAGTAATAATAATAATACTAATAATAAATAATAGCAATAATAATAATAATAATAATAATAATAATAATAATAATAATAATAATATTAAAGATCACTATAATAATAATAATAAAAATCACTATGAACATAATAATAAAATAATAATAATAATAATTAATAATAATAATATCCAAATTATCAAAAATTATTAATCTGACAGCTCTATAGTAAAGCAATTTTAATGTTGAAATTAGTTTTGAATAAAACAATATATATATATAAAACATTCCTTTACCTTAAAGATTTCAAAATAAGAATCTTTAGAAGAATTAAATTTTGCTTTGAGTTTATCTAAAAAAGATTTAAATTGATTTAAAATGAATATTTAAATCAAAATTGCTGTAAAAACCACAAAATCTTACATCTGTCAGCTCTTTTTAAAACAGAAACATTGACATTGAGCTGTAAATAATATGGCCTTGCCACTTTGTAAACATCTGAAATGCGGCAGTTTAATTTTACTTAAAAATAAACATATTTAGCCATTTTTTTGGAAAATTCTATCTATTTATGTATGAAAAAAATTGGAATTAATGTTCATAATGTTCAAAAATGTTGACAGCTATAGCTTTTGTTTCTTGTATGACAGCTGAGAAAATTGAATAAGTTTATTAAAAAAATCACCCTTAAGCTTATTTAAAGGGTGGTCCTTTTCCCTCACCAACAACAAAGTCATAAAGCATTTACTCACGCTTTTTATATTTAAACCACTATTTATGCTTTACAGTTATTGTTCTGATGAAAAATGTAAGCTTAATTGAAATTGATGATGGTCATAGTTTTGTTTTTTTTTCATATTTTACGTTTTGCTTTTGTTTTTGACATGAATATACCGCTCACACAATTTTGTATTATTTTTTTTGTCGGCATTTTATCACGCACATAAAAAATATAGTAACCCCTATGTACGAAACTCATACGCTAGACTCCAAAAGATAAAAACATTGAAATTAAGATGAACAAATTATTTTTAAAATGGAAAAAATGTTTTATATTTTTCTAATATTATTTATTATAGAAACTGGAGCCGCCTCCTCTATATATGTATATCATGAAACTTGACAATGATTGATGACTTTTATACTTTTTTTTTTTTATTTTTTGTTAAAGTTTTGGTTTCTATTATCTACATTTTTTTCTTCTTAAAGTCTATCATCCATTATATTTGCTACAAATTCTGTGATTTTATTTTTAAATAACTCTAGATTAATCATAGTTTAAACTTATGTTAAATTATTTTTTGTTATATCAAAACACATATGTATTTAAAATTTTTGTTAAAGTATTTCTTTTGAAATATTTGAGTGATGTGTTCAACCTCCAACTAAACTCTTCATAAATTATAAGAAAAAAAAAAAAAAAAAAAAAAAAACGGACCACACACACTATTTGTTAGAAGCCAAAAACAGAAAACAAAATATTGTTAGTTGTTCCTGGACTAAAACCCTCCTATGAGTCAACCACGAAATGAGTAGGAAAGTAAAAAAATAAAGAAATAAAACTGATACTTTGTGTTATAAAAAAAAACACATGCAGGCAAAATGTGACTAATTATCCCAAGTATTAAAGAACCTTTACATTAATGGGACCTAAAGTATAACAAAAAAATATCACTGATAAAAAAAAACAAATGAAAAGTTAAGCAAAATTTCTTTGTAAATGATCATATTTTTTTATGGAAATTTAAAAGAAAATTAAAAAAAAGAAACTATAAATGACAATCGTTATCAGATTTAAACAGCTGTTATTAAACGCTTAATTCTAAATTAAATTCGATAATTAATAAAATTTTTTTTAAGTAATCAGTTTTAATCAGTAGTTTTTTATTTACTTTAAAAGTCTAATCAATAATATTTTTCAAATGCCCTAATCTAGTTTTCTTTTATTTTTTATAAAAAGCCGAAAAAGGTGATTATAGTAAAGATCCATGTTCAAACACTCTTTACAAAAAAATAATCACTAAACCTTGTAATTAACATGTGACCTATACAATTAACCAGCAATTTTTCTATTTTACTTAACAAAAGCAAATAAAATTTAAAGATTATTTAAAAAAATAAGATTAGTTCACATACAGAAGTTTTAAATCAAAGATGCCTCTTAAAGGTTGCCATATAGAGATTTTAAAACAGAGATGCTTTATAAAGGTTGCCATACAAGTCATTTTTGTTTAAAGTGATTGGACAACATGTTTACATCGAGTCTACACTGGATAAATTTTTTTCAAAACAAACGTCAAATCAGGGCAAATCTATACAAGTTGACCTCTTTTCAATTGTTTTTGATTGTTACAGCTGTCAAACTTTATATGTAAAAAACATTAAGGAACTGATTGGGAAATAGGAGTAATAGAAAATAACAGTAAGAGTAGTACTTTTTCTTTAGATAATTCATCAATTTATTAAGTTTATTAAAAAAAAAACAGACAAATTACTTTTCATAAAAAGTATCAATTTTTATGAAAGAATCCAATAAAAAAAAGTAGATCCACTTTTTAAAAAGGGTACTGATTTAAAAATAATGTAAAAATTTGTAGAAATATTATCAATTTAAAAAAGTTCTATTTTTCAAAAATTTTTTAACAGTTTACAAGATTTTTTAAAAAATGTAAATTAAAATTTTCAAAAAAAAAATCTTTGGAATAAAGGTATAAATCTTCAAATAATATACCAATTTGCAAAAATTACCAATTATTAAAAAATTACAATTTTTCAAGGATGTACCAATAATCAAAAAACTAATATTCCAAAAAAGTACAAATTTTTGGAATAAAAGCACAAATCTTTAAATAATATACTAATTTGCAAAAAAGTACTAATTCTTAAAAAAGTACAAATTTTCAAAAATGTATTAATAATTAGAAAAGTTCTAATATTCCAAAAAAAGTACCAATTATCAATTTTTTTTAAATACTAATTTTTCCAAAATGTATCAATCTTCATAAAAATTACTAATTTTCCAAAAAAAAGAAAAATACTAATTTAAAAAAAAAGTAACAAAAATTTTCGAAAAAAAAACAATTTTCATAAAAAGTACTAATTTTTAAAATGCGTATCAATAAAAAAAAGTATAATATGGAAAATTTTTCGAAAATATATAAATAAATAAATAAATAAATATATATATATATATATATATATATATATATATATATATATATATACCATAAACACTGGAATATCAACCAGTGTTTATGGTTAGATTTTTAAAAAAGATACCAGATTGACATCTGAATCGTGGTTTTAAAATAAAAGATTTTCGTGATTAGAGATTCGGGGATTTTTTTTTTATATATTTTTGAAATTATAGAAAATATTAATTAAATTTAATAGTTTTAAAAAATTATAGATCAATTTTCTATTTATAGGAAATGTTTTATTATTTAACCTTCTTTAAATTTTTAATTGTATGGAAAACGTACGATAAGTTTTATTTTAATCAAAAAAATTGTCGATTTAATTTTTTATAGGAAATTTGCATTTATAGAATATATATATATATATATATATATATATATATAGAATATTGAAAAACTTCCTTTTATAGGAAATTTAAAATTTATAGAAAAATTTTAACAAATTTTCTTTTTATTGGAAATTTTGTAACAAATTTTCTTTTTAAAAAAGTTTTTTTCAATTCTTTTTTAGGTGTAAGAAATTTCCATTAAGGTTATTTTTTATGAGAAATAAAAATAAGAATAATAATAATAATAATAATTATAATAATAATTAGATAATTAAATATCTAAGTGTTAATATATTAAAATACTTTTATTTTTGGGCTCAAAAGTAGTTAGGATTTGTATTTTGAAATGGGGATTGTTATGGACAAAATTGGGGATTTTAGGGGACAAAATACGGAGTAATTAAAAAATTATTTAGTTAAATATTTAACACTTTCTATTAAAATAGTGAAAAACAAAGGTTTTTAACGATATTAAAAATTTTCTTAACAAAATTAATTTGGCACCACTTTTTAATGATTGCTTTATCAAATAAACCAAGCTTTCTTTGTTTACAATGTAGGCTGAGAGTCAGTTAAGCTCAGAGTTGTATTTTGTAAACAAAGGGAGCAAAAAGAAAATAATAATAAAATGAAGAAAATATTTTATTAAAAAAATAAAATACGTTTTTTTGTTCATTTACTAGTGTATAACACTTTTGTTTAGTTGCATGTATAATTTGCACTTTATATTTAACGAAAAAAAAAACATGATTTTTAAAAATGTAGGACATTAGAAAAAAAAAAAATGCAAAAAAAAACTGCATAAATGAATGGGGCATTCAACAACAAAAAAGTATATGCTACAGAAAAAATTTAAAAAAAAAAATATTTTGAGCAACGACTCCACTGACTGACTGACAGACTGGTTTATACACTCTAGCTGGATGCTGACAGACTATGCTGTTATTATTATTTTTACAACAAAAGTAAGAGATATAAAAAAACTAACTACAACTGGATGTTGTAATGATAGCGTTGTTTTTTTTTAAACAAGAAACAAAACATGGAAAGAATTCAGAAGGTATAAATATGTTGTATATAGGGTTTTGGGTTTCCCCGTGATATTTCTTTTCCCGGGAAACGGCAATGAAAAACTTAAATTATAAGAAAAGAGCACTTGTTTCTTATAAAGAATATTAAACAACATTATAAATCATAATTATTTATTTTATTTTGTTTTGAAATTTTATTAAAGTTTTAAGACATTCAATAACGAGAAGTATTAATACTTTTGAAAAAAAAAAAAAAAATTTTTCATATTTTATCAATATGTCAAAAGATTCGATAGAGAATACCTCAGACGGTAATATAATAATTTTATATTTAATTTAGGTTTTGTTTTTCTTTCAATATTTTAACTTTTTAATTTTTTTTAGAAAACTTTTGTATAATCTTATTTTTGATAATGTAGAAAAAATGTATCAATACATATGAAACTAAAATGTTTTTCAATAATAATATCGAATTTTTGATAAATCTTAATATTCAGTATTACCATCTAAAAATGCCTTTAATAAGTAGTATGTGTACAATAGAGGGTTCCGAGGAAACGCTTTTTTGAGATTTCGATGTAGGGAGACCTCACAAACGATGCGCATTGATGAGCCTAATGCGGAAAATATATAAAAGGTTTTTTTAAATTTATCTTTAGTTCCCTAACAGCGTTTGAAAATCTCAAGTTTGGTATATTTTGCCCAAAAAAAGTTCCGATTTTTTTTTCGCGAAATAAGTCTCAAAAAATGGTAATTTTCAGCCTGTTATGGAAAAAATATTTTAGAATTTTTCTCTATGGTATTTTGTTCCGCTAGAGGACCTTTTAGTGTATTTTGGTGAACAAATTTTTCAAAACTAATTTATTATGGGCCATACATACTACAATGAAAATTTTTAATACTTTACCAATAAAGGGAACAAAATTATGAAGTTTTTATCTATTATGAAAAAAAATATCGGACTTTTGTTTCGTATGTGTACTAAAATGACGGTTATTGACCAACATTTTTTCGAGAAAAAATTTTAATATTTTTCTCAAAACATGCTGAAAACTCAAAAACTTTTTTTTGACAAAATGTTCTAGACCCATGACATTTAATCGCTGAAGATCAATTTAAATTTTTTTTTTTTTTAATATTTTTTACATATTCAGCTCATTGGGATCTTCCTACAAAAAATTTGTTATGGGATACTTTAGTGTATAATAATGTAAATTTTTCATTGAGGCATTTTTCCGGTAAATCCCGCGATTTCTCGACCAGGAATTCCCGGACCACAAACCCTAGCTGGTATTATGTATATACTGGTATTATGTTTAAATGGTAACAATTGTAGGGTTTTATTATTATTATTTTTTTTATTTTTTCTTTAAATTTTTCTGTTGAAGTTAATGATTATTTTTAGGAATTGAATATTAAAAACAACACATTCCCTTGCTTTCATACTAAATACACTCTTAAGCCGGGTTATGAAAGAGAGCATAATAAAGATTCAAATCTTAATTAGAGTGTTGCCATAAATAAATAGGAATTTCTTTGAAACTGATTATAATTTTGTTTTGTGTATGAATGTTTTTCGTTGTCGCTTGAAATTGTTTTTATAAGATAGTTATTCATATTTATCGAACAAGAAAGAAAAAAGGGTTTTACTTTTCTATAGAAAAAATTTTATATTTGAAATAATATGCTTTCTTTTTTGTTGTAGTTTTAACAAAAACAAATGTAAGGTTTTGTTTTCACAGAACATAACATTCTTTTCCTGTCATTTATAACGAGATGATTAAATTAAATGTCTGTGTCTAGTTTGGGAATTCTTAATAAATACTAAAAAAAAAAAAACAAAAAAATAACTGGAAATTTTGTTCAAAAAAAATTTTTTTTTATTTTTTGTACTATACATCGATCAATCAAACTGTCAATCACAAATGAAGTTATGTGCATGAAAGATTGATAGAATGACAAGAAAGAAGTTTTAGATGAAAAAAATAATAATAATAAAAATGAAGAGCGTAGTATTATTATACTTGAATAGCTGTCGTAAAATGACATTTGAAACATATAAATCATAAATGTCAAAAATAAAAATACGGAGAGTTTAATATGGAAGGCCTAGCGCTACAAGGGTTAGATTTTTAATCAGAGATTTAAAGTAAATAAATTCTCTTATCTACTTTTGTTCAAAAATTATTAAAATTTACTTCAGAGTTTATTCTCGCAAACCTACTTCTCTAGTAACACTGTTCTGTATCTCCTACAAGAGACAAACAAAGCTGCCATATTAATTTGGAGTAAAAATCGCAATTTTTGTATATAATTTTAAATAATCTAACAAATGATTATAATAATAAGCGGACTGTTGGACATTGTTATCTCGTTTCTTTAACCTATAAGAACCTATAGGGTATTACTCTGGCATCACTGCTCAGTATTATCCTTCGATATGAAAAACTAAAAAAATCAACTCTAGACGGATAGACGGACATTGTTAACACGATTCTATAAACTATAAGAACCTAGAATTACTCTGTATTATTGGCCAATATTGATTTTTAACATGAGAAACTAAACTGCCATATGATTTTAGCAAAAATCGCTTTTATTTTGTTTAAAAATTAATTTTAATTTTTCCTTCTATGGAAAAAGTGGCGTTTCTGAGCAAAACTGTGAGAGAAACAGTGATGCCAGAGAAGCTGTAATATCAGTGAAGCAAAAATGCCATAACAGCAATGCTGCAAGTTTATTTCAAACTTTATTTCTTTTTTTTATCAAAAATTCGAATTTAAAAAATGTCTACAATAATTTTTGTGTTAAATAGTTCTTAAAAATTTCTTTACTTGTATTTCTGCTTTAACTTAAAACAAGTACTTCTTACATTAAAATATTCTCACCATACATTAGAATACAGTCTATACATATTCCTCATAATAAACCCCCTTCTCCCTACCTACCTCATTACTCTTACTCTTAGTGTTTAGTGTTAAAAGTACCGTTGTAGTAAAACCAAGTGTGTACTCAAGTGTATACACACAAAGGCAACAGTAAAGTGTTAAAGTATGCGGAAATATACATATAAAATATTGGCTGTTTTTTTTCTTTTTTTTTCACTAAAAACTAAAGAGCTCTAAAATGGCTAAACATTTTACACGAAATTGTTTGTTTCATTTGTGAAGATTTTAAAAGGTTAAATATGAATGACTGTCAAGCTGATGGCTGCCTTAATATATGTAAATCCCTTTTAAAAGTGGTGGAATGGGAGAAGAAGAATTTAGAAAATAGTGTAATAAAATCAAATTACTGACAATGATAAAAATCAATCTCATGAATTATAAGACTTAACAAGGGGAGAAATTGTTAAACACTGGAAATATTAAAAAATCTTTTTTGAATAAAAATTTGATAGTTAAATTTAAACGTTAGTAGTTGTTTTTATTTAATAAATGGAACTTTGTTAAGAAATAAAAATGCAAAAATCATGTAGCAAATTTAAGGTGGCAGCTTTAAAAAAAGAGAGTGCAACTAAGTTGTCATACTAACAGTGTTAACAATTTAACATCAAAAAATCGCTAAATTATTTTTAAAGGAAATTAAACATTTCTTTTACTTTTAATTTTTTTTTATAATTTTATAAATGATTAATTTTCCTTAAAAAAATGTATTTATTTTGTGAAATCCACCCATGAAAGTTAATTTATTATTGATTAAAAAATTTCAAACCATAAAAAATAAAAAAACAAATTTATAATAAACTATACAAGTAATAGTGTCAATGGCCAATGATTTTTTCTGTATGTATTTTTATACACCAACAAGTGCACAATACTTGCTTATCTTATAACAGAAAAAATATATTGTGTGAGGCGTGGGAATCAACTTGAAAAAAATAAAAAATAAAAACAGTCATATCAATTTTTTTTACTCCACTCCACACTAGCTTTTATCAATTAAAAACCACTTAAATGGTGGATAGTGCACTTTTGAAAAAATAGCGACACTTTAATACATTAAATGAAAGCCGACAACAGCCAGACAACCACGCCGGCTGATAGATGGAAAGACGGACAGACAAACGATTGTGAGGACAATCATGATATATGTATGTTTATGACAGTGAATAAGCACTTTATTTTTATGGAAATGTAATTGCTTTTAGATCTATTTAAAACCAAGTATGAGAGTACTTGAGAGGGGAACAGGGGTTTAGGAAAGTGTAAAATGCAACTTCCTACATTTGCTTGTATATTGTTGACAGATGATAAAGTGAAAAGTGGAGGATTTTGAAAATATGTATATGATTTTGCTTTTAGATTTCACAACTATATTTTGTAATTTTTAATGGATTTTTCAACATTTTTAATTTCTTTATTAAATAAACAAATTTTGTTACTTTCTTTTCTAAAAAAAATATGACTTTTTTTAAAATCATATAGCATCTTTGTTTTAGTGGTGATGTCGCGAATATAGTGATGCCAGAGTTATTGCTAAAATAGCAACTTTAATTCTTTAAAAAATAACGTTTAAATTTTAAGTTAGTGAAAACATTTAAATGTTATTTTTCGGATTTAAGAACAAAATTGTGATTTTAATTAATTAATTTTATTATTATTATTATTATTATTATTATTATTATTATTATTATTATTATTATTTATGAAAATATTTGATTGTCCTATACAATGAACCATTTAGCAGAGATGCCAGAGTATTTCTTAGAGTAAAATATTCATTTTATATAGTTATAGGTAATAGAATCGGTATAACAATTCATGAAAATAATTTTTTGGAAAAATTAGATTTTTGTTGAAATCATATTGCAGCTTAGTTCGTTAAGTCAAAAGTCAATATTGGACAGTAAAGCAAAGTATTTCCTAAATTAAAATATACATTCTAGGTCTTTATAGGTAATACAATCACGATAAAAATTTTCGTTCGTGTGTCCGTTATTTAATTAAATTTAAAAGTTCATTCAAATTAATTTGTAATTTTGAGGCAAAAATAAAAGTTTTTTTTTTTTTTTCGTTTAAAATCATATGGCAATTCAGTTCGTCATGTCAAAGATTAGTACTGAGCAGAGATGCAGAGTTGCATAATTGAGATAACAGTGTCCGTTCATCTGTTCATTACATTTAAAATTTCTTTGAAATTAATTTTTAATTTTGAGGCAAAAACAAACGATCTTTTGTTAAAATATTGTCAAACCTAAATATTGACCACTGATATATAGTATTTCCTAAAATAAAATATTAATTTTTGGTTGTTACAGGTAATAGAATGGGATAACAATATCCGTCTTAAATTTAAATTTTTATTAAAATTAATTGTATTAAATTAAAATATTAATTTTAGATCCTTAGGTAATGAAATCGTGGTAACAATTTAACTTAAACTATTAATTCAAATTAATTTTTAATTTTTAGGTAAAAAGAAACGAAAAAAGAAACCTTGACATTGACCAGTGACGTGGGATGATTTCTAAAATGAAATATTCATTCTAGGACCTTATAGGCAATACAATTGAGATATTAGTGTTCGTTCAAATTAAATTTTCTTTGAAATTAATTTTTAATCTTTAGGCCAAAGCAAACGATTCTTTGTTAAAATCTTGTCAAATGTAAATATGCATCACTGACAGAGTGATTCCTAAAATATAATATTAATTTTAGGTTGTTATAGGTAATATAATCGGGATAGTAATATCCGTCCGTCTGTCTATCCCTTTGTTTTCAAAATTTCAAATGTTTCCTTGTTTTTATATATTTTTTAAAAGCATTTAAACCAAAAATTGTTTTAACACTATTTCCATTTTTAAATTTAAATATTTAAATAAAAAAAACTCATTTTTGTTTGATCATGTGTGTCTGTTTGCTCTTACAATTTTTGTGTTTAAATGAATTAAAAAAAAAAACAATAAAAAATTATTTACAACTCGTTACAGCCTTTTCAGTATTTGAACATTTTAAATAGAATAGAAATCACAAAAAACATTTAGTTCAATATAAAAGGTGTCATCATTCATGCTATATACATGCACACACATTCATTCATTCTTTTGAAATATTCATACACTAGCAACAATATTTAGACAATGAACTATTAGTGAGAAAATTCATTTTGTAACAAAACAAAAAGCATTTGACAAACTTACTTTGTTTTTTGTCAGACGATGATGATGACGTTTACTTTACAATAAAACCAACAATCGCCAATACAAATAGTGGAAACAATAATGTAATGTTTTTTGGGTGGGGCACTCGTAAAAACAACAACAACAAAAATATCTACAACATTGTTTTTATTAAATTGAACATACAAATCTACATGTACTATATATTTACATTTATTTGTTGTTTTACTGTATATGAATGAATTTTAAATGAAATGTTAGTTTTTGCTTGTAAGTATGTTTGCATATGATCAGCTGTTAGTTTAAACATGTGAAAATGATAAAAGTTTGTGTTTTAGTTTATTGATGGTTATGTTTCCTTTTGGTTTTAAGAGTCTTTTGTTTTTAGCCATATCTGTATTAGACATTTCTATAGGAATTTCAAATAAAATTGCTTCCTGTTGTCATTATTTAATATTTTAACTACAACAAAAAAAAAAAACAAAAAAAAAAAAACTATTTTAGTATAAAAAAATATATAGTTATACATTCATCAGGGCTGCCAGATAAAATTCATTAAAACCGTCAATTTGACAATAAAAAATAATAAAAAAAAGTAGTTTTTAAAAATCGTCAAAAAATCTCAAGTTTTTATTAAATAGCAATGATCGAAAACATAAATAATAGTATTATTTATGTAATTAGAAATTAAAATTTAAGATTACAATAATATTTCAACATAAACTTCAAACTAATTTCTCAAAAATTTAATTTATAAATAAATAAAACAAAAAAAAAAAAAAAAATTATTTATTTTATTTTTTAGTTTTGATTTTCAATCTTTTGTTAAATAAATTTCTAAAGCAAATTTGTAATCAATTTAAATTAGATGATTAAATATATTTTGTTAAGCTTGAATTGTTTAATTGATTGTAGTTTTTTAAGGAATTAATATTTTATATAATAATATTAATTTATATAATAAAATTGACTTTTCCAGTATTAGTCTGAATTATAATTTTTAGTCAGAAAGTTTTTTTGTACTTAATTTTTTTTATATATTGTTGTTTCTCTGACAAATTTTGACTAAAATCTCTAAATCTGACTTGTACTTGAACAGACATATTTTAAAAATTGCAAAAATAGTAAATTTTATGAGAAAACTCCGTAAAATTTTTGAGACAAAAAATCGTCAAAGGACGATAAATCGTTAAGTCTGGCATCATTCTTACATGAGTTTTTATATGTTTTGTAAACAAAACAAATATTTTAGTTAAAGAGAATGTATTCTTACAAATTTTCTTAACAAAGAAATTTTATTAATATTTATTTTATTTAACAATTTAAAATATTTACTATTTATAATTTTATTTAAATATAAAATTTTACTTTAGTTATTTTCTAATTTTGTTTTATTATCAAGATGTTAAATGAAATTAAGCAAAATTGTGCTCTTGCTGTTTATCTTTTCTCATCTCTTAATGGTGAAATTGTCACATTAAGAAACAAATAAAAAGAAAATGAACCATTTGCAAAATTTATACAAAATTTAAGAAAATTTTATTATAAAAATATTAAATTAAATTAAATTAGTATTCATTAGTTATAACAACAGCTAAATTTTTGACTTTTTGCAATAAGTTTGTTATTGTTTTTTCTTTCTAATTTTGCCTATATAGCTTCGATTTGCTTTTCCTTTAACCAACTTCAACTAAAATTGTTTCAATTAACTTTTATGTCGTAAAATAATCTTCCAATTTTATTATTTAATTTCTTTCTTATACAAAAAAGACATACATATTTTTGTTACAATTGAACCCTAGTTGCCATAGACATTGTCATTGACATAAAAAAGTTAACACACATAAATGTTTCTAAGGCTGTTAAATTAACTTGCTTCCCCGAAATTTAATCTATAAATATCAAAGTAAAATGTTAAAGATAATAAAATTGCAAAAGGAAAAGAAAATCTTCAAACATTTCTTCTAAAATGTTAAACAAAAAATTTGTTTTAGGTAATAGTCTTCCTTTAGCTGGTAATAATAGTAATTGTAACAACTCCTTAAGCTAACATAAAACTAAAGTAGGTCAATTAAACATTCCTTAAATTTCCCACTTTTTCGTTTCTAAAGCTAAAGTAAAAGAAAATTTCCTGAAAAAAAAAAAACAAAAATATCAATGATGCCAATTCTAACAAATACTCTCACATAGGTAAAAAATATTAAAATAACCTGTATTCTCTACAAAATCGCTTTGGTAAAAGATTTTCTGCTAAAATGAGTATTAGAAGAAATAAAAACAAATGATTTTATTCTGTACAAAAACAAAAATACATCCTGGCAACAGCTGTTAAATGTTTGTATATAAGTGTGTTACCTATGGCAAATAACTATAATAAAAACAGGAGCAGGAACATCCCAGCAAACAAGATGTCAAACGTTTGATATATGATGACTTTAACGTTTGATATTAAACGTGTTTCTCGAACTTGTTTCAAATACAGGTAGAGGTTTTAATTTTAAGTTAGATTTAAAATTGAGAATCATTTGAGAAAAAACGTTTGAAAAACTTTGCACTCTCAAATTGATATCAAATGTTATTATTCAATCGTTCTTAAACCTAACATAGTGTCTACATTAGAGATTTTTTTATCAAGACAAACGTCAAACTTAACGCGAATTTGTGGAAGGTGGCAACAGTTGCACAAGAACAACAATATGGCGTATTCATTATTGTTTTTTATATATGAATTTTGACAACTGTGACAACCAAAATAATAATCAACTGTTTAACTAAGGTTACCATGTATATATTAGTACTGATTTTGACGTTTGTTTTGATATAAATTTGCCTAATGTAGACACTAGGTAAATATAATTTTAAATAAATATTTGAAAAATAGTATATTCTTAGTTTGGTAATGTAATTATCAAATCATTGATAAATCTAAAGAGACAAGTTAACAAATATTTGAAAAACATTTTATAAAAAAAAAAAAAAAATTGAAATATTATATAAAAATAAATAATAAATAAAATTACTTAATCAAATATTTTCCAATTAATGAATACGTATATCGATCGATAGGACAAAATTACAAGTCAATACAAAAGAAAACTTCACAAAAAATTAAAAATGCAAATTACTTTTATATACACTGCCTGCCACTTGAATAAGGAATCACATTTTTTTAACTTTAATTAAGTATATCTCCTAAACTAAAGTTCAGAAAAAAATAATTTTTTGCACAACCAAATTTCAAAGTGTTGGCTTTAGTTTCCTGAAGAAATAAAAAAATATACATATTTTGTTATACTAAAATTATGAATTTATTTAAAGACATGTATTTCTGTGGTACTATTTCGTGTGTCATTACAATAAGGAATTCTTTTAATATTAATTTGGAAGGCTATGATTTGAATTTCTTTCAATATAAACGGCTAGAGAAATTTTAATTTGATAGTTTTTATTCCAAATTGGACGTGGTAAGGCTCTCTTAATATCTCTGAAAAAGAAAAAAATTCTGATTTTGAAATCTTAGGGTCATAATCCGGTCCAAATAGCCAAAAACATTAATAGAGTAAAGACAGTTGTGTACAATTATTTAAATAACGTGGAAAGATATGGAAAAAAACATGAAAAGGCGGAAGAAAATAGCAACAACGCCAAAAGAAAGATGAAAAATTCTTAGAATTGCATCAAGTTATGCCATGTCGGTATCAAAAATACATGAAAAAAGTGGAGTCAGTGCTAGTCTAAGAACAATGCACCGTATTTTAATGAAAAAGTTAAAGTTGTATTTTCCGATGAAAAAAAGTTTAATGTTGATGGTCTCGACGGGTATAACTATTACTTCCATGACCTAAATAAGGGGGAATTATTTTTGAGCCGCAGATACAGCCGAGAGGGCGGAATAATGGTATGGGGTGCTATTTCGTATTATGGTACCATAGAATTGGTTTTTGTATTCAATAAAATTACTGCAACGACTTACAAAAACATTCTGGAGAAAACATTTCCAAAATTTAATGATTTCTTTGGACCCATACCTTGGACGTACCAACACGACAACACTCCGATTCATATCGCCAGAGCAGTAAAACAATTTTATTAATCAACAAGGTGTTCAACTTTTGCATTGGCTCCCATATTCACCAGATCTGAATCCAATGGAAAATGTCTGGGGTTGGCTTGCAAGAAAAGTTTATGAAGGAGGAAAACAATTTGAGACGATAGAATCCTTAAAGGATGCAATAACGGAAGCATGCAGTTCAATTTCGCTAAATTACTTAGAGTCATTATACAAGTCGATGCTAGATCGCATTTTTGAGGTTATTTCTAAAAATGGTAGCAGTACTCATTACTAATTGAATGCTAGAAGATAATAACTTCCATTTTTATAACCTAAAATTTAAAAATAAATTACAGTTTGCTTAGTTTTAAAATATTTCTTATTCAAGTGACACACGAAAAAGTACCACAAAAATATATGTCTTTAAATAAATGCATAATTTTAGTATAACAAAATATGTATATTTTTCTTTTTTCAGGAAATTAAAGCCAACACTTTGAAATTTGGTTGCGCAAAAAATTATTTTTTTCTGAACTTTAGTTTAGAAGATATACTTAATTAAAGTTAAAAAAATGTGATTCCTTATTCAAGTGGCAGGCAGTGTATATTCCACATGTGGTCACAATCCACATTTGAGAAAAGCTTGAGAAATACATTTAAAAATGATTTGATAATAATTGCATTTATCAATTCGACAACTAATTTTCATTTTTGTTGAGAAAGCTATTATTTTCAAGTTGTTTTCAAATAATTCTCGAACGTTTGCCATTTGAGAAAGGACTTGATTTCAAATCACTCTCAATTTGATATCAAACATTTGTGTTTGCTGGGATAAAACCAAAAACAACAGCCAAAGTTACAAAAAAATATTTAAGTCTTAACAATACATTGAAAATTGTAGTCGTTGTTTTTGTTGTTGTTATGGCAAAAGGTATATTCATTCCACCATTTGTTTTCTTTTTGATTCTTTATGTGATTACAAAGGTTTATCCAACAATAACAAAAAAGTGGAAAAAACACCTGAAACTTGTTAAACGCTTTTAAAATAAAAATCAAGAAATTAGCAAAGCAATATAATAAAAACAAAGATGTTAAATTTGATACTTAGTAGGAAGAAGAAGAATGTTTACTTTAAAGGAGAACAGTGGAGAGTTATCAAAATAAAATAGAGTCAGTTATAAAAAGAGCTAGCAGTTGTAAATTTTGAGTGTTAATCAATGTTGCCGTTTTGGACTTTTTCTACCAAATTTGGTAGGATTTTTTTTTCTTAGCTTGGTAAGATGATAGGATGAATCGAATTTTGGTAGATTTAATAAAAAGCATTGATATATAATATATGTTAATTTTCAACATACAGTATCTGTTTTAGAAAATAGCCTTAAAGAAAAAGTGAACTAAACGAATTTGAAAAATACACGGGAAAAGTTCATAAAATATTTGTTGGAATATATCAGACATGATGTATGCCATATTTGTGTAATCAAAAAATTTATCTTTAAATGATTTTAAGCGATTTCATAAACAAAAATTTAATTAAAAACGGTACTGAAGAAGAAACGTACACTAAGATGTTATGCGATTGATTTAGATATTCATATATTTTAGAATAAAGTTTTTTCAATCTAAGAAACTTTGTATATAACTTATTATGGCTGGCATGTAGTTCCTTAGTGCTGCGCGGAATATACTAAATACATAATTTTCAATCGTTGGTAGGGAACTGAAAAGGAATGTAGTTTTTTTTTATAAATAATTTGTCTATATACAGATCATCAATATGTATCGTTTGAGTGGTGTTCCTAAAATTTTTTTCAACAAGATCGTCTAACGTTAGTTTGGTAGAAAAACAACAAACCCGCTCCGAATTTGAAAGAAAGGGCAATGGGGTTCGGTTAGAAAATAAAATTTATTTTAATTTCTCTTCGGAATCACATCAAATATTGCTATTTTATTTTTTATTTTTTTGATATGTACATTAAAGTGCCTTGATTTGAATGAGCATAAAAGACTTTGCAAATGTTCCTGCAATTGAACAAAAATGTTTAAATTTACATATCTCATCGAAATGATTAAATTAATTACTCATAATTGTAAAAACTGGAAAATAAAAATAATTTTACTTAAAAAAAATAATTAAAAAAATATGTAAAATTTACATACATATTTCCATATTTTTTTTTCTTCTGTTATTTTTGGTATTCTAACTGAGATTTTTTAATTCTCGATTTTTTTGAAGATATATGAATATTTTGCTTAATTGCGAATTATTTTTTGTTATTTTGAGATTTTGTTCTACATTAACGATGAATTAAATTTTTGCGTTTTATTATTAGTTAGTTTTTTTTTACATTTTAATTATTATGTTTTTGTTTTTAAATTTTGTTCTAGTGATTTTATTTTGTAATTTTGCGATTTATTTTACTTCGGCGTTTTTTTTGTCAGTTCGCGATTTTTTATTTTGTTAGTTTTTAATTTTATTTTTTTTTTTTTATTTTAGGTATTTATGTTTTTTAGTTTTGAAAAAGGACTAATTTATATAAGGATTTATTTAGCGGAGCTTTGGTATTTTATTTTTTTTAATTTAAAGGTTTTTTTTTTCAGATTTTCTTTTACATTTAGAGTTTTCTGTAAATTTGCGATTTATCATATTTTAATAGTTTATTTTTTTTTAATTGTCAAAAATGAAAATTTTTAAGAAATATTTTTTAAAAATGAACCAATTTTCAACAATTTATCGAATTTTTGGTATATTAGATTTTTCGTTAGTAATTTTATGATTATTGCTTTTTTTTGTAAATTTGCGATTTTTCGTAGTATAATAGTTTTTGATGTTTTTTTTTTTTTTTCAATTTTCAAAAAGAATAAATTTTGGTAAAAGAAATTAATTTTAAAAAAAGTACTAATTTTCAACAATATATTTATATATTTTAATATGATTTTTTTATAATTTTACGATTTTTCGTGATATAATTCAGATTTTTTAATTTGGCGATTTTTTTTTTTTTGTAATTATCGGTAATATAATTGGATTTTTTCTTTTTCTTTTTCTTTTTTTTTTTTTGATTTTCAAACAGGAAGAAATTTTGAAAAATTTTACTAAATTTTTAAAAAGTATCAAATATCAAAATAAATATGAGTTATCAACAATTTAGCGATTTTTCTATATTTTAGCGTTTTTTATTTAAAGATTTTCTCAGATTTTATATGAATTTTTGCATTTTAATTCTTTTGCATTTTATCATTTTTTTTTTTTTTAATTTTCAAAAAGAAGCAATTTAAAAAAATAATTTATTTTTTTTTAAGTACCAAATTTAAAAATAGTACCAATGTTCAATAATTTAGCAAATTTTTCGTATTTCAGCGATTTTTTGTTATAAAAGAGATTTTTTATATTATATCGATTTTTTGGTATTTTAGATTGCTTTTAGAAATGAAAGAAAATTAAAAAGTGCTATTTTTAAAGGGTCTAATTTTCAAAAAAGTTTCAAGAAATCAACAATTTAGAGATTTTTTTGTTATACGTCGATTTTTTTAATTTAACGATTTTTTAATTTGTATTTAAAATCCTGTAAAGAAGGACCGACTCTGATAATACTTTTTTAAACAGTGCCCAATTTCAGAAATATTAAAAAATTAATAATTTTCAAAAAAAAAAAAAAAAATGAATTTAAAAAAATTCCAATTTCCTAACAAAAAAAAAAAAAAAAATGAGCCAAAACCAAACCAAAAAGATTGTAAAAAATTTAAAATTCCCATAAAAAGTTTTAGGTAGTATTTGAAATATAATTGTAATTGAATTATTTATCAAATTCCAATAATTCCAAATTCGAATTTCTTATTACGTTCGAGCCATAGGTGTATCCTTTTTTTGCTAGACCTATTTTAACTACCATTGACAACTGTTTTGTTTGTATTTGGAGTATGTGAGTTGTGTACATATTTACATATGTGTGCGTGCGTATTTAAATGTATTTGTAGTAACTATGGTAATGGCATTTCAACGTTAAATAAAGAAACTCATCTTTTATTTTTTTCATGAAGTTCTTTTTTTCATCTTTTATTTCATTTTGGAAATTCAATGTAGCATTAGGTTTTTTTTATTGTATTTTTCATACAATACCCTACAAAAACTCCTATTTTTCCCTCCCTTCTTTTTTTTCGCCAAACAACTCAATTTATTATCAAGTATTGTTAAAACTGTGGATGGAGGAAGATATACACAGTTAGACAAAAGAGACAAACAGACAGACAGGCAGCCTAACAGTATTTTGTACATATGGTTGTAGAAAAACGTGCTTGGCATACTTCATGGCGGATTAATTTCATTATTTTTGTAGCTTTGTTTTTTCTTTTTATATCTATTTCTATGGTATTTTTTTTTTCTTGTGGCAGCCTCAACAGTAAAAATCTTCAATAAACATTTAACTTTTGGATTTAACAAACAATTTTTATCAACATTAACATCATAATCATCTACAACGCTGTCTTAATCATGTCGTTTTAGGAAAATTTAACCTTTATCCACAACCCCCTCTACCTTTTATTCACAAGAGAAATACAAATAAACTTTTATATTTCCAACAAATGTCATTATGATAAAATTTAATTATTTTACACAGATGCGTAAAAAGAATAATAATTTCTAATGTTCTTGCTTTTAGAAGAAAATGTAACAATGTTTTTTTTTCTTTTATTTTTATTTTATATATTATGTTCTTGACATTAAATTACCTTAATGTAATATACATATGTATACGATTTGCAAATGTTTATAGAGGTGAATATTAAGTAATAAATTTTGGTGTTGTTAACTTAACGTGTGTTGTAAGCTAAGAAATTTTAATTGATTTTCTTTATTTTTGATTAAAACAAAAAGATATTCTTGGATATTATTACCATCCTTTCATCAAAGGTCTGTTAACTTCACTCTACCATATTTATTATACAAACATAAACGAAGAGTATGTACATCCAATTAACAATGTCATTTAATGTCATCATAAATTTTAGTTACACTTTGTTTTCTTATAAGTATTTACTTAAGGAATAGGGATTTATTTACCTTACTTTTTTGTTTTTGTTATTTACTTAAGGTTTTTATGTATTTAATTATAACATTTTGTATTTATTCCTATTTTTTCTCTGTTGTTTACGTAGTAAATTATGTCCATTTAATTTTTTTTTTTTTTTTTTCTGACAGTCCTACTCCCTTGTCTATTTAGGTGAAAATGTTAATGGTTGGTAACATTTTATCCTCTCACTCTTTTTTTCTGTTCATTATTTAATCATGGCACGTCTTTAAAAATTGCATTTGTGGAGTGCTGCTGTTTGCTTGTTGCCTGCTGCCCTCATATATCTCTCCCTTGACGTATTACTGTCAGTAATTCAAATGTTTGAGAATAACTGATGAATGACATATTTTTGTTTTCTTTTTTTTATTATAAACGAAAAATGAATAAAAGCAAATGTTAAAGAATTTTTTACATACGGCTTTTGAAATTACTTTATGCTTGTACTTAGTATTTTTATTATTCATATGTCGTTGGTAATTTACATATAAAAGGGAGTTAAGGAATAAGGGAATTTTTATAAGGACTTTGAGTAATACTACATTTTAATACATTTTAAGAATTTTTTTCTAAATGATTTTTAAATTGTTAATATATTCTCGGAGCTGTAATTTATTTTAATAATTTCTGTTAGCTGTCAAAGTGACAGTTGCTAGTAATTTTGTTGAAAATGTACGAAGTTAAAGTTATTTTATTAAACTTTTTTTTTTTTTTAATTTAAAAACAATTTTTTCTTAACATTATTATTTAAGATTTTTGCTTTTTTATGATTACTGCCAAAATGACAACCTTCAGATACATATATGTTTTAAATTATAAAAGAAACATATTTTAACTAAGTTAAAATATTTTAATAATTTAAAATTTTATTTAAGAGACAGCTACTATTTTTACAACTTAAAAACTACTTTTTTTATAATTTTTAAAGGTTTTATGTTCAATGTCAGCTGTCAAGTTTAAATTGAAAAAATGTAAAAACTTTTATAATATTATTTAAATTTCTAATGGCTGTCAAAGTGTTAGCTGCTATTGTACTAAACATCTTTTAAAAACTAAAAACTATTTTTCATTAAAGTTTTTTTTTATTATTTTCGTATTTTTATGCTTCCTGTCAAAATAACAGCAGTCAGTTTTATATTTTAAATTTTGATAAAGAAACATTTTTAATTGCATAAATTAACATTTTTAATTGAATAAAACGTAAACACTATACAATTTTATTTCATTTGTAATGGCTGTCAAAGTGACAGTTGCTACTACCTTTGTTTAAAATGAACGAAAATCACATTTTTATACCCTTCACCACAGTTGTAAAGGGGTTTGTTATTCTTTTTCCATAATTTTCAACGGAGAGCAAAAAAGTTTATATTTTCTGGATCATTGTAAGAAATGATGTCGATAGGACGATGTCCATCAGTCAGTTTATGAAGTCCACCGATAACTGCCAAATATAATACATATCAAACAATTGAAAATCCTTTCAAGAATTTTACTATTGAAATTCAGAAAGATCGGTTCATAAATAGCGAATTTATTTAAAAAAAAACCGGGTTTTAAAAATTTTTTCTGAATTTTTATGCTGAAGAAATGAACTAAATCGGTCCAATAATAAGCGAGATATCGGGAAAAATGCATTTTTGACTTTTTGAAGCCCTTATTTAAGCTACGGATTTCGTTTTTATATAGATCAGTCATAAATCTTTTTATAAAATTTCGGTTTTTTGAATTAACCATAGCGACCCATAGACAATCAAGTTATAGGCAAAAAATCTGAAAAAGTTATTAAAAATATACACACACACAAACATATATAAAAATCATAGCAATGACTTTCAGTGTTGTTGTTTTTTGTATAAGCAAGCAGTAGTTGTTAATTGTGTATACATATACACAATTATTTTTTATGTATGTTTGAACGTTTTTTAGATGGAAATACAAACATTGCAATGACTCAGTGTTGTTGTTTTTTGTAAAAGCATGTATATACATACAATCATATGTATATAAATTTAGTAGTCATTTTTTGTATAAGCAATTGTCATTTGTATATACACACAAATATTTATATGAAGCATTGCAATGACTATTAGTATTGTTGTTTTGTATATGCAGTTAGTTCGTATATAAATATAAAAATATATAAATATAAAGTTTGTAAAAAAAATGTTTTCAACGCTAAAGGGAATTAAAAACTTTAAAATAAACTTTTATTTTTAAGTAAAATATATAACATTTAATATATATTTTTTTTTATTTACGTGATTGAAGATGTTAATAAACACATTTCACAAGAAAAAACAAAATTTATTCCAATAAAAAAGAAAAAAAATCGCTAATAAAAAATACTTCACTTTGTAACTTCACTGTAAAATAAATGTTTTCAAAATTATATGATAACAAAAAAAAAAAAAAAAAAACATTTTCTATATGCTTTAAAAAAAAGATTTTTTGCTACTTTGTGTGTCTTTCTTTAGCATCAATTACAGCTTCTAATCGTCTACACATTGAATGTATCAGTTTTGGTATATCCTAATCATCGGGTATTTTTCCCACTCTTCTTTTATAAATGTTATCAATTGTGCTTTGTTTTTCGGGAACCTTTTTCCGAATTTTTTCTTTAGGTGGACCCAAAAATTTTCTATTGGGTTTAAGTCAGGGCTTTGTGCTGGGGTATCAATGACTTTTCTGCAATTATATAGTAATCAGGATCTACAATTGTATGATTTATGCTTTGGGTCATTATCTTGGTAAAACTTATATTTTAAATTTGCAGGATTTTCTGGGTCAATAAAACCGAATTTTCGAGCACTAGCACTCAACTCGTCTCTTAAAATATCCAGATAGACTTCCTTCGTCATTATATCTTCCAATATCCTTAGTTCGCCAACATCCTTGGATGAAATGCAACCCCACACCATTACAGATAATTTTCCAAATTTCACAGTGGGTATTATTATTTTATAAAGCTGTCAGGGGCTTGCGCCAAACTTTTTGAGGTCCCTCGTGGTAATAAATCATCACCTTCGTCTCGTTGGAAAAAAATTACATCATCCTAGTACTCCGGAGGAAAAGAATTATGTTCAATGGCAAATTTATATCTTTTTTCAATATTCAGCGTGGAGAGCAGAGGTTTTTTCCTGGCGACTCTTGAAAAGTATTTATGGCTCTGCAGCACGTTTCGAACAGTCTGATGGGAGATACTTACTTCACATTCATGATTGATGTCAAGTGCAATTACTCTAGTGCTGGAATTTGGTTTCTCATCAATAATTTTCAAAATTTTCCTTTCAATGCGCCGATTTACTTTTTTTGATCTGCATGGTGTTGGTTTTGGTTCCAATCTGCCTTCTTTTTCTGCACGGTTAATAACATTATATATTGTCCTTATGTTAAGGGAAAACATTTGTGCAATTTCTTTGTGAGATTTTACTTTATAATAATTAAAATACACTAGCTGTGAAATATTTTTGTTAAGTTGTTCTCCTAGCCTTGGTTATATTTAACTACGTGATCACCTGTTGCTTGTACAAGCGTAATTTCATGAATAAATGCTACCCACTATACTTACCATGCGTAACAGGAACATTCAATAAATTCAATTCAATAAATGTGTGAAAAACTAACGGATCTTTTTGCTTTTGCTGTTTTGAAAACATTTTTTTTACATCATTTAAAGAAAGTAAAATAATTTTGTAGCATTGTTGTTGTTATATGTGCGTCTATTTGTCAAAGTGTCGGTGCCTTTTTGTTGCCAACAAACAGGAAAACAGTTACATACAAAAAAGAAAAAAAAAAAAAGATTTTGTTGTTGTTATTCGTTATTTCAATTGAAATTCCTAAAATGTTTTAGCTTTGAAAACATATTTTTTACAAACTGTATGTATGCTTATAAGTTGTTGTTGTGTTTTTTTGTTTAAGTATATATATATATATATATATATATATATATATATATATGTACATATCTACCAAAACTTTTAAAATACATTTTTTAACAGATTTAATTAAAAAAAACATCATTTTAAATAAAAGCATTTTAAATAATTTCCTCCTAAAATTATTAAAAATATATACTTTATTATAAATTAAACCTTAAAGGCGACAGCTGTCATTTGATAGATATCTCAAATATGTAAAAAACACTAAAGAAAAATTTATTGAAAAAGCTTTATTATTTATGACAACTGTCATTTTGACAGAAATAATAAAAAATATAAATTTTAAATCTTATGAAAAATAATTTTAAAATAATTTTAAAAGAAATTTTATTAAAGGGATTTTAAAAATGAATTCGAAACAAAAAGCAATAGCAACTGTCACTTTGACAGCTATTATAAATTACTAGTAAGTAAAATTTTTAAGTTTTTATATTTTTGTGAATCAAAAACGCTAATTTAATTAAAAATGCTTATTTAACAATCTAAAACATAAATTTGGCAGCTGTCATATTGTCAGCCATCATATATATATATTTAATTATTTATTTAATTTTATGTACCTGTCAATGTGACAGTTGCTATTGGTTTTGCTTAAATTAAAGTTTTGCAAGTTTCTTTTTATTTGAATATCTTTTCCAAATTTTGAAAAATTTTTATTCTTTTAAGATTCTTAGAACATTTTTGGTATTTTTTCTCATTTCTGTCAAAATTACATTTTGACAGAAATATTTAAGATTGAGCTAACGTAATTCGTTTTAGCTATTTTTTTTTTTATAATTCTTTTATTTAGTCTGAGTTCACACAAGGCAATTTTTCTTGCGGAAATTCTTATTTCGTGGGAGAGCGAGTGAGAGGAAATATGAAAGTATATAAATAATAAAGTATACAAACAAAAATAAAAAAAAAAAATCAGAAAGAAAAATTGCTGTGTGTGAACTTAGACTTACAATAAAATAATATATTATTTTTTCATGTTTACAATATTTGTTAAAATATTTTAATAAAATGTTTATTTTTTTTAGTTACATATTCTTATAATTCTTTAAGGGCAAAGTTAATAATTTTGCTGCAATTTCTTGTTTAGCTGTCACAATGACAGTTGTCATTTATTTTATTTAAAATTATTTTTTAAAATTTTTTTAAATTTTATTGAAATTACTTTTAAAAATTATTTTTATTTATTAATTTTACCTTAATTTTTTCTAATAATATTTTTTAAGATTTTTACATAATTTATATATCTTATCAAAACGACAGTTGTCATCGTTAAAATTTAAATTGAGTTAAAGTCACTCTTTTTAATTTTCTTTAAAGATATTTCTATAGCTTAAAATAAAAATACAATACTTATCAAAATGACAGCTGTCGTTTTTATATTTAAATAGTTACTTTAGTTTTTTCTTTGTAAATAATTTTTTAAGTTAATTTGTTTTCAAATTATTTTTTAACTTAAGAATTTTTTCACATGATATTTATAGTTTTTAATAATCTCTGTCAACTGTCAAAGAAATACATAATCGATTCTATAAAAAAATAAAAAATTAAAACCCACATATGAAATTTCTGAGTCATTCTACTGTTTCTATCTTTCGCTGATCTGCAGGAAACATTCTCACGTTCCAGCTTCAAATCCAAATTTAATGAAACTCAACCAAATTGTTTATTATTTTCCTAAGTACTATGTTATTGAAAATGATCTAAATCGTTTTAGTAGAAATAAAGTTATACCACAAAAAGTAAAGCAAGCTCTAAAAAATTTAAAAAATTATTTAAATATAATTTATAAATTAATTTTAATTTTATTTTATAATTTGGAAAATAATAATATTAACATTTAACAAACGTTTTATCATATATTTACTCTTTTCGTTTTTCCATATCCTTATTTTTCCTGCAATAGAAAAATATCATTCAAGTACAATGCTCTACTTTAGTTTTTATTTAATTTAAAACTATTTTTTTACTAAAATAAATACTATACAACTCCTTGCCACAACTTTATATATATAAAGTTAGTTCCCCCTTTTAAACAAACATTCGGTAAAATGTCTATTATTATTTGAATAGATTTTCAATAATCTACAGTAAATAACTTTTAGATAGACTACATATGCAGCATCAAGAAGAGTTGGTTAAATAAGCAACAGCAGCATATAAATATCTGTAAAAAATACTACAATATAAAGTAAACCGTCAAACGGCAAAATAAATACATACTTTTGTTATGCTTCATATGAAAAAAATCATTATCATCATTTCATGCTACAACATATAGAA
Source organism: Protocalliphora azurea (assembly GCA_932274085.1). NCBI lineage: Eukaryota > Metazoa > Arthropoda > Insecta > Diptera > Calliphoridae > Protocalliphora > Protocalliphora azurea. Next base: position 4,468,868 of record OW026522.1, on the reverse strand, counting down.
AAAGGATAATAATACAAAAATGTTTTATTATCTTCTTTCTATCCCTCATCATATTTTTTGTCCTTTTTATGGGAAAAATATTCTTTGCTTTATGTCATTTATTTGCAAAAAGGGGACGAAGAAAACAATAGATATTAAATGTGAGTGGCATTTCTGTTTCTTCTTAGTTGAATGCTTATGTGATGCTCCTCCTTAACGTATCTCTTTCTCTCTAGTCTATTCTTTTCCTATTCTAAATGTGTGCAGTTTTCTTCTTTTAGTTATTTTTTCATTAATACAAAACTTGACCTAGTTTTTTTTTCTGTTCAGTTTATATGCTTTTCTATTCTTTTATTTCATCATAGTAAGTAAATAAAAACATTCATGAAGTACTCAATCCCCTACTCACATTGTGTTGAATATAACACTCTAAAATAACAACTGGAACGAGTACTTTAAGTAAACAAATCTTTAAGAGCAGCATATAGAAAAAAAGGTTTTCTTTTTTTGTTTGTATACCCTTAAGAAGAAAATATGGCAACAATAATAATTGGATATTATTCATTATGGGGTTAAGTTGGTAACGCTATAAAGGAAGGAAATAGCAAAGGCACACTCTCACACACGTACACATACAATTTTCAAGTTATCATGAGTAGACGTAAGAGAAAAACGATTTAAAACAGAGTTGCAATTCATTGAAAGTAATGAATAGTTGTTTACCCGATGTTGGAGAGGAAGAAGGGAATAAAACAGATATTTTAATATATTTAATAAAAATGAATAAGTAAGTAAATAAATAAATAAATATAAAAATAAATGTAAGTGTAAAAATAAATTGATATAAAGAAGGAAAAAATATTAATTTAAATAAATAAATTAATACAAACATAAATAAATATGAATAAATGTAAAAATAAATAAATATTAAAATAAATTAATATCAAAAATAAATAAGTTTTGAAAAACGCAAATTTTCACTAAAAATTACTAATTAAAAAAAATAATAATAATAATTTCACCTACAAAATTTATTTGCATTATAGAAAATTTGTTACATCGAACTTAAAAGTATATTTTTAGTTTCTCACAAATGTTCTTATAGCTATAGCCCTTACTGCCTCCTCCTCCATTTTTAAGTGATTTTTGTTTTTTTAATTTAAAAGTTATACTAAATTTTTTTTATAATAGATTAATCTAAAAAAATCTATACAAAAAGGTGTGTCAATCATTTTAGAAAGTGGGAGTACGTACAACCGCTTTGTCAAAAAAAAAAAAAAAATATATTTCAATAAAAAAAGAACTCTCCCTCCTAAAAAGCAATTTCTTACAAGAAACATTTGATGTGTTTTCAATAGATTGATTTTTTAATATTTTTCTTTTTTTAATGTTTATTTTGTGACCAACCGCCCTTATTTCGTTTTTTTTTATTAACATACCATCACAATCCATCTTTATTTAAAAGAAAAGTTTAGAAAATTTAATTTTCATAAAAATACCAAAAGAAAATGAAAAGTCATCATATAAAGTAAAATTTTGGTGATGCTTGTCATAAAATGTGGTAATGAATGCGAAAAGTATGAATTTTTGAGAGGAGCACAAAATAACAAACAATATTTTTATGCACGTATGTTGGGGTATGCATATTTTATATGTATGGTATTATAGGTATATATACATATATATTTTAACATGTCAACCACATCCACTTTGATGTTTACTTGACAGTTTTTATGTTTTAGCTTTTATCTTATAAGATGTGTTTTTTTGCATGTTTTTATATTTTAAGTTTGCAAAGTGTTTGAGAGTGTGTAGGTATGTATATATTCATTTATAACTGTATACAATATGTTTACGTTGTCATCATTATTTCCTTGCTCCCCACTCTTTTCCTTACTTTGTTTTTGTTGCCTAAAATGGCGCGGGCCTTTGATGAATGTGACTTATTTTCTTTCATAAAAAAATATAAAAAAAAATAATTCTCAGGATTAAGTAGTATTTGTTAGATATTTAATATGAACAAAAACAAGTATAAAAAGTCAAAGTAATTTTAAAAATGAAAAAAATTATTTTATAAACAATTTAAAATTTCCTGTTTGTAAGTGTGTGGTTGAGCAAGACACTTAATTTTATTTTATTATAAATTAAAGCCCTGGACGTGTGTTTTAGTGATTTCAATTTAATTTTTTTATTGTTATTGTTGAGTTTTTTTCAAATTATATTTGTCGCACTTCATAATTTACTTTAAAAGCTTGTTGAAGAATTATTATTTTTGTTTAGCTTAAGTGTATGTCATTTATTTTAAACACGACAAGCAAAACAGTAGCATTCAACTTTAATAATTAAGAAACGCAACAATTTGTTGATGCTGATTAAGGAACACTTTATAATAATTGCTTCACAAGTTTATTGGTGGCTGTCGGCAAACATTTTATTAACACTCATGCTTAAGTTTGTTTGTATGAATTATGTCCTTTAACTTAAACGTAGTTAAATTTATGTTATTGATGTTAAAAAAAAAAAAAAAAACATTAACCACTCTTTGTTCTTCTTTTTGTTTTTCATAACTGCTCTTTGCTATGTTTAGTGTGGCCACCCATCCTGACATTTACTTTTATTTATTTATATAAGGAAATGTTATATGATTAAAACAGGTAAATAGTGGATAACACGCTAAAATCAGAGTTAAAATAATAAATTTAATTTATTAGTGATTTTTGTTATTTTCAATATTATTAAAAAATATAATGTTACGTATTTTATCAGTATGTCGAAAAATTCTATAGAAAAATACTGCCTGTTTTTATAACACGAGCACAGAAAAACGACTCGTCTAACTTACATTTAAAACAAAAACAAATTTTGAAATTTTGTTTTTGTTTTAAATGTAAGTTAGACGAGCCGTTTTTGCACTCGTGTTATAAAAACAGGCAGTTAAGTAATTCATACGGTAATATACAATTTTATATATACATAATTTTGTTATTATTTTTCTTCCTTCATTCTTTTTTGTTTATTTTCTTTTGTAGGAAAAACAGTTTTTAATTTAATTTTTTAATGTAGAAAATAATTATTGATACATATGAAAGTCGAATGCTTTTGAATAATTTCAAAAAATTAAAAATACCATTTGTAGTTCGAAAAAATAGGTATTTTTTCATAATCAAACAATTTGTGTTAAGACGATAAAATTGTATTATGATATTTGAATTTTTAACAAATCTTAATACAAAATATTATCGTGTGGATATAATTTAAAAATTAGTAATAAAAATAAAGAGAAAAAAGTTTATAGAATATTTTTGTTTAATATGACTGAGTTTACACAAGTATTTTTTTTTTGCTGAAATTGTGATTTTGTGTGAGAGCGAGCGAGAGGGAATATGAAAAGGTACAAACTTGCCTTTACTTTGAAATTCGTTTCGCTTTTCATTTTCGTACTTCAAAACAAAAAATTGCTGAAGTAAAATTTTGTGTGTGAACGTAAATGCAAGTTCAAAAGAAAAAGAGAAAAATTTCAGAAAGAAAAATTGTTGTGTGTTAATTTAGACTATTTTAATAATTTGCTTTAATTTAAAATATCTTAGCAAAGAAATAAAATGAATAAATAATTTTACTTTGTAGCTAAAAGATGGAAAATAAAAATCTGCAAAGGAAAAACTATTTTCATGTAGTTAAAAAAGAAAAAGAAGCTAAAAAGATTAAATTTTTGTTAAATATTTCTAAAAATAATAAAATTATGAAAAACATATCTTTTTTTAATATTTTAATAATTTGCTTTGATTTAAAATAAAATTATTAAGATCCCACTTGTATAAAAATCTTTCAAATTTTATTATTTTTAAAAAAATTTCTATGATTTATTATTATGTTTTAATGTGTTAATTATATTTAACAAAATATTTATGATTTCAAAAAAAAAAAAAAAAAAAAAAACATCAAAAATTTAAAGCCGCCAAAAATTTAATAAATTATTAACACAATCCCATAACAACCACAAAACAACAATAAACAATAAATTAAAAAATATTTAAGTAAATAATTATAAATAGTTTTTTTTCAAAAGCAAATGACGTTAATTATAAAGCAGTTTTTATTTTTTTTCAATGGGAATGTTATGGAAAGGGACGAACGGTATAACGGACGTTACTACAATTATTTAACTCATAAGCTACAATTGAAAATAAATACTTTATATGAGTGTAAATTGTCATAAAAACAAATTAAAATAAACAAATCAAAACATTAACTTGCTGGCGGCAATTACAATTTTCGCTTTTTTTTAACACAAAAGAACGAGGCGGCAATAAAAATTTAAATAAAAATTCAGTAATAAATAATAATCATACGAATAAATAAAAAACCGCCTTAATTAAGGGTAATAATATGAAATGTTTTAAAAATAATCTTTTTTTTTTTTTTTTGTTTTTGATTAAAAATTAATAGATTTTTTTTATAATAGCAATAATAAATAAACAGGCGGGAAAATTAATAATAAAGTTAACATTAAAATAAAAAAAAATAAATAAATAAAAAAAAATATTTAAACTTACGCTTAATTATTATTATAATATATATATTATTATAATATACACAGCTTGCTACTTGAATAAGGAATCACATTTTTTAACTTTAATTAATCCTAAACTAAAGTTCTGAAGAAAATAATTTTTTGCGCAACCAATTTTCAAAGTGTTGGCTTTAGTTTCCTGAAGAAATAAAAAATATAAATATGTATTTTGTTATACTAAAATTATGCATTTATTTAAAGACATGTATTTCTGTGGTACTTTTTCGTGTGTCACTTGAATAAGAAATATTTTAAAACTACGCAAACTTTAATTTATTTTTAAATTTTAGGTTATAAAAATGAAAGTTATTATCTTCTAGCATTCAATTAGTCATGAGTACTGCCACCATTTTTAGAAATAACCTCAAAAATGCAATTTGGCATCGACTTGTATAATTACTTTAATTTAGCGAAATTAAACTCCATACTTCCGTTATCGTCTCAAATTGTTTTCCTCCTTCATAAACTTTTCTTGCAAGCCAACCCCAAACATTTTCCATTGGATTCAAGTATTCTGAATATGAGGGCCAATCTAAAAGTTGAAAAGTTGTTGATTAATCCATTGTTTTACTGCTCTGGCGGTATGAATGGGAGCGTTGTCGTGATGGTACGTCCATGGTATGGGACCAAAAAAAAAAAAATCATTAAATTTTGGAAATGCTTCCTCCAGAATGTTTTTGTAAGTCGTTGCAGTCATTTTGTTGCATACAAAAACCAATTCTATGGTACCATAATACGAAATGGCACCCCATACCATTATTCCGCCCTCCCGGCTGTGTCTGCGTCTCAAAAATAATTCTTCCTTATTTAGGTCATGGAAGTACTAGTTATACCCGTCGGGACAATCAATATTAAACTTTTTTTCATCGAAAAATACAACTTTAAACCATTTGTCGGACCATGTCATTGTATTTTTGGCAAACTGTAGACGTTGTGATTTGCGTTTTTCATTAAGTGGTGGTTTTTTGCAATTTTCGTCGAACTATGTATGGACACGACTATAAAATATGGTGCACTGTTCTTAGACTGGCACTGACTAAACTTTTTTCACGTATTTCTGATACCGACATGGCAGAATTTGATGCGATTCTAAGAATTTTTTGTCTTTCTTTTGGAGTTGTTGCCATTTTCTTCCACCCTTTCATGTTTTTTCCATATCTTTCCACATTATTTAAATAATTGTACACAACTGTCTCTCCTCTATTAATGTTTTTGGCTATTTGAACCGGATTCCGACCCTGAGATTTCAAAATCAGAATTTTTTCTTTTTCAGAATTATTAAGAGTCTTACTACTTCCCATTTTGAATAAAAACTATTTAAAAACTGTCAAATTAAATTAAAAATTCTCTAGCCGTTTATATTGAAAGAAATTCAAATCATAGCCTTCCTTATTAATATTAAAATAATTCCTTATTCAAGTGACACACGAAATAGTACCACAGAAATACATGTCTTTAAATAAATGCATAATTTTAGTATAACAAAATATGTATATTTTTTTATTTCCTCAGGAAACTAAAGCCAACACTTTGAAATTTGGTTGCGCAAAAAATTATTTTTTTCTGAACTTTAGTTTAGGAGATATACTTAATTAAAGTAAAAAAAATGTGATTCCTTATTCAAGTGGCAGGCAGTGTATATACATACATACATATATATATATATATATATAAATTTAATATAAACTTTAGTATTTTAAATTAAACATACAATAAAATAAAAAATATTTTAAAATTAATAATATGTAAATATTTAATTTAAATTTAACTTAAACATCTGTTATTTTAATATTATTTATTCATCAGTCAAATAAATTCATATTCAAAACTTTATAATTAAATTAAAAATTCAAAAGCTTTCATTAGAAAAAAAATAAATGTTTAATTATTTTTTTTTTAATCTAACATCTTCTTCGTTGCTTTTAATTCCATCATCATCTTCAATCTACTTCAAACAAAAAGAATACAATTAACAACAACTTCTTAAAATATTACCAAAAGTTCTTGAGTTACTTTTTAAGTTGTTGTTTTATTTCTTGTTGTTATTTTTTATTTTTATAAATGATGACTCAACAATTAATATTGATATAAAACATTTGAAAGGAATTCCGAAAAAAACGTGTTTTGTGCTATCTTGGCGCCGCTATCTCATCTAAAAGCAACAACAAAATAAAAAAAATTTTCATAAACAATATATATATTTTTTTCATTTTGTTTTAAAAAATTTACATAAAAAAACCAGCTGGTTTATATATATATATATAAAATCAAAGGTATTTTTAATAAAAGATAAACCAGCAAAATGTTAAAAGAAACAAAAAATTGATGAATGTTTTAAAACCAGACTAAAATAAAATAATATATATTATAAAAATTCTTTAATTTGTTTAACTAAATACAAACTAAAAAGTATGGCAGCTTGCTTGCATTAAAATGAATTGGGAGTTTATAATTATTAAAATTTTTTTTTTTTATATTTTAATAACAATTTTATTAGAAAATAAAAAAAAAATGTCAACAATAAATTAAACAAAAATATAAAAATAGCAAAATATTGATAACAAAAATATATTTTCCTTTTATTTGTTCTTAAATAGTGAAGAAAAATCTTTTTAAAAAATAAAACATTACTAAAATAAATTAAAATTTTATTATTTTTTAAATAAAATTTTTATAAAAGGTAACAACCAATTTTTCCTTACTATGTATTTTTTTTTTTTAATATTTTGCTGGGTTTTCTAGCAATAATCATCGTACAACTAGTAGTCAATTACAATAACTGAATGAAAAATAATAAAAATAAAAAAATGGAATGTCAAGCATTTATATACGCAAGCTCAATGCCCTAACATAGATTAATAACTAGATATTTATGTGAGAGAAAAAGAAGCTGATTCAATTGTTAAAAACCTAATTCATGCGGCAATAAAATACATGTAATCACATATATTTTGTGTTTGTGTTATGAAAAAAATTATTATTAAATAAATTAAAATAAATTTAATAAATTATTATTAAATAAATTATTAATAAATTATTATTCCCACATAAACTTCTAGTTGTATTCTATGGCCCCTAACATTAATATTATACAAAAAAACAAATATTTCAAAATTAAATAATATTTTAGTTATTAAGAAACTTTTAAGGGAATTAAACATTTTTATTTGGGATAAACGCTAAATAGTAGCGCAAACTTATAATTGTTGTGCATATTATTTTCCATAAAATTTTTGACAGTTCATTTGCGAGTGTGCAAACTTGCGTAGGTTTTTGTGCGTTTTCATGAGGACCCTTATTATTAAGTTGTGAATTACTATAAATTATTAAATTAATTTGTTTTTCAAAAGAATTTTTATATTTTTATATTTTTATAAAATTTTATCCTTAAAATGAAATTTAGAATTAATAATTGTTCTCGTATATGTGTGTATATCAAAAACAATAAAAGCCTATAAAATCAAAAAAGGATGTCATATAACAACTACTTTTCATTGACAACAAAGATTTAAAGTAACAAAAATTACATCCCTGTTTATTGAGGTACTTATACCGCAATCAACAAGAAACAAAAACTAATTCTGGTAATTTTTTTTTTTTTTTTGTATTAAAATAAGTATACTTTGATAATAATGATGAAAAAACTAAAAAGAAACCCCGTTTCAAAGCACGATTTTCATATTTGTTGTTGTTATTATACTTTAAAAACCCCTTTACTAAACTTACAAAAACAGCAAAACAATCAAACACACATATGAAGTATACTCTGTACACAGTCAGGCATTTTACTACAAAAACAACAACGTTGATGAAAAAAAAAACAGAAAATGAAATGAAAAGATAAACAACACACTGTTATAAAAAGCTACATCACGACTGATCTGAGTTTCGATATTTGAGAATGGTCGCTAAAAACGAAGAATTCTCGAAACAAATATGTTCGAGAAAATATCGAAAATTATATTAATAATGAATGTTCGTAGCAACAAACTTTTCTTCTCGAGAATTTAAAAATAAATATTTTGAAAAATTCTATAATCTACTAAATTTCTCGAGGATTTCTTATTTACATAATAAAATTATTTTCTTTTCTGTGCATGCAAAAACTAAAACAAAGAGAATGTTGTGTCATTCTTGAGTCATAGTTCATAGAGATCGGCTGTAAAATATTGCGCTATAAAATTTATGATGTATTTTAAATTTTCAGCAATTTTTAATAAAAAATAATATAATAAAATTTTAGAAAAAATGGTAAGTAATGTCGCTATTTGTCTAAAAAGTTTCGCAAAATACCATATTTATCTAAATATCTATTATATTTTTTGTAGATTATCGTTATCGAATGTTTTGTCAGAGAAATGTTCGCGAAATGCTCGATTGGGATATCATTATCCAAGTTTGTGATCAGCTGGGATATATTACAAACTAGTAAAATTTTTTTGTATGTAAATATGTATGTTTGTATGTAATTATGTACATTCACAAAAGGCACGCTTTTACGGCATTTTGTTTGGAGCAAAAACAAAAAAAAAAAAAAAAGAAAACAAAAAGACGCGGCTTGATTGTAAGCCAAATAAGAAAAAAATATTAAGTAACTGAAAGAGTCACTGTTGTTGGGTCTGACGTTTAGTCATTTAAGCTTTTTTTTTTCTTGATTTTGCTCTGTAATTTCGTGTTCACAGCAGCTGCAGTGAGTGAGCCAGTCAGTCAGCATTTGTAGTTAATGTTGGCGGCTTTGACTTAGAGGTTTTTACAGTGTGCAGCTAAAGTCTTGATACCCCAGCAAATATAAAACATTTTATAAATTTTATAAAAAAATATTTTAAAAACAAGCGTTTATTTAATCGTATTTTATGTTTTTATTTATAAAACACAAGGAAACACAAAATTGATGATTTTACAATTATTTTTCTAAATATTTTTTTATTTTTTTTTTGTAAATATTCAAGTTCACAGATCTATCCATTACTTTATGATAAATACTAAATTCCCAGCACCGCCTGCCACACGCAGAAAAAAGTATAGTTTCGGCGATCATAATCTAAGAGCAACATGTTATGACTGGACTATATTGTTCTGTAAAAATTGTCATGGTCATAAATAATAATTAATATGAAAATCTAACTTATCACATTATGATCAGATTTTTGTATTGTATATACAAATTTTATCATATTATGATGCGGTTTTATTATATTATGATCTGATCTTCTCATATTATGATTCAATTATATTATATTATCGGTTTTATCGTACATATTATATAAAGAATGATCATTTCTGATAACATGTTTCAAATTTATCATATTATAATTAAATATTAGTTTTTTATTAATTATTTATTTGACTCATTATATATTGTACAAGACAATACAAAGATATTTTTATTAACTAAATTATTTAATAGTTTTCCAATATCTCATGTTCTTTGAATCACACAAAATATAACTAAACCTCTGCTTGTATTAATTCATATATAAACTTAATGATAATTATAATAAAGGTGGTTTGAAAACAAAATATGGTTTAAGAACAAGGAAAAAGATTGATAATATTTAATGGTTGTAGAAATAATGATATTTTTATATTAATAAAATATTGTTATTGCTAAAAATATTCTAAAATTTTTATAGTCAATTATATTAAAATTTTGATTGAATGTTAATTACTCAACCTTTCCAAAAATATTTTTTTTTGTCTCTCTTGCAGTCAGTTGTGTAGAGCGTAATATTCGCAGTTTATTTTCAATTTGTCTTTATTCCATAAATATATTTATAACTTTTTGTACCGTATTATATTTCGGTTCCAAATCGTCAAAAAGCTAAAATTTTTAGTGTAAAAATATTTAGAATGCCCCGTAATCCCTTTTCTGCAGCGTGCGAAATTATACATTTGTCACAAAAATTTATAATAAAAAGTTTTATTTTTTGGATATATTAATTTTTCTTTTTTATTTTATTGTACTTTAGGAACAAATATGTGAAATGAAAATAAATTTCATAATTTAGTAAAAACATATATATTTAAATATCCTGGATAATATGGTAATGAGTTAGGGGTACCTAGACTTATGCTGCACACTGTATGTATATTTTTTTTATTTTTCGTTTAAAGACTATTTTGTATCTTTTCTCTGTGAAAAATCAGCATTATTACAAAAAAAAAAAGAAAAAAGAAAAAAAACTTGAAAGCATTTATTATGTTTTTGTTGCTTTTGTTGTTGTTGCTGCTCAAAAGATACCGCGCTTTAGGCTAAGCTTTGTGTGTAATAAGTGTATGAAGAAATAGGAGGTGGTCTACAATAATGAACCTAAGCGCAACAAATGAGATTTTGAAAAAAAAATAATAATAATAATACACGAGGGCAAAAGGAAATTTTAACTTTAGTAATAGACAAAATAGTAAAGTGATATAATATATTTAAAAAAGTTAAAGTTAAATAACAGTAAAGTTGTACAATATATTTAAATAAAACTAAGATTTTAAGGTAAAAATTATAATAAAAACTTTTAATGTGAAATTGCAGCAATCTGGCAACACTTAGTTGTTGGATATGAAAAAGAATCTCATATTTTTATTTTTAATTTTCAGAACTTTCAAAAGCTTTATGTCTCCCTTTAACCCCCTTAATGTATTATTTGCCCCTTAATATATCAGAACATATTTTTTACTTTTTTTTGTTTTTGACATTCACATGTCTTTATCAAATATGTATGTACATCTGTCAATGATTTTGAAATCTTATTTTTCAACCAATTCATATTTATATTACATTGATGATCTGTTGAAATTTTTCACATATTTTTTTGATTTTTTAATTAAAAAATAAATGTTGAAAATATCTCTATCATTCTTGATGTATTCATAATGAACAGAAAATGTTGCTGCACATGAAGAGGAACATAGAAAATAAATGTAGTAGCTTTGAAATAAACAATAATTGATTGATTGTTATGATAGAATAACGAGAGAAATGTTTAAAACAAATTGTACAATGTACTAAAAGAAAATAATTTTAAATTATAAGATATATACATAAATTAAAAAAAGAACATTTGGAAGATCTTCAGAATTTTCCCTTGATTGTACATATTTTATTTATTGAAAATATTTATTAAATAATAAGATTTTATTGTTTTTTTTTACAATTTCTTTTATAATTTTTTTATTTTTAACATGTTTTAAATATTTTTTTAACAAAACTTATTTTTAATATCTGCCTTAATTTATCTAACGTCTTGACGCCTGTCGCTTAACACTTACATTGTAATTATTCCTTTATTAACTTGTTCTTTTCTAAGTACTTCTCTCTATGTAGCAAAACACAAACAAACTCAATATACTTCAACAGAACAAAAACAGAACACGGATGGCAAACATGGTACAATTGTACTTTTTTATTCCATTTTTATATCAGTTGCTACCGTGGTATTACCACAACTCATATAGTAAAATTTGATATGATCATATTTATTTTCTAAAGATAAACGAAATATTTTTGTGATATTAGACAATAGTTTTGAGGCTGAATACAAAATGAAAAGTTAAAATATATTTCATTAGTACTTAAAAAATCACCTTCATAAGTTAAAATTAATATTTTATAAATAAATTTATTTGGGAATGTAATTAAATTATAGATAAATTCATGTATTTCTACTAAGATAAACTTTTTTCTGAACAATAATGTTGTAGACAAATGTAATGTATTACAGTATATATTTCACAAAATAATGCTTACATTGATAAAATTTTTTGTGATATATTTTCAGCAAATAATATTGACAAGTATTTAACAAAATCCTAAAAAAAAGTGTATAAACAATTTGCAATTTTTTAAAATCGAAGATAAACTTTAATAATAAAAAAAAAAAAAAAAAAAAAAATGCTTAAATTTGCTTTCAAAAATATAATTTTGAGAAAAAATAATTCAATTGCTCCTCTTTCGCAAAATTGAGCGCAAAAGGAATATATAAAATTTGCAAAAAGTAAATTGAAGGATTTTTGTTATTTTTGAAAAGTTTTAGTGATGAAAATTAAAGTAGTTAAATCAAAACATTGCATTAAGAATTTCCGAAGTGTTATGATCCATTAAGACCTTTGAAAAATATGAATAATGCAAAATCGACGGTTAGATACGTTACAAATAAGTCAAACACTTCAGAAATGATGTAATGAATTGACTACGAAATTCGTCCAACATGGTCAACTATCAATAGTAATACATAAATAAGACTAGTCCTAGTGGTCTAAAATCATTGAGCATTAAAATAACCACACGTACATTTATTTCCAAGAAAAATAAAAAAGCACGACTGAATTTGGGCGCGAGGACCTTTACTTTATTCGAAATCAATAGAACATAGTTTATTTTATCATATAAATCGAAGTTAATATAAGCAATTTGGATGAAATTTGAAATATATATCAGCCTAATTTTCAACGTTTGCATTCTCCACACTGTCAGGGAATTAAAAAGCATGGATGCGGCATTTAATGGCTTGGAATGCTTTTCGGGTTAAAGACTAGGATATGTACGTAAAATTAAGGATATAATGAATAAGAAAATGTGTCGAAAAATTTTGCAGGAAGTAATGTTTTCACATGCCAGTGATAAAATATTGACCCCTTGGATATTCAAACGTTATAAAGTCCCAAAATAAAACTAAAAATTAATAAAAAAAATTGGCAAGCGGTAAACGCCGCAAATTCTACACAGTCCCATAATCCAAGACTTAAGACAATGGGTAAGAAGTCGGAGGAGACCCAGTTGGATTTTCCTGTGCAATCCTAGAAGCAACATTTTTTTCTTTTGAGTTTATTTAATATTCTTCGTAATTTTATGTTATGAATATGTACATAATATTTTTCTTATTGCGTTAATTAGTGTTCAATCTTTTTATATTAATAATATTTTTCTTCAAAACCAAGAAAAAGTTGCCTTATACCCAAATTAATTAAAATGTAACTTATGTTCAGTTAGGTTTGGTTGATACTGTATATTCCTTGCTTTGTGAGTTGTGTTCTTAGGTGTTAAAATGTTCTTAATTTTTCCTTTGGATCAGGTTTTAATGTATATTTTTTTTAATTTTATTTGATGGGTTCTATGATTTTTCAAAAATACATTTTTAATGGTGAAAACGTGATTTCTTCACACATACTTTGCCATTTATGTGACTAAAAAGTGATTCATTTTCATGTTTTAAAAGTTTTTAAAAGAATTTTAAAAGTTTTGTATTGAGCACATTAAATGTTATTCAAAATATAGATACATTTTATTTATTTTCTCCAACTTGGGTTATTCGATTAATCGACATAATTTGTTCGAAATCTTAAATTTTAATTTACTCGAACAGTTATTCAATTTATTTGTCGATTGATCGAACAAACATATTCGTGTGAATACCCTAATATATATGTAATAAAAAAATATTGACAAAATTAATATCCTCAAGGCGGAAAAAGTAAATTTTATTTGTATTTAGTACAAAATGAAATAAGCCATTTTCCATCCTTGGTTCATAATTATATTTTTTCATTTTGCATATTAATAATTCAACACATTTAATGAATAAAGAAACAAACTAAAGGAATACAAAAAAAAAAAAAATAAAAAAAAAAATACAATGAGCTGTTAATTGAATGGACACAGAAATAAACAACAACCATGGCCATTATACACTACATTTTGTATTTGTTGATTTTGTGTTTTCTTTTAACTTTTACTTTTTGTGCGGCGCCACAAAGACTCGGTATTTTCTTAAACTAAAAAAAAATGTATACAAAACACTAGATGTAGCACTTAATAAGTACGAGGGTGGTTGGTTAATAATTTTAGTAATAAAAGGGAAAAATTTTTTTTATATTAAAAACGATTAAATTGAAGACTATTTATAAAATTGGCAAAATTGTAGAATTCTTTTATTACTCTCTCCCATTTTCTAATATTACTTTTTAAATAAAACATATCTAAAGTCAAATTAATTTAAGTTAAAATTCTAGTAAATTTCGCTTAAAATATATGTATGTAAATATTAAAAAAAGTAGTTTTTTTTTGCAAAATTTAAGTTATCTTTATTAATTTTATAACAAAAACTATAAATTTGTTTGCAATTCTCTAGCTCTCTCTTTTTGTATTGTTGCTCTTCAAATGAGTTTATTTAATTTATTAAAACTAAAAAATATTTTAAAAAAGGTTTTTATTTATTAAGAAGTGTTAGAAACTTTTTAGTTGTTTTTAGCTATAATTTAAGTTATTTTTATTAATTTTATAAACAAAATTATAAAATTAAATAAACTATAAATTTGTTTACAACACTCTTGCTCTTTACTGTGTTACTCTTTAAATGAAACAGCATGTAATTAAGTGCAAGAGAACTATTAATTTATTTTAATTTTAAACTCTAAAAAATAGTTTAAAGAGTTTCTATTAATTGCAAAATGATGCATTTTTATAAAAAAAATTTATAAAATGTAGTTAAATTTATAAAATAGTAAATTAAATTAAATTACCTTCTCTCCTTGTATTATTTTTCTTTGTCCATTATTAAATTTCTCTTCATATGAAACATGACGTATTTAAGTGAGGAGATGCCATATAAATTAATTACAACTCTAAAAAATCGCTTAAAAATATAAATATCACATAAAAATGTCTAATATGACATTTTAATAAAAACTAAAATCTATTTATTATAATTTGAAAAGAAAATTAATAAATTAATAAGAAATGTTATTAAATTTAATAATAAAATTTTCTTACTTCTTTTATTTTATTTTATTTTATTTTATTTTATTTTATTTTATTTTTATTTTAAATATCTTCAATTACCCCTCGTTTATTAATAATTTTTGTGTGTGTATTTATCGTACAAAATTCAAATAGCATGATGAATACACTTTAAGCTTTCAAGTACTAACTCCTTCATATATCAAAATATGGACACTGAACGCCAAATTGTAATGGTGTTAAAAACGCTGACTGTGCAAAATTGCATGTTAAAAGGCATTAATCAAACCCCCAAACATAAGTTAAACCAAACCAGCCAGTCAGTCAGCCGGCTGGCTGGCAAATGTAAGTATTTAAAAAACCAAAAATAAAACCCTAAGCCATTTGACTTAACCAAGCACCGACAGAAAACATAGAATATATATATAAAAAAACAACAAAGAGATACCGTCTTCAAGATTAGATATTGTAAAAAAACAACAGCTAAAAGTAAAGAGCTTTTGTTAAAAAAGAAACAGGCGGAGTTTTTTTTTTTTTATTTATACTTTATATACATTCTATTAACAAGCACATCTAGGTCGGCATTTACACTCTTAAGATAATTATCAGGGTAAATATTAAGTACAAAAACAAAAAAAAAAAAAAAAAATAGGATTTAAAATTGATATTTCCGTAGCTTTGCTAGTCAAACTATTTCCGCTTTTTTAAAGAATATTTTTTATCTTTAACTTTTAATATTAATTTATTTCTTCATTTCCTCTCTTTTTAGTTCAAGAATGTACCACCGATTCCGAAGAATTAATGTATCATCAAGTGCGTGCCTCCTCCTCTTGCAGTGCACCTCCCGATCTTTTATTAGTAAGTGATCGTGAAAATAATATACCGTTACGTTCACCGGTTGTCAATATAATTGGTGCACCAACAACAGCACCAGCCACTACAACAACATCACCATCATCATCTGCATTAAATGCATGCCACATAACATCTGCCTCGAATAATAATCAAAGGCATAATCAAAAGTTGCATCAGCAGCATCAGCTGCAGCAACAGCAGCATCATCATGTTACAACACAACAACAGATGTCTCTGGCATATAACGGTACAAAGGATATTGGTAATAGTGGAAATGTGAAACAACAACATCAAAAACAATCTGGAATTGGCAGCAGTAGTAGTCATAATAAACATGGTCAACAACAGCTACAACAACAAGATTGCCAACAACAGTCTTCATATGATATGGAGGGACAGTTAGAAACTCAAACCAATAACCACTCCTCAATGCGACACACACATCATACGCAACATCAGCAGCATCAACATAATCATCATCATCAACAGCAGCAACAGCAGCAACAGCGTTCAGAGGAACATATACGTTTAGAGGTAAGTTTCATTTAATAAAATGACTTGAATAAACTTAAAAAAGAAATTCAGTTACCAAAATGGGACAATTCTAGGCGGCGATTTAAAATAGGATTTTTTTCATTTAATTTTTAAACACATCACATACATTTTTTTTCGACAAATACAATTTTTCTTCATTATTATTTTTTTTGCAAAATTCGCGATGAAAATATTTCTTTAGCATACAAAATAAATATAAAAACTGTTTACTCCAATTTTTCCAGCACAAAAATTTTTTTTTTCAATTTTTAGTGGAAAAAATATATTTTCAGCATAAAAAATGTTATTTCAAAATTTGTTTATTATAATATATATATATTTTCAACATTTTTGTGGTTAAAGATTTTTATCGTCAAAAAGTCATTTTTTTAAATTTTTTTTCCACTAAAAATTTTTCACTACAAAACATATTCTCCTGATTTTTTTTCACCACATAAACATTTTTTTAAAGCAAAACTTCTATTCATCCCAAATATTCTTCCCATTTTTAACATGTTTTTCACCATAAAAATGTTATCATTACTAACAATTTTTATCAAAAAAATTTTTTTTCACCACTAAGGGTTTTTTCGCCGTAAATGTTTTACATCACAGAAATGTTTGTTTTCACTAAGTTATAATAATAATAAAAAACTGTTTTCACCACACAAATGTTTTTCATAGATCACAAACATATTTTTATAATTTTTTCAAAACTAACTGTTGTTCACAATAAAAAAAATTCTTTATTAATATTTTTAAGTGAAAAAATTTTTCAACAGAAACAAATTTTTCACCACTAAATTTTTTAACACAATTTCTTCATTACTAATAATTTTTCACCACAAACTATTTCCAACAGTAATAATTTTTTCACCATTAAAAATATTTCACAACTAATAATTTTTCACCATTAATAATTTTTTCACCACGTTTATTCTCTAAAAATTTTTTCACCACCAAATTTTTTCAACATAATTTTTTCAAAATAAAAAATATTTCACCAGTAATATTTTTTCACCATTAATAATTTTTTCACCACTAATAATTTTTTCAGCATTAAAAATTTTCCCCCTTAACAATTGTTCACTACCTTTTTTATTTTTCTCCAATTACAATTTTTTTCACCACAAATAATATTTTCATCACTAAAAATTTTTTCATTACTAATAATATTTTCGCCATTAATAATTTTTTCACTACCACTAATTTTTTCACTATCAATAATTTTTACCACCAAAAATTCTTCACCATTAAAAATTTTTTTCGCCACTAATATTTTTTTCACCGCATAATTTTTTCGTCACTAACAATTTTTTAACACAAAAATTTTTCACCATTAAACATTTTTTACTATTAAAATTTTCGCCACTAAGGTACGTAACAATGTAACAGTGTTTTCTCACCACTTGACAATATTTTACCACAATTTTTTACAATTTTCAACAACTGATAATTTTTACGTCACAAACAATTTTTTACCAATAATAATTTTTTTTACCACAAAAAGTTTTTCACCATTAACAATTTCTCACTACTAATAATTTAATAACCACTAATTTTCCTCCACTAACATTTTTTACCACTAATATTTTTTTCACCACTATTTTCAAATTTTTTTCACCACCAACAATTACTTGCCATTAATTATTTGTTCATAACTAATAATTTTTTCAACTTGAAAAACTTTTTAACGTATATGTATTTCACTACGAAAAATCTTTTCACCACTATTAAGTTTTTCACCAACAATTTTTCACACCTAAAATCTTTTACCACTAATAATTTTTCACCTCCAATAACTTTTCACCACCAATAAGTTTTTTCACCACTAAAAATTTTCACCACTAATAATTTTTACACCACGAATTATTTTTTCAATAACTAATAGTTTTTCACACTAAAAATTTTTTGCATCTCTAATAATGTTTTCAGCACATAATTTTTTCAGCATTATTTTTTTCACCACTAATAAATTTTTAATCACGAAAATTTTTTTTACAAAAAAGTTTGTTTTTTCTTACCACTAACCATTGTAATTTTTGTTTAACTCATATTTTATCCACTAAAGTTTTTTAACCTTGAATTCGAAAAAAGTTAAAAAATTAAGTTTGGTCGGTTGCTATATAAGACTTGCTATTTTACTTACAATTTTTGTTTTCTTTTTTCTCAAACATTAAATTTCCCCTGACTTACCCGCATTTTGCTTTAAATACGTTTTCTTTAAGAAAAAAGACCAAATAAACAACACACCTAATTATGAAAAGCTAGTAAAAATAATTAACCTTTATTTTTTTCTTTTACATTTTTAAAATAATATGATACTAAGGTTACCGTTATTAATTTGACATTTCAACATTTACATTAAGCTTAATGTGTTTTTTACGTAGGCAAATGAAATAACCTAGCAAACACTTTCTATCGAAATTTGAACTAAATGATAAACACCTCATGTATTTAATAACAGCCGAATATGTCGGAAAGAAATGTGCCGCAGTTCTAATACTTTTTAGATGACACTATTTAGTGCATTCTTTGGGTGTCGAAATAATATCATTTAAGAGTAAAAAAGTACATCAAGAAAGTATCGAAATATAATCGGTTTTGTATAATAAACAAGTTATTAATGCATTTGGAATATTTCTAGTAAATATTTTTAATTATAATTGAGCTAAATGCTTACCTTACTCTACGTCTGCACGAAGACATTTTTATGTTTTAACAGACAGAATAACAGGAAAACTATTTTATTTCCAACTTTGTGTTAAGGAGTGAAGAAAACTGACATGAGAAATTTATATGTTAAATAGTCTTTTTTCTTTATCAAGAATTTTAATTTATTTCGCATTTTTATTCTTTATTTATCTTTTCAAAACAAAATTAATTACTTTGCACTTTTATTTTTGTTAAAAAGGCCAAAATTTGAAAAGAGAACAATGAATTTGACAGCTTATGTTAAATATTATTGCTCAGTTTTCGCAATAAATTTCTTATTGGTCCACACCTAACATTTTAAAGAGAGAGATAAAATTTGACAATTACTAACATAAAAATATCTACGTGTAGACTAGTGGTGATATTGAAACACACTGCAATAAATCACTATAACTTTAAACTAAATAAATAACTCACTATAACTTTAAATTAAATATGAAATATAAAAAAATAATAAATAAATAAAAATAAAATTTGTTTATATTAAAATATTTTTATTCAACCTCACAAGCAACAACATTGATCACTGGGCGAAATTATTTCGTGCTGTTTCTTTGCCCTCGAATGTAAACAGTTATGTGACTACCCAAGTCAATTTTTTGATATCAAAATTCGATACTAATGTATTTTGTTATTGCAAATTTCTGTATTTACTACTTTTGAACATCCAGGAGTGTCAAAAAAGATGGATGAAAAAACTCTCTTCCAAATGCTGGCAGGGAACTTGAAAAAAAAAACACTCAACAAAAAACACACACCCAAATATCATTATAAAAGATTTTAAGATATTTTCTAATATCTTAAAATCTAAACAAAAAAACTGAACATTTTCTTAGAAAAATGTTATAAAATTCATAATAAATTTCATTTCACACTTTAATGTTGTTGTTGTTTTTTATGTTTAAATATCACCCGGGGGACGACTTTCTATTTAATTTTTTATAAACATTTGAGTCAAGTTGTTTTCTTGTTATTTTTCAAATGAAAACATTTTGTTTTTATTTTATTTTTTGCTTTTTTCGTTTTAGGAAATTTTAATTGCTTTCTATGGAAGATTCTTAACTGGAACTGTGTATATTATTGTTAGATTGTTGTTGTTATTTTTTTATTATTGTTATTGTACAAGCGCCATTAGCAGCAGCGACAGAGAATTTTCTTTTTGCCATCTTCAGTCCATAAAAATCAAATATAATTCTTTTTGATAATGATTGCTTTTAAGAAAAAAAAAAAAAAAAGAAAACAGCAACAAATAAAATAAGAAATGAAATGAAATAATGATGTTAGTTTTGAAGATGATGTCTTTAGTAGGTGGGGGCTGAGTGTTATATTGATTTTGGATTTCAAAACCATTAATTTGTAGCCATAGAGAATTTTCATTTATATGTATTTTTCAATTGTAGCTGAGATTTTAAGGAGTTTTTTTTTTTAAATTAAATCTTTACAAGAGGCTTTTGTGGAGTCGCCACAAGTGGTCTTCCACTTAAGATACCATTAGTTTGGTTTTGTTGGGCCTTAGGTAATCATCAATGAATTTGAAGGCCTCACCATATGCTAGCAATTTAGTTAAAATCCATAAAAATCTATTTTAATGTACTTGAGATTAAATAAAATTTCAATTGTTTTCTTAACAAAATATTTATTATTGTTTATTTTTTTTTTCTAGGAATTTACTTGTGATGTTTCTGTGGAGGGTGGTAAATCCTCACAACCTTTGCAGTTTTCTTTTACCTTTTATGATTTGGATGGTCATCATGGCAAAATTACCAAAGATGATATAGTGGGGATTGTTTATACTATTTATGAATCTATAGGAAAATCTGTAGTGGTGCCTCATAGTGGCAGTAAAACTATAAATGTGCGTCTTACTGTTTCCCCCGAGGGTAAAACAAAAGCTACAAAATCTAAGAAAAACTCTAGTGCTTTAGTTTTAGATTCTGCTCAAAAATCTGCACCTCCAGCAACAGCTGCCCAAGCGGCCCGAAGATTACATCGTTATAGACCACGTAAACTTATAAAATCAGATGAAGAAGATGATGATAGTAATAGTGATAAAGAACGTGATAATACTGCTGTTACGAATAATTCTAATTTATCACATGTTTTGGGCCATAAATCAGCATCAAAAAATCATAAATTAAATAAACTTAAAACAGAACATCATTGTTGTGTTACATCAACGATTACGGCTAATAATCCAGAGTTACCCAATTCTCCTTTGGATACTATTTATGATAATCTTAAAACTAATGCTGCTGTTACTACACCCGAAGCTTGTCATGAATGTTTTGCTGTTGTAGATGAAAGTCGTAATGCTGCTATTTCTCCTACTGTTCAATATCCCGCCGATAAAACGTCGACCACAAATGAGGCTTATATGAAACATGTGGCTTCGACACGCATTAAAATGTTAAGGAAATCAAGGAAACAAAAGGTAATTTCAAGAAAAATATATATATTTTTTTTTATTAAATAAACAATATAATGTGGGGAGTATCAGCTTTAAAGAATATTAATTCATTGTTTTATCTAAAAAAATGTTCCAAAGACAATTTTTATTAGTTTTAAAAAGAAAACAAAAGCAGAAGTTATAAATTAGAGTTTTGAAGACCCATAAATAAACCAAATTGGCAAAAAGGATTCTAATATTATATTTTAATTTTAATATGTCTATCTATCTACTAGAGCCGGAATAAAAATTCCATGATTTACAAAAAGTTTAATGGTTAAGAAATGACCTTAATTAGAAAACTATTTGAAATTTATATAAAATCATATGCGAGTTAAAATATGTATCACGTAATCTTAAAATTATTTTTTAATGAAGTAATATAATAAATCTGGCTCCGGAATATATATTGCTTGATTTTGAAAGAGTTTAAGGTCTAAAGAACACCCTTAATTAGAAAACCTTTCAAAATTTCTATAAAATTATAACAAATTTGAAGGAAATCCTTCATAACCTTAAAATAAAAAAATAATTATGTTTTTTTTTTTTAAGAATTAATATAAAAAAATTCCGTCCATAATTAGAAAACTGTTAAAAAATTTATATAAAATACCATCAAATTTTAAAAAATTCGACACGATCTTAGAAAAGAACTTTAATTATAATATTTTAATTACTAAGAAAAAAACCGATCCCGTAAGACATACTACTTGATTTATGGAGAGTTAAAGAAGTTCTAAAGAAGATTCTTAATTAGACAAATATTCCAAATTTATACAAAATCCTATGAAATCTAAAAAAAATACACATAACCTTTAAAATAACTTTATAATATTTGAGATAATTACTAATTAATTACTGACCCCGGAAGAGATGTAGCTTGATTTATAAAGTGTTAAAAACCTGACAAATTTAACTAATATATTAATTATTTATTAAGAGCTATCGCTTGAATTATAAATATCTAAAGGCCTAAACTAGAATCTTATTTAGAATATTCTGTATTTATACAAAATCCTATAAAATTTAAAAAAGTTCTACATTACCTTTAAAAAGATATATAATATTTTAGTTCATTAGCTAGGAAAAGCTGGCACCGCAATAGATATTTCATCACTTATAAAGAATACAAAATTTAAAAAAAATTTCACATAACCTTAAACAAGAACTTTAATTATAATATTTTACTAAATAACTAAGAAAAATCTTGCACCGGAAGAGAAATTCTTTGATTTATAAATAGGTAATGGCCTGATGAATAATCTTATTCAGAAAACTGTTTGAAATGAAAAAAGTTCACATAACCTTAAAAAATAATTTTAATATTTTAGTAAATTTATAAAAAAAATTGGCGTCGGGAAAAATATTTCTCAATTTATAAATAGTAAAAAGCCTAATGAATAATCTTAATTAAAAAATATTTAAAATGTTTATAAAGTTCTATAAAACTTAAAAATAAGTTTTACATAATCTTAAAAAATAATTTAAATACTTTAGTAAAGTTATATAAAAATCTGACAAGGTTTTCTTTGATTTGAAAAGACTTAAGACTAAGAAATAATCTAAATCAGAAAACTTTTTTAAAATTTATACAAAATCCTGTAAAATTTAAAAAGAGTTCCACATAGCCTTAAAATATAATTTTAATATTTTAATTAATTTGTATAAGAAATTGACTCGGACAGCATTTTTCTTAATTTATAAAGAGTTAAGGAACTAAATTAGAAACCTAATTAAATAATAATAAAATAATGTATTTAATAACAAAATAATGGTTTTAATATTTTATTAAAAACTGCCGCCGGAATAGATATTTCATGATTTATATATAGTTAAAATAATAAAAAACTTCCTTAATTAAAAAAATTATTAAAATTTTATGAAAAAATACAAAAAATAATAAAATTTAAAAATCTTTATAACTTTAAAATATAAGTTTCAGGTTTTTGTAAAAGTTCTTGTAAACAGGGCTACCAAATGATTATCGAACCAAATAAACAAATAAACTGCACACTACTAATGAACCAACAAATCTGTTTGCTTTTAAGTCAAGGAAAACTTAAACCCAAATTTCAATAAAATTTGTCTATCCTTTTTAGTCTAGTCTTTTAGGATTAAATGTTCTAAAACATAGGAATATGATCCAGCCTCTTCTTTTTTTTAAATAGCTGATATTTACTCTCTAGAATAACAACTACTTGAAAACATGTTGCCAATTTTCATAGATCACTTATAATTTTTAATTATTTTTAATTAAAATTTAATTTTTTTATAATTTTGTAAATAATTTTTTATTTTTATTTTTTCTTTATTTTTATGTTTCTCTCTTACATTTGTTTGTTGATATTTGTATGTATGTTATGCACCATCATCACATCATTTTAACCACCTGACTCTTTTGCTATCTGCTTTAATTCTCTCATTGTCTAACAAAACTGGATTCACTCTCACCACAATCGCTCCACGAAAAAAAACTTAAATTATCATTTAATAAAGCATCAAGACTGTTTGGAAATCCGACAGCGTAGCCTTTCAGTAGGAAATGAAACCTGTTGGAAAAATCGTCATCTTCAAAAGCAACAAACAGCACAACAGCAATTGTTATGGCATGCTGAACAGCAACTGAATCAAAGTGCTAACGGCGGTGGCGGTAGTTTTATAATGGATGGTGTACAATTGCGTAATCCTTTAAAAGCTGGAGGAGGAAAAACTTCTTCAACGTCTGCTCAAAAACGTAATTCGGCTGAGTGTTGGAAGACGGCTTTGAATCGTAATGATCTTATAAGTATTATCAGAGAGAGTATGGAAAAGAATCGTTTGTGTTTTCAGCTGAATGGGTAAGCTAGCCTATTTATTTGTTTATTTATTTTTTGCCTAAGAAAACTAAAGAACAAGTTTTAAATATTTTCTTTTCATTTGAATGATTCTTTTTATGTTTTTAAATGAAATTTTTCAATTAATATTTATTTTAAGAAAATTTATATTTTTTTGTGAAATTTGGCAACATAGCATGCTCAAAAAAAATGTACCTAAATAAAATTAAATTTATTAAAATTAAAAGAAAAAACAAAGCTTAATATAATAAATAGTCCCCCTTAAAAAAATTTTAACACAAAGAACTGGAAAAATATTTTTATAACAACACGAAAAAGAATAAAATTTAAATTTGTTAAAAAGAATTTTTGGAAAAATAAAAAAATAAATAAATAAACAAATAATAAAACAAATAAATATGAAAAAAAAAAATAACTAAAAAAATCTAGCTCCTTTAAATAATTTAAAAAATATTTTGTTCTTGTACCAAGTTTTTATAAAGTATCGAATTTTCTTTAACCCTTGCAAGTTATTGTTGCAGCAGACGCCAAAAATGTTCCCTACTAATCTTTTTAATATTTTTATTATTAACTTCTTAGTAACTTAAAAGTAATTTTTCCCTTCATTAAACTATTAAAAAAAATCCACCGCTATCACACTTCATTTTTAAGTAATTTTTGTCATCGTTTTAATTCTAGAAAACCCCAAGCAAATGTGAGCCCCATCAGACATTCGCAACCACCACCACAACAACAACAAACACAACATCATCAACAGCATCTACTCCACAACCAACACAACAACAGCAACAACAAACATCAACAGCAACAACATCAAACATCAACACCAACAACAAATTTACAGCGTCAACGCTCAAATACAGTATCGAAAATTCCTACATTAATTGCCAACCACTCTCACAGTGCCCATCAGTCGTCACATTATCATGCCAGCGCCCATCACCACCGCTCCAGCAGTTGTGCAAATACCATCAGCAACAGCAACCACCAACAACACGATACAAGTCTGCACGAAACCCCCAACAACATAAATAGCAGCAGTAATAATATTTATCATCATCAACATCTGCAACCACACATTCCCATCTATCATCCACAAATGGCCATTAATCCGGCTGTAATAGCTGCCCACAATGCTTTACTTAATACTGGTGGTGCTGGTAGTGGTGGAGTTTCTAACTCAGCTTCTGCGGCGGGGCATCATGGTAAAATGAATCTCTGTGGTTATGATTCCTTTTTACATGCCACTATCTGTGGTGGCGGTTTAAGTCATTCACCACCTGCTCACTCTTCTTTGGCAGCACAAGGAACCAGTCCTTCAGCTTTGGCACCAGCTGTTAGTAATAATCATCAACAAATTGCCACAGTACAACCTATTATGTCTTGTAACTCACAAACTACTGGCAAACACTTGAGTTTAGCGGTAACACCAAATCAAATAAAAACTAGTAAAATTTTACGTAGTGGTTCATATACCCAACCTCAACATCAACATGCCAATACCACACAAAATTCCCCTCAATATCATGGCTATCAACGTTTGCCCTCTTCTTCTAAACACAATTTGGCAGCTTTGCATTTAGTTAGTCCTACCATGGAGAAACCGCCTTTGGATCAATTGGATAAATGGCGCCGTGAACAAGTGAAAAATTATGATCAATTATTATATGCTAAATTGAGCGAGAAATTGCAACAAACCAATCTGGTTTCATCTTCAAGTAATAACCGGGAAAGTAATCAAAGACGCAAACATCGAATCATGAGACAAAGACGTACTAATAATTTAATACAGGAAGCCAGTAATATTTCCCTTATAGGGGCTAATAAGCTATGCGTTAGAGAAGATAGTGATTATGCTACTATGTTACCCATTGAAGGAGATCCCGTAGAATGTGAAAATCTTTTGGGTCAATCTAGTGATGAAGAAAATCATTCACAAGTTGGAACTCCCGAACAAAGTGTGGAACAATTAAGAGAGGAGTTAACAGCAAACAACAGACATGTAGCCGAGGGCACTCTAGTGGATTTAGATGATGTGGATATAGATGATGAGGAGGAGGAGCATTTACAAACAACAGTTAAGCTTACAAATTTACCCTTAAATGCTGACACTTTGTTAAGGGTAGAGGAAGATGAGGTCCACGATTTACATTTAGATGGTGGTCTGGATATCGAAGAAGATTTAGAGGTAGATTTGGAGGATGATTTGGATGACGTAGTGGTGGGTTTAGCAGCACAAAGCGGCCGCAATAGTGCAGCCAGCAATGAAAGCGCAAATGCTGCGGGCGCCTCTTTAGCCAATGCAAATAGTGCTGCCAATACAAGTACCACTTCCTCTTCTCTCATACATCGCTATGTCCATGAACATATACATCATCATTATCATCACTTTGAAGAGAAAGAAGAATGAATAAACTAAAAAAATTTAAACTTTTAATTTAATTTGATATTTATTATCATCAGCATAAACAAACAAAAATAATATAGAGTAGTTTACATTTTTTATTTTTGTTTATTTAATATTTTTTTAAGTAAAGAATTCTTATTTTTTTAATGTTTAATAAAACATTTAAAAATGTGTGTTGGGTTGAAGTATTTGAAAAAATTGAAAGGTTAACATTTTATGGCTAAAAACATTGAAAAACAAAAATTATAAATAGAAAAAGAAAAGAATTTAAAATAGAAAATTTATAATGATTTTTGTAATAAAATTATCAAAATTTTTATAATTTTTAAAATCAAATCAGCAAATTTAAAAATCTGACAAAAATACACACAACTATTAAAATTTTTATTATTTTTTTGAGGTTATGCTTTTGAAATTTTGAAAAATTACAAAAACTAACAATTTAATAATGATTTATATATATATATATATATATATATATATATATATATTAATTTGTAATATATATATATTAATTTTGATATATATTACAATATATATCATATATATAATATATATATATAATATATAATATATAATATATATAATATATATATATATATATATATTATATATATATATATATATATATATATATATATATATATATATATATATATATATATATATATATTACAAAATTAAAAATATATTTTTTTTTTTAAGCTTAAGTTTTCTATAGCCCGTTTCTCTATGTCGAACGAATGCTTTCTTTCGCTTTCTAATCGAACGAAAACAGATTTGAGTTTCTCCGACACACTTCTATAAGAACAATGATTCGAGCGAAAACTTAAGTGTTTTCATATAATATTGGGTTTCTGCATTTCGAACGATACGAACGAAATTGTCAAAATGAGTCACTTGCTATTTTGCTTTGCTTTTTTTTAATGAAAAATAAGAAAATTACCCACCAGAACACTGCAAATGATAAATGAATATATTGTTTCAAATATCAATTTATAAATAAAAAATCTCAATAGAATTTTTGTTTTGATTCTTGTTTCCTTTTTTATTTGTTTAAATTATTTCATTTGTATGATTGTATCTACGCTCAATTTAGTAGTATTTTTAATATTTCCGAGAAAAAAATTACTATAAAAGAAAAATACAACAAAAATAATGTGAAAAGACGTAACTCCATGCGAATAAAAGTTTAGGAAATAAAGAAACCTAAAATGATTCGAATTTGTTCGTCTTGCTTTGGTTCTCTTAAATTTTCGGGCCAAAAATTTGAAAAGCAGAAAAATATTTACTACAATAGAGTATTTAGGTAGGTAGGGAAGGGTTGCCCAGCACTCATAAGAGTGTTTGTGCATCTACTCGGAGACCTAAAGGTCCATTGTGAGTCCCTTCATAAAGAATATGGAAATAAACTAGAAAGAAACTTCAGATGAAGTATAGAAAAGAGCAGGAAGGAAAATGATAGAGAAAAAAGCTGAGACCAAGAAAAGTATAGAAGAGAATAGAAAGAATCAGAAAAGGAAAATTACTACCGCCCCAGGTCGCTCGCTCTTAGCCAACGACCCCCTCTTAGCCAGCCTATTCCCATGACGAATCCTATTAGTCTATCGAGCTCTATTGTCGATATACTGTCCAATTCGTCAAGGAATCGACTGCCTAACCATTTCTGCCTACTTAGTTGTAGACATGGACAGTGACATATGATATGTTCCACCGTCTCTAGCTCCTCATTATCTTCGCACATTCTGCAAAGACCGGAGGAACCTCTATCCAAATACCCTATCATTCCCCCTATGGGACAATGACCTGTCAGAACACCTATCATAGTCTTCAGGTTTACCCTTTTCATGCCCAAAAGTAGATTTGTATTTGCTCTATCAAGTTTGGGCCATAGGACCCTTGATAATCTGCAGTCCGTTCTACTTCCCATGCATGATTGGTTCTATCCCGAATCCACTCCCTAATTAACCTGAAGTAAAAGCCTAGAGATGGTCTCACACCGCTTTCACTTACAGTCCTAATAACTTGCAGTATTTAATAACGATTAGATTTTCGTTTGAGATAGAGAAACAGGCCAAAAATTTTAAAAGCAAAAAAATATTTACCACAATAAAGTATTTAATAGCAATTTTTGTAATAAAATGTATTAAAATTTAGATTTTACAAAAAATAAAAAATTTAAAAGCAGACAAATAATATAACATTTAATAATGACTTTTTTAGTAGAAGATATATATGTTGTTTTTTTAATTAAAAAAAAAAAATGCAAAAAACTAACAAATTAAATTTTGAAAAAAGAAAAATGTGCACAATAATGGAAATATCAATTTAAAGGTTCAAATATTTCTTGATAACCTTTTTATAATTTTCAATAAAATTTTTCAAATATCACTTACACACATTTTTCTCACCTATTTACCACCTTGAACAAATATTATGCAATTAATGATACAAATATTAAAATACAAACACAATTAAACAAAGTAACTAGTAGAAAAAAGGCTTCATTTAACTGAAAATATTAAAAAATACAAATAAATACATCATTTTTTATATCATAAATAATTCCTAATTTAATTTATAATTTCATTTTTCTTAATTTTTAAGAAAAAAAAACATCAAAAGTGCTTCAAGATTTAAGATTTAACTAATAAAAGCAAAAACAAAAAATTATTGTTGTCTAGATAAAATTTTATTAATTAAGTAAAAAGTATTTATATATAATTAATATGTATGTAGTATTTAAAAAAGAGGAATGAATGAGTTTAATATATTATTATTGTGAATGTATGTGAATGTTAGTGTAAAAACATAAAAAAGAACTAGAAATTTTCTTAAGAAAAAAAAAAAAAAAACACAAAAATACAAATTAAAACAAAGAGGACCACAACAAAATAAAAAAAAAAAAATCAGTATGAATTAAAAGGAACAAGAACTATTAACATTTTTAAATAAATTTTCTATAAAAAATAAAGAAACTTTTTTCACTTTTTACTATTTTTCATTTAAACACTTTAATGCCTCCAAATCAAATAAAATCTGATACAATTCGACTTTGCATCAAGGTTAATAAATGACCTAAAATTATTCTGAATGAAACACCATTAGACGATCAGGTTGGTTTGATTTTTGAAATTAGAAAATTTGATTTTAATTTGTATATATATATATATATATTTCTTAATTCCGATATAAAATTTTTAAACTTTTGGTTGTCTTTTGGACTTTATTTACAAGGTTTGAGGTTAGGAAATTTTTTTAATTACCTTAATTTGTAATAAAATTAAAAAGAAATTATTAAAAGAGACTCATTTCAAGGCTTTTCGTTTTTAATCAAAAATTCTTCGAAAATTTTATAAAAATGAAAATGTTTTAAAATTTGAGATTAAGACATTTTATTTAATTAAAATATATTAATTTTAAACAAATTTAAACAAGAAATTTGAAATACAGATAACTAACATCAAATTTTAAATGTTCAAAACTTAAATTTCTTATAAAAAAAATTCAATTTTTTATGGTTTCAAATTTTTATATTAGCAAACATATGTAAATTCGTTTTAATTATATTTGAATTTTAAAAGGACTAGACCGTAGCAAGAAATTTCCAATAATAAAACGTTAAATTTTGTTTATACTTCATTATCTTTATAAAATAATATTTTTAATCAAAAGATTTAAATTTAATTAAGATTTAAATTTTAAGGCTAGGAAATTTTAAATTCTTTTAAATCTAATTAATTTTATATAAATTTAAGTAATTTATTTAAAATGGATAAAAAACATCAAAATTTTGTCTAAATCCAACTGATTTTCTAATAATAAATACATTTATATGAAGATGATTTAAAATTTGAGGTTTAAAAAATTAAGGACTTAAGAAGTTTCTAATAATAACAGAAAATACATTAAATTTATTATTAAGAATAATTTTTTGGTTCAATTTAGATCGATTTCGATGAATTTTAAAAAGCTTTAAGCAAGAAATTGCAAATAAAGTCAATACAAACATTTTCTTATAACGCAAAAAATTGATTTTCAAATGATTCCTTTTAATCAAAATTAATTTTGAATTAATTTTGAAAAAAAATTAACAAAAAAAAAAAAAAACAATTTTCATTTAAAAGTCAACAAACCAATACATTTTTGATTACAACTGAATTATATTTTTAAGTTATGAAATTCTATAAAAATAATATTCAAATTCAAGTGAATTAAAATTTTAAATTCATTAGAATTTGATTAATATTGAAAGTATTTATTAGTGGAAGAATTTCACTATAAGAATAAAATAATAAGAAAAAAACATGTTTTAACATTATTTTAAAGACAAAGGTTTAATTTTTTAAACGAATATATATGAAAAAATAAAATTTGAGGTTAGATTTTTATTTTTATTTCTTTTTAATTTTCACGGAATTTTAAAAAATATGTCTTAAAAATAATGAAAAATTTCACGTTTTCTTATAAGAGTTTCATAAATTTTATTTTTATATCGCAATAATTAATAAAAACAAATTGAATTTCAAATAATTTAAAATTTTAAGTTAGAAAAATTTAAATTCATTGGATTTTTATTAAGATTGAAAGAATTGGAAAAAAATTAATGATAATAATAAAAAAATCTTAATTTTAAAATAAAGTATTCATTTTCCAATGACTATTTCTAAAAATAATATTTAAGGTTAGAATTTTTGTTTTTCATTTTTATTTGTTTAAAAACAATTTCTTAAAACTGATGGAAAAATCCTTGAGAAAATCATGAATTTTATTCTTAAGTTTGAATTTCCATAGAAATAAAATTCAATTAAATAAAAATTTGAAGTTAGAAAATTATAACTTCTTTAAAATTTTATTAATATGCAAAGAATTCGAGAAGAAAATTCCTTATAAAATAAAATAAAAAATTATCTTACTTAATTTTAAAGACAAAGGATTAATTTTTAAGTGAAAATTTACAAAAAAATAAAAATTGAGTTTAGAATTTTTTTTTATTTTATTAATTTTCATAGAAAAAAATAACTATATTTGAATAAAATTAATTTAAATTTTTTTGAAAGTCATAGCTTTTGTTTTTCAACGAATATTTCCAAAAATAAAATTTGAGGTTAATTTTTATTATTTCTTACCAAACTTTTTAACAATTTCTTAAAAATAATGGAAAAAATCTAAAATGTTCGATGGGAATTGTGTTTGCAATGTTAAAATTTTTATTTTAAAACAAATATTTAAAGTTTGAGATAAGAGAATTAAAACTTATTTAATTTTATTTATAATAACTTTCAAGGAATTCTAAAAAAGTTTCTTTAAATTTCGTTTTAAAATCTATAATTTTCTGCTAAGCATATACTTTTTAACACAGTTTCTAAAAAAACAATAAATTTTGAATAAAAATAATTTAAAATTTGAGGTTATAAAATCGATTCAAATATATTATATTATTATATTATTATTATAACCTCAAATATTTGATTTTAAATAATTTTGAGAGGGTTGAAGAGTGAATTTCAAATTTAAAATAAATGTCAGAAATTTAATTAATTAAATAAATATTAAAACAAAATTATTCAAATGTAGTTTAAGTTAGTAATTTGAAAGAAATTGAGAAAGAATTTCGAAATAAAAGATAAACATAATATTTGAGGGATATTATTAAATATTTAAATCATTTTGATTAAAAATTTGAGGATAGAAATGGAAAACTCTTATTAAAATACTTATTAAAATACAAAAGTTAAATCAAATTTGAGTTTAGGTTTCGAAATTAATCTTTTTAAGTTACCTAAACTTTGAATAGAATTTGATAGAGAAATTATAAAGCAAATAATGCCAACATATTTGCTAAGTTTTAAATTTCTATTTGAAACAAATTTAATTGATGCTGGTGTCAAATTTGAGGTGAGAGTTTAAAGTTATTACAATTTTATTAATTTTGAAAAAGAAATTCAAATTGTTAAATGAAAAACATATTAAAGTTTTGTAAAGAAAATTTCCTACTTTTGTTAAAAATTTTAAATTTTCTAAAAAATTCTCAAGTTATTGTTCTAAAATTAAAAATTATTTAGTAAGTAAACTTTATTAAATAATATATTTTAATTTTACTTTTCCCCAGAGTAGAAAATTCTATATATAAAAAATCGCTTATTATTTTTAAGAGAAAACATTTTTTATAGAAGATTTTTTTTTTAATATTTAGAAATTTAAAAATTTTCGAATATACATTTAATTCTTTTATTATAAAGAGGCTTAATTAATATTGATTGTTTTTGTAAAATTATTTCTAAACTTGGCAAGCGTTAAATTATTTATTTTAATTACACTTTTCCTTATTCATACTGCAATTCACCTAAACAAAATAATTAAAGGTTCTCTTTTTTTATAATTAATAATCTGACTATATATGAAACGACGCTTCAAATTCATAAAATCATAATTCCTTGTAATAACGCTATTATCTATTAAAAAACCAATAGATTTTTTCAAATTTTAATTTTTTAATAAAAAATATCAACAAAATTTCAATTTAATTAAAATAATTAGCTAGTAGACAATGTTATTTTTATCATTTTTATTATTTTGCTAAATAATTTCTTGTAATTATATATAAATAATTAAAATGTAATTAAAAATCTTAATATTCTCTATTTTATATGTAAAAAAACACGAAAACCAATTTATTCTTCTTAAATTTTTTTAAAAAAGACTGATTTCCTTCAATTTTTTATTAAGATAATAAATATAAAAAATCATGTTTATAATAAAGTAAGTTATAATTAATTAATATACAAAAACATACACACAATACAACAAATATTATATAAATAAAACAAAATAAAAAAAGAAAACTTTAACAGAAAATAATAAATTAAAATAAAAAATAAAATAGTTTTATTTAAACGATGAGAAAAAATTTAAATTGAAATAAAAAAAAGGATTAATATTAATAATATTAAAGTTTATATGTTAAATTTGTTTGCGTTATAAATATTAAATACGATCTCAATTTTTCACATTCATACTTTTTCTTTTCAAAAATTCATTAATTAATTTACCCATCAAAAACCTTTATATTTCCTCCAATTTTATTTTAATTAAAATTAATGTTCTTTTGTCTAGCATTTGTTGCTTTTCAATTAGATTTTGCTTTATATATTTATTTTAAAAATTCGAAATAAAAAACAATAATCTCTCTAGCATAAAATATTGTTGTGATAGAAATGTTTTGTCATCTATTTTTAACAAAAATCAACTGAAAGTAAAACAAAATTTCTGTGTATCTCTTGTATAGCTAGTAGAATCTACTATAAGCAATATTGTAATCATTATTATGATGTTGATGATCATGAGAAACATTCATAATATACAATCGAAGAGAATAAAATTTAAATATGTGAACACATGTCCAAAACAATTAAATAGAAAACAAACCAAAAAAACACAAAAAAAATTAAAAGAAAAGAAAAACGGATGCCAAACAGTCCTTTGAAGAAATGAAAAGCATATATAGAAAATAGTGTAATATTTTTGTTCTTTTTTAAGAGAAATTCTAGAGAAAGCTGTTGAATTCTTAAAAGAAAATTCGTTACTCTTAAATGTAAGAGAGATATTCTATAGAAAATCTTTTATACTTAAGAGCAACAGATTTTTTCTTTAATAAAGTAAGATTTTCTAAAGAAGATCTTTTGCTTTTTTATAAGGATTATCTCTCTTTTGCATATATTTTTTTCTCTTTAAAAATATTATTTTTTTTTCTTCTTAACCTAGTGTCTACATTAGGCAATTTTATATCAAAACAAACGTCAAAATCAGTGCGAATATATACAAGGTAACCTTAGTTAAACAGTTGATAATTATTTTAGTTGTTACAGTTGTCAAACTGCATATATAAAAACAATAATGAATACGCCATATTGTTGTTTTTGTGCAACTGTTGCCACCTTCCACAAATTCGCCTTAAATTTGACGTTTGTTTTGATAATTAAGGACAATAAAGATTAAGATTTTATAAAGAAAATCTCTGGATCTTTAAAAGTGCTTAAGATTTTCTATACAAAATTTATTGCTCTTTAAAGGATCATAAGATTTTAGTTAAAAAAAATGTCTTGCGCTTTAAAAAATCTTTAACAAAATCTCTTTCTCTTTTCAATATCACAAGCTCTTTATAAAGTTTTAACTCTTTTGATGATCTGCTGACAAAAAAAAAAAAACTACCGTTACGCCGCTTTTAAATAATTTTGTCGTCATCAATGTTATGCGCGGTATATTAGACGATTTTTTTTTCTGACAAATGGATGAATTTGTTTTTAATCGTCTCTCTTATTTTATTGTTTTTTTTTCGAATCTTTCATTATTTGTTGGTATGGATGATCATGTCTGTTGTATTATCTTTGTTTTCTATATCATTTCTTGGTTGTTGATGTTGGTCACTTTTTCTCTAACAGATGGATGCAGTTTTTGTTAAGCCTATTTAAGTGGGGGGTTTGAGGTTAGACCGAAAATTTTCTTTGTTTAAAGAAGAAAATCATTTCATTTGTCTTTCGTTTCACAGTGGTTGGTCGCTAAGATCACAATTTTCGATTACGCAAACAAATTTGAAATATAAATATTTAGTTTAACAAAGAAACATTAATAATAAATCATAATAAAATAAATACCTACAATAAATATTAAACAAAAAAGGAAAAACTGTTAGCAGTATAGAAATATAATGACAAATCCCTCGAAATGTGCCGTGTGTGATGTACCGGCTTCATTAAAATGTATAGCCTGCAAACAGGTGTATTATTGTGGTAAAGAGCATCAAAAGATACAT
Source organism: Protocalliphora azurea (assembly GCA_932274085.1). Lineage (NCBI taxonomy): Eukaryota > Metazoa > Arthropoda > Insecta > Diptera > Calliphoridae > Protocalliphora > Protocalliphora azurea. Next base: position 4,432,987 of record OW026522.1, on the reverse strand, counting down.
TGGAAAAAAGGTCACAAGGCTGAGTGTAAATGTTATGAGGTGAATTGTAATTAATTGTTTAAATAAAACTGTTAAAGTTAAAAGTAAATAATCTCTGTATTAAATATTTGTTTAATAATTTGTTATTTGGTGCCTTAAGATTATTATATTTAATTATTTTATTAGAAAAACACTTCCTCATTTTGTGTTTATTTTAAATTTGTAATATAACAAAAGTGTATATTTAATTTTAGCCTTTAACTGTTTGAACATATTTAAAATATTTTAAGATTTCTTTGAGAAATTTATTTAATTAATAGATCGCTAATAATGATGTATTGGGTCGTCATATACGCGCCACTCGTGACATTAAATTGGGTGAAATTATTTTGCGTGAACCTCCCCTCATCTATGGCCCCAAGGTAGCCTGCTCTCCATTATGTTTGGGTTGCCATCGTAAACTGCCTATACCTGTTTCAAACTACTACAAATGTCGGGGTTGTGCTTGGCCTTTATGTGGTCCAGATTGTGAAAAATCTTCTCATCACCAAGATGAATGTGCTCTTATGACTTCACGCAAGTTTTCCGCCAAAATCGATTATAAGGCCGGCAATGATCAAACGGGTAAAAAAGAATCCGCCTATTGTGTTATTCTTCCTTTACGTTGTATGCTTTTAAAGCAAAAAAATCCTGCCCAGTTTGAACAATTTGCCACATTGGAAGATCATTTGCAGGAACGTTTAGATACGCCTCTGTACAAAGTATTGCGTGCCAATTTGCTGACATTTATAAAAACCATTTTGGGCATGACAGATTGGAGTGAAGAGGAAATATTGCGTGTAGCTGCTCGATTAGATACAAATGCTTTTGAGGTGCGCCAAACAATGGAGAATCGTAGAGTTCGTGCTATTTATCCTATGGCTGCCATGTTGTCACATGATTGTGTTTCGAATACCCGACACACGTACGATGAACAAATGAATATTATCTTTATAGCGAAACAACCCATAGCTAAGGGGGAAATAATTTGTACTTCTTATACACAGCCTTTGAAAAGTACTCTAATGAGACGCGAACATTTGGCTCAGGCAAAATGTTTCGATTGTACTTGCAAGAGGTGTAAAGATCCCACCGAGCTGAATACATTTATGGGTGCTATATTGTGTCATAAATGTAAAGTGGGCAAGGTAATTATATTTTATATAGAAAATAATTTTATTTATTTATTTTTTAACGAAAATATTTCATCGCCCTTTAGATCATTTCCACTAATCCTATGGACAATAATGCCGTCTGGCGTTGCCAATTGTGCCCTCACCAGCTACCGGCCAAACAAATCAATCTGGGCAATACGGCCATGCTTAAAGAGATAGCTGCTTTGGATAAAACTTCTGTTAAGGCTTTTGAAGAATTTTTACATCGTTATCGTGATATTTTGCATGAAAAGAATACTCATGTCTTGCAGGTGAAATACGCCTTGACACAATTGTATGGCAATGCTCCAGGATTTACTTTACCAGGTTAAACATTTGATTTTTGGTTCAGATTCAACTTAAAATCTTTTATTTTTTTATTTTTTTTTATTTTTTTATTTAAAGAAATGAATGATGCTGCTATTAAACGTAAAATTGAATTGTGTCAAGAACTTTTGGAAATAGCTGATATTTTAGATGGAGGTTGGAGTATATTTAGAGGCAATTTATTATTGGATTTGCAAGAGGCCATGTTTGTGCAAACTAAAAGGGAATTTTTAAATGGTTTATTAACACAAAGTGCCACACAGGTAAGGAGAATAAGAAATAAAACAATTAATAAAATATCCTTTAAGAAATGGCGAACAAAATAGCTAGTGAAGTTTTTAATTAAATGTTTAATAATAGATCTGCTTCAGTACTATGCAAATTTATAGATTTTAGTTAGAAATTTCTTTATATTTTGCTATTCAAATAGTTTATAACAAAGCCTCTGAGTAATTTTGAATTATTTTCATTTCCTTCTCAAATAATGTAATTAAATAATTTTTTAAATTTTAGGAAAAATTCTTGGAATCCATGCAATTGCTGAAAGAAGCCATTGATATCATGAAATTAGAGCCGGATATGAAACAAACCTTAAATGAACGTACCCAATTATTGGCTAGAGAATTAGAAATGGAGGAATCTAAGGAGGGACCTTAATTATTAAAAGACTGTTGAATAATTTCTTGTTACTGTTTTTCCTAATTTCCTAAAATTTTTAAATTAAAAACAAATACACGAAATCTTTTTAATTTTATTTTACAATCATTATCAATTTCTTTGCTGTTTATAATATTTTTCATTTGTTAAAAAAAAAAAAAAAAAATAATAAATAAATAAATGAATTAAACTATTGATGAAAATAAAAAATTATGGATTTTTATTATTTTTTGAACACCAAAGATTGTTTTTCGATTGAAATAAAAAATTGGTGTTTTTAGTATTAAAATCCGGTCACTGAAAATAATTTTTAATTTTTGTAATAAATATCACAAAAGATATTTATATTTTTTACTTTGATCAAAATGAAAAAAAATTATCTATTTATGAAATTAAAAAAAGCAATTATGATGGATTTTTATTATTTTGTGAACAATTGTATTAAAATACGGGCTCTGCTTAAAAATGTTACAAATGTTATTAAACTTAAAATGTAAACAAATAAAGAAATCTTAAAAATTTTACAAGAGAATAATAAAATTATAATTAAGAAAGTAGTAAAATTGTTAAAAAATAACTATTTTTAAAAATTAAAAGAGTCATATAAATTTTTTTGTTTGCCTAATTTTTAACTTAAAAAATATAAACAAAAATTATTAATGAAAGAGTAATAAGTTTGTTCAAAATTAAAAAAAAAAAAAATAAACCTTAAATTTTAAAAATTTAATAAAAGAAAGTTATATTAATTTATTTAGTACTAAAAAAGAAAATTAACGACTTTAACTTCAATCAGTGTGTGTGTATAAATTTACAATGAATGGCAATATTGTAGTTTATTAGTAAAAAACTGGGCAGCACTTTTTATAATAATACTGGGAGTGCAATAAATGAGTTTTATATAGTGTCTATACTAGATAAATTTTTATGAAGACAAACGTCAAAATCAGTGAGAAACTATATAAGCTGACCAGTTAAACAGCTTATTACTATTTTTGGTTTTTACAGCCGCCAAATTGCATATATAAAAAAACATTAATGAATTTGCCTTACTGCTGTTTTTGTGCAACTGTTTCCACCTTGCATAAATTCGTGTTGATTTTAAAGTTTGCCTTGATAAAAAATTGTCTAATATAGACACTATGTTATAAGAGAGAGAATTTAAAATAAATTAATAAAAATCCAGTTAGTTAATTTAATTTAAATCCCGGGTAAAAACGATCACATATTACTATATATGATCTATGTATGAAAATATATGGATATATATGGTTCCATAAAGTATGCACTCGAATATGAAAATATTTGCAATATATGGATTTATATATAAAAGCATATATGAATAGTATGACCATAAATGGAAAAGTATATGAAATTTTATTGCCATATATGATGTCATATATGTCCAAATAGTTCATATATGAAAGCATATATAATCTGGCTTCGGAACACTAATCCGTGACACATATATTTTTAGATCCACTTTTAAAACGAAAGATGTCGTCGTAGATGTTACATTTATAATCAATATTTTCCATAAATTTGCCTACTGCGAGGGTTTTGTGGAGCAACTTTAGCAAAAATCAAGTAAAGAAAAAATATTTATTTGCAGTTTTCCACAATGAATTATAGTCATCTTATTATTTTTCTTTAGATATTTTACAATATTTAATTCGTATAAATTAATACTGAATAAATTGGTTTGTGGTTTTAATAAGTGCTTGTCATTATATTCTAAAGAAAACGAAATAATTCCTTGACATAAAAAAATAAAAAAAAAAAATTTACAGGAAAACATTCACGTACTAAGAATTTATGTTTATCTTGTCTTTTTTTTTTTTGACAATTTCTGACTAATGCTAACTGAAGCCCGTAAATTTGACGAGTACTGAAACAGAGCTTTTATTGGAAAAGAAAAAGTCATTCAAATTCAAAACAAAAATTTGATTAATAAAGAAGAAAATATTTAAAATAATGCTGCTCTTTATAACTATCAACTTTATCGAACTTCTAGCATCCAAAAAATATTTGGAATTAAAGGATAGTAAGTATGTAAATGTTATTGTAGAATTTTCTTTAATCCAGCTAAAAAAAGTTAACAGTTTATCGGTCTGCTCAAAATATGGAAGCTTCCTGGATCAAAGGTAAACATTTTTCAGTTAACTTAACTTAATGCTAAAAACATTTTTTTTAATTAACAAAATTAATTCATTTGCAGATGATATTATTTATCTTCCGAACGCTTCTTCTACAGTTGGTTGACTTTAAAAGTATAAAATCCATGGCTATTATGAAGGAAGTTGGAATGGAATGTAATACATATATATGTACCAAGACGAAGAGATTTGCAATGTTTATTCAGTTGGATGAATTTTTAATTTTCGGATGCAAAAAATATATGATACACCACATATATATATATACATATAAATTTATATAAAATCATTTTCAGCTGCGTACTCCAATTTACAAAAAAAAAAAAAAAAAAAATTAAAATAACATAAAATAACATGTTTGACAAGTTCTGGAACACGCATATTTTAAAATGAACGGTACATTTAATGACACAGTACGTATGTTCAGATGAAGCGCTGTTTACTTTAACAAAACAAAGATTTGGTAGTACTTTATATAAACAACAGCTGTTTAGTACAATAACTTTTTTTAAGTGACAGCTTGTGAAAAAAATAAAACGTTTACAATTTTCAGTAAAAAATTAACAAAATAACTAAAATTTATTGATAATAATTAAATAAATTTAAAAAATGTCCAATATTACTGCCGCGGTAATCGCTAATCGAAATAAAAAACATTTTCTTGGTGTACCAGCACCCCTAGGCTATGTGGCCGGTGTAGGTCGTGGGTAAGTTTTCATGTTTTTTTTTCCTAGAAATTTATTAATTTTGTTTTTAATTTGTTTTCTAGTGCCACTGGTTTTACTACGCGTTCTGATATTGGTCCTGCACGTGATGCTAATGATGTTTCCGATGACCGTCATGCTCCCCCGGCCGCTAAGCGCAAGAAAAAAGATGAGGAGGAGGAAGAAGATGAAGATTTGAATGATTCTAATTATGATGAATTTAGTGGTTATAGTGGTTCCCTTTTTTCCAAAGATCCTTACGATAAAGATGATGAAGAGGCTGATGCTATTTATGATTCAATAGATAAGCGTATGGATGAGAAAAGGAAGGAGTATAGAGATCGTAGACTGCGAGAGGATTTGGAAAGATATCGTCAGGAGAGGTAAGTGGGGTTTTATAGATTTTTATAAACTCGATATTATTTACGGTATTATTTTTATAGACTTTTTTTAGTACTAATTTTCAAAAAAAATTTAATATTTTCTAAAAAGGTACTAAAATAAAAAATGTGCCAATATTAAAAAATTTAACAAATTTCAAAAAAGTACAAAATTTTTGAAAAAATTTAAAAATTTCAATAAAAAGTACCATTTTCAAAAAAAGTACGAATCTTTCCAAAGTAATAATTAAAAAAATTAGTACCAATTTTATCAATATTAAAATATGTTACAATTTTTAAATAAGTATAAATTTAGGATCCGACTTACAATAAAAAGTACGACACAATAAAAAGTAAAATCTTCTAAAAAGTAAGAAGTTTTAAAAAAGTACTAAATTAAAAAAAAAAAAAATAATAATAAATTAAAAAGGTCCAATAAAAAAAAAAGAAAAAAATAAAAAAATAACAATAATAACAAAAAATTTTTTTAAAAAAGTATAAATTTATAGTAAAAGTACTATTTTTTAAAATGTACTAATTTTAAAAATGTTCTAGTAGTACCAATATTAACAAATGTTAGAATTAAAACAAAAATAATAATAAAAATAAAAAAATAAAAATGTTCAATAAAAAATACAAATTTTCAATATGAAGCACTATTTTCAAAAAAAAGAAAAAAAAATATTAAAAAGTATAATTTTAAAAAATACTAATTATAATTTTCAAAAAAATAAGAATTTTCAATAAAAAAGTAAAATTTTTCAATAAAAAGTACTAATATCCAAAAGTACTAATAGTACCAGTATAAAAAATACTATAATTTTTCAAAAAGTAAAAATTTTCAATAAAAAGTACCATTTTGAAAAAGTACAAATTTTTTTTAAATAGAATTAATTTGAAAAAAATGGTACCAATTTTAAAAATATCAACAAATTTTAGAATTTTCAAAAAACTAAAAAATTTTTATAAAAATTACAAACTTTCAATAAAAAGCACCATTTTCAAAAAAGTACTAATTTGAAATTTTTTCAAAAAAACGTAACTATTTTCTAAAAAAGCGCCAAATTCCAAATTTAGTTAAAAAGTAAAAAAGAAAACAAATTTCAATAAAAAGTACCATTTTCAAAAAGTACTAATTTGAAGAAATGAAACCAATTTTAATAAACGTAACTATTTTCTAAAAAAGTGTCAAATTTTAAAACTCAGTTTTTTTTTCAAAAAGTTCCTATATATCTAAAAGTACCTACGGTTCAAAAAGTACTTATTTCTAATAATTCCTTGTTTTTTTTATTTCAATTCCCTCCTTTAATAATTGATAAAATCTCTCCTAATTAGACCTAAAATTCAGCAACAATTTTCGGATTTAAAACGTTCTTTAGCCAATGTCACTGCTGAAGAATGGTCCAATATACCCGAGGTGGGAGACAGTCGTAATCGTAAACAACGTAATCCTAGAGCAGAAAAATTCACACCCCTGCCAGACAGTGTTTTGTCTCGAAATCTAGGAGGGGAATCTTCCTCTACCATAGACCCCTCTTCAGGTTTGGCTTCTATGGTGCCAGGAGTAGCTACCCCTGGAATGTTAACACCTACAGGAGATTTAGATTTGCGTAAAATAGGTCAAGCTCGTAATACTCTAATGAATGTAAAACTTTCACAAGTTTCTGATTCAGTAACGGGACAAACGGTGGTGGATCCTAAAGGTTATCTCACCGATTTGCAGAGCATGATACCCACCTATGGAGGTGATATCAATGATATAAAGAAGGCTCGTTTGCTGCTAAAGAGTGTAAGAGAAACTAATCCGAACCATCCGCCAGCCTGGATAGCTTCAGCCCGTTTGGAGGAAGTAACAGGAAAAGTACAAATGGCTCGTAATTTAATCATGCGAGGCTGTGAGATTAATCCTCAATCAGAAGATTTATGGTTGGAAGCAGCTCGTTTACAGCCTATAGATACCGCTAAAGCGGTAATAGCTCAAGCTGCTCGACATATACCCACATCAGTGCGTATTTGGATTAAGGCAGCAGAATTGGAAACAGAAACTAAAGCGAAACGTAGGGTATATCGTAAAGCTTTGGAACATATACCTAATTCGGTAAGATTATGGAAGGCAGCTGTGGAATTGGAAAATCCGGATGATGCTAGAATTTTATTATCCAGAGCTGTCGAATGTTGTAATACTAGTGTGGAATTATGGTTAGCTTTGGCTCGTTTGGAAACTTATGAAAATGCTCGTAAGGTACTCAATAAAGCACGTGAAAATATACCCACAGATAGACAAATTTGGACTACAGCTGCCAAACTGGAAGAGGCCAATGGTAATATTCATATGGTGGAAAAGATTATAGATCGGTCTTTGACTTCTTTAGCTGCCAATGGTGTGGAAATTAATCGTGAACATTGGTTCCAAGAAGCCATCGAAGCGGAGAAATCAGGAGCTGTTCATTGTTGTCAGGCCATTATTAAGGCGGTCATAGGTATAGGAGTGGAAGAAGAAGATCGTAAACAAACCTGGATGGATGATGCAGATTTTGTAAATATTTCATTTCTGTATTATTTAGAGTTTACACTAATATTTTTTATCACTTTTTTAGTGTGCCAAAGAAAATGCTTTTGAATGCGCTCGTGCCGTTTACGCCCATGCTTTGCAGATCTTCCCCTCCAAGAAAAGTATTTGGCTTAGGGCTGCTTATTTCGAAAAGAATCATGGTACCCGTGAGTCTTTGGAAGCCTTACTACAACGTGCTGTGGCTCACTGTCCCAAATCTGAAGTGTTATGGCTAATGGGAGCCAAATCCAAATGGTTGGCTGGTGATGTACCCGCCGCTAGAGGTATACTCTCATTAGCTTTCCAGGCCAATCCCAATTCCGAAGATATTTGGTTGGCTGCTGTTAAATTAGAATCCGAAAATGCTGAATACGAACGTGCCCGACGTTTATTGGCTAAGGCTAGAGGTTCTGCCCCTACTCCCAGAGTAATGATGAAATCAGCTCGTTTAGAGTGGGCTTTAGATCGTTTAGATGAGGCTGCTCGTCTTTTAGATGAAGCTGTGGAAGTTTTTCCAGATTTTCCTAAATTGTGGATGATGAAGGGCCAAATAGAAGAACAACAAGATCGTTTGGAGGAAGCCGCCGCTACCTACAATCAAGGCATTAAAAAATGTCCAACTTCCATACCCCTGTGGTTACTTTCAGCCAATTTGGAGGAGCGTAAGGGTGTTTTAACTAAGGCCAGATCTATTTTGGAAAGAGGTCGTTTGCGTAATCCCAAAACTCCTATTCTATGGTTAGAAGCTATACGAGTAGAATTAAGAGCTGGCCTTAAAGAAATTGCTAGTACAATGATGGCTCGTGCTTTGCAGGAATGTCCAAATGCTGGTGAATTATGGGCAGAAGCTATATTTATGGAATCTAAACCACAAAGAAAAACTAAATCTGTAGATGCTCTTAAAAAATGTGAACATGATCCTCATGTTTTATTAGCTGTTTCAAAACTCTTTTGGTCTGAACATAAATTCTCTAAATGTAGGGATTGGTTTAATCGTACAGTAAGTTTAATTTGTTTGTTGATGATATTTCAAAAGAAAATTTTTATTTTTATAATTTTTTTCTAGGTTAAAATTGATCCCGATTTAGGTGATGCCTGGGCCTATTTCTACAAATTTGAATTGTTGCATGGCACTGAAGCTCAACAGCGTGAGGTTTTAGAACGTTGTATAGCCTCAGAACCCAAACACGGCGAAGCCTGGTGCCGTGTTAGTAAAAATATTAAAAATTGGTGTTTTAAAACGCCTGACATAATTAAGGCCGTGGTTAAGGAGATTTCTATACCCATATAAAACAAAGAATTTAAAATCATCTTTATTAACAGAACATATAAGAAGAAAATATAATGAAATTAATTTAAAAAATTTCAAAAGCAATAATTTAAAAACATAAAAAAACATAAAAACCTAAATATTATTTTAAGCAAGTTTTCTTTGTGTTACTGAAGTGGATTGTTTTACGATTTACTGGATTTAATGCAAGATTTCGTTTTTAAGCAACATTCCCAATTTCAAGAATCAAAATTCTCTAAGTGATGATGTTTTAAGAAAAAGTGTAATCAAATTGTTATTTCAAATGTAAGTTTTTAGTTTAATTTAAAGTAGTTTTGAATGTAGATAAAATAGGAGAAATGTATTTTTTTTTTTTGAAAGATTTTTTTTTTTTTGGCAGCATTTTTTTTAAAAAATTATAATTTGAAAGGAATAATTTTTTAATTATTTTTTTTTGTTAAAAAAATTTAACTTCTTTTTCTGAAAAACTTTTTAAGAAAATAAAAATAAAAGTAAAGAAAGGTGTGTGTTCGAATGAAATGTGACATATAATTTTGTTTATAACTTTGTATGTTGGTAACTTACTTTTTTTTGTGATCAATATACAGTGTTGCCATATTAGCACTTTCAGCGCTTAATTTTGCATTTCAAAAGGTGAAAATGCATTGAAAATTTATAAAAAATACGCTAAATGCGTTTTAACAACACTGTCAATATATCTTTGAAAAATACTTCAGATTTTATAACAATACGAATTTTTAAAATATTTTGTGTGCTTACTTCACAATGGAGAGTCAAGTTAAAGCACAAAAAATGGTCCAAATTGGACTTACAAAAAAATTGGAAAAGAGCTACGTATCAGGAGATAATTAGTTTCTAATGTTAAACCATAACCTTACAATTGATCGGAAACTTGGAATAGGAAAAAAATAAAAAACCACGAAACAAACACAAAGGTGGATCAGTTCTTAAGAAGTATTCCAAACAATTTCGGACGCGATCTTGGTATTTTTGATATTTGCAAAAATTGCAAAAAGTTATAACCCTAATATGCAGCTGTGGTGAAAGAAGTGAATCGTGTGTGACACCGGTTACAATAAACTCGGATATTTATATCAAGAAGTGTCTACAAAGAATACACCCTTTTAGCCTAATTTAGCATCGTGCCATTACATTAAAAGTACTTTAGAATGGTATAGCAAACAAAGTTAATTTTGTTCCGAATAATGTCAATTGAGCCCTTGCCAAAAGGGAATTAAAGAAGACTAACGCTGCGCCTAAAACATTAACAAATTTTAAATACAAGTGGACAGTTGGTTCAAAAAAAGGTGCGCAAAGTTGAATCGAATTAATAATTGAGGGTTTAAAAAAAAAATCATAGCTAATCACTAATTTATCTTTTATTGTTACAAAAAATAAATCTGTAGAATAACATTAAAATATATTGTGTCATTCATAATTGGAACTTACTTAAGTCAATTTTTTTTTTATCAATATTTGTGTGTTATGTTTTTGTTTAAAAAGTATTTCTTGACCAAAATTTAATTTTTTTTTAGCAATATGTAATTTAATTTTTCTCTAAATTTCCATTTTTTTCACAACTGATTTGAAGAATATTTAAATAAAATTTTAAAGCCCGAATTCGCAAATAACAAAATTTTAAATACCTTTTAAAACCAATGTTGACAACCGATTCAAAAAGGTAAATAGGAAACGGTAATGTTATTTTGGATTATTTCAGTAAGGGTATTTTAACGTTATTTTCAGTTCTTAAGGTAACAGAATTTTAGCGTTATCGATATTTCGGTAATGATATTTTAAGGCCAACGCTTTTTTCAGAAATTTCGAAATAATCGGTTCACAACCATGAAATATAAAGTGGAGTCAACTATTAAGAGGTTGGTTTGGGATAACCGTAACATTCGTACAAGTTTTATTTTAATTTTATTACAAAAAATAGTAATTTTTTTCAAACTGTTTAATAACGGTAATGGTATTTTAGTGGTAACGGTATTTTGTTTTATTTCGGTAACGGTTTTTTAGGGGTTATGGTATTTTGGATTATTTCGGTATCGGTATCTTGGCGGTAACGGTATTTTAAGATATTTCAGTAAAGGTAATAATAATAATAATTTGAAATACCGTTACCGCTAAGGCATTTCAAATTATTTCGGAATTTTGACACTTAATTTTTGGTGAAATTTCTGACTTTTGATAAAAAATGGAATTTTTGGTGAAAATTTATATTTTTAGTGAAATTTTTGGTGAACATTTTTTTGTGCAAATTCGTATTCTTGATTAAATTAGAAATTTTTGATGTAGTAAAATCTTGGGTAAAATTTCGTATTTAGGAGAAAATTAAAAATTTTTGGTGAAATATCAGATTTAAGATTTTTAGTAAAGAATTAAATTTTTAATTGAAATTTCAGTTTTTTGATGAAATTTTGAAAATTTTTGTGAAATTTCCTTTTTTCTTATTTTTGACGAAATTTCGAGTTTTTAGTGAATTACATACATATTTAGTAAAATTTTGTATTTTTAGTGAATTTCTTATTTTTTGTGAAATTTAAAATTTTAGGTAAAATTTCTAATTTCTGCTGAAATTTTATATTTTTGATAAGATTTTGTATTTTTGAAATTTAAAATTTTTGATGAGATTTCGTATTTTTAGTGAAATTTCGTATTTTAGGATAAATGTCAAATTTTTGGTGAAATTGGAGAATAATTGAATTTTTAGTGAAATTTCGTATTTAAGGTAAAATTACGAATTTTTTGTGATATTTCTAATTTTTGGTGAAATTTCATATTTTTAGTGAAATTTCATATTCTATGTGAAATTTCTTATTTTGGAAAAATTTCTAATTTTCTAGGAGAAATTTCTTATTTGGTGAAATATAAAATTTTTTGTAAATTTTAAATTTTTGTCGAAAAACTAATAAAAAAAATATATATCCAAAAGCCTATCATGCAAAATATATTTAAACATTTTTTTCCTTTCAAAAGCTTTTTCAAAAAATTTCCTGGCTTTAAAAAATACATCCAAAAGTTTTAAAGCTTTTTTCCCCCTCCAAAAGCTTTTGTGCAAAATCATATTTTCTTTCAAAAGTATATTCATTTGACATGAAAGTTGAAACACTTTATTTTTCTTCCAAAAGCTTGTTCGTATTTTCTGTCAAAAAGTTCTTCATCTAAAATCGTTAGTTCTATAAAATTAGAAATAAAGTGTTATTTGTCATCAAATGCTTTTTCATAAATTAAAAAATACGAATCTATAAGTAAATAACTTGCACCCAAAAGTACTTTTTTCTCTCAAAAAGCTTCTTTAAAATTTTTTCTTGCTTTAAACACACCCAAAAACTTTAGAAAACATTTTCCTCCACGAGTTTTTCAACTGAAAGCTTTTTCTCTAAAAAAAAATATTGATCAAAATTATATTTCTTTACAAAAGTTATTTCACCAGAAATAAAAAACATTAAAAAGTAAAAGCTTTTTTATTTAAACAGATTTTTTTTTTAATTTTAAAAATTATTAATCACAAACAAAGATTTACACTAAAAAGTTTTCTCCATTCAAACTCTTTGAATATAAACAACTTTTAAAATTCATCTAATAATTATGATTTCTTTATTTATTTAAAACTTTTAAGTACAAAGAGAATTTTAAAGTAGTTTAATATCTTTTATGCGTAAGTGCTCATTTTCTCATAAACTTCCACAATTTAAATGAATTCTTTAGCGTTAATTCTGCACACAATACCAAGAAAGCAAACAAAGAACCAAAACCAAAAATAGCTAATGCATAACGACACTCTGTTATACCAATCGAAACAAAACCCCCAACTCCACCCTCACATTTGGGTTTTTGAGGAAACCATTTGAGCTCTTCACGTTTCATAAGACCCACTTCTCGTTGCCATCTTAATCTGAAAAAAAGAATTTAGTAAATCATATTTTTTTTTGTTTAAATAAAGATTTTTACTGTCTCCTAAATAACTCTTTATATGGAAAATTCTTCCTCGTGGGAAATGCAATCATGGGCAGCTGAAATGGTTCTAGCTCCTTAAGGCCACATTTTTCAGGTTCATTAAAAGTATCGCTAATAATTTGATAACCAGCCTGTAATTCCACTTGATAGGCAAACATACCGGAGCGCATTTTCTCCATGCCCACTAAAGGTCTCATATAAATTGTATCCCCCTTGGGAGCAATTTTCTTGTGATATAAAAAATTGGTAATAGGATCAGTAGATTCCTGGTAATAGATTTTAGTATTACATAATTTTTTTAGAATATTTTAAAAGTATTTAACTTACATTAAAATATATTTTATTATAGACCGTATCCTGTACCCCTAGTTCCAAAGAAGAATGACTTAAATCGCTTAAAGTACGTATAGCTTCCGAAGGACTTTGCAATAAAGCCACTATATTGGCCGAAAATGAAGTAAATAGGAAAAGAGTGGCTACAAAAGTGGTGAAGATAATAATTCGAGCTGAACGATTTGCCACCGAAACATAAAAACCCTGTTGGCACATAGCACCCCAAACAAATACTGCACAATCACCATAATCCATTTCATGATTATGTGGAGAAAATAACAATTCCAAAGCAAATACCAGAAAAGTAACAATAACTAAAATCACTAAAGAAATCCAGACGTCAATCTCAAAAGGCATGGCAAATATATTGGCCACTGCAGATAAAGGAGGTTGTCTGAACATAATGCCTGCTCTAATGCGATAAGTTTCACCTACAAAATCACATAAAGCAATACGATCCAAACGCATAAATATGGCCATTTGACCAAAATCCAATTCATAACGTTGAAAACGACCCATAAGACCATCAAAAGAACCATTCGGTTGATGCCAGCCATAGTTATCAGTCTGGTAAGTATTGAAACTAAAAATAATAAGATTGAAAATTTAATTATAGAAAATGACTTTAGGGAGTTATACTAACCGCATATTTAATTTATTGGCCAGTTCTATGGTCAAACGATTATTAACTTTGGAAATGGTGTCAATGTGACGCAAAGACAAATCCTCTATATTGGTAAACATATCAGGAAAGGCAATCACTAGACCAGTATTAAAAGTTATATTCTCTAAATCTTCACGTAAAGAAATAACCGAGCCATATGTTCTCAAGGCAGATAACATAGTTTTCTTTTCAGAAAAATTCTTAATGACAAAATTATGTTTAAACGGTTTCCCAGCTTTAACTTTATAGACATCTAGTAAAGAAAAGTAATAATTTCCAGATCGAACTAAGACTCTTACTTCACTGTCGGGGGGAAGAAAAATTTCTTCATCTTCCAGGGCTTTTAAATCTGCCAGGTCGTGAGTTGTTATTAACCAAAAACGATTGGTGGTAAAATAATTATGCTCCGAAGCAGCAGACCATCTTAAAACATTTAAAGCACAAGGAGTATTAAAATCATTTAAAATAATGCCCGTTTTGTGAGCTAAAGGTAGGAGTTTAAGTTTTAAAGGTTGTCTAGAAGAATCATTATTAGATACTTGGAATGTATTAGAAGGACCATATAAATTAGGCTCTGGCATTTCTTTTAAATAATCCTCGCCCCGCCAAATTTGCAAAGGCATGTTATGATTTAAGAAAAAAGAGGTCATAGGAGAGATTTCTAATGCCAGAAATTGGAAAATTAAAATCACTTTTAAATATATAAATAAATTTTATATTTACTTGACGATTCGTTTGTACGACATATTATGAAATTTAAACTGCGCACTCCATGATATTGAAAATATGTTAACATAAGGTCAAAAAAAAATATCTTCTTGTATTCCTCCGAAGTTTTTACTTCTTTAAAACTGTTATCATTTATCGATACCTCTATCAAAGATGTTTCACATTTTTTGATGTTGACTATCATACAAACTAGCATTGCTGCTTTTACTAGCATTAACCATAATTGCATCTTTGGTATCTTGTTTTTATATAATAGTTTATCCTCTATCAAGCGTATTTCCTCTACGTGTTAATCGTTTTATTACAATCTTATGCTGACTTTGGATTTTTGTTGGCTTCTTATATATTTTTAAAGTTAACAGATTGCATGTCTGCTCTCCCTCGTTTGTTCTTTTTTTTTTTGTTGCCTACAATTATAGGACAACACGTATATTTACGCATGCAGCTGAAAAAATATGCAGTCAAGGTAAATAGTTGGTTGAAATATTTTGCAATATTCGCTATCATCACATTAGAATAAATTACCAAATTAAGTTGTTAGCTATAGTAAAATAGAAAAAAAAAAACAAATTTGCAAAAGAAAGGGTGGAAAAGGAATTGAGGTCCTTCAAAGTGATGAGTATACAAGACATTAAAAGTGCGGTTTTTTTGTGAGCAAGTGAAAGGTAAAATATATAATACTTAATGTTGTATAAAATATGTTAGTCCTACTGGATTTAAGTCGTTAAAGTAAAATATAGAAATAAAAAGAAATAATATGGGCTAAAAAAAAAGGAAACCAAATTGCGGTCCTTTGATGCAGAGTAGAGCTAGTAATTCATTTGCTATTTACAAAGTAAACCAAGAAACAAAAAGAAAAAGATGTCTTCGCAACATAGCATAGTAGATATCCTCTAAAGCGGAGCTAATAATTAGTTTGCTGTTTGCAAAGTGAAAAAGGAAATAAAAAGAAAACAAATATATATTGCTTTAATTGTAGGACAAAATATTATGGCCGTTGGCAATATCGAAATTTTATAAAATTACTAAACTTAGTATTAAAGTAAAATATAGAAATAAAATGAAAAAATTGGTCTAAAGAAAAGGGCAAGCAAATTATGGTCCTTCGAAGTGGAGTTGGAGCTAGCAATTCATTTGCTATTTGCAAAGTAAAAGAGCAATGTAATAAACTGAATTTTGATTCAAAATATACAGGTGTTAAAGTAAAATAGAGAAAATATATTGGCAAATGAAAATCAGAGCTAATAATTAATTTTATTGATAAAATTGAAGAAGGAACGAAATATGTTGGTCCTTCACATCTAGAGGGTCTTCAGTGCAGCATGTCTAATTTCTTCTCCCAACAACACATTCACTTACAGTAAAGAATTTAAAATCCATCATTCTAAATGTGCTATAAGTGAGATATTGAAATTACCAAAGATGAAGTAAAATACAGAAATAAAAAGAAAAAAAGTAAAATATATGGAAATATGGATGAGATTTTGAAGCTGTAGTTTTTTACAATAATACTCTTAGTAATACTCTTTGTTGCTAAAAAGTAAAAGAACGAAATAAAAAGAAAAAAGTGCTGTTTGATCATTTTCAAAAACGAGAAACTGATCCAGGGAAACGGAGAACAAAAAGTTTATTTATAAAATTATATTTTGAATTCTTCGAAATCAATCATTAGATGTTCATTTTAATAATAATAAATAAAGAGAATTTATTTCTTCCTACAATGCTAAGAAAAACAGACCTTAGAAGTGCATATAAGAATTCGTCATTGCATGTTTGTATTTCTTCCATTCTGGCACGTTTGTTTTTACTCTTTTTATCAAAAGCACACTAACAAACGATAAAGTAAGTGTTGAAATAATTGCAATCTTCACTATCATCGAATTAAATGAAATTACCAAATTAAGTTATTAAGTAGAGTAAAATGAAAATATAAAGAAAAAATAATAATACATTTGGAAAGGAGCTTAATGATTCTTTGAAAAGAAACATGTGACACTTTATAACTCATACAAGAGCTACATCAATTTCTCCTGGCTATTCCATCGCATATTATACATTTGGATACTTCCCCTAACGTGTAGAGATTTGTTAGATCGCATCTTACATATGGCAGCTTTATATGACATTCATAAAGATGCCACCAATTCCACGATTAGAGATTACTTGTAAGCTTCTCGCCAACTATCGCATACAATCAGATGAATCTGCGATAAAAGAAATTAAGAATGGTTTTGGCACAACTAAGGTTCAAGCCTCGTATAGACCACGGGTCCCCAATTTATCCTCAGCATATGGCCAGAGTCCTGTGGATGAGTTCTTCAGCTTGAACTTTAAGCAGTATTCTCAATTAAAATTATATAGTCATTATAGTTGTTACACTACTAAACTTAAGATTCTTTTGTAGAAGATAATGTTCCTCTGATCTGCGATTATTCTTGCTTTTTCAATGCTAAAGTTCTCTTAAAATATGTTAGTTTTAAGCATTAAATTTTAAAATTTATTTCAGGCTGTTAGTGCATTTTCATTAATAATTTTAAAATACAACTACGGCTACTGTGTAATTTTTCATTAAACAACAATTTAGGGAAATTTAATTCAAAAACTTCTTAAACATTAATTCACAGCCCAAAACTAATAAGCCAAACAGGAAACCCCATCCCAAAACAGCCCAAGCATAACGACACTCCTTTAAACCAATCGAAACAAAACGTCCAAGACCTTCACATTTGGGTCTTTGGGTGAACCATTTAAGTTCCTCACGATTCATAAGACCCACTTCACGTTGCCATCTTAATCTGTAATAAAATTAATTTATTTATTAGGAAATATTACTTTGGGGTAAAAAGTCTTAACTGTCTCCTAAATAACTCCTTGTAGGGAAAATTCTTACGTGTGGGCACTGCTATCATAGGCAGTTTATAAGGTTCCATTTCCTTAAGGCCACATTTTTCTGGCTCACTAAAAGTATCGCTAATAATTTGATAACCCGTCTGCAGTTCCACTTGAAAGGCAAAAGTTTCATAACGCATTTTATTAATGCCCGCCGTAGGACTTATATAAATACTTTCACCTTTGGGTAGAATTTTTTTGCGATATAAATATCTGGTAACAGGATCAGTAGATTCCTTTAAAGAGTGAGAGAGAGAGAGAAAGAGATAGAGAGAGAAAAGATAAATATTTTCTTTCTCTGAAGTAAAATTTACTTACATTTAGAAACACTCTATTGTATACAGTATCCATTACCCCTAATTCCAAAGAAGAGTGGCTCAAATCACTTAAAGTACGTATAGCTTCCGACGGACTTTGTAATAAAGCCACTATATTAGCCGAAAAGGAAATAAATAAAAATAAAGTGGCTACAAAGGTGGTGAAGATAATAATACGAGCTGAAAGATTAGAGATGGAACCATAGAAACCCTGTTGACACATGGCACCCCAAACAAAAATGGCACAATCCCAATAATTCATTTCATTTGTGTAAGGCGACAAAGCTAATTCCAAAGCAAATACACCGAAAGTTACAATTATTAAAATAATTAAACAAATCCAAACATGCAAATCAAAAGGCATTGTAAAAATATTAGCCACTGAGGACAAAGGAGGCTGCCTAAACATAATGCCCGCTCTAATACGAAAAGTTTCCACTAGAAAATTGCAGACAGCTGTACGATCCAGACGCATGAAAAAAGCCATTTGACCAAAATCCAATTCATAACGTTGAAATCGACCCATAAGACCGCTAAAAGAACCATTGGGTCCACGCCAGCCATAATTGTCAGTTTGATAGGTGTTGAAGCTAATTAAAAAATAATTAAGAAATTATAAATTTTATTTGGCAACAAAACCCACCTCAAATTTAATTTCCTGGCCATATCCACCACCAAACGATTAGTCACCTTGGCCATGGTATCAATATGTCTCAGCGATAGATCCTCTATATCAGTAAACATATCGGGAAAATTAATAACTAGCCCAGTATTAAAGACAATACCCTCCAAATTTTCTCTTAAAGAAATAACTGAACCATATTTCCTTAAAGCCCAATACATTTCCTTTATACCAGAAATATTCCTGCACACAAAATTGTGCTTTAAAGGTTTAAAGACTGCCACTTTATAAACATCTATTAAGGAAAATGTATTATTACTTGCATTCCTAGCCAAAACTTTCACTTCACTATCAGGAGGCAAGAAAATTTCTTCATCTTCTAAAGCTAATAAATCCTCTTCATCCTCTGTTATCATTAGCCAAAAACTATTGGTTTTAAAATAATTATTTTCCGAGGCCGCTGACCATCTTAAAACGTTTAAGGCACAGGCTGAATTGAAATCATTTAATATTATGCCCGTTTTATGATTCAAAGGTTGTAGTTGAAGTTTTAAAGGCCTTTTATAGGAATCATTTTTATCTTCACGAAATGTTATGGGAGGACCAAACATAGATCTCTTAGGCATTTCGGGTAAATAATCCTCACCTGACCAAACACGTATGGGAAGATTGTGCTCCAGGAAAAATGAAACCCAAGAGGTAGTTTTTAAAGCTAATTAAAAAAAGAAAAAAATTATCTATTTAAATAAAAGGAAATAAACGATTAAAGTTATAGTTCTACTTTTCTTTTTAATTTCTATAATCCATACCTGTGGTATTTGAAGGACATATAATCATATTCAAACTGCGCACTTCTTGATATTTAAAATAGAATAATACGACATCTTCCAGCTTTAAATCTTTTATCTTCTCTACGGTTTCAGTGACTTCTTTAGTTTTTAGTTCAGATAAAGCAGAACAGCTTATGACTTCTTGCAGAAATAAA
The DNA here is from genome assembly GCA_932274085.1 of Protocalliphora azurea. NCBI lineage: Eukaryota > Metazoa > Arthropoda > Insecta > Diptera > Calliphoridae > Protocalliphora > Protocalliphora azurea. Next base: position 4,413,250 of record OW026522.1, on the reverse strand, counting down.
ATTGTGACAAAAAATAACAATTTGTTCATTTTTTTAATCTGGCTGCTTTGCACTTTTATCTAACGTTTGAACTTGTCCAATTGTTGGAAACAGTTTGTCCTTTATTTTGGCTTGCATTTAACTTTTTATATCGGAGAATTTTTTAACTTACTTTTATTTTAGTTAAATTAGTTTGGGTTTATTTCCAGCTATTTTTAAACTAAGGAATGAGTTTGTAAAAATGATAACATATTTTTCTTTCCGCCACACTTATGTTGTAGATTTGGTTTTTATGGGAGTTTTAAAGAAGCTAGGAATTAATTTTAAATCATTTTAGAAATAATTTTTTGCAGCAATCATCGGACAATGTAGATCTTGTTTTACCTTTAATCGTGGATCCTGATGTAATCCTTTGAAGGTCTTAATAGAATGTTTTTCAATTAAACTCTCAAAAGTATTCAATTATAACTTTAATCTGAAATCTTTATATTCTTATATTTTAGCTGTAATATAACTTCTTTAAGAATCCTGTTGTAACTTTAATCGTAGTACTTTTTTGGAAATCAATTACAGCTTTAATTATATATTTTAATAGGAGTCAAATTTATCTAAAATATTTAATTTGTATAGAATCCAAATTTTAGCTTCCGTCATAGGTCTATATAGGATTCATTATTACCTTCATTATCAAGACTTTATGATGTCGAATTTAAGCTTCAATTTTAGCTCTTTAAAGAATACAATGATAGCTTCAATTTCATTTGTCTATAATATTCAATTTTAGCTTTAATTGTAGTTCTTTATTGAATCCAATTTTATTTTCAATTTATTGTATTTTTCAGCTTTAATCGTAGGTTTTGGTCTTTAAGTTTCAATTGAAGGTCTAATAGGATCGTTTTTTACACTTAATTTTAACACTAATGGTTAAGGTTGCTTCAAGGCAGCTATTTCTTTTATCCTTTTCAGGAGAAAAGGAAATTAAGAAAAAAATAATACTGTCTACAAATTCTTTTTGTGTTCTAATCTCTTGGTTTAATAATTGACATAATAAACTAAATATCTAGACCTTAAATATTCCAAAAAATTTCACACTAATTATATTTTTAATTTAATTAAATAAAATATAAATTGATTTCATAAAATGTTGCTCAAATCATTACACGGTTAAGGTTTATATAATTCCATTTCAGGGTAGGAGTCCAATTTATGCATTAATCTAGCCTACATTTATAGTTCTCAGTAATATCCAGTTATAGTTTCATTTAGAAGTCTTTATATGGTGCAATTTCAGCATTGAATGTTGGTCTTAGTAGAAATGAACTAAGTTTTTGGGCTAAAATGTTTTCTTTATTCTGCCCTTTGTCTTCTTTTGTATCCTATTCTAATTCTAAATACTGTAAATGGATCAGTAGTGCGATTCTGTAACTTATTTGAACGATTATGGAATCATTTATAAAATTATACTCGTAAAACAAATCCAGCAAAAACTTTGCTTTCCTGGTAAGCTAGCAGGTATAATTGGAAAAAAATACTTATTTTATTAATTCCCAGCAAAAACTTTTTGGTTTTCGGTAATAACAACTACTTATTAAAGTAGTTTCTTGGTAATGAGGCGTCATTATTATTTGTCTACTCTGTATTACATTAATAAGTACTCAATAGTATAATAGCGCAGTAATACTGCAATCACGTGGATGAGTTGGCTAGAGCGCCGGATTAACAATCAGAAGGTTGTTGGTTCAACCCCATTCTGAAGCTGTCAGCTTTTTATAACAAAATGTCTAAAAAGATATTTTAAACTAAATAGAGTTTTTGTCGCTTAGGATGCTATGTGTGAGGTGGTGTACTGAGTAAGACGTTAGTCAGTAAAAACGAATGGTTAGTGTGTGCAAGTACGAGTCTCACTGGCGGAAAAATTCTTTTGTTTTTTTTTTATTTTTTTTTTTTTCGTTTAGGTACATATTTTTGAGTACCCCTAGAGACAAAAAATAATTACATGAATTTGTGGACAAGTCGAACAAAAATAACTAGTTATTCAGGCAAAAAATAAGTAGTTTATTTTTGTTTCCAATTATACCTGCTAGCTTACCAGGAAAGCAAAGTTTTTAGTCGGTAGTTTTTGTTTTCGCGTTGTTCACAAATTCATGTAGTCTTACGTCTTACACCATCACGCATTTAACTTTCCAAGTGACAACAACTTTTTTAGTATAAATACATGTTTTTAGACATTTTGTAATAAAAAACTAACAGCATCAGAATGGGATTGAACCAATAACCTTCCGGTTGGTAATCCAGCGTTCTAGCCAAGGTGTCCACGTTATTATACTATTGAGTACTTATTTCTGTAATACCGAGTAGGCAAATAATAATGACGCCTCATTACGAAGAAACTACTTTAATAATTAGTTGCCATTACCGAAAACTAAAAAGTTTTTGCTGGGAAATTATTGATTTTGCTTTTCCGTAGTATTTTTAAACGATATTCATTATCGTTGTCACATTTGCTTCTGTTGTTAACTTTATTTTATCTAAAACACAAGCTTAACATGCATGTGCTCAATTTACAAATAATTCCCAAATTCTTTTTCATTTCTACTCCTATTTAAGTATTCTGTTTATTTTGACAGAGGTGCCACACGTAAACAAAAGTTGTCTACTGTTCTTTAAATTCACGTACTAAATAATATAATTGTTATTGCAAAAAATAAAAGCTATCGATATATTTGTCGATTGTCGAATCGTTAAAATTTACTGAATCGCACAGATGATTTTTCTAATAGATTTGTTCGATAGAAATGTAAGAGCGTCACTATAAATAAACAAATAAATCAAAAAAGGATTTTTATTTAAAAATAAAACTATTTTCTTGACAAAATCTGAAAAATTTGCTGTTAAATATTTATGATTAATGCGTTTATTCTTATTTTTGTTATCATTAAAATTATAAATAACATAACGATGTGACTTAATTTTAAAATTAAAAAATATATATATAATATGTTTTCTCTCAAAATAAGTAGAGGATGTGAACATGCTGTACTTTGTTAAGAGCAAATTGAAACATTTTTTTGGGAAAAGCATTTATTTTTAAATTTTTAGTGCTGTAAAATTGATGTTACACGTAATTATAAAAATATCATAAAAATTCCGAAATTTCACCAAAAATTTTAAAAATATTTTACCTAGTGGTGAACCATTTAATACTCTATTTGAAATACTGGAGGAAAGTTAAGTGAAACAAATAGTAGAATATAGAGGTTATCGGAAGGATTTCTAACGCGTAGTTCTGTTATATAAATTTGAATCTTTGTCATTAAATAAAAAATAAAATATAATATATTTGAAATTAGTTGTGCGGAATTTTATAATCATATTCCAACAAATCACCATGAGTCTTTAAAAAACTTTGCTAATATTATTCAAATAAAAATCATATTATGAAAATTATTTTATGAGAAAAAAATCATCAAATTATATTTATGTTAAAAAATCTTAAAAAATATGTTAAAATCATTATTCTAGTAACGCTGCTCATATTTGATTTTGAAGAAATGAACTCAACGAGCCACTAAGCGGCCGAATAGCTCTTAGAAGCTTCTCTACTTTTTTGGTTTGGAATTCATTCTTGTGACTTTTTCTTTTTCTGAAAAAAGTTCCATCTCACCATGCAATGTAATACTTTTGTCAAAATTTATTCAATCATTTTCTAGAAAGTTCAAAAAAAGTTAGAAAAAAAAATTAATTTTGTACATTTTTCGATCTGCTGTTAAATCTGACATGACTTGTAGAAGATATTGTAATCAAGAAATATAAATAAAATTAACGGCAGCAGGAGTTATTTCGAAAATTTTGTGTTATATTTTATTCGAATGCACACTTTATTTTTCAAAAAGATCCCAATACCGCAATTCCGTAACTTTTTTTCCATTTACTACCAATATCGTTAACTAACCATGAATACCGGTTGTTTTAACGATTTTGCTATTCTCTAATATAAGTTTAAGAATATTTTCATCAGTATATTTTAACGACGAATGTCGATAGAAATGAAGAAACGTCATAATTTGAAAAATGTGAAATTTTAAATTAATTTAAAAATGTTTTTTTCCCCATCTACTGTAAAAAATAAAAATTGAGGTTACGATCTTTTGCATTTTAGGTGACGATATACATATCTGGGGAAAATTTAATCTTTTAGTAAAAATTTAAATTTTTAGTAAAAATTAGATTTTTTGTGAAACTTTTTATAATTGTAACTTGTATTGTAGCGAATTAAAAAAGAATATTTGATAAAAAATTTTTTTTTTTTTGAGCGATAAATATTCTTTAGGAATGTTTTAACGATAATAAAAATAAGAATAAACGCATTAATCATAAATATTTAAATATTTAAATATTTTTTAACATTTTCTCAAGAAAAAAGTTTTATTTTTAAATAAAAATCCTATTTTAATTTAATTTTTTTTTTAAATAATGACGCTCATTTCATTTCTATCTATATTCGTCGTTAAAAATACTGACGAAAAAAATCTAATTTATAGATTTTTTTAGTTTAGTTAACAATATCGGTAGTTAATTAAAAAAAGTTGAAGAATTGTGGTACATTTTTTCTAAAAATTTATTTTTTTTACTAACTCAAAAGAGTAGCCATATCTTAAAATGTACTAATTTATAAAAGTATTATTTTTTGATAAAAAATATCATTATCAAAATCATATCAAATATCTTAGAGTAACAATTTAAAAAATAAAGTAAAAAGAATATATATATATATATATATATATATATATATTTCTAAAGTTTCTCATAAATAAAATATAATTTTTTTAAAATTGTACCAATTTTTAATGAAGTACAAATTTTCTAAAAAAAATAATCCAAATTATAAAAAGTATTTTATTTTTTGCTGATTTCAAAAAAGTATAATTTCTGAACTTTTTTTTTATCAACTATATTTACTTTAACAATTTTTTCAATCTCACTCCTTGGTTTTAGCTAAAGAGGTGATTATTTGTTGAAGGAAATTTTAATATTCAATTGTTTATGCGTTGATATTATAGAAAATTATCTTATTAAGTTGTTAGCGTAAGAAAATTGTAAACCTCTTAATAGAAAATATATAACATCGGAATATTTCATGGTTTTAAAATTGTACTACAACAAAATGTTAAGGGGAAACAAAATAAAGTAAATAAAAGTCTATAATTTTAATTCCAGAGGGATAATTTTAGCCCTAAGGTATTACAAGCTAAAAAATTTACCATAAGTATCTGCTAGTTATAATACCATCTTCAAAGAGTGTAGAATTGCCAACAAATTTACGATTAAAATTAACGATTGCTTCAAAGAACTGGTAGCATTTTTAAATTGCTGCTTTTTATCACTACAACGATTTTTGGGATCTTAGGAGAATCATTGAAATTTAATGTTTCTGGTTAATGGAAAATTAAATAAAATGGTGACATATTCACACTTAAGACATTAATTCATTAAAACAAATCTTTTCTTAATTAAAAAAATTCGATTTAAACTGTTTCAAGGGACTATTTAACGTTTTAACTGAATTCGTTAATTTTTTTTTATTATTTTAAAAATTGCAATAAATTTCCCTTAAATCATTAAAGAAACCGTAATTTTCAAAATCTAAGGTACGGTTCGAAGGACCATTATTTAATCTCTTTCTATAGGATTAGTAAATTTCCCAATTTTTTAAATATACTTAAATTCTTTGTTTTTATTTTTGAGCAAAATCAAATTTAAAATAAATCTATTTAGTTCAAAAAGTTCATTTAATCCGCTTCGAAGGACCATACTATTTGTTTCCTGTTTTCTTACTTATTTAATATTTTATTTAAAGTAATTTCCAATTTATACAGATAATTATTATAATTTATTTCCCTTTAATAGCCATTAAAATAAAACAAAATCATTAAAGAGATTGTAACTTTAAAAATCGAAGATACGGTTCGAAGGACCATAATTTAATTTCTTTCTATTTTTTTGTAAACTGTTTGCCTTTTAATTTAATGTTTTTATATCCATTTTTGAACAAAGTCAAATTTTTCTAGTCTTACTATCTGGTTGAAAAATTTCATTTAATTCGCTTCGAAGGATCATAAAATTCTACTGATTTCTTGCTTATTTCACATTTTACCTAAAGTAGTTTAACTTTTTTCTATTCTTTTAAATATTATAATGCATTACCTTTAAATAACCTTTGCAAAACTCATTTTATATCAAAATCTATTAAGCTTTAGTTTGAAGGAACAAAAATTATAATTTCTCTTTTATAAATGATTAATATTTATTTTCGGCTTTTAATCTCATTTTTTGTTTATTTTGAAATAGTTAAATTCTTTGTTTTTTGTTTTTAGGGAAATTATAAGATTTTGCACTTTCAAATTCTCATAAGGTTCGAAGGACCAAATTTTTACCAAATTTTTTTTATTTTTTTTAATTTAATTTTTTAAATTTAATTTTTTAATTAAATGTTTTAATTTAATTTTTTTAATTAAGTAGTAAAGTACTTTTCTTATTTTATAAAGTATTTATATTAAAATTCAATGTTTAAACTTAATCACTTTTCCTCGCTGATTAAGTTTAACCATTGAGTCACGCAATATGAATATTGAAATTTCAACACATTTAAATCTGTTATTATTTTTTTTTAATAAATCCTTTTTTATAGTAATTGTTTTATAGTTTTTTTTGTTCTTTTGCTAATATGTTTTAATAAAAAAAATAGTGGAATTAAACTTCAACACGTGCCAACAATTAAAATTGAAAATAAATACAATTTATGTATCGTTATAAAATCATTTCTTTATTTGTTTTATTTTTTTATTTTTATTTTTATTTTTATTTTTATTGAATATGAAATGATGCCTAAGTAGTCAGTAGTTAGTCAATACAATTTTGCCTGACAACTGTGAAATATTGCGAGGTTGATGGTAAGAAAAAACAAAAAAATAAAAATAAATAAAAAAATTTTGAACAATCCTTTTAGAAGGGAGCAATATATTTGTCACTATTTTTGGAGGAACTAGAATATAAACCGAGGCAGATATTTGGTAAATAAAGCTCAAAATTTGTTTCATAGTTAAGTCAGGAATTGAACCTTTAACCTTAAGCGGGGGCACTATATAAATTGAGAAATTTTTTGTATTTTTTATTTTCATGAATCAACTCCTCCCTAATGTTGTCCATGTTGTAGCCTTTGCAAAATTTATTTATTTTAAGCTTGTAAAGATCATCGATGCACACAATTTAGATTGGCTGGATTTGTGGCAATTACAAAAACCAACCAAAATACTTTTACTTTTTTTTCATTTAAATTGCAACGAATTTAATTGAAAATCATAAAAAATATATTTATTTGAGGGATCTTTTGAGTAAACAAAATGGTTTTAACTTTGTTTGTTTGATTAAAACGGAAATAGGAATATTATTATAGGGTTTATAAAAAAGAAGAAAAGAGAAATACTATGAAAAATTTTTGAAGAAATTTTATTAAAATCTGGGTACAGCTTTCTAGTATTTTTTTTTTAATAAAAATTTCTTTTTAAATTGGTATTGGTCTGCTAATATAAGGCATTTAATTTTCTTACTCCTTTAAAATAACAAAACATATTTAAATTTTTCCACAAATTACCCCATAAATTTTCAAATATTTTCCAAATCTTTTTAATTTAAAAATTATTACAATAGTCTTTCTCTACACTATTGTTAAAACGTTTAGGCAAGAAAAACAGAAAAAAATTTGGCAAAATTTCAATCAGGCTCATAAAGAAAAACATTACAATTTGTTTTATGTAAACATGGAAACATAGAAAAGTAATTTAAAAAATTTACTTGTAAAAAAATCCTTATGAACCGACATACAAGTATAAATGTAGTTGTAAATACTTGCATATGTGTAAGTATAAAAAATATTCATGCCCTTAAGGACCTAAACAAACATAAAACGATGAATATGTTAATAGAATTACAAGACAACTCAAGTATAACGAATTCATGTAAAAGTAATTAAAAGGATATTCTTTTAAATAAAAATTCTGCTTAAATAAATTAGATTCAAATGAAAAACTAAATTTACTTAATTCCTTAATAAATTTTTGAACCAAAAGTTTTATAAAATATAAACTGCTAAAAATATTATGCCTTAGAATGGTTTTAGGAAAAAGTTGCTATAATCACTAATACAAAAAATTTTACTAATAGTTTTGGTCAAATTTAAAAAGTGTTTTTGGAATTTCATTTTATCTTAACTTTACTTTATTTAAATATTCATGCAGTAAATTATTATTTTTTTTTTAACTTGTAACGTTTATTTTTCACATAATTTATTTTATATCTAAAATTATTTATTTTTATTTTTGATAATTTTATCATGATGTTTAAACACATTTTTTATAAAGTTTTTTTATGCTTGAATCACCATAAATAACAATAGATTTTCTTACTGCCAGCTACTGTGTACTGTTATTAAATGTCAGGGACGTTAGTATTTCTGCTACTAGAGTTCTGCCACCCAATGACAAACAATATTTTTTACTACAAATTTAATAAAGACATTTACACATCGATAACGGGGGAGAAATATTTATGTTATACTAAATAATATAGAAATTTGAGTTTAAACTATAACAGAGATTTTAAACTAGACTATAGTACAGACAATAGACTAGACTATAGCACAGACTATAGACTAGTCTATAGTATAGATTACAGACTAAACTATAGTACAGACTATAGACTAGACTATAGTCAATATTATATGCGATAGTCCATCCTATAAACTATAGTACAGATTATAAACTATAGTCCAAACTATAGATTATAATCCAAACTATAGACTATAGTCCAGACTATAGACTATAGTCCAGATTATAGACTATAGTCCTGACTATAGACTATGGTACTGACTATAGACTAGAGTCCTGACTATAGACTAGGGTCCTGACTGTAGATTATAGTCCAAACTATAGACTATAGTCCTGACTATGGACTGTAGTCCTAACTATAGACTATAGCCCTGACTATAAACTATAATTCTGACTTTAGACTTTAGACCTGACTATGAACCATACTCAGACTACAGTCCTGACTATAGACTATGGTCCTGACTATAGACTATAGTCCTGACTATAGACTATAGACTATAGTCCTGACTATAGACTATAGTCCTGACTATAGACTATAGTCCCGACTATAGACTATAGTCCTGACTATAGACTATAGTCCTGACTATAGACTATAGTCCTGACTATAGACTATAGTCCTGACTATAGACTATAGTCCTGACTATAGACTATAGTCCTGACTATAGACTATAGTCCTGACTATAGACTATAGTCCTGACTATAGACTATAGTCCTGACTATAGACTATAGTCCTGACTATAGACTATAGTCCTGACTATAGACTATAGTCCTAACTATAGACTATAGTCCTGACTATAGACTATAGTCCTGACTATAGACTATAGTCCTGACTATAGACTATAGTCCTGACTATAGACTATAGTCCTGACTATAGACTATAGTCCTGACTATAGACTATAGTCCTGACTATAGACTATAGTCCTGACTATAGACTATAGTCCTGACTATAGACTATAGTCCTGACTATAGACTATAGTCCTGACTATAGACTATAGTCCTGACTATAGACTATAGTCCTGACTATAGACTATAGTCCTGACTATAGACTATAGTCCTGACTATAGACTATAGTCCTGACTATAGACTATAGTCCTGACTATAGACTATAGTCCTGACTATAGACTATAGTCCTGACTATAGACTATAGTCCTGACTATAGACTATAGTCCTTACTATAGACTATAGTCCTGACTATAGACATAGTCCTGACTATAGTCCTGACTATAGACTATAGTCCTGACTATAGACTATAGTCCTGACTATAGACTATAGTCCTGACTATAGACTATAGTCCTGACTATAGACTATAGTCCTGACTATAGACTATAGTCCTGACTATAGACTATAGTCCTGACTATAGACTATAGTCCTGACTATAGACTATAGTCCTTACTATAGACTATAGTCCTGACTATAGACATAGTCCTGACTATAGACTATAGTCCTGACTATAGACTATAGTCCTGACTATAGACTATAGTCCTGACTATAGACTATAGTCCTGACTATAGACTATAGTCCTGACTATAGACTATAGTCCTGACTATAGACTATAGTCCTGACTATAGACTATAGTCCCGACTATAGACTATAGTCTTGACTATAGACTATAGTCCTGACTATAGACTATAGTTCTGACTATAGACTATAGTCCCGACTATAGACTATAGTTCTGACTATAGACTATAGTTCTGACTATAGACTATAGTTCTGACTATAGACTATAGTCCTGACTATAGACTATAGTCCTGACTATAGACTATAGTCCTGACTATAGACTATAGTCCTGACTATAGACTATAGTCCTGACTATAAACTATAGTCCTGACTATAAACTATAGTCCTGACTATAGACTATAGTCCTGACTATAGACTATAGTCCTGACTATAAACTATAGTCCTGACTATAGACTATAGTCCTGACTATAGACTATAGTCCTGACTATAAACTATAGTCCTGACTATAGACTATAGTCCTGACTATAGACTATAGTCCTGACTATAGACTATAGTCCTGACTATAAACTATAGTCCTGACTATAGACTATAGTCCTGACTATAAACTATAGTCCTGACTATAGACTATAGTCCTGACTATAGACTATAGTCCTGACTATAGACTATTGTCCCGACTATAGACTATAGTCCTGACTATAGACTATAGTCCTGACTATAGACTATAGTCCCGACTATAGACTATAGTTCTGACTATAGACTATAGTTCTGACTATAGACTATAGTTCTGACTATAGACTATAGTCCCGACTATAGACTATAGTTCTGACTATAGACTATAGTCCCGACTATAGACTATAGTTCTGACTATAGACTATAGTCCTGACTATAAACTATAGTCCTGACTATAGACTGTGGTCCTGACTATAAACTATAATTCTGACTTTAGACTATAGTCCTGACTATAGTCCTGACTATAGACTATAGTCCTGAGTATAGACTATGGTCCTGACTATAGTCCTGACTATAGACTATAGTCCTGACTATAGACTATAGTCCTGACTATAGACTATAGTCCTGACTATAGACTATAGTCCTGACTATAGACTATAGTCCTGACTATAGACTATAGTCCTGACTATAGACTATAGTCCTGACTATAGACTATAGTCCTGACTATAGACTATAGTCCTGACTATAGACTATAGTCCTGACTATAGACTATAGTCCTGACTATAGACTATAGTCCTGACTATAGACTATAGTCCTGACTATAGACTATAGTCCTGACTATAGACTATAGTCCTGACTATAGACTATAGTCCTGACTATAGACTATAGTCCTGACTATAGACTATAGTCCTGACTATAGACTATAGTCCTGACTATAGACTATAGTCCTGACTATAGACTATAGTCCTGACTATAGACTATAGTCCTGACTATAGACTATAGTCCTGACTATAGACTATAGTCCTGACTATAGACTATAGTCCTGACTATAGACTATAGTCCTGACTATAGACTATAGTCCTGACTATAGACTATAGTCCTGACTATAGACTATAGTCCTAACTATAGACTATAGTCCTGACTATAGACTATAGTCCTAACTATAGACTATAGTCCTGACTATAGACTATAGTCCTGACTATAGACTATAGTCCTGACTATAGACTATAGTCCTGACTATAGACTATAGTCCTGACTATAGACTATAGTCCTGACTATAGACTATAGTCCTGACTATAGACTATAGTCCTGACTATAGACTATAGTCCTGACTATAGACTATAGTCCTGACTATAGACTATAGTCCTGACTATAGACTATAGTCCTGACTATAGACTATAGTCCTGACTATAGACTATAGTCCTGACTATAGACTATAGTCCTGACTATAGACTATAGTCCTGACTATAGACTATAGTCCTGACTATAGACTATAGTCCTGACTATAGACTATAGTCCTGACTATAGACTATAGTCCTGACTATAGACTATAGTCCTGACTATAGACTATAGTCCTGACTATAGACTATAGTCCTGACTATAGACTATAGTCCTTACTATAGACTATAGTCCTGACTATAGACATAGTCCTGACTATAGTCCTGACTATAGACTATAGTCCTGACTATAGACTATAGTCCTGACTATAGACTATAGTCCTGACTATAGACTATAGTCCTGACTATAGACTATAGTCCTGACTATAGACTATAGTCCTGACTATAGACTATAGTCCTGACTATAGACTATAGTCCTGACTATAGACTATAGTCCTGACTATAGACTATAGTCCTTACTATAGACTATAGTCCTGACTATAGACATAGTCCTGACTATAGACTATAGTCCTGACTATAGACTATAGTCCTGACTATAGACTATAGTCCTGACTATAGACTATAGTCCTGACTATAGACTATAGTCCTGACTATAGACTATAGTCCTGACTATAGACTATAGTCCCGACTATAGACTATAGTCCTGACTATAGACTATAGTCCTGACTATAGACTATAGTCCCGACTATAGACTATAGTCTTGACTATAGACTATAGTCCTGACTATAGACTATAGTTCTGACTATAGACTATAGTCCCGACTATAGACTATAGTTCTGACTATAGACTATAGTTCTGACTATAGACTATAGTTCTGACTATAGACTATAGTCCTGACTATAGACTATAGTCCTGACTATAGACTATAGTCCTGACTATAGACTATAGTCCTGACTATAGACTATAGTCCTGACTATAAACTATAGTCCTGACTATAAACTATAGTCCTGACTATAGACTATAGTCCTGACTATAGACTATAGTCCTGACTATAAACTATAGTCCTGACTATAGACTATAGTCCTGACTATAGACTATAGTCCTGACTATAAACTATAGTCCTGACTATAGACTATAGTCCTGACTATAGACTATAGTCCTGACTATAGACTATAGTCCTGACTATAAACTATAGTCCTGACTATAGACTATAGTCCTGACTATAAACTATAGTCCTGACTATAGACTATAGTCCTGACTATAGACTATAGTCCTGACTATAGACTATTGTCCCGACTATAGACTATAGTCCTGACTATAGACTATAGTCCTGACTATAGACTATAGTCCCGACTATAGACTATAGTTCTGACTATAGACTATAGTTCTGACTATAGACTATAGTTCTGACTATAGACTATAGTCCCGACTATAGACTATAGTTCTGACTATAGACTATAGTCCCGACTATAGACTATAGTTCTGACTATAGACTATAGTCCTGACTATAAACTATAGTCCTGACTATAGACTGTGGTCCTGACTATAAACTATAATTCTGACTTTAGACTATAGTCCTGACTATAGTCCTGACTATAGACTATAGTCCTGAGTATAGACTATGGTCCTGACTATAGTCCTGACTATAGACTATAGTCCTGACTATAGACTATAGTCCTGACTATAGACTATAGTCCTGACTATAGACTATAGTCCTGACTATAGACTATAGTCCTGACTATAGACTATAGTCCTGACTATAGACTATAGTCCTGACTATAGACTATAGTCCTGACTATAGACTATAGTCCTGACTATAGACTATAGTCCTGACTATAGACTATAGTCCTGACTATAGACTATAGTCCTGACTATAGACTATAGTCCTGACTATAGACTATAGTCCTGACTATAGACTATAGTCCTGACTATAGACTATAGTCCTGACTATAGACTATAGTCCTGACTATAGACTATAGTCCTGACTATAGACTATAGTCCTGACTATAGACTATAGTCCTGACTATAGACTATAGTCCTGACTATAGACTATAGTCCTGACTATAGACTATAGTCCTGACTATAGACTATAGTCCTGACTATAGACTATAGTCCTGACTATAGACTATAGTCCTGACTATAGACTATAGTCCTGACTATAGACTATAGTCCTGACTATAGACTATAGTCCTGACTATAGACTATAGTCCTGACTATAGACTATAGTCCTGACTATAGACTATAGTCCTGACTATAGACTATAGTCCTGACTATAGACTACAGTTCTGACTGTAGACTACAGTTCTGACTATAGACTATAGTCCTGACTATAGACTATAGTCCTGACTATAAACTATAGTCCTGACTATAGACTATAGTCCTGACTATAAACTATAGTCCTGATTATAGACTATAGTCCTGACTATAGACTATAGTCCTGACTATAAACTATAGTCCTGACTATAGACTATAGTCCTGACTATAGACTATAGTCCTGACTATAAACTATAGTCCTGAATATAGACTATAGTCCTGACTATAAACTATAGTCCTGACTATAGATTATAGTCCTGACTATAGACTATAGTCCTGAATATAGACTACAGTCCTGACTATAGACTATAGTCCTGAATATAGACTATAGTCCTGACTATAGACTATAGTCCTGAATATAGACTATAGTCCTGACTATAGACTATAGTCCTGAATATAGACTATAGTCCTGACTATAGACTATAGTCCTGAATATAGACTATAGTCCTGACTATAGACTATAGTCCTGAATATAGACTATAGTCCTGAATATAGACTATAGTTCTGACTATAGACTATAGTTCTGACTATAGACTATAGTTCTGACTATAGACTATAGTTCTGACTATAGACTATAGTCCTGACTATAAACTATAGTCCTGACTATAAACTATAGTCCTGACTATAGACTATAGTCCTGACTATAGACTATAGTCCTGACTATAAACTATAGTCCTGACTATAGACTATAGTCCTGACTATAAACTATAGTCCTGACTATAGACTATAGTCCTGACTATAAACTATAGTCCTGACTATAGACTATAGTCCTGACTATAAACTATAGTCCTGACTATAGACTATAGTCCTGACTATAGACTATAGTCCTGACTATAGACTATAGTCCTGACTATAGACTATAGTCCTGACTATAGACTATAGTCCTAACTATAGACTATAGTCCTGACTATAGACTATAGTCCTGACTATAGACTATAGTCCTGACTATAGACTATAGTCCTAACTATAGACTATAGTCCTGACTATAGACTATAGTCCTAACTATAGACTATAGTCCTGACTATAGACTATAGTCCTGACTATAGACTATAGTCCTGACTATAGACTATAGTCCTGACTATAGACTATAGTCCTGACTATAGACTATAGTCCTGACTATAGACTATAGTCCTGACTATAGACTATAGTCCTGACTATAGACTATAGTCCTGACTATAGACTATAGTCCTGACTATAGACTATAGTCCTGACTATAGACTATAGTCCTGACTATAGACTATAGTCCTGACTATAGACTATAGTCCTGACTATAGACTATAGTCCTGACTATAGACTATAGTCCTGACTATAGACTATAGTCCTGACTATAGACTATAGTCCTGACTATAGACTATAGTCCTGACTATAGACTATAGTCCTGACTATAGACTATAGTCCTGACTATAGACTATAGTCCTGACTATAGACTATAGTCCTGACTATAGACTATAGTCCTGACTATAGACTATAGTCCTGACTATAGACTATAGTCCTGACTATAGACTATAGTCCTGACTATAGACTAAAGTCCTGACTATAGACTATAGTCCTGACTATAGACTATAGTCCTGACTATAGACTATAGTCCTGACTATAGACTATAGTCCTGACTATAGACTATAGTCCTGACTATAGACTATAGTCCTGACTATAGACTATAGTCCTGACTATAGACTATAGTCCTGACTATAGACTATAGTCCTGACTATAGACTATAGTCCTGACTATAGACTATAGTCCTGACTATAGACTATAGTCCTGACTATAGACTATAGTCCTGACTATAGACTATAGTCCTGACTATAGACTATAGTCCTGACTATAGACTATAGTCCTGACTATAGACTATAGTCCTGACTATAGACTATAGTCCTGACTATAGACTATAGTCCTGACTATAGACTATAGTCCTGACTATAGACTATAGTCCTGACTATAGACTATAGTCCTGACTATAGACTATAGTCCTGACTATAGACTATAGTCCTGACTATAGACTATAGTCCTGACTATAGACTATAGTCCTGACTATAGACTATAGTCCTGACTATAGACTATAGTCCTGACTATAGACTATAGTCCTGACTATAGACTATAGTCCTGACTATAGACTATAGTCCTGACTATAGACTATAGTCCTGACTATAGACTATAGTCCTGACTATAGACTATAGTCCTGACTATAGACTATAGTCCTGACTATAGACTATAGTCCTGACTATAGACTATAGTCCTGACTATAGACTATAGTCCTGACTATAGACTATAGTCCTGACTATAGACTATAGTCCTGACTATAGACTATAGTCTATAGTCCTGACTATAGACTATAGTCCTGACTATAGACTATAGTCCTGACTATAGACTATAGTCCTGACTATAGACTATAGTCTATAGTCCTGACTATAGACTATAGTCCTGACTATAGATTATAGTCCTTACTGTAGACTATAGTCCTGACTATAGACTATAGTCCTTACTGTAGACTATAGTCCTGACTACAGACATAGTCCTGACTATAGACTATAGTCCTGACTATAGACTATAGTCCTGACTATAGACTATAGTCCTGACTATAGACTATAGTCCTGACTATAGACTATAGTCCCGACTATAGACTATAGTCCCGACTATAGACTATAGTCCCGACTATAGACTATAGTCCTGACTATAGACTATAGTCCCGACTATAGACTATAGTCCCGACTATAGACTATAGTCCTGACTATAGACTATAGTCTTGACTATAGACTATAGTCCTGACTATAGACTATAGTCCTGACTATAGACTATAGTCCTGACTATAGACTATAGTCCCGACTATAGACTATAGTCCTGACTATAGACTATAGTCCCGACTATAGACTATAGTCCCGACTATAGACTATAGTCCTGACTATAGACTATAGTCCTGACTATAGACTATAGTCCCGACTATAGACTATAGTCCTGACTATAGACTATAGTCCTGACTATAGACTATAGTCCTGACTATAGACTATAGTCCTGACTATAGACTATAGTCCTGACTATAGACTATAGTCCTGACTATAGACTATAGTCCTGACTATAGACTATAGTCCTGACTATAGACTATAGTCCTGACTATAGACTATAGTCCTGACTATAGACTATAGTCCTGACTATAGACTATAGTCCTGACTATAGACTATAGTCCTGACTATAGACTATAGTCCTGACTATAGACTATAGTCCTGACTATAGACTATAGTCCTGACTATAGACTATAGTCCTGACTATAGACTATAGTCCTGACTATAGACTATAGTCCTGACTATAGACTATAGTCCTGACTATAGACTATAGTCCTGACTATAGACTATAGTCCTGACTATAGACTATAGTCCTGACTATAGACTATAGTCCTGACTATAGACTATAGTCCTGACTATAGACTATAGTCCTGACTATAGACTATAGTCCTGACTATAGACTATAGTCCTGACTATAGACTATAGTCCTGACTATAGACTATAGTCCTGACTATAGACTATAGTCCTGACTATAGACTATAGTCCTTACTGTAGACTATAGTCCTGACTACAGACATAGTCCTGACTATAGACTATAGTCCTGACTATAGACTATAGTCCTGACTATAGACTATAGTCCTGACTATAGACTATAGTCCCGACTATAGACTATAGTCCCGACTATAGACTATAGTCCTGACTATAGACTATAGTCCTGACTATAGACTATAGTCCTGACTATAGACTATAGTCCTGACTATAGACTATAGTCCCGACTATAGACTATAGTCCCGACTATAGACTATAGTCCTGACTATAGACTATAGTCCTGACTATAGACTATAGTCCCGACTATAGACTATAGTCCCGACTATAGACTATAGTCCTGACTATAGACTATAGTCCTGACTATAGACTATAGTCCCGACTATAGACTATAGTCCCGACTATAGACTATAGTCCTGACTATAGACTATAGTCCTGACTATAGACTATAGTCCTGACTATAGACTATAGTCCTGACTATAGACTATAGTCCCGACTATAGACTATAGTCCCGACTATAGACTATAGTCCTGACTATAGACTATAGTCCTGACTATAGACTATAGTTGTGACTATAGACTATAGTCCTGACTATAGACTATAGTCCTGACTATAGACTATAGTTGTGACTATAGACTATAGTCCTGACTATAGACTATAGTCCTGACTATAGACTATAGTTGTGACTATAGACTATAGTCCCGACTATAGACTATAGTTCTGACTATAGACTATAGTCCTGACTATAGACTATAGTCCTGACTATAGACTATAGTCCTGACTATAGACTATAGTCCTGACTATAGACTATAGTCCTGACTATAGACTATAGTCCTGACTATAGACTATAGTCCTGACTATAGACTATAGTCCTGACTATAGACTATAGTCCTGACTATAGACTATAGTCCTGACTATAGACTATAGTCCTGACTATAGACTATAGTCCTGACTATAGACTATAGTCCTTACTGTAGACTATAGTCCTGACTATAGACTATAGTCCTTACTGTAGACTATAGTCCTGACTACAGACATAGTCCTGACTATAGACTATAGTCCTGACTATAGACTATAGTCCTGACTATAGACTATAGTCCTGACTATAGACTATAGTCCTGACTATAGACTATAGTCCTGACTATAGACTATAGTCCTGACTATAGACTATAGTCCCGACTATAGACTATAGTCCCGACTATAGACTATAGTCCTGACTATAGACTATAGTCCTGACTATAGACTATAGTCCTGACTATAGACTATAGTCCTGACTATAGACTATAGTCCTGACTATAGACTATAGTCCTGACTATAGACTATAGTCCTGACTATAGACTATAGTCCTGACTATAGACTATAGTCCCGACTATAGACTATAGTCCCGACTATAGACTATAGTCCTGACTATAGACTATAGTCCCGACTATAGACTATAGTCCTGACTATAGACTATAGTCCTGACTATAGACTATAGTTCTGACTATAGACTATAGTCCCGACTATAGACTATAGTCCTGACTATAGACTATAGTCCTGACTATAGACTATAGTCCTGACTATAGACTATAGTCCTGACTATAGACTATAGTCCTGACTATAGACTATAGTCCTGACTATAGACTATAGTCCTGACTATAGACTATAGTCCTGACTATAGACTATAGTCCTGACTATAGACTATAGTCCTGACTATAGACTATAGTCCTGACTATAGACTATAGTCCTGACTATAGACTATAGTCCTGACTATAGACTATAGTCCTGACTATAGACTATAGTCCTGACTATAGACTATAGTCCTGACTATAGACTATAGTCCTGACTATAGACTATAGTCCTGACTATAGACTATAGTCCTGACTATAGACTATAGTCCTGACTATAGACTATAGTCCTGACTATAGACTATAGTCTATAGTCTATAGTCCTGACTATAGACTATAGTCCTGACTATAGACTATAGTCCTGACTATAGACTATAGTCTATAGTCTATAGTCCTGACTATAGACTATAGTCCTGACTATAGACTATAGTCCTGACTATAGACTATAGTCTATAGTCTATAGTCCTGACTATAGACTATAGTCCTGACTATAGACTATAGTCCTGACTATAGACTATAGTCCTGACTATAGACTATAGTCCTGACTATAGACTATAGTCCTGACTATAGACTATAGTCCTGACTATAGACTACAGTTCTGACTATAGACTATAGTTCTGACTATAGACTATAGTTCTGACTATAGACTATAGTTCTGACTATAGACTATAGTCCTGACTATAGACTATAGTCCTGTCTATAGACTATAGTCCTGACTATAGACTATAGTCCTGACTATAGACTATAGTCCTGATTATAGACTATAGTCCTGATTATAGACTATAGTCCTGACTATAGACTATAGTCCTGACTATAAGCTATAGTCCTGACTATAGACTATAGTCCTGACTATAGACTATAGTCCTGACTATAAACTATAGTCCTGACTATAGACTATAGTCCTGACTCTAGACTATAGTCCTGAATATAGACTACAGTCCTGACTATAGACTATAGTCCTGAATATAGACTATAGTCCTGACTATAGACTATAGTCCTGAATATAGACTATAGTCCTGAATATAGACTATAGTCCTGACTATAGACTATAGTCCTGAATATAGACTATAGTCCTGACTATAGACTATAGTCCTGAATATAGACTATAGTCCTGACTATAGACTATAGTCCTGAATATAGACTATAGTTCTGACTATAGACTATAGTTCTGACTATAGACTATAGTTCTGACTATAGACTATAGTCCTGACTATAAGCTATAGTCCTGACTATGAACTATAGTCCTGACTATAGACTATAGTCCTGACTATAAACTATAGTCCTGACTACAGACTATAGTCCTGACTATAGACTATAGTCCTGACTATAGACTATAGTCCTGACTATAAACTATAGTCCTGACTATAGGCTATAGTCCTGAATATAGACTATAGTCCTGACTATAGACTATAGTCCTGACTATAGACTATAGTCCTGACTATTCGTACAATACTAAAGAATTAATGTGTGAGGGGTAAACTGAAAGGGATTTTACTGAATTAAAAAATTTATTAATATCTAAGAAAATTTATTTGATTCAAAACTAAACAACAAAGTGTTATTAAAATTTTAAAAAGTTTTAAGAAATTTTCTTAAGAAGTTTATGAATTACTATAAACTGTTGGAAAGGCTTTTTAGTCTGCCCTCGAATTGCAATCTATTTGATATTCCAAATACAATCGTTTTTATTAAGTTGTTTATTTATTTATAAAAAGGTTTATTACAATTTTTGTAACAGATTTTTTTTGTATTTTTATTTTAAAATTTTTCTGAGTTTTGTTGTTTTTCTTGTTGGTGGCTATTGTTGCATGTTGCTGTAAGAGCTTTTAAGTATTACTTGTTAGCACAAAAATCACTAAAATTACTGTGAAAAGCAACAGTTTTTTAAAGCAGTTTTTGTTAGTAGAAGAAAAAGAAAGAAAGTATAAATTGAGGTATTATATTTTTATTTGGTATAATTTCTAGAAATTTGTACTTTGAGGTTTTAATTTGTATAACTTGAACTTTAATTCCTTTATGCAATTGACATTTGCTAGAGTTTAATTGTAGTATGTCTATTGATATCAAATGATAAAAATATCAAATGATTGATTTTAAAATGTTTATTAATAAATCAAAGGTGTAGTGTGAGATATCAAATTCTGATTTCTAACTTTTAAACATAACTGTTTGAGGCAATTATGTTTGAAAATTAATAAAGAAAAACTAATAAAATTGTAGATAAAATCTTGTGATTATTTATTCTCATTGTAATCAGTTTATTTATGCGTTTAAGGCTGGAAGTTAAGTACTAACTTTCAGTTCAAACAAAATATTAAAATAAATTCATTAAGACAAAGTTTTTATTAGCACTAACTTTAAGTTTAATTTAATCGAAAAAAAAATTTCCAATTATTTTTTTAACTTTTAGTTTATACAAAAATAAAAACGAAAATTTCTATGTTAATCTTGAGATCAAAGTTCGGGTCAAATGATACATTTTAGTAAACGAAATTGGTTAAACTTTTTAAATAACCACCCATAAAAAAGTTCTCTTGGAATGGGTTTTTAAATGTCTTACATATGCCACATTTATATAGAATTCATTACAGAAATTTATATTGTAAAAATAATGTTCATATATCTTATACTTAGTGATGAAATTTTGTGCAAATAATTTTCGACTGATCAGTCCTGAACTCAATTATATCCATATTCCTGAGCATTATTCTGGAAAATGAAGATTGTTCTGTTCTTATATGAATCCCAAAATATTACATCTGAATTTAAGTGAACTGGACCATTTTTAACACCTCTTAGAATACGTACTTCTTTCAATATCATTATCAAAATTTTCCTTAAAAAAAGATAACTTAAAATTATAATATAATCATGCTAAGGCCTGGATTATTAGTTTAAATAATTGTTATGTCTGTTTTCAGTCACGGAATGTTAAGATTTTACTATCGCTTTTTTTCATATTTTCTTTATTCAAACATATAATTGTATATATTTCATATTTTTTTGAAAATTGGGTTTTAATGTAACATTGAAATGGTCTATCCTGATAATATTGAAGATTATACGTTATTAACCCTTTAAGAGCAAGAGGGTAAATTTTATGTATTTAATTCCCAAAAGGTTAAATTAGCAATTTTCGCAAATAAGTCACATGGAAGTATTTATTATACTTAAATATAGGTGAAATTATAAAAATATACGTTTTTTTTAAAACCGTGATAATTATCGAATTAAAGAGATTTTTGTAATTTGGTTACTATTTTACACGAATTTATAGGTTTTATAATAAATGTATGCTTTTGGTGACATTTATTTTCTTAACTAACTATTTATTTGACATAAAAATTAACTTAACCAATTATGGATCAGAAATCCCAAAATATTATTTGTGCAACTAAAGGGTTAAATATCAATACATAGTATGGAATGAGACTTTTTCAATGATGCCCTAAAATATAAATTACGATGGAAAATGTTCAAAAAATTCAAACTTTAATAAAATAGTATTTAAAATAAAACTATATAAAATTTCACTAATATTTTAATTTTTCGAGAAAGAAAACTAATTTAAATTTTTTTTACTCATTATGTGTTAAACGTCATTTGTCTATCATATGTTGTAATTTTTTTTTACAAAATTCTATAAATTATGTTCTATATTTTTGAAGGTATTTTAAAAATGGCTCATGCCAATGAAATAATTGATCCGAAATATTTAGGGGATTAGTTTGAAATATATCAACCTTTAATTCTAAGGGGGTATATTTTTTGCCTCCATACAAATCAATACACTTTAACGTACATGTTTTTTTTTTTTTATTTCAAAACACAAATAAAATTATTTTAAATATTTACTGTTAGATACAAAACAAATTCACAATAATACTAACTGAAAGATAACTAACTTTTCAATACTAATAATAAAAAATAATAAAAACTTTTAGTTTTATATTAACCTGAACAAGTTACCTAACTTGTTATAATAGCTAAAAATCATTTTTGGACAAAAATTTTATCAATTAACCAAAAATAATATATACAAAGTAAAATTTTTTCTACAGAAAATGTTTAAAAAGAATTTTTTTTGACATTTTCTTATTTTTTTTTAAATGTAATTTTTGTTCAGAAAAATATGCGACTAAAATTTAGTTCTTTTTTTTACAAAATTTTTGTCCAGATAAAAATTTTTTTATTAAAATTTCTGTAAAAAACTTTTCAAATTATTTTTTGCTACTAAAGTTACAAGTAAAGTTTTTGTTTCCAAGCAAAAAAAAAAAAAAAAAAAAAAAATCAACTTCTTTATGATAAATTTTTTTTCTAAAAAAGTGTAGGAAGGAATTTAGGAGGCTAATGGATGCCACAGAATTAGACTTTGTTGGCTTCCTGGTCACTACGATGTTCTCGGCAACGAAATAGCCGATGAGCTAGCTCGTAAGGGCCCGGAGTTGGACAGGTCTTTTGTGGAGGTATCGGTTATGATTCCGATTGGGTCATATTTCATGGCCACAAGGGAATGGACCATAGGTAGAACGAATTATGATTGGGGGAATAGATCGTACTGCAGGGTATATAGAGCGTTATGGTATAGTCTTAAACCAGCAGATTCGAAGCATCTTCTGGGCATGGGCATGAGTCCTGTGAATCTAAGAATCATTGTTGGCATGATAGGGACACTGGCGCGTCAGACTGTTATAGGACGTGCGATGATGTGGAGGAGCTAGAGACAGTGGAGCATATACTCTGTCACTGTGTAGGGCTTCAGCGAAGTAGACTGAGATGGTTTGGGAAACATATTCTGCACGAAGAGGAGGTTGCGGGTGAAGAACTCGGCAACCTTATATGGTTAGTAATGAAAATAAAGTAGCTTAGAGGTAGTCAGTGTTGATTTGATGGGTCTTAGGTTCCACACTTTTGTTATTTTTCTTATATTTAGCTATCTTTTTTTTCAATCTTTTGCTATTTTTTTCTCTTTCTTCATTTATCCGCATTCTCTATTATCTATAAAGGGATCATAATGAACCGAATGGTCTCTGGGTGGAGACTTGAAGACGACGTTCTTTGTAACTTAACCTAAAGGATATATTTCTCAAATGTTGAGTAATTTTTTATTTTTGTCTGCAGAAAAAGCATTTTTCAAATTTCTTCGACTAAAATTGTAGTCAATTTTTGTCTACAGAAAAATAATATTTTGAATATAATTTTTTTACAAATACATTTTTTTATTAAGATTTTAGTATTTTTTTCTATTAAAATATATTTTTTAATTATTTCTTTTGGACTAAAATTTAAAATTTTTTTTTATAAATTAAATAAAAATTTTTTTCTCAAGTAAAATTTTTGTTTTCCAAAAAAAAAAAAAAAAAAAAAAAAAATAAGGTAAAACATTTTCTCAAGTAAAATTTTTGTTTACGGAAGAAACATAAAGTAAAACATTTTTGTCGAAAATTTTAATAAAATATTTTTTTAGAATTAAAAGCAGCAATTTTTTCGCAAATTTATTTTAAAAATATATATTTAAAAAATTTTCCTATACAAAAACCAATACTTTTCCACAAAAATTTTGTATTTTTATATTTTTACCATGAAAGAACGCCCAAAAATGTTCCTTAGATCTTCGGATTTCGTTACTATTCAGCATATGCGCATACCCTATGAAGCCATTTAAATATTTTCATTTTTATTTTTTTGAATTTTGAAAAATTCGCGAATTTATTCACGATTTTTATTTTTTTAAAAAATGAAAAAAATTGAAAAATATCAATATCCTCATGTCCTCTCTAAAGATCATTTTTGAACAAATATTTAATCAATTTGCCAAAAGAATTTGTTATTTAAAATTAATATTATCACTTAAAAATGCATTCATAATGCAAATGCAATTTTAAGAGGCATTTTTGAAAAATTTCTGCCCTTTTAATTTTTCTATATATATATATATATATATATTGCTTCATATAAAATAAAAATTACTAATCACCAAAGTAAATTCATACAATTAAAAATTGTTTAAATTTGCACCTCTCACCAAAATGATTATATCAATTACTAATAACAGTAAAAATGAAAAACCGAAATAATTTTCCAATTAAAAAATTTATTAAGTCAATCAAGTAGATGATTGCATGAATTAAAAATTCAAATGAGAAAAAACACTTGAATTTTATTTTTACTGCTTCTTTTATTTTAATTTTGCTTGAATATATTAATTAAATTTTAATTGAAAATGAAACAGCTATGTTAATTGAAAAATATAAGGTTTTTTTTTGTTTTTAGGGATAACATTTCATAATTTTTATCTGTGATATAATATCTTTTTGTCCTAGAATAATTGCAAATGCACTATGTAATAAACATATTTGTAATCAATATTAATAAAAAATATTTAAAATAAAACGGGTAGAAATTTCTTAAAATTGCATTTGAAAATTGTTATTTATATCATACCATATTAACATCATTTACAATATTTATTATAAACTTTATACTGGTTTTTAAGACAATAGTTAAAGAATTATGAACACTTAAAATTACATATTACTGAATAAGAATAACAAAAGAAAAAAAAATTATGAAAAATAAAAATTTTGTATGAAAAAACTGGTGGTAATTTTTGTAGAAAAGATATCAAAAATAGTAGATCACTTTGTCTCAGAAGTATTGTACCAGAAGCATTAAACATATTAAAAGAAACTCAAAATTAAAGTGGTAGAAATTTAAAAAAAAATGTATTGTAAAACTGCAATTGCATTACGAGTGCATTTTTAAATAAACAGTTTATTTTTGCATTATTGCCTTTAAAGAGGTTTCAGTTGGTCTTCATTAGAGCTTTGAATCACTAAAATCCATCTGCAACGTAAGGAGATATTAACATTTAAAGTTACTTGCTTTGTCGAATTTTTTAACTTTTATAAAAATTTAAATCGTGAATAAATTCGCGATTTTTTTGAAATTGGAAAAAATAATAACGGCAAATATGAACAAAACCTGATGACTCTTTTTAAGAAAATAGAAATTTTTTATAAGTCTATCATGGAATGAACGATATATTTTTAATGAAGTTTTAAAGTGAAATTTAGTTTAAAATTTTTATTTAAAATTATTTTTTTTATAATTTTTTTTTGACTGAAAATATTAATCACATATTTTTACAAATAAAATAAAAAATTTCTACATAAAAATTATTTTCGCAAATAGGTTTAACTAAAAATTTTGGTAGATTTATTTTATTTGTCTACATATAAAATATTTTTTAACAAAATTTCCGGCTAAAGATTTGTCTAATTTTTTGTTTATAAATATAATTTTAACAAATAAATTAAATATAATTTTTGACTAAAATTTAGCTTAAACATTTTTTACAAATAAAGTTTTAGTAAATACTTTTTTCCACATAAAAAAAAAAAAAAAATGTTTCAGAAACAGAAAAAAATATCGTCGTTTTTTTTCTTCTTCTTTTCCCAAAATTTTAATGTTTTAAATAAAATTAAATTTTTCTCTTCAGAAAAAAATTTGCTAAAATCTTAATCAAAATATTTTTTTTTTCAAAATAAATTTTTCTCTACCGAAAAAAGGAAATGATAATTTTTTAACTAAATGTTAATCAATTTTTTTTTTAATACAATTTAGAGAAAATATATATTTTTTATTTTATTTTATTTTATTTTCGTTTACAGAAAAAAGTCTTTTGTAAATTTTTTTTGATTTGAATTTTAATACAATTTTTTTTACAAATAAAATAAAAAACAGCGAAAAAATAAATATTTTTTTGTTTACAGGAAAAAAAAAATTTTTTTTGATCTAAAATTTAATTTTTTTGACCAAAAAAAATTTTTGTTTACAAGAAAAACATTTTGAATATATTTTTTTTCCTGAATTTAAGGTCAAAAATACATTTAAAAATACATTTTTTGGCTAATATTTTCTTTCAATTAAAAAATTATTTTGAATATAATTTTTTCCTGAAAATTAGGTCAAACAATTATTTTTAAAACACATTTTAAAAATATTTTTTTTCCAATCAAAAAACTAAAATTTAGGTAAATTCTTTTTAAAACAATTTTTTTCTTAAATTTTACAATTCTTTTTTTTTTAATTTTTGTTTACCCGGAATTAATTTTTCTTTTAACAATTAAAACTTTTATTCATTCATATTCATATTTTTTCTGTTAACATTTTTTTACAAAATTTTCATTTATTTATTTTTATATTTTATTTTTTTTTTTTGGATTAAAATTTAGCTCAACAACTTTACAATTAACAAACAAATTGTTTGTCTACAAACCTTTTACAGTTTCCTACTATTTCCGCCTTTCAATTTCCCTTACATTTTATTTCCTCTTCAGTGTTAAATATTCTAACTAAATTACCATCAAAAATACAAATTATATATGTCATACTCGCCCACTCGTATAATCAATATTAGTCACATAAAATTCCAATACATTATTTATACGCATCGATGTTCCACAATAAAAACAATACTAAATTCATATAAATCATACGCAATCATGTTCATACTCAATAAACATATATTTGTATGTATGACCATATAACGAGCAAATTAGATGAGTACGAAAGTGTATTAATTTCTGCTCTCTGTTATTTTGTATAGCATACCTTTAGGTGCTTATTTTGATTGTTTTTATAAACAATTATCAATTTTTTTGTTTTTATAATTATGAAGTGTAACAAATAAATTAACTTTAAATTTACAACAATTGTGTGCGTGAGAGTGTGTGTGAGAGTATGTATCTAGGGTGTATTTATATTTGTTTAGTTGTTTATAGTGTTGTAATACATATTGTAGAGTATGTGCCAAAGTGTATTAGTTTGTTACAAACGAGATAATTAAAGCAACTACACGCAAAGTAATTAATCAAATTGTTTACAATGACAACAGTGGCAACTGCTGCTGCTGCTACTACTATTGATGATGTTGAAATATTATTATCACCACCACCAGCAACATCATGGTCCTTGTCATATAATTTACATAATTTTTATTTATGCTATTCTGTATTCTATCTTTCCTGATTGATGCCTCGTAGTATTTACAATTTTGTTTGTTTTTGGAGGTTGTTATTATTGTAAATCCAAGGGAAATTCATTGAATAAATTTAATTTGTTTTCTTTTAGTCAAGTGAAAATTATGCAATGAACTTAAAACTTAAGTAATTTTTTGGGGCGAAAGAAAAAAAAAATAAACTAAAAATTTCGTGTTAAAGTTTAATGATTCTGAGAAATCTTACTTTTTATTTGAAATAATTTTTTGGTGGCCAAATTAAACTTATTAATTTTACTACAAATCAATCCTTAATCTTTATTACTTCTTTTATTATTTCTTCTTTTTCATTTCTTTCTTCTTTCATTAAGCAACATTTAATAAATTTCAAATTTAATTACATAAAAACAACCAATCAACTCCTTTCATATAAATTATATTCTTGGTAATAATTCTTATTATATTAAATGTTCACACATAAGCACACACGACCGGGAAAATGATTGATGCAAATAAACATTAAATAATTATTTTTTGCTCGTAATCAAGTACAAGTGAGTAAGCGAATGGGATGTTATTCATTCACTCAAACTTTTAAAGACTCTCCAGTGAGTGTGAATGTGTATGTGACTTTTATAATAGTATAAATTATATAAATATACAAAAACACTTATTCTTTCCCTCTGTTCTTTAGCACCTAAGCAACTAATTTAATTAACACGCGCTATAATAACAGTAATTGAAATTCCACAACATAGAAAAATGTAAAAAAGAAAAAGAAGTAAAACCATTAGCTTTTTGCCCTTATAACAAAAAAAAAAAAAAAAAAAAACTCATCTCACATCCATGTAGGTTTTGGTTAGGTAACATATTCAGTTTATAAGAAATTTTATATATATGTGTATCTTGTCATTATCCTGCTAGGGGTTATAAACAACAGCATCGCTAATAGAATGTATTTTTGGTTTTGATTATTATGGTTGGGATTATATTAAAATTACAAATCCTATTTAGAGACTGGAGGAAAAAAGAGGAGAATTTTTTGACAAAGCAAAATAAATTTCTAAACACTGATAGCGAACTAAATAAGGCTAAAGAAAAAGAAAAGAAAAACTATCAATATTTCCTTAAAACGAACTACAGGATAGAGACTGCAATCTCGTTTATTGTTGGAACTATATATATATAAATATAAATATAAATATAAATATAAATATAAATATAAATATAAATATAAATATATATATATATATATATATATATATATATATATATATATATATATATATATATTTTTAAACAAAATTTACCGAAAATTTACCATAGAGAAAATAAAGATTTTCTGTAAAAAAATTTTGAGAAAGTTTTCTATAAAAGAAAATTTATCGAAAATGTTTATAAAAAAAATATTTGAATTCTAACCTTATCATAATTTGCCTTAGTTTCACTTAAGTCAAGGAAAATTACAAAACTGTTGTGAAACTAATGATTAAAAGTATTTGCTCACATTTTTTTTGTAATGCTTCTTTCTTTCTTCTTCATCACCTTCATTCACTGCCTTCACATTTTCCTTTTCCTAAATAATGTCATTTTCTCCTTGTTCAAATTTTTTGCAAATGTGCTCTGACGAGTGTTTCCTAGAACACCAACACCAAAAACAACAAACACCGGTATTTAGCACTAGTTTAAATCTGAGTCATGTTATCAAGTAGTGTTGCTTGTCGCTACGAGTGTGTGTATGCGTATGCATGTAAAATGTTTGGTAGATTGGTTTGAGTTTGCATAATGACATTATGGAGCGTCATTGTCATCATCATCAACAACAACAATAGTACCATAGTCATCATCCATTGCCATAACAATCTTGGAGAGTGAGACAACAAATATCCCTTAGATATCATTGTCAGGGTAAAAATGATTGTTATAGCTGTGCCTCTGTAGGTATGTGTGTAAATGTATTTATAACGTTTTGCGTTTTACAAACCTGTATGCTACAAATTGGAATTTTACATAAAAAATATATATAATCTGCTTTAAACTGTAACGATGATGACGATGATGAAAATGAAGACACAACACAATTGGAAATACAAATTCTCAACATTCCAAAGTCAATGGCTTTAATTTCCGCTAAACGCACACATACTCAAACGCATTTGCTTTACAAAGTTACAGTGTTTTGTTTATACGTGTTATTAGATACAAGTAGTTACTTTTACACAGTGGGGAATCTAGAAGTTAAGACATCTCATACAGTTTAGGAAAATGGAATTTACTTGAAATATAACGAAGAAAAATTTGTTTGCTTTCACTTACGGAAGTAAAAAAAAAAAAAATAGATTTTTCAGGATGAAATGTTTCAATGTGTTAAACAGGAACTTAATTTGTAAGGAAATAATTTATAATAAGCTTTTGCAAACTTCAAAGGCCAAATTGTCTTAAATTAGATTTTGTTTTACTTAAATTTTTTTTATCAAGAAAAAATATCTAAGAGCTTAGTCTGGACTATAGTGTAGTCTATGGTCTGAACTATAGTCTAGTCTATAGTCTAGTCTATAGTCTGGACTATAGTCTAGTCTAGTCTATAGTCTGGACTATAGTCTAGTCTAGTCTATAGTCTGGACTATAGTCTAGTCTAGTCTATAGTCTGGACTATAGTCTAGTCTAGTCTATGGTCTGGACTATAGTCTAGTCTAGTCTATAGTCTGGACTATAGTCTAGTCTAGTCTATAGTCTGGACTATAGTCTAGTCTAGTCTATAGTCTGGACTATAGTCTAGTCTAGTCTATAGTCTGGACTATAGTCTAGTCTAGTCTATAGTCTGGACTATAGTCTAGTCTAGTCTATAGTCTGGACTATAGTCTAGTCTAGTCTATAGTCTGGACTATAGTCTAGTCTAGTCTATAGTCTGGACTATAGTCTAGTCTAGTCTATGGTCTGGACTATAGTCTAGTCTATAGTCTGGACTATAGTCTAGTCTAGTCTATGGTCTGGACTATAGTCTAGTCTAGTCTATAGTCTGGACTATAGTCTAGTCTAGTCTATAGTCTGGACTATAGTCTAGTCTAGTCTATAGTCTGGACTATAGTCTAGTCTAGTCTATAGTCTGGACTATAGTCTAGTCTAGTCTATAGTCTGGACTATAGTCTAGTCTAGTCTATAGTCTGGACTATAGTCTAGTCTAGTCTATAGTCTGGACTATAGTCTAGTCTAGTCTATAGTCTGGACTATAGTCTAGTCTAGTCTATGGTCTGGACTATAGTCTAGTCTAGTCTATAGTCTGGACTATAGTCTAGTCTAGTCTATAGTCTGGACTATAGTCTAGTCTAGTCTATAGTCTGGACTATAGTCTAGTCTAGTCTATGGTCTGGACTATAGTCTAGTCTAGTCTATAGTCTGGACTATAGTCTAGTCTAGTCTATAGTCTGGACTATAGTCTAGTCTAGTCTATAGTCTGGACTATAGTCTAGTCTAGTCTATAGTCTGGACTATAGTCTAGTCTAGTCTATAGTCTGGACTATAGTCTAGTCTAGTCTATAGTCTGGACTATAGTCTAGTCTAGTCTATAGTCTGGACTATAGTCTAGTCTAGTCTATAGTCTGGACTATAGTCTAGTCTAGTCTATAGTCTGGACTATAGTCTAGTCTAGTCTATAGTCTGGACTATAGTCTAGTCTAGTCTATAGTCTGGACTATAGTCTAGTCTAGTCTATGGTCTGGACTATAGTCTAGTCTAGTCTATAGTCTGGACTATAGTCTAGTCTAGTCTATAGTCTGGACTATAGTCTAGTCTAGTCTATAGTCTGGACTATAGTCTAGTCTAGTCTATAGTCTGGACTATAGTCTAGTCTAGTCTATAGTCTGGACTATAGTCTAGTCTAGTCTATAGTCTGGACTATAGTCTAGTCTAGTCTATGGTCTGGACTATAGTCTAGTCTAGTCTATAGTCTGGACTATAGTCTAGTCTAGTCTATAGTCTGGACTATAGTCTAGTCTAGTCTATAGTCTGGACTATAGTCTAGTCTAGTCTATAGTCTGGACTATAGTCTAGTCTAGTCTATAGTCTGGACTATAGTCTAGTCTAGTCTATAGTCTGGACTATAGTCTAGTCTAGTCTATAGTCTGGACTATAGTCTAGTCTAGTCTATAGTCTGGACTATAGTCTAGTCTAGTCTATAGTCTGGACTATAGTCTAGTCTAGTCTATAGTCTGGACTATAGTCTAGTCTAGTCTATGGTCTGGACTATAGTCTAGTCTAGTCTATAGTCTGGACTATAGTCTAGTCTAGTCTATGGTCTGGACTATAGTCTAGTCTAGTCTATAGTCTGGACTATAGTCTAGTCTAGTCTATAGTCTGGACTATAGTCTAGTCTAGTCTATAGTCTGGACTATAGTCTAGTCTAGTCTATAGTCTGGACTATAGTCTAGTCTAGTCTATAGTCTGGACTATAGTCTAGTCTAGTCTATAGTCTGGACTATAGTCTAGTCTAGTCTATAGTCTGGACTATAGTCTAGTCTAGTCTATAGTCTGGACTATAGTCTAGTCTATAGTCTGGACTATAGTCTAGTCTATAGTCTGGACTATAGTCTAGTCTAGTCTATAGTCTGGACTATAGTCTAGTCTAGTCTATAGTCTGGACTATAGTCTAGTCTATAGTCTGGACTATAGTCTAGTCTAGTCTATAGTCTGGACTATAGTCTAGGCTATAGTCTGGACTATAGTCTAGTCTATAGTCTGGACTATAGTCTAGTCTATAGTCTGGACTATAGTCTAGTCTATAGTCTGGACTATAGTCTAGTCTATAGTCTGGACTATATTCTAGTCTATAGTCTGGACTATAGTCTAGTCTATAGTCTGGACTATAGTCTAGTCTATAGTCTGGACTATAGTCTAGTCTATAGTCTGGACTATAGTCTAGTCTAGTCTATAGTCTGGACTATAGTCTAGTCTAGTCTATAGTCTGGACTATAGTCTAGTCTAGTCTATAGTCTGGACTATAGTCTAGTCTAGTCTATAGTCTGGACTATAGTCTAGTCTAGTCTATAGTCTGGACTATAGTCTAGTCTAGTCTATAGTCTGGACTATAGTCTAGTCTATAGTCTGGACTATAGTCTAGTCTATAGTCTGGACTATAGTCTAGTCTAGTCTATAGTCTGGACTATAGTCTAGTCTAGTCTATAGTCTGGACTATAGTCTAGTCTATAGTCTGGACTATAGTCTAGTCTAGTCTATAGTCTGGACTATAGTCTAGGCTATAGTCTGGACTATAGTCTAGTCTATAGTCTGGACTATAGTCTAGTCTATAGTCTGGACTATATTCTAGTCTATAGTCTGGACTATATTCTAGTCTATAGTCTGGACTATAGTCTAGTCTATAGTCTGGACTATAGTCTAGTCTATAGTCTGGACTATAGTCTAGTCTATAGTCTGGACTATAGTCTAGTCTATAGTCTGGACTATAGTCTAGTCTATAGTCTGGACTATAGTCTAGTCTATAGTCTGGACTATAGTCTAGTCTATAGTCTGGACTATAGTCTAGTCTATAGTCTGGACTATAGTCTAGTCTATAGTCTGGACTATAGTCTAGTCTATAGTCTGGACTATAGTCTAGTCTATAGTCTGGACTATAGTCTAGTCTATAGTCTGGACTATAGTCTAGTCTATAGTCTGGACTATAGTCTAGTCTATAGTCTGGACTATAGTCTAGTCTATAGTCTGGACTATAGTCTAGTCTATAGTCTGGACTATAGTCTAGGCTATAGTCTGGACTATAGTCTAGTCTATAGTCTGGACTATAGACTAGGCTATAGTCTGGACTATAGTCTAGTCTATAGTCTGGACTATAGTCTAGTCTATAGTCTGGACTATAGTCTAGTCTATAGTCTGGACTATAGTCTAGTCTATAGTCTGGACTATAGTCTAGTCTATAGTCTGGACTATAGTCTAGTCTATAGTCTGGACTATAGTCTAGTCTATAGTCTGGAGTATAGTCTAGTCTATAGTCTGGACTATAGTCTAGTCTATTGTCTGGAGTATAGTCTAGTCTATAGTCTGGACTATAGTCTAGTCTATTGTCTGGAGTATAGTCTAGTCTATTGTCTGGAGTATAGTCTAGTCTATAGTCTGGACTATAGTCTAGTCTATTGTCTGGACTATAGTCTAGTCTATTGTCTGGAGTATAGTCTAGTCTATAGTCTGGAGTATAGTCTAGTCTATAGTCTGGAGTATAGTCTAGTCTATAGTCTGGAGTATAGTCTAGTCTATAGTCTGGAGTATAGTCTAGTCTATAGTCTGGAGTATAGTCTAGTCTATAGTCTGGAGTATAGTCTAGTCTATAGTCTGGAGTATAGTCTAGTCTATAGTCTGGAGTATAGTCTAGTCTATAGTCTGGAGTATAGTCTAGTCTATAGTCTGGAGTATAGTCTAGTCTATAGTCTGGACTATAGTCTAGTCTATAGTCTGGAGTATAGTCTAGTCTATAGTCTGGACTATAGTCTAGTCTATAGTCTGGAGTATAGTCTAGTCTATAGTCTGGACTATAGTCTAGTCTATAGTCTGGACTATAGTCTAGCCTATAGTCTGGAGTATAGTCTAGTCTATAGTCTGGACTATAGTCTAGTCTATAGTCTGGAGTATAGTCTAGTCTATAGTCTGGACTATAGTCTAGTCTATAGTCTGGACTATAGTCTAGTCTATAGTCTGGACTATAGTCTAGTCTATAGTCTATAGTCTGGACTATAGTCTAGTCTATAGTCTGGACTATAGTCTAGTCTATAGTCTATAGTCTGGACTATAGTCTAGTCTATAGTCTATAGTCTGGAGTATAGTCTAGTCTATAGTCTATAGTCTGGAGTATAGTCTAGTCTATAGTCTATAGTCTGGAGTATAGTCTAGTCTATAGTCTGGAGTATAGTCTAGTCTATAGTCTGGACTATAGTCTAGTCTATAGTCTATAGTCTGGACTATAGTCTAGTCTATAGTCTGGACTATAGTCTAGTCTATAGTCTATAGTCTGGACTATAGTATAGTCTATAGTCTATAGTCTGGACTATAGTATAGTCTATAGTCTATAGTCTGGACTATAGTCTAGTCTATAGTCTGGACAATAGTCTAGTTTATAGTCTATAGTCTATAGTCTATAGTCTATAGTCTGGACTATAGTCTAGTCTATAGTCTGGACTATAGTCTAGTCTATAGTCAGGACTATAGTCTAGTCTATAGTCTGGACTATAGTCTAGTCTATAGTCTGGACTATAGTCTAGTCTATAGTCTGGACTATAGTCTAGTCTATAGTCTGGACTATAGTCTAGTCTATAGTCTGGACTATAGTCTAGTCTATAGTCTGGACTATAGTCTAGTCTATAGTCTGGACTATAGTCTAGTCTATAGTCTGGACTATAGTCTAGTCTATAGTCTGGACTATAGTCTAGTCTATAGTCAGGACTATAGTCTAGTCTATAGTCTGGACTATAGTCTAGTCTATAGTCTGGACTATAGTCTAGTCTATAGTCTGGACTATAGTCTAGTCTATAGTCTGGACTATAGTCTAGTCTATAGTCAGGACTATAGTCTAGTCTATAGTCTGGACTATAGTCTAGTCTATAGTCTGGACTATAGTCTAGTCTATAGTCTGGACTATAGTCTAGTCTATAGTCAGGACTATAGTCTAGTCTATAGTCAGGACTATAGTCTAGTCTATAGTCTGGACTATAGTCTAGTCTATAGTCTGGACTATAGTCTAGTCTATAGTCTGGACTATAGTCTAGTCTATAGTCTGGACTATAGTCTAGTCTATAGTCTGGACTATAGTCTAGTCTATAGTCTGGACTATAGTCTAGTCTATAGTCTGGACTATAGTCTAGTCTATAGTCTGGACTATTGTCTAGTCTATAGTCTGGACTATTGTCTAGTCTATAGTCTGGACTATTGTCTAGTCTATAGTCTGGACTATAGTCTAGTCTATAGTCTGGACTATAGTCTAGTCTATAGTCTGGACTATAGTCTAGTCTATAGTCTGGACTATAGTCTAGTCTATAGTCTGGACTATAGTCTAGTCTATAGTCTGGACTATAGTCTAGTCTATAGTCTGGACTATAGTCTAGTCTATAGTCTGGACTATAGTCTAGTCTATAGTCTGGACTATAGTCTAGTCTATAGTCTGGACTATAGTCTAGTCTATAGTCTGGACTATAGTCTAGTCTATAGTCTGGACTATAGTCTAGTCTATAGTCTGGACTATAGTCTAGTCTATAGTCTGGACTATAGTCTAGTCTATAGTCTGGACTATAGTCTAGTCTATAGTCTGGACTATAGTCTAGTCTATAGTCTGGACTATTGTCTAGTCTATAGTCTGGACTATTGTCTAGTCTATAGTCTGGACTATTGTCTAGTCTATAGTCTGGACTATAGTCTAGTCTATAGTCTGGACTATAGTCTAGTCTATAGTCTGGACTATAGTCTAGTCTATAGTCTGGACTATAGTCTAGTCTATAGTCTGGACTATAGTCTAGTCTATAGTCTGGACTATAGTCTAGTCTATAGTCTGGACTATAGTCTAGTCTATAGTCTGGACTATAGTCTAGTCTATAGTCTGGACTATAGTCTAGTCTATAGTCTGGACTATAGTCTAGTCTATAGTCTGGACTATAGTCTAGTCTATAGTCTGGACTATAGTCTAGTCTATAGTCTGGACTATAGTCTAGTCTATAGTCTGGACTATAGTCTAGTCTATAGTCTGGACTATAGTCTAGTCTATAGTCTGGACTATAGTCTAGTCTATAGTCTGGACTATAGTCTAGTCTATAGTCTGGACTATAGTCTAGTCTATAGTCTGGACTATAGTCTAGTCTATAGTCTGGACTATAGTCTAGTCTATAGTCTGGACTATAGTCTAGTCTATAGTCTGGACTATAGTCTAGTCTATAGTCTGGACTATAGTCTAGTCTATAGTCTGGACTATAGTCTAGTCTATAGTCTGGACTATAGTCTAGTCTATAGTCTGGACTATAGTCTAGTCTATAGTCTGGACTATAGTCTAGTCTATAGTCTGGACTATAGTCTAGTCTATAGTCTGGACTATAGTCTAGTCTATAGTCTGGACTATAGTCTAGTCTATAGTCTGGACTATAGTCTAGTCTATAGTCTGGACTATAGTCTAGTCTATAGTCTGGACTATAGTCTAGTCTATAGTCTGCACTATAGTCTAGTCGATAGTCTGGACTATAGTTTAGTCGATAGTCTGGACTATAGTTTAGTCGATAGTCTGGACTATAGTTTAGTCCATAGTGTGGACTATAGTCTGGACTATAGTCTGGTCTATAGTCTGGACCGTAGTCTGGACTATAGTCTGGACTAAAGTCTAGTCTATAGTCTGGTCTATAGTCTAGTCTGGACTATAGTGTGGTGGTTGACAGTTTGGGTTATAATTTAGTCTACAGTCTAGGCTATAGACTACTCTATATGGATTAGAGTCTAGCCTATAGTGTCGACTATAGTGTAGTGGGTAGTTTAGTCGTGTCGATAGTGTAATCTAAAATCTTGTCTATAGTTTTGTGCATAGTCTGGACTGTAGTTTATTATTTAGTCTGGACTGTAGCCTATTCTTTGCTCTATCTTATAGTCTTTTCTATAGTGTCTTATAGTTTTTTCTATAGACTTGATTCGATTTTAATGCTTTTTTATACTGTTTGAAATATGGTTGTCTTATTACAGCCTGTTGCTTTTTGCCTTCATTCTCTTATACATATTTAAGAGCATTTCATTTTAAAATGCGCAGGTCCTTTTTTTTTCCTTACAAATTTTCGACCAGTTTTTTCGCGTTAATTTTTTTTATTTAATTTGTAAAATTGAAGATAAGATTTTATACTATGACCTCTTTTCTTATATGGTCTTGTGTGTTCTCATATGTGTAAGAATAAACATATGTATAGGTACTTGTGTATGTTTAAGTTCTCTCATTTCATAAGCAATTTTTTTTGACTACTTTAGTGCAGACAATTCCTATAAAATGGATGTGCAAATTTTTTTTTGTAATAAAGATTATTTTTTTTTGCCTCATTTTTGATAGTTAATTTTTAAAAAAATTAGTTTTATATTAACCAACCATATTAATATGCAACAACAGCTTTATGATTATTAGGGTTAATAATTATTTTTGGTAGATAAAAATTCTTTTAAATTTGAATAATTTAGTAGGTTCTTTAAAATTAAGAAAGATTAGTAATAGATTAAAGATTATATACTGGAGTATTAGCTGTGGAATGGATAACGGTATATATTAGAGGATAGAGTAATGAATAGACTTGATTATAGACTCAACTATGTACTAGACTATAGATTGTACTATAGATTAGACTATAAACTGTTCCATAGATTAGACTATAAAATAGGCTATAAACTAGACTATTGACTGTACTGTAGACCAGATTACTTAAAATTGACTACAGATTAAACTATTTACTCGACTATATAGTCTTATAGTCTATAATGCATCGAATTTATTGCTTATTAAATCTTCGGCAGAAATTATAAAACAGTTTTTCTTTTAAAATGCCTTATATTTAAACTAAATATTTTCTTATTTACTTTAGAAAAACTACATAAGTTCAACAAATTTATATTGTTAAAACTTACATAACATTTTTCCTTTTTCTTCTTTAAAATCTAGAAATTTGTGTAATGTGTTAAGAACAAAAACTTTAGTGTCACAAGAGAAGAAAAGTAGGAAGAAAACTAAAATAAAATTCAAAACTTTAGGTTTTACTCTATCAATGTCTGCAATAAGAAAATCCTATGAATGTGTTTTTCGTAATGTCAAAAGAAGAAGAGTAGACCCTATTTTACCAGCCTCCTAGAAACAAATGTGAACTGTCGGTCTGTTAGTCTAAGATGAAACATTTTGTTGCACTTATTACTATCATGCATTTAAAGACAAATGAATATGTGTAGAATGGGGCTGCTGGAATAAATTATGTCATTCTCTGTAAATATTTAAAGTAGATTTTGTAAAATTCTGAAAACTTACAAACACACATTTGAAGAACAAGATAATAGACTTACGATTGCAAGTTGATATTTACCTTTTAAAATGAAATTATAAACAGACATACACACAATTTCTATTACAAACACTATAAAATATTAGGGAAGTCCCTTTAAATTCATCAACAGACACTAAAGTTACTCATTTTACTAACATTATAATAATTGTGTAACATTACTTGATGCTTTGTTAGGTCCAAAACTCTAAACCAAAATTTATAAAAATCTCTAAGTTATAATTTTAATTCCTTTCCTTTTTTGTTATCCCCCTAAGTTACTTATTCATTCATATGCAAATCTTCTCATATGTACGTCAAATGAGAATGTGTATATACATGTGTGTGCATTTGGATTTGTAAATGTTGACAAGTATTCTTACACATTGTATAACGTGATAATAGTTTATACCACAAATCATTTTGTCTTGATTTTTGCTTAAAAGTATACTCTATATATTTTTGTTTATATATCTAAGACAAACTACAGATTATTACAGTGTCTGTGTGTGTGTGTGTGTGTGTAAATTTCCAATATGACTACTAGTTTATTTGCTTATTTATAGCTGTAGTTTTATTATGTTTACATGTGTGTTTCCGTCTATCTCAGCTTTTACTCATGGTTTACAAATAAACATGTCTCAAGTTCGCACGTTTTTTGAAAATTTTGACAATTTTTGTTGGTTTTTTGCTCTATATTTTTTCTTAAAAGCCGTAGACACTTGACAAAGGCATATAGTATGTGCGTTTTTGTACATGTGTGTGTATTTAGTATTTAGGTGTGTTTTCTTAACAATGCAAACATTTCATGCATTTGGTGTAGTGCAAGTGTTTATTCTATTTACAACTTTTTAAGACTCTAAAGCACAAGAGACACGTTTGTTTAAAAACTTAAAACGTTTTTTTTACAACACCCACTTTCTAGTGGTACCTCCTTCCGGGATTAAGTTGAATTTGAAACGGATATACAAAAAAAAAAAAAAAAAAAAAAAATAAATAAAATTAAAGGATTAAAGGGAAATGAGAAGATTAAATTATTTTTTAATAATTACAAATTATACTAAATCTTAGACTACACAAAAGCCGAGTAGTCTATTGTCGAGAATATAGAATAGTATAAAGTCGTGCCTATAGAATATATTATATTCGACCCTATAAACCATAGTCTATAGTCAAGACTATAGAATAGACATGACTATGATCAAGACTATATAGAATAGACTTGACTCTAGTCAAGACTATAGAATAGACTTGACTCTAGTCAAGACTATAGAATAGACATGACTATGATCAAGACTATATAGAATAGACTTGACTCTAGTCAAGACTATAGAATAGACTTGAATCTAGTCAAGACTATAGAATAGACTTGACTATAGTCAAGACTATAGAATAGACTTGACTACAGTCAAGACTATGGAATAGACTTGACTACAGTCAAGACTATAGAATAGACTTGACTACAGTCAAGACTATAGAATAGACTTGACTATAGTCAAGACTATAGAATAGACTTGACTATAATCAAGACTATAGAATAGACTTGACTATAGTCAAGACTATAGAATAGACTTGACTATAGTCAAGACTATAGAATAGACTTGACTATAGTCAAGACTATAGAATAGACTTGACTATAGTCAAGACTATAGAATAGACTTGACTATAGTCAAGACTATAGAATAGACTTGACTATAGTCAAGACTATAGAATAGACTTGACTATAGTCAAGACTATAGAATAGACTTGACTATAGTCAAGACTATAGAATAGACTTGACTATAGTCAAGACTATAGAATAGACTTGACTATAGTCAAGACTATAGAATAGACTTGACTATAGTCAAGACTATAGAATAGACTTGACTATAGTCAAGACTATAGAATAGACTTGACTATAGTCAAGACTATAGAATAGACTTGACTATAGTCAAGACTATAGAATAGACTTGACTATAGTCAAGACTATAGAATAGACTTGACTATAGTCAAGACTATAGAATAGACTTGACTATAGTCAAGACTATAGAATAGACTTGACTATAGTCAAGACTATAGAATAGACTTGACTATAGTCAAGACTATAGAATAGACTTGACTATAGTCAAGACTATAGAATAGACTTTACTATAGTCAAGACTATAGAATAGACTTGACTATAGTCAAGACTATAGAATAGACTTGACTATAGTCAAGACTATAGAATAGACTTGACTATAGTCAAGACTATAGAATAGACTTGACTATAGTCAAGACTATAGAATAGACTTGACTATAGTCAAGACTATAGAATAGACTTGACTATAGTCAAGACTATAGAATAGACTTGACTATAGTCAAGATTATAGAATAGACTTGACTATAGTCAAGACTATAGAATAGACTTGACTATAGTCAAGACTATAGAATAGACTTGACTATAGTCAAGTCTATAGAATAGAC
The DNA here is from genome assembly GCA_932274085.1 of Protocalliphora azurea. Classification (NCBI taxonomy): domain Eukaryota; kingdom Metazoa; phylum Arthropoda; class Insecta; order Diptera; family Calliphoridae; genus Protocalliphora; species Protocalliphora azurea. The sequence continues at coordinate 4,371,425 of OW026522.1, read as the reverse complement.
TTGACTATAGAATAGACTTGACTGTAGTCAAGACTATAGAATAGACTTGACTGTAGTCAAGACTATAGAATAGACTTGACTGTAGTCAAGACTATAGAATAGACTTGACTGTAGTCAAGACTATAGAATAGACTTGACTGTAGTCAAGACTATAGAATAGACTTGACTGTAGTCAAGACTATAGAATAGACTTGACTGTAGTCAAGACTATAGAATAGACTTGACTGTAGTCAAGACTATAGAATAGACTTGACTATAGTCGACACTATAGAATAGTCTTGACTATAGTCAATGCTATAGAATAGACTTGACTGTAGTCAATGCTATAGAATAGACTCGACTGTAGTCGAGTCTATAGAATATACTTGACTATTGTAGAATAGAATAGATTTGACTATAGTCGAGACGATAGAATAGACTTTAGACGAGACTATAGAATAGCCTACAGTGGAGACTATAAAATATTCTATTGTCGAGACTATAGGATAGACTGTAGTCGAGATTATAAAATAGACTGTCAAAACTACACAATAGACTATAGTCAAGACGATAGGTTATAATCCAAACTTGCATCTACTGCTAATTTTTGATTTTTTATAAAAAATATAGATTTTTTCCTTTTTCCATTTGAAAGCGTTTTTAAAAATCTACAGCCATTTTTAGATTTTTTTAATTTTTCATACAAAATAACGATTTCTGATTGAAAATAAAAGTGATCACAGATTAACGTCCTTTTGTCATTTAAAGCGTTTTTAAAGAATCTACACCCAACTTTGGATTTTTTTTTTGATTTTTCAAACAAAATATCGATTTTGATGCGAACTAAAAGTGATCACAGATTAACTTCCTTTTTTGCGTTTAATGCGTTTTTAAAAGACCTACAGCCAATTTAATTTGATTTTTCATTTGAGAAGCAAAGGTGATCACAGATTTACGTCCTTTTTACAATTAAAACATTTTTAAAGGAACTACCACCAATTTAAGAGTTTTTGATTTACATAGAAAATATCGATTTTTGCTGGAAAATTAAAGTGATTGCAGATTAACGTCATTTTGCCATTTAAAGCAATTTTAAAGGATCTACAGCCAATTAAGGATTTTTTTGTTTTTCATACAAAATATCGATTTTTGATTGCAAATAAAAATAAACAAAAACAAATATAACAAACTTCTAGAAATCCTTCTTCTACGCTTTCTTCACTTATTACTAGTTATATTTCAAATTATTTACACTGTTTTTTTTTTTTAATAAAAAGAAAAACCAACAATTCTCTGAAAATAATTGTAACAAATCTGTAATGAGATTTTTTTATAGCTGCCGTTACCAACAAATCAATATTAATTATTGAAATCCAATCTTATTTATCTATTATTTTTATAAGAAGAATTACAACATAAAGAAAATAAATTTTATTTTCTTGTTTGAAATCTTGTAGAATAAATAAGATTTTTTTTATTTCCATTTACACTAGAGTAGCTGATCTATCACACATATGTGTAGTATAAAACATACATATTCAAACATACTTTCACATAAACATAGATATGAACATGCACATGAACATTTGTATTGTAACGTAAAGTAGTTTGTTGTGTATTTAATACAACAAGAAGTGGAAGTAGTATTGAGGCGGTAACTATTGATTTAATGTAAAGATAGTTGGTTATGTGCGAGGGTTGTTAGGGAATTGTTTGGGCCTATAGTTTCTGTATTCGAATTACCATTACTCTTATTAAAGTTTAATATTTAATTTTTTCATATCTATAATACTTTCCAGTTAACTTACGTATTTTATTTACTACATATAATTTTAAATTATACCAAAGAGCCTTTTTTTAGATGTTTTCCAGCACTTCTGGATTTAGTAAAGTAGAAAGTTAAATAGAAATCCATTTGACTTCAATGTTCAAAAAAGGAGAAATATCAATAGTTGTAGACTCTTGTGAGAGTAGTCGACCAAATGAATAAAAAAAAGAAAAAAAAAACACTAGAATCTATCGATAAATGGACCTTACACAAACACATGCAAAGCAAGTTTGGGGGTTAGAATTCTATAAAGAAAACGTATAAGTCTATGAATAACATATATGAACATGTGTATGTTTAATAAGTAGTTCGCTTGTGTGTGTTTATATCCGTTTTATTTGAAATTAAATGTGAAATTTAAACACTTTCGATATTTATGTATGACTTTAGATGTATGTATGTGTGCATTATTTATATTAAAATATGCTGGCATTAAATTCCTTTTGATTGGGATAAAATATAAATAACTGTTTAATTTTTATACATTAACATAAAGGGATATAAATTAATACAAAGAAAAGCTCATCTTTAGTTTATCCTAGATATTGTATAAATTTTAATACATGGGATCTTTATCTAGAAAAAGGTAAATATCTTATAATCTTAAAAAAAAACAAATTAAACATTTTAGTTAAAAAATGTGAGAAAAAAAATTTGTTATAAATGACTGAAAATTCATGATCCAGACTGTAGACTATAGTAAAGACTATATATTAGCCTAATTGGAATAGTCCAGACTATAGACTACAGTTTAGTCTATTGTCTAGACTATAGTTTAGCCTATCGTCTGGACTATAGTTTAGTTTAGTCTATAGTCTAGACTATAGTTCAGTCTATAGTCTGGATAACAGTTTAGTCTATAGTTTGGCTAATAGTTTGGACTATAATTTAGTCTATAGTCTGAACAATTATTTAGTGTATAGTTTGAACAATGGTCTGGACTATCGTTTAGTCTGGACTACAGACTATGTAGTCTGTAGTTTGGATCATAATTTAATTTATAGTCTGTATTATAGATTAGCCTACATAGTCTACATATAGTCTGTACTATAGTTTAGTTTATAATCCGGTCTATGGTCTAGTCTATAGTCTGTACTATAGTCTAGTCTATAGTCTGTACTATAGTCTAGTCTATAGTCTGTGCTATAGTTTAGTCTATAGCCCATAATCTAGTCTATAGTTTCTTCTTTAGTATAGTCCATAGTCTAGTCTATAGCATGGACTATAGTTTAGCCTATAGTCTGGACCATAATTTAGGTTATATTATGTACCATAGATTATTCTATAGTCTGCACCATTGTTGAGCCTACAGTCTGGCTTATAGTTCAATCTATAGTTCGTGCTATAGTTTAGTGTATAGTATGGACTATACTTTCTCTATATGGTAAAATATATAGTATAGTCTATAGTCTAGTATATAATCTAGTCTCGTTAGTTATTTAATTCGCAGTTTAATTTCTAGTATAGTGCTTGTTGCACACTTCTTAATTCCGCTAATACATTTACATCCTTTTGTTAATAGCTCCTTCAAACAATTCTTAAGACATAAAAAAGACTTAACAATACAATAATCTTCAACTTGTTAAAACTAAATAATGAAATAAACATTTTGGAATTTTTGTTTATATTGCTGAATGAGTTGTAGTCCTGTTGATTTTTCGACACATCTGTCGAAAATTAAATAAATTGTGTGATTATTTCAATATTGTTTTTTATGATTTAAATCCGGCCCCTCTTTTTTGTGGTAGCCAAGAAACAAAATTCATCTTAATATTTTGTGCTTTTTGTTGCTTTAAACCATTCTAATCTCACTAAAGGCGTCAAAGTGATAAATCAAGCATTTAGCAAGATGTCAAAGACAAACATTATTTTACAGTTGAAGCAATAACAGAAGCATCATCATCCGTCACGAATATATAAGGGTTTATATCCTTTTTTATTTTCAAACGAATGTTAAATATATATACAAATTATGTCTTTTAGAGTTTGAATATGGGATAAAGTGAAATCATGAAAGAATGTCAACAAATATTTCGTGGGGTCATTTGCGTGACAAGTACATATGTGTATGTTTACACACATTATATGTGTATTTTTTATGTGTATGTTTGATTGAGTATTTGGAGTTTATTTGGAGGAAACATTTAAACATTTGTATTTTATTTCCTTTTAGATTTTTTTTATAAAATTTGCAGTTATATTTATGTTTTGTTTTTAGGGTTTATATTATTTTCGTTTATTAACTTTTAGTTAAAAAATGTTAATATTTAAATCGTTGAGGGAGAAAATAGATATCGTTTTTATTATTTTGAAACAAATATAGTATAGAAGATACTTGAGGTGTTGGAGAGATACAATTTGTTAAAGTAAAATTAGATATTAAAAAAAAGGATCAAATGTGTTGTCGATTTAAAAACATAATCACAACCGCAGACTGCAAGCGATAAAGAAATTTAATTATAAATGATTAACTATTGACCACTTCGTTGTGAACAATACATTTACTTGTTGTAGGAGCTTTCATTTCCCCTAGAACTATCCAGCCTTTGTGTTTTTTTCTCACAACCATACTGAATTTTCCCATTTTTGATCCATAAATGTAAAAGTGCCAAGAGGTACCCTTTAAAATTAGGCTTAGAGGTACCCTTTAAAAATACTACGATTAAAAATGTTTTCTTTTTTACTGGTTCAAAAGATATTTAGTACCAAAAAATACCAACATTCATGTTTTACCCTCTAAGCGCTCAAATTTTCAGAAAGTACCAAACAACTGTCTGTTCTTTTTTGAGAAGAGAATAATACGATTAAATTTATCTTCCTATATGTTTTTCTTTTTTAATTTTTGAAACTATTTAAAGTATCTAAATGTTTTTTTATCTTTCGACTAGTTTTAACAAGTTCATCTAAAAGTTCTCGTTACATAAGCTTTTCAATTGTAAAGCTTTAAAGCTCTTTTATTGTTTAATTTAAAAGTTTTCTATAATAAAAGTATTGAAAAACATCTAAAATTTAAAACAAAGCTTTCCAGTTTTAACTTTTTTTTTCTTTTAGACGAGTTTAACTTTAAAACCGCAACTGTAGTTTATATAGCAGCTTTGATGTTTTAATTTTTTTGTAACGTGCTTTAGTAATTTAAAGTATTAAAGCTTTAAATTGTAACTATTTTTTAAAGCATTAAAACGATTTAAAGCTTTCATTTTAGTTTCTATTAGTACAGCTTAATGGATTTACCTTTTTAAGTAATTTAAAGCTCTAAAACTTTCATACTAATTCAAAAAAGTTTTTAGTAGTAAAACTTTGAATTATAAACCTTTTTTTTATCCTGTAGACTAGTTAAAGCTTCAAAGCTCTCTTTTCACTTAATTTTGTGGTATATTACAGCAAATATTGAAAGCTTTTAACTTTTGTAACTAAGTAAGTATGTAAGTAAACAATTGTTAATAGTAAAGTTGAAAAGCTTTTAATTTGTTTCAAGTCCAGAAAAAATTTAGGCTTAAAACTTATCGTTTTTTAGTCATTAAAGCAATACAAATTCATTTAAGGTTTAGTTTAGATCTCTCCCATTAATTCATTTAAAAGTTTTCTATAGAAAAGCTTTTAAGTTTTAATTTTTTTGAACTTTTTAGACTAGTTTCCATTTAAATAATAGATTCTCAGCTCTTTTAACAGCTTAAAGTTCTTTAAGTAATTTAAAGTTCTAAGGCTTTCATACTAATTCATTTAAAAGTTAAAAACTTTTATTTTAACAATTGTTTAATAGTAAAAATGAAAAGCCTTTAATTTGCTTAAAGTCATTCAGAAGAATTTTAGACTTAAAGCTTATCGTATTTATTTTTTCAGTAATTTCTCTTTTTTTTAATAATTCAGAAGAAGTTAAGGTTTAAATATCTCAATTTAATTTGAAGTTTTTTATAGTGAAGTCAAGCTTCACTTTAAAGTTTTTTTGTTTTCCTACAAAGAATTTAAAACTTCAATTTTAGCTTCTAATAAGTACCTAATAATAAAGTTTTACTTTTCTTTAACACTTTTCGAAGAATTTAAGCATTAAGTTTCTAATTTTACTTTATATAAAATTTATCAATATAAGAGTAATAAAGTTTTTATTTTTTTTAAAGTCCTATAAGTAATTTAAAGTTCTCATTTTATTTTATGTAAAAATGTTCAATACAAAATCTTTAAAGCTCTTAACTTTTTTAAGACCTCGACAGAAATATTAGCTTCAAAGCTTTTATTGCAGTTTAAAGATTTTAATTGATAAATGGTTACATAGCATTATGTAACCATTTATCAAGTACCAACTTTTATACTATTATCATATTGGTTTTTGAAAAGTAAATAACAAAGCTTATTATTTTACAGTTAAATCACGATTTGATAAAATATTTTAATATAATGGAAAATGTTTTACTTAAAGAATATAAACTTTAAACCTTTAAAATTATTAAAAAAAATAATCTTACTCTAAAGACTAAATAAAGCCAGATATTTTTATTTTCAAAAGCTTTTAAATCGAAGTCTATATAAAGTAATAAAGAGCTTAAAAAGTAATAGAATTTTAAATTGAAAAGTTGTGTTTTAAAGCTTATATTTTTATTAAGCCAAGCAGCTTCAAAGCACTACAAAACTTGGTTTTATTGAATTTTTTGTAAAGCTTTCACGAAACTAATTTTACAATTAAAAGTATTATAAATAAGGGTTTTTTTATTAACAGATTATAAACTTTATAAATCTATAAAAAAAATTAAATCAATTTAAAAATTGTTTAAATTTAAAAGTCCTCTTATATTAATTTAAAAATTCGCTCAATTAGCCTTATTCACACATTCTGGTACGAATATAATTTTGTAGCAATAAAACAAGAATTGACCTTGTTTAAATGCACTGACATTGACAATAAATACATACACGTAGATGTTCATCTATACAACACGTTTAATATCAAAAATGTGAATATTAAAGACTACAAAATATACAGTAACTGACATACACATTAACATATAAACACTTACATTACAACCAGCATCCATCATTTTTAACTCTCGAGAGAATTTAATTCTCATTTCATTATACTATAAAAGTTTGCAGATTTCTTTTGTATTTTCTTAATTTTGGAAAGTATTTTTACAGACAACAAAAATATTTAGTCATAGTTATAATTAAAAGGATTTGAAAAACAAGGTCTTTGTTAGATATTAGATATTCCTCTTATTATATTTTTTACTTTAGTCCATAAAAACCTATGTTTCGTTCTGTTTATAATAATTTTAATCATTTTCATCAATTTTAATAATGTATTAACATCTCAACTTAGTTTTTTTTTTCCATAAAAACCAGACAGGGAATAAAGTCAACGATTGACAGAATAAGTGTAAAAGATACTAGTAAGTAGAATGAAAGAATAATGAGAAATAAAAAATAAAAGAATAAAAAGGTTAAAATATTTACTACTTAAATATTAATGAGAATTATGATCCCTTAACAAAACTTGTTACTGTCTGCTAGAACCGTGACCTTAGTAAATTTCAATTAATTTCTTACATTACAAATATGTGTGTGACAGAGTATTGGTTGGAATGTAAGTGTGTGGGTATGCGTATCTGTGTTTAATCATTCAACCATTAAATGATGTAAAATATCAAGTCTATCTTTTATATTCACACAAATGTAAACGATACTTTCATTTGCACTGACATTATTTTTTGCATTACTTTCTCACACTATTTTTTTTTGTTAATTTTTATAGCCTGTTTTGTCCATTTATAATATTAAATTCTGTGTCTACTAAAGTCTTAAATACACGAACAAATACGTTCTATGAAATATTTTATGACAATTAAATTATTAAATTAATAAAACTAATTAACAAAATAAAATAAATTAAAGTTAATTAATTTAATGTTCTTAATAAATTTCTTAAACTTCTGGTTTAAATTAAGGTCAGAAGTTTGATCAGGGCTATATTATAGTCTATAGTTACAATATAGTCTGGACTATAGTCAGTGTATAGTCTGGACTATAGTCAGTCTATAGTCTGGACTATAGTCAGTCTATAGTCTGGACTATAGTCAGTCTATAGTCTGGACTATAGTCAGTCTATAGTCTGGACTATAGTCAGTCTATAGTCTGGACTATAGTCAGTCTATAGTCTGGACTATAGTCAGTCTATAGTCTGGACTATAGTCAGTCTATAGTCTGGACTATAGCCAGTCTATGGTCTGGACTATAGTCAGTCTATAGTCTGGACTATAGTCAGCCTATAGTCTGGACTATAGTCAGTCTATAGTCTGGACTATAGCCAGTCTATAGTCTGGACTATAGTCAGTCTATAGTCTGGACTATAGTCAGTCTATAGTCTGGACTATAGTCAGTCTATAGTCTGGACTATAGTCAGTCTATAGTCTGGACTATAGTCAGTCTATAGTCTGGACTATAGTCAGTCTATAGTCTGGACTATAGTCAGTCTATAGTCTGGACTATAGTCAGTCTATAGTCTGGACTATAGTCAGTCTATAGTCTGGACTATAGTCAGTCTATAGTCTGGACTATAGTCAGTCTATAGTCTGGACTATAGTCAGTCTATAGTCTGGACTATAGTCAGTCTATAGTCTGGACTATAGTCAGTCTATAGTCTGGACTATAGTCAGTCTATAGTCTGGACTATAGTCAGTCTATAGTCTGGACTATAGTCAGTCTATAGTCTGGACTATAGTCAGTCTATAGTCTGGACTATAGTCAGTCTATAGTCTGGACTATAGTCAGTCTATAGTCTGGACTATAGTCAGTCTATAGTCTGGACTATAGTCAGTCTATAGTCTGGACTATAGTCAGTCTATAGTCTGGACTATAGTCAGTCTATAGTCTGGACTATAGTCAGTCTATAGTCTGGACTATAGTCAGTCTATAGTCTGGACTATAGTCAGTCTATAGTCTGGACTATAGTCAGTCTATAGTCTGGACTATAGTCAGTCTATAGTCTGGACTATAGTCAGTCTATAGTTTGGGCTATAGTCAGTCTATAGTCTGGACTATAGTCAGTCTATACTCTGGACTATAGTCAGTCTATAGTTTGGGCTATAGTCAGTCTATAGTCTGGACTATAGTCAGTCTATAGTTTGGGCTATAGTCAGTCTATAGTCTGGACTATAGTCAGTCTATAGTCTGGACTATAGTCAGTCTATAGTCTGGACTATAGTCAGTCTATAGTCTGGACTATAGTCAGTCTATAGTCTGGACTATAGTCAGTCTATAGTCTGGACTATAGTCAGTCTATAGTCTGGACTATAGTCAGTCTATAGTCTGGACTATAGTCAGTCTATAGTCTGGACTATAGTCAGTCTATAGTCTGGACTATAGTCAGTCTATAGTCTGGACTATAGTCAGTCTATAGTCTGGACTATAGTCAGTCTATAGTCTGGACTATAGTCAGTCTATAGTCTGGACTATAGTCAGTCTATAGTCTGGACTATAGTCAGTCTATAGTCTGGACTATAGTCAGTCTATAGTCTGGACTATAGTCAGTCTATAGTCTGGACTATAGTCAGTCTATAGTCTGGACTATAGTCAGTCTATAGTCTGGACTATAGTCAGTCTATAGTCTGGACTATAGTCAGTCTATAGTCTGGACTATAGTCAGTCTATAGTCTGGACTATAGTCAGTCTATAGTCTGGACTATAGTCAGTCTATAGTCTGGACTATAGTCAGTCTATAGTCTGGACTATAGTCAGTCTATAGTCTGGACTATAGTCAGTCTATAGTCTGGACTATAGTCAGTCTATAGTCTGGACTATAGTCAGTCTATAGTCTGGACTATAGTCAGTCTATAGTCTGGACTATAGTCAGTCTATAGTCTGGACTATAGTCAGTCTATAGTCTGGACTATAGTCAGTCTATAGTCTGGACTATAGTCAGTCTATAGTCTGGACTATAGTTAGTCTATAGTCTGGACTGTAGTCAGTCTATCGTATGGGGTATGGTGAGTCTGTAGCCTAAGCTATAGGCAGTCTATATTCTGGGCTATAGGTAGTTTATAGCCGGGGCTGTAGTCAGTCTGGTCTATGTCAGTCTGTGGTTTTGGCTATATATATATATATATATATATATATATATATATATATACATATATATATATAGTCATTTCATTATATTCTGGACTGTAGTCAGTCTATAGTCATTCTGTAATCTGTACTATAATCTAGACTATGATCTGTCTATAGTCTGGACAATGGACTGTAGTCAGTCTATAGTCATACTATAGGCTGGACAATAGTTTAATCTGTAGGCTGGACTATGGTCCAATTTATAGTTTAGTAATTTTCCTGTTTTCCTTTTTGTTTGAAATTTATAAAATGATTTTTATGAGTTTATGGTTCACTTGTTTTTAGCTTCAAATTGGCCCATAAAGTTGACAAAGTGCTTATATTTTATAGCTCTTTATAAAAAAACACTTTTAACGATAATTTCAATCATAATTCCCACAAAAGAAGATTTATAGCATATTTATTGTATAAAAAATAGCACATTTTGTTCCTAAATGAAATTTATACAAAATATGTATTTCACCTAATGTTCAAGTCTCAATATACATAAGTAAAAATATTTTAATATTTTGTAAATCTAAGTAAAATAAAAACATAAATAAGCATTTAAAAATTTTACTGTAAGAAAAAAGCTTTATTCCTAACGTTCAGTAGTACATTTTAAACATTTTATTTATTTATAAGAAAGAAAAAAAAAAATATTTCTCAAATGAAACACAAAAAATGCTTTCGCATTAAGTTGAAATGTTCAATTTCATAATGACTGGCTAAAATGGATTTACTTGCTGTTTGCAGGAATTATTTTTTTTCATGCGTTTTATTTTATATTTCATTTTATTACTTCTGAATATCAATATCTGTGTGATATAATTTACACAATTTATGTTTTCAAGTGCTTCCTGAGCAAAGGAAACAAAAAATGGAAGGAAAAATGAAAAACAAAAACAAATACTTATGTACATACAATATACAACAATCTAAACGTAACGCTATTTATTTATTATACTCATACTTGGTAATATTACTTTCATTTTTTTTAAATTTTTTTGTTGTTGCTTTTTTATGATTTACTATAGAAAAACGAGTTTATTTAGTGCTTCAGCTTAAATATCTAAAAAAGCTTATCGGATTCTTTTATGCCTTTAAATGTTTGAGACAGAAAACAAAACTCGAGGAAAGAATTTCTTTAGGGTATATTAAAATGGTAGCAACAGAAAATCAAATGAAAATGGAATAGTAATGTTTTTCTGGGAGTAGTATCATAGTACTCATAAATATTGTATCGTAAATAAGTAAGTTTTGTTATTTTTATTGTAAAACTTTATTTATCTGGTTGTTTATGAGAGGAAGTGTTTTTTTTCTCGTTAAGGTGTTCGTATTGCTGTTAACGGTATATCAGATGTAAAGACTTGTTTAAAATTAGAAAGAAGTTTAACGTTAAGTTAAATGTAATTTTGGAGACTTTAAAGCAAAATATTAGGAAAGTTTTCGACTTGTTGATGGTTTTTTTCTTCTAAATTACATAATTCATACGCTTTAATTATTTTAGGGATTTGAAAATAAAACTAATGAAAGGAAATTAATGTTAAATATTTTTTTAAAAAGAGTTTGTTAAAAAAAAACTTTTAAATAGTGGAAGATCATTTGTAATATACCAGGAACTAGAAAAGCTTGTTATAAAATAGATTGACTCTAGAGCTTTTCAATATAAAATTAGCTAACAAGTTTTTTTTTATATCCAACTTTACTTTTTTTAAGCTAATATTAAAACATTAAAACTTATATAAGAAAATAAGCTTTTAAAGAGCTTTTAAAATTTAATTCAATATTATGTATTAAAATCTTTTGATTATAAATTTTAAAGCCAGAAGGACTAATTGAATAAAAAAATATATTTATATATTTTTGATAAAGTAGCACGGAAGCTTTAAAACTTTAAATGGATTAAATTATATAGAAAACCTTTAAAGTTGTACTATTGTACTATTTGAAATAAATTAAAATAACAGCTTCAAAGTTTTCAATCTTTTATATAAGCTTATGTGTACTTAAAGGATTTAAAACAAATATAAAAGCTTAGAAGTTTTTTATTTAAAACTTTAAAATAAACTAGAATGAGAACCTTAAAGCTTTTAATTTCTTAAGTGGTTTAAAAAGATAAAAAATAAATAAGAAACCTTAAATATTATTGAAAATGTCTAAGTAAACTAAAAAGAAAATGTTAATTTGATAAAATTAATTAAAATAATAAAAGCCTTTCTTTTTTGATAAAGTACTATAACAGCTTTGAATTTTGAATGGGTTAAATTATGAAAAACATAAAAGCTTTAAAGTTTTACTATTGTGAACTTTGAAGTAAGTTAAAATTAGAGCTTCAAAGTTTTAAAACGTTTATATAAGCTAATATGGAGTTACAAGGATTTAAAACAAATATAAAAGCTTTAAAGCTCTGTTATTGAAAATTTCGAAATAAACTAAGCTTTAAATATTGTAAACTATTTAAAAAAAATTTAAAGCTTTAAAGAAACGGTTTAATAAAACACAATTAGAACTTTAACGATTCAAATCGCTTGAAACACGTACATTAAGTTGAACGCTTAAAGCTTTAGTATTGAAAAATACTTCAAAAGGGTAAAAAATATAAAGCTTTAATAATGAAAACTTATATTAAATTAAAATGACAGCTTTAAAGCATAAAGTAAGTGAAAATACATTTAAAAAATTTATAGCTTTAAAGTTTTATTATTGTGAACTTTTAGTATTTATTAAGAGTTTTCAATCGCTTAAATTATGTAAAATATATATAAAAGATTTCAAGCATAATTGTTTATTAAGGAAAAGCTTTAAAGCTTTCGAACTTATTAAAAGTTTGTTAATTTTTTTAGAAGCTTATTTGTTATGAATTGTTTAAATTTATTAAACGTTCTTAAACACATTAGAGTATTAAAAAACATAAAAGTTACTAATCTAGTTGTGACGCCCAAAAAGCTTTTTCTTAAATTTAATATAAAAGCTTTATAAAAAAATCACTTGTAGTAAAATGTTAGTAAATTTATATAGGATAAATTAATTACATTTCATCTTAATCTTAGGTAAAGCTTTTAAAAGCTTTAAACTTGTTTATTTATAACACATACAATTTTTTGCAAAATTATTTTTGGTAAATTTATCAGTATATTAGCACTCTTTGAATATATAGTAGCTTTTAGAAAAGCTGATTCGTTTAAGATTGCTTCATAAAAGTTTTTTCTTTCAATTTATTATAAGAGCTTTGTTAATATATATATATATATATATATATATATATATATATGTATATATATATATATATATATATATATATTATATATGCATTATATATATATTATATATGCATTATATATATATATATTATTATTATTATTATATATATATATATATATATATATATATATATATATATATATATATATATATATATAAAGGTAAATTTGCATTAAATGTTTAATTTTGGTTGTTTATGTATTTTAGATTTTTTTATTATGTTTATTTCATTTTTTTTTATCAATCTTTTAAATAGTCTAAAACTGAAGCATTTTTGAAAGCTTCTTTATTGTGTAAATTTATTTAAAAAATCAGTGGAAGTGTTTTTAGTATTTGCTTTTGTTTTATTTTTATTTTTCTTCTTAATTTTCTGTATTTATGTGTTATGTTCAACAAAAAATTCCTAAGAACTTCATGCAAAAACCCACATTTTAAGCTGAAATATTTACTACTTCTACTATTTAAGTAATACTTATCTTGAGTATTTTTTCCCTCATATTTTCTAACACGTTCCAATGAAAATTTAGTTTCAGTGATTGGTTAGAGTTGCTTTTCTTTTACTTCTTCTTCATCATCACCTTCATCATTTTCTTTCATTCTAAACTTTCAATCAGTGTCAAATTTAGTACTACTTTTTAAAATTCTTAGTCAAGGTAACCGTGTTTTATTTTCTCGCTTTATTCCCTTGACTTTTTTTTTAATAAATGAGGGCAAATATGTTTCTAGCAGGTCAAAACGAACGAAATAAAAAAGCAACAAAAAAGTAAGTAAATAAATGAATGAATGAATATTTTTATTATCGATGAAATAAAAAAAGCTTTTTGACTTGTGTTTTTAATATTATTTATTGATTGATTGATTGATTGATTAGATTTAACGAAAATCGGCATTGACTTTATTATTTATTTGTTTGGCATTTGTCGAGAGTTTGAGTGTCTGCATACGAGAGAATTACGTATTTCAATTCAAGTTTTCTTCTTGAAACAAAATGAAACTAAAGCTTAAAGTAGGCTAAATAAATACAAGTTTTGTTTGTTTTTTTCTGTCTAAATAAATTAAACAAAAATATCAAATGTTACAATTATTAGAAAATAACCTAACATATGTATAGAATTACACTTTTATTTTGTGTTAAGAAATTTTCTTTAATTTACCAAAGGAATTTTTATTGAGGTTTAGTATTATTTTCTTTCATACTCTTAGCAAATGTGTAATCAAATTATGTTTCGGTGTTAGGGGACTAAAGTTTTTGTACTCTGTCTTGTTAGACTAAAAAAGAAAAAAAAAAAAAAAAAAGTAAAAAGAAATGTTAAGGACAGAGACCAAAAGTAATAGTAATTATTACTTGTATAATTTTGGATCAAAACAATCAATATGAAGGAAATTAGTTAAAAATATCCTGAGTACACCATTTTATCGCTGCTCCGACGAAAACAATTATATATTTTTTATTAGGTTTCCAGGAGTACGAAAAAAGAGTTTAATTTTGTAACTGGGAAAATTTCTTTGAAACATACGATTAACTGGAACCTTATTACAATTATTACAGATATTTGAAAGATTTTTAAATATTTATATTTAATAAAATATGTTTACTAATAAAAATTATCGCATGTTATTATTTTTCTTCAATATGTATTAATAAGTAACTTTATTAATATTTATTAATTATTTTGATTATAAATCACAATAATATTATAAATAATTCTTTTAAGCGACTGTTTTACTTACGAAAATACTATCATTTACACAGTTATGAACACACATATACATACATATCTTTCTCATATAAAAACATGTAAAGAAAACAGACAAATTCTTTTTTCTTTCTCTATTGCAGCATTATTATGTAAGCGGTCGCACTTTCATGTCTTATTGGGTCGCAATCAGCGTTGCCGTTTTGGTCCGATTGGACCAAAATTGATAGATTTATTTTAATCTTCGGAGGTTTGGTAGTTTGGTTAGTTTGGTTAGTTTGGTTAGTTTCTTCTAAATATTCCAATTTTTTGGTAGATTGCTTTATAACTTTGAAAATATGATTTTTTTAACCAGAAAAAGTAAACAAAAATATCCAAAGAAAATAGGAATAATAATTACTTTGTGCAAGTTATTAACAACTATTTCTAAAAAAATGAAAATAATTGATTTTTTTTAGCAGGAAACGAGATTAATAATTTCTAAGAAAATTAAAAGTTCAACAATATGAAATTATATTCAAAAACTTTTAATCAAATTGGAAAATATGTTTGTAAAAAATATACATATTATTTTTTTATTTTTAAACCACTAATTCTGCATTTCTTTTTCAGCACTAAGAACTCCTTTTCTCTGAAAACACAATATTAAAATCATTACATTTTCAGCTCTTTTTCAGTTATTTTTTGTGGGACCTTATTTATCATTATTATTTAGAATAGAAAAAATTGCTATTAGGAGTTCTTGAAAAAGATCTATTAAACCTTTATAAAAATATTTTTCTAACTTCTCGTACTTCATCCCATTTTTTGGAGCATATATATTTAAATAAAAGCGGTTTCTCGAAAGTGTTAAAAACTATTATAATTTTTTAAAAAAGGTAACTTCGAAGTAGTGAAACATATAATTTTACTCATATCTTGCGGGGATTTATTTGACCACAATCTTTAATTTTTAATATTGGACGTTTTGCTTACATTAATTTCAAATATAATTTTGTGCAGAAAATTTTGGTACATTTTGGTAGGTTTTGGTAGTCCTTATAGAAAATTTTGGTACGAAAAATATTTTCTTTGTGTCAACGCTGGTCGCTATCACAATACACACAGCATTTGCTCATAAATTTGAACAGCACAAGCAGTATTTATATGCTTTTAAGTACCTGTAGAATAGTATTTCTCCGCTCACACACGGATTTACAACACTTGAAAAATAACAAGTGGCTTGCAATGTCTTATAAGACATAGTTTTTAGTAAAATTATTTTTTGATTTAGAACATTTTTTACATATAATTGTTTTGGTTCGTAAAACTTTACTTTGAAAATTTGATAAAGTTTCCAAGAAATAACTTATTCAATGTGGATATTTTTAATGTTTATTGATATTGATATTGATTCTTAAGAAATAAATATTTTTTTCTTCCAAGTTAAGACGATAATATAATCAGTTGAAATGTAAAATGTTGTATAAAAGTGGATTTTGTTTTATTATTTTTTATATATTTTTTTATTGGAGATAATAATTAAGGTATTCACTCGAATAATGTTTGTTCGATTAATCGACAAATTAAAATCAAATAACTGTTCGATTAAATTAAAATCTATAATTTCGATTAAAAATTTATTCAAATAAATTATAATAATTCGAGTAAAATAATATTTTAAAATTTTGCTTTTTAACTGGGTTTAAAGATGTCCCAATTAAAAATCTAAAGTTTTTATTATGCCGCGAAGTGAAACTACAATTTTGAATTAAATTAAAAAAATATTTATATTCAGGAAAAAGAATCGAAAATGTGTCTGAAATTCAACGCGTAATTGAAGTTAAAAGTTTGGAGAAGACAAAAAAAAGATCCAAATTCTTATATTAAATTTTTCGTTAGAAAGACATTTATTTATCTAAAATAATTCAGATTTTTTTGAAATTTCATTTATTTCTAAATTTTATTAGATTTTAATTTGCCCGTTTTACGGACAATGATATTTGAATATTAATAAGTTTAGGTTACACTCTTGGGCCTCTTGATTTAATTATCAAATAATTAAATTAAACAGAGAAACCGTGGATTTATAAAAACAGAAGTGAAAAATAGACTCAAAATTTAATTATATTATTTTTGAAATACTATTTTTGAAGGATAATTTAACCCTTTCTTGTAAATTAAACGATCTCAATTAATGTACATATTTTCGATGTTTTTTTATTTAATTAATTGTTAACATTATTGTTGCTTCCTTTTTTAATAAAATATTAAAACAACACAGAATTTTGATTCTTCTATTTTGGATTTTTCTTCATACAAATATACAATTTTAATTTGAGGAGTTTTTTTTATTTCTTTATATAAAATTCTTCTAATACTGTTTACAGTGCATTCTCCAGAACTTTTATCATAGTATTACTATATATAGTATTACTATATTTATTGCGGTCGATCTTTTTATTGTAATTAGATTTAATTTTGATCCATAACTTTTAAACTAAATGAGTGTCCACTTTAAAATTTTACAGGAGTAGGAGAAGGAGGAGCGCTATGTATATCAACATTATATAATTTTTTTAAGAATTTAAAAATAGCGTTTTTTGATATATAACGGTTTGAATTTTATATTTCAAACTTTGATCTTTGAACTTTTGATAAAAATAAACTTACAAATATCATTGTAAAGACAATATCGTTGTCTATAATATTAAACTAGAGATTTGCAATCTATATCTTAGAAGTTATTAGCAATTAAACAGATATTAAATTTTTGAACCAGAAAGGACCCTGAGTTTAAAAGTTTATATTTAAGAAACCGTTTCAATAGCCAACGTCTGTGGTGAATTTCAATAACCCCTTTATAAAATCTTTTATTTTATGAATGGTTTCATATTCTAATAAAATTTTGACAAAAAATTAAAAGAAAACTTATAAAAAAAAAAAATCTCAAAGACAGTTATGTGAAGTTTTACACATAACTCATTTTGTTGAACGTTACATATATGACTTAAGCTATGTTCAGACTAATCAAATATTTGACGAAAATGACGTAACTACTAAATAAAATAACTCTTAATTTCTTCTTTCATTTTGGAAAATGTTTACGTTTTATTGAATTTTGTTTGAGCTGTTTTCTTTTACAAAATATTTGCAAGATCAAACAATGGCAAATAATTTTTATGTAGAACTAGTGGTCACGTAATTTTGAGCAAACATTTGCCAAATGTGAACAAAGCTTTACACATAGCTGAATTTGCTAACTTCTAAACTAATCAAGATATATTAAAACGGTTGTGTAGGCACATCAAAGACCAATAACGATTCAAAATGATGCAATGAAAAAAAACTTGAAATTGTTACACAACCGATCACATCGAAGCAACGACGGTTTACTATTAAGCTATTTAAGCTAAGAAAAAAAAAAACATGGCAACGGCATTGCCACTACAATAATATTATGTTCTTATTGTTAATTTTCATTAACTTTAATAATACTATGTTCGCAATAACAATATTTTTGTTTCAGTTTTATCATTCAATGTTTACATTCAATCAAAATTTTAATATAGTTGACTACAAAAATTTTATGTTTTTAATTATTTTTACTAAAAACAACATTTTATTAATGTGTATAAAAAATAGCATTATTTCTACAACCATTAAATATTATTAATCTCTTTTCTTGTCCTTAAACCACATTTTGTTTTCAAGCCATATTTATATTATTATTCCCATAACAATAAAATGTTAAAAATAAATATGATTTTTAAAAATATCGTTTGTTTTTGAACATATTTAGTTTTTAACATTTGTTTTCCACCTTCATTCTAATTCTCATTTAGTTTATACGTAAGATAATATATGTTGACAAGGTTTGGTTAAATTTTGTATGATTCAAAGAATATAAGATATTAATTAACTACTATTAAATGGTTTAATTAATAAAAAATATCTTGTATTATCTCCACAACATATGATGGTATAAATAAATAAAATTAATTAATGAATATTATTATATGCAAATAATTTTTTTATGATTAATAAAGATTTTTATCTAGTATTTTGAAACAAATATGATGGACTCAGTAAGCAATTTATAAAATAATAATTTTGAGTTATGTTTTATTTATATAATTTTTTTAATGTCTTCAAAAGGAATCTTAATGCAGATGCGTATACGGTAAATCTGAAGACACTTGGGGCTACGGTCTCCCCACAAGCCCTATCCAAACTTTGTAAATTTTCCACATTTTCTGACCGCCGCCTGTTATAAATTTTTAAAACACGTGTTTTTTGCGAGTTGGGATTTTGGGTATTTTAGTACAAATATCCAATTATCTATATTGTGTTAGAATTTCACTTGAGTATCTCTACTCGTTTAAATTTTATTTAGGTCCAAATATTAACATTATTTCCAAAAAATATATTTAAAATTTAAATTTTACGTTTTTGAAGTCATGGTCTGGATGGATATTATACCAAATACTTATATACACAGGTTATCTCTGAATAAAAAAATAACAATAAACCTTGCAAGTTTTTATATAAAAAATGCAAAACATGTTTAAGTACAACGGCAGTGTAAAGGCAACAGAAGATGTTAACATTATATTGCTACTCGCGCTGTGTTTACATTGTTCATAAAATATATGGGAAAGGTGCTAAAAATTACCTAAGAAGACAAAGTTTTGTTAGTTTTCAAGCAAAAGTAAACATTTTATGAAAGTGTTTGGTACCATATGAAACGTTAGAATATGGAAAATCGAAATTAGTGAAAATATAAATTTTTTGTCGAGCTTTTTTTTTTTTTTTTGCATGACAAATTGAAGTGAATTTTTTTATGTGGTGAAAATGAATGTGGTGTTGAAAATTTTTTTGCAAGAAAAAAGTTTGTATTTGATCTTTTTTTGCGAAAACAACGATTTTTGTAAAAATTTTTGTTGAGAAAATATTTTAGGGAAAAATATTTGAGGTTAAAATATTTACTTAAAAATATTTGAGTAATATTTTTCAGTAAAACAAATGAGGCAAAAATTTCTAAGTGAAAAAAATTTGTGGCAAAATTTTTTTGTGACAAAAATTTTGGTAAATCTTCTTTAGTGAAAAGAATTTAAGATAAAAAATATGAAGCGAAATTTTTTTTGGTGAAAAAATTGTAAGTTTAAAAATTTTGTGGTAAAAAAAATGAGCTAAAATTTTTGATTTTTTTAAATTTGAATTGAAATGTTTTTATGAGTGAAAATATTAAAGGTGAATTTTTCTGGTGAAAAAAATTGTGCTGAAACAAAATTTTTGTTAAAAATGTGTCAGCTTGTTTTGATTGACTCAATATAATAAACCTTTTTGGTGAAAAATGTTTAATTGTGTTTACATTTTTGAAATTGTAATAAAGTGGTTTCACTTTCTTAATGGGGTTTTGTTTTATATTAAAAGTTATTAACTGGTTCAGACAAGGCAGAATTAACACCAGTATTCGCTTTCAGTATTTCCTAGACACAGTAGTCCACAAAGGTCATCCTGCATCTTAGCAATTATTATTTAAATTAATATTTATTTTTTTTAAGAAATTTTAATTAGGTCTTTATTATTGAACTGTCGCATTAAGAATGATAATAATAAGCTTTTGCAAAGAGTCACTTTAGTTTAGTCAAATCAATAAGTCCTCTAGTACATAAAGAAACAAATAAAATACAATAACAAATCAATATAATAATGAGAGTGAAGGCTATGGTAATTATTAATCTCTTAGTGTTATGCATACTGTTCATATTGATTATTGGTTATTGCTTATGATTATTTTAGGTAGGGCAGGCTTTTCAATACACAAATAAAAGTAAAAGAAAATTGTATATATTGAATAAATGGACGTTAAAATGAATTTAATAAATGTTTTAATGACAATTTAATGAATCAATAATAATAATATTAATAATTATAATAAATTAATAACGTTCATATAATAATGATGTAAATAATTGTCAATTCAACAATATAAATAATGTTTTAAAAATTAGATATAATAAATATAATAAATATTAAATATTAAATGTAATTCAGGCTGCTACAAGGTGAAATTTTTCGTTAAAAAAATTGAGCTGTCAAGTTCTAAGTAAAAAAGTTTAGAAGACAATTTTCATTTAAAAAATTGAAGTTAAAATTTTTTTGCTTAAAGATAGGTGAAAGTGATTTTTTTTAATTTGAGGTGAATTAAAAACTATTGGTCTTTTGATAAAAAAAAAAAAATTGAGGTGGACATTTTTCAATAATACAATCTTTAGGAGAAAATTTTCGATAAAGATATTTAAGTTAAAAATTTGTTGATGACATCTGTTGTAGAAAATAAATTTAGATGAAAATTTTTTAATAGACAAAGTTAAGATGAATACTTTTATAGTAAAATTTAGCCTCATTTTGTAAAAAGAAATGTTTTAAAACGACAGAAATTTTTATGGAAAAAATTAAAATTTCAAAAAATTTTCCAGTTTTCTTAATACAAATTTCGAATTTTTTAAAATGTTTTTAAATGTTTTAAATCAAAAGTTTTTAAACGAAAAGATTTACGATTTGAAAAAATATTGATAAAAATATAAAGTGAAAAACATTGGTAAAAATTCTAGTTAAAATTTTTTAAGAAAAATTTGTGGCGATTTTTTTTTGCACAAAATAATTGTTTGAAGTTTTTTTTGATATAAACTAAAGTGAATATTTCATGAAGCTCAGAAAAAAACCAGGAGAAATATTTTTTAGTGTAAATATTATGGTTCAAAAGTAAACCAATAATTTTCCTTATAAATCTGTTTTCCTTAGTAAAATCTTAATCCTAACGATAGCTTTATATTCTACTAACTATTTCAGTTAAAGCTCAAACACATGAACCACACATAAATATATACATTCATTCATCCACAAAATAACCCACATCTACTTAAAATTAAACATGTATTGAACAACTCTACAGATACATATATATACAATTACACCTGTCTTTATGCCTTTTTTAATGTCTGTCCTTCAGTCTATCTCCGTAGTACGTGCGTGAGTAAAAACGTATTTAAGAATTTCTACCAATAAACGTTACCTACCCAAGTACAAATATTTAAACAGTGGTGACATTGCGCTTCATTTGATTTTCATCAATTTCATCTCATCGCATCGCATCTTGAACACAGACAAAAACTAAAAATCTATTCATTCCTACAATACTTGTCGTGTTGTAATCTCTCGTTCGTTCCTTGAACACCTTTAAACACTCAACCAAGATGAACATTTAGACAATCATTTGTGTCATGTACTGAACTTTTTTTATTTCACGATAATTTCGTTATAGAGTTTTTTTCCTGACTATTGCTACACGTATCCAAGTCTTCATATACAATACTGTTGAAAAAGAAGGGGGAAGGGTTGATGGTGAGATAGGGAGAAGGAGTAAGAGAGGATGTTGAAGTTTTGTACTGAATTGAAAATGTTTAAATGTTCCTTTTAAAGGAGGAGTATATTAATGTTGTTTCTTTTTTTTTATTTTAAAGGTTTATAAAGATTAGTTAGTGCAGATAGTTAAATAAGAAATGTGGAAAATGTATTTATAGGCTTGATTTAAATATCTTGATATTAAATAAATGATATACCAAATTCTGTTATTTAATTTTCTATTTTAATATTTTGTAAACTCCTAAAAATATGTGACATTTCTTAATACTAACCGTGTATTTTTTAAAAACTTCCCATTCGTTATATGTACCTTTACTTAATATTGAAATTATAAAGGACATGTGTGTATGTGTAAACAATATTAAACTTGTCGTACTCGTAGTTCTTGTTGTGACTGTTGTTGTTGTTATGTTGTTTGCTTCTTCTTCATTTCATTACATTTATGTTCAGTTTTGTTTCATATTGTTTCTATATTTTTTTTCGATTTTTATCAATATTTATTATTGTTTTTATTATTATTGGCATCATGTGGATTATGCGTCATTTTTTTATTATTTCGTTAAGGATTTCCTTTTTTGTTGCCATAATTTTTTCTTCGATTTTTTCGCTTCGATTTAACGTTGTTGCTTTTTCAGCTTTAAATTTTGTGTGTTCCGAATAAAATTTATGCCTGATTTTATGGCAAATTTCAGTTTCATGTGTTTTTTCAGTTTTTTTATGTTTATGTTGCGTCATAATTTATTGTCATTTAGTTAACCAAAACGTTTGTTGACAGCATGATGAAGTATCAGTGTAACTGGTTAACAGAAGCGTCGTTGGAGTATGAAGAGTGTTGATATTTATATTCCCTTTGAAGTGATAGGTTACAGGTCAGTAGGAGTATATTTTTGCTTGAAAGATTGCTTTGAGGCATAGTAATTTATTATGATGTGGAGTAAAAAAACTGACTGCGATTTAAACTATGAACTAGAGTATGAAGTAGGTTCAGTTATAGACTAGAAATGAGACTATGAAGTAGACTATAAACTGAACTACACTGGTGCATATTCCTATAAACGCATTTAAAAGTTTGGTTTTTCTTTGAGGTATATTCGTTTCTCTTAAATAAAAACAATGTTGTTTTGTTACAATAACTCGCAATATAACGGTACTTTTTTAATGTAAGAAATATTTGTTTCTTGCTTTTGTTGTTTTCTTTAATTTAGCAATCAGAACATATTAGTGATCATTTCAATGGAATATTCCTATAAACGTAGTCTAGAAAAATTTTTCTAAAAAGTTATTGGAGGAAAAAAATATATATTAAAAAATTTTAACAATTTTAATTGTTCATTTCACTTAGGGTAAGTTTCTGATGACAACATCTCAATATTTTTGTTTTAATTGGGAAATTTCATCAGCTTAAAGGATGCCCAAAGAAACTTTTCTTACAGACCAGGAATAAAATCAAATTCAATTTTTTCATGATCCTGGCTGCTCTAACAGAGAAATTGGACGAAAAATTGATCGTTCGGAAGGAGTTATTCGAGGCTTTCTTAAGAGAGGGTAGAAATGCGAAAACTAACAAAAGATATTCAAAAATGAACAAAAAGCAAATTAATAAAATAAAAGAAGAAGCCACCTGCAATAAATTAAATGTACATAAATAAAAAAATAAACTTTACCTTCCTGTCACTTCCAAATATGTTAAACATTTTGCGACCAGATGGAATGTTATAGAGAAAAATGTTTAAAATTTGGGCGCAAAAATATAAAATGGACAGATAGGTGAAATAATGTCATGTTTTCTGATGAATTGAATTCCTTAATTTTGATGGTCCCGATTCATATTCTTGCTGTTGGCATGATTTGAGGTCGAACGAAATTCGTATGTCAAAAAGCAGTTTAGGTGGAGGCATTGTTATGGTTTGGGCAGCCTTTTCTGCTGCAGGAAAATCAAAAATATTTTTTGTTAAAACTAAAATGAACAGTGAAATTTATAATGAACAGTTGGATATTCCAAAATAATTTAATTAATTAAAAAAGCTAATTTGTAGCACCTTAATTATTTTTTAGCCCCATTTTTGGTAAGTTGCTAAAAAAATTTATGTGCGTTTATAGGAATATGCACTAGTGTGTGAACCAGACTATATACAAGACTATGAACCGTAGTGCAAATTAGACCATAAAATGAACTAGACTGCAGAACAGACTATGACCTAGATTATAAAATGGATTATAGAAGAGATTATGAACCAGACTATGAAGAAGACTATGAAACAGACAACGAGTTAGAAGAAGACTGGACTTTAAAATATACTATAAACATGACTATGAACTGGAATATAAAATATATTTTGAACTAGCCTATTGACTGATCTACAAAATAGATTATGCACCAAAATATAAAATAGACCGTGAATCAGACTATGAACTGAATTACAAAATAGAATAAGAAACATATTATGAACTGGACTATAACACAGACTATAAACTATTAAGTGGACTATAAAACAGACAATTAATCAGATTATGAACTGGACTTTAACCAAACTATAACTATGAACCAAACTATAAAACATAATATGAAGCAGACTATAATCCAGACTATGACTCAAACTACGAGCTAGACTATAAAACATCATATGAACCAAACTACGAACCAGACTATGAACTGGACTATAAAACATAATATGAACTAGACTAATCAATCAGTTTATGAACCAGACTATGAACCAAACTATGATCTACGTTAGCAACTAGACCACGAAGTGGTTTATGATGTATACTGTCGACTAGAATGTACTCTTTCTCTCTCTCTATTGTTATTTTTGTTTTTTAGTCCTTTAGCATTAGCTGATGTTTACGCCTCTGCTCGATTGCTATTTTACTCTTATTTGTAGATTTTCTATATGATTTTTATCAGTTTTTATTACAGAAATAACAAAAGCCTGGTGGCTTTTATGTTATATGTTGGTATACGGTTAATAACAGTATTTTATAACTCACACACACATACATTTATTCCTGTCTTACTAAATGTATGTTTTTGCTCAAAAAGGTAGATTTATTTAAACGAAGAGTTATGTATTTGTTTGAGTATGTGTATTTTTATTACATAAAGAGAATTGAATGCAGTGATTACAAATGATTGATATGGTGATTCCAAAATGACAAGATAGTCAAACAGTTATTTACAATCAAAGGACCGACCGCCCCTTCAACCAAATGTTAGAATATTAAAAAGGATATTAGAAGGAATATTGAACATATGAATATTGAGAAGAGAACATACGATTACATATAATTTAGTAGTTAAATTAAAAGGGTATGTGTAGCCATTTTATTTTTCATTTTTGTTGTAACTATCAAAAAAACATTTTGCTATAAATGTGAATTTTAGCTTGATTTTGTTCATGTTAACGGTGTTTTTGAGATTAAGGGAGAAAAATTAATGATGTTGTTAGTCAAGTGGAATAATTTACTTACTTAGGGCTAATTCATGAATATAAAACTCATGAATACACACGTAAACACTGTTAATGAAACAAATTTTTGAAACAAAATGGTGGAGAGACAAACAAATAAATTAAAACCTTTAAGCAATAATGATAAAATAAGAAAAAGGACAGTTAAGGCTTTTGTATTTACACAGATTACATGGAAATAAAAAAATTATAAAAACGGCAAGTTACAGCGAAAAATGAAAATTTTGAAAAAAGAAAATTTATTCATAAAATACACACACACACACGGAAGTCTCTGGGGAAAATTTAAAGCGTAAATAAAGAAAAATAACAATAATGATAACTTGGTCTAAATAAATAAGAACACACAATCTGAATATTATATCTGACCATAAAACTTTAAATAAATCGTTTTACAAGAACTAAATATCCCTACGTCTGTCCGTCCTTTGTCTTGTTGAAACAATGTTTTATGATGAGGCCTTGTTACACTTGCTGAAAAAATGTGCTGGCGTTTTTCACTCTTTTTTTTTAACATAAACCATTTAATAAGATAACTGAATAAAGTGGTTAAATAACAATGTTTAAAATATAATTTGTTGTTAAAATATTTGATAAAAATGCCAAAGAAGGAAAAGGAGGATAATAATAATTTGAATTAAAGACACAAAGTAGAATACGCGACCGACTATAAACCAGATTATTACACATGCTATGCACTAAACTATGAACTAGAATATGATGTAGACTATGAGCTAGAGAATAAGTTGGACTATGACACAAACCAAACTATGAAGTAGGCTATGCACTGCACTACAAATTGGACTATAAGCTAGACTACAAACTAGACCATGTAGCAGGCAACGAACCAGACTATAACCGAATCTATGAAGTAAAGGATGGTTCGTACCTTTTGTCATTTGCAAAATATAATAACTCAGAAACTAATAAATGTATATTCGTAATTCTTTCACAGCCTAACTAATATAAGTCGAAATAATATACGTGCAAAATATTATATTGTTTGGAGTCGTATTTACTAAATTATAACAAAAATGGAAAAAAAGACGAAAAAAATTTGGGAAATTTTTGTTTAAAATTATAGTTTAATTTAAAATGGAGTTAATTATAACTCTTATGTGTACATTTGGGAGAAATAATTATATATTTTAAATATGCAATAAATGTGACTAATAAATGAAAAAAAGTAGTTAGCTCTTACTAATTGTATATCTGACTAATGGATTATACAAGTTTATAGAATCTATGTAGAATTTCATATATTTTTTCACCGATATTGTTGGGAAATTAAGAGCTACGAAATATTTATGCACAAAATTGAACTAAAAGATCACTTTAATACAAATAAGAGTAAATTATCTTAAAACCTGTATACACTTATATACTAATGCCTTCTAAATTTTTAACATAATTAATCAATAAATTATAAAGTATTAAAGTAAATCTGGTGTGCAGAAATTGTTCTGAGCATAATAGCCCAAACTTTTGTGTTGTTTAGACCCATTAAAGTCTCAAAATAAATTTGGATATAAGTTTTATAAATTACTTTAAAAGCTATTATACTTTCGGTTGGTTATTAGCTGGTGTGTTACGGATAGTTTTTAAATGATGCTATTTAGAAATATCAATCTCAATTTGTACCAATTAATATAGCGAAAACTAACTAAGATTGCCAAGAAGTAATTTATTTGGCTATATCTGACGATCAGTCATTATTGTATGTGGGCTATACGTTCTCAAATTTCAAGTAGTGTAATTTTGATACTAAAGATATTGAAATATTTTTTCGCTATAACTACACGATTTAAACAAATTTTATGCTCCAGATAAATCAGGCTTTAGTAGATTTCAGATACTTAAAAATATTGTACAAACATTCTGAATTTAACTGAAAACCTCTGTGTAGCACATACATATATTAGTCCTTAATAAAAAGTTAGATTATGAGACACACTCTCTACTTATTTCAAAGTGGATAAAAACTCAACATTAATTTTTATTTGGGTCAAAATTATTGATAATTATCCTTAATAACATCTCATTAGTCTTTGCATTTTGCAAAAACTAATCATTTTATAGCGTTTCAAAAATGTCAAATAGCATTTCGGACCAACCTTTATGCTATGGAATTATGAACTACACTATGAGCTAGACGATGAAATAAACCATGAATCAGACTATGAAATATACATTGATAAAAAGTGTGAACAAAGCTATGATACAGACTACGAACTAAACTATAAACTATTACATGATCATAACTACGAGTATAAAGTAGACTATGAGCAGAACAATAACCTAGTCTATGACTATGACAGTCTATATTAAGAAGTAGACTGTGAAACTGACTATGAACTACACTATCAACTAGATTGGGAACAGGACTAAAAGAGGCAATTTTTTATATAAAGGAAATTTTATGTAAATTTTTAAAAAATGGAAAATTAATAAAAATTTCCTATAAAAGAAAATAATATGAAAATTTCGTATAAAAGAAACTTTTATGAAAATTTCCTATAAGAGAAAATTTTATGAAAGTTTCCTATAAAAGAACATTTTATGAAAATCTATATATATAAAAATTAAATATGTTTGCCTGTTTGTTGGCTTATAGACCCCTAAACGACTCAACCGATTTTCCTGAAATTTTTACGAAAATAAAATAGGCGCAGGGAAAGTGGAACCCCCATAGGATACCAATATTAAGTATCGGATATTTTAAGAGCCGCTGCACCCATTTTCTTGAATTTTTTGTGGTAGGATCTTCTGGTACCCACCCCCCCCCCTCCCATACGACGCCAATGTTTAATATCGCATATCTTAAGAACTGTTATAGTGAGAATGATTGTTCAAACTTGGTAGGAATTGCTCTTATAAAAATTAAAGTAAAGGGGGTAGGTGCAGGGCGAGCAATACCCCCATATGATGTACATATTAAATATCACGTAACTGAAGAACGTGGTTAAAGCCACTATAATGGAAAACTATACATTTCACAATAAAAATGAGCTGGGTGGACAGATCATAAAGCATTACAATAATTATTAATAATAATTATTTTATTTTAACAGTGCAGCGAAGCGCACCGGGTTAAGTTAGTTTCTTATAAAAGGAAATTTTATGAAAATTTCCTATTTCCTATTATAGGAAATTTTATAAAAATTTCCTATAAAATGCAATTTAATGAAAATTTCATATAAAATAAAATTTTTTAAAAATTTCGTATAAAAGGAAATTTTATGGAAATTTCGTATAAAATAAAATTTTATGAAAATTTTATGGAAATTTCGTATAAAAGGAAATTTTATGAAAATTTCTTTAGAAAATGAGATTTTATAAATATTTCTTTAAAAAATTTCCTTAAAAAGGGAAATATTATGAAAATTTCGTATAAAAGGAAATTGTATGAAAATTTCCTATAAAAATAAAATTTTATTAAAATTTCCTATAAAAAGGAAATTTTATAAAAATTTCCTACAAAAAAGAAATTATATGAAAATTTCATATAAAAAGGAAATTTTGTAAAAATGTCCTTACAAAATGAGATTTTATAAATATTTCTTAAAAAGGGAAATATCATGAAAATTTCGTATAAAAAGAATATTAATAAAATTTCCTTCAAAAAACAGATTTTACGAAAATTTCCTTTGAAAGGGAAATTTTTTTTTAAATTTCTTAAAAAATTAAAATTTTCTAAAATGGAAATTTGATAAAAATTTCCTTAAAATTAATCTGAAAAAATCCTTAATGATTTCATTAATAAAAATTATTTCTACTAAATTATTTGCCATAAACCTTTAACCAATAAAATTTTAAATAAATTACATAATTATTTTGACCTTTAAGTCAGTAAAAAGTGACGATGTCAATGTTAATGTTATTATTATACTTACCTGCTAATTTGTATTTGTTGTAACTTGCCTACCTGTGTGTATGAGTATGAAAGAGTAATAATAAACACCTTAAATTATACTTCATATAATTTGCAATATAAATTACATGCCAGCAGTATATTAGACGAACGAACGAATATAAACAAACCGTTGAAGCATTAAACCATAAAAGTATCATTCAATAGAAAACAAATACATATACTCTTACGCACATACAGACATACTTGCTCACACAAACATTCTCTGCTGGGGAACAACTCATACATTTGAAAGGGTGCAAAGCAGGGATGGGCACTGTAGTAATATTGTAATAAATAGAATAGATTTTCTATTCTATATAAAACTTAAAATTTGATATGATTTTCTGATGGCAAAATTAAAAAAAATTTCCATCCCTGCCTCTATTAGTTTGTGGATGTGAGATTGGGTAATGCATATGAAAGAGAAATAGTGTAACTACTATGTGTTTAGTGTTGCATTAAGTAGTTACAAAGCAAACAAGCAAAAAAATCTAACTAACGATATTTATTCTATATATATATTGCATGCTTACTAATGTATTTGTGTGTGTAACGATGTGTAATATCCCTACGAGTGTATTCACTTGAATAATTTTGCGTACTCAAAAACATTCGCACACACATAAACATTTTGCCTGAATTGAGAATCTGTCAAGTTTGAAATTAAAAAAAACATCAATATCATCATTTATTTGACACTTTGGTTATAATTACGTTTAAAATTGACAAAAATGAATTATAATTGTCAAATTAAATTATCTTTTTTAAATGGAAATTCATTGGAGCTTTAAAAAGAAATAAAGCTCTTTTTTATTATTTGCAGAGTATTAAATAAATTGGGTGAAAGAAATACTGAAAATTTGCTTTCTTTATACAATTAATTGGCTACAAATTCATTATAAGCAATCGAATTTTATATAATTATATTGATGTGAAGCAATATGTATTGATGTATGTATGTATGTATTTATGTATGTGTGTAAGTAGATTAAAATATTTATATATATATGAATGCAGGAATTGATGGATTAAATTGTGAGGAATTTGAAAATGAGGCTGATATAAAAAAATTTTAAGTGGAAAATGTAACTAAAAGACAAAATTATAGACTATAGTATAGTTAAGTTTATCAACTAGTCTATAGTAAAGACTATAAACTATAGACTATAGATGAGACTATAGCCCAGACTATAGATGAGACTATAGTCCATACTATATATGAGGCTATAGTACATATTATAGATAAGACTATAATACAGACTATAGGTGAGGCCATAGTTTAGACTATAGAAGACTATAGATGTGTCAATATTTTAGACTATAAATAAGATAATAGTGCAGACTACATATGAGACTATACTACAGACTATAAATGAGACTACAGTTTAGACAACAGTTCAGGATATAGATGAGACTATAGTCCACACTATAGGTGAGACTATAGTCCACACTATATATGAGGTTATAGTACAGACTATAGATGAGATTATAGATGAGACTATAATACAGACTATAGTGAGACTGCAGTTTAGGCTATAGTTGAGACTACAATTTAGAGTATAGTTCAGACTATAATCCAGACCATAGATGAGACTACAGTGCAGACTATAGATGGAACTATAGACGGGTCTATAAATCAAACTAAAGATGAGACTATGGTCCCGACTATAGATGAGCCTATAAGTGAGACTATAAATCAAACTATAGTCAAGACTATAAATGACACTAAGGATGATACTATTGTCCAGACTTCAAATGGGGCGACTATAGATGAGACTATATGTAGATCAGACTATAGATGAGACTATATATAGTATATCCTACACTAAAGAAAAAATTTTTCGCCATCCTCGTTCTTTATCACCTACAAGTAAATAAATTTGTTTTCGGTCGTTGTATGTATGTGTAAATTTCGTAAATTGTTTTATGTTCAAGTTTTTGATTTTTTATTAGTATGTAGCTCGTTATATGTATGTATATATTACGTGTGTGTGTATGTTAGTATTGCTTTTGTAAAGAATTAAACTGATTGGCTTTGATCAGTAACAAACAGAAAACAAACAAACACATAGACACATATCTATATAACTTATGGTATCTGATACATATGCTAAATATATACATATGCGTATTGATACTTCCTCTTAGTCCTTCCATATCCTTAGCAAGGAATATTGTATATTTTTGTGTGTGCATGTATTTATATTTATATATTCTTGTTATTGTATCATTTTCATCATTTTGTATCCATTTTAACGGTTTCTTGCTTTTCATTCTTCCTAATGTGAGAAATTAGAATTTTATCAGCTGTCAATATTCTGACAATCTATCTAAAGTGTTTTGTATCTTTTCTGCTTGTGCTATACTCTTGCTAATATCTTGACCGACTACTACTGTTTCTACTATTTGAGCTGTTATACTGTATCATCGTCTAAATAAAATTAAATTGAATTGAATATGTTGATTTGTTATTGTGTGTTTATTTTCTTGATTACAGACGAATATGTTGAATGTAATAAATTTGTTTTAAAATATAAAGAATTTATACACTTAACTGAAAATACATAGATCGATGAAAGTAATGTTAAAAATTTTTGGCAAAAAAAGTAGATAGAAAGGCAATTCATACAAGACTTTGCCATAGTCTATATAAAATTCTGTATTATTGTACAAAAATGTACTAAGCTATTATATTATGACTTTCATGTAATGCACAAAGTAATGAGTTGGAACTCAATACAAGTTTTTGAAGCTTTGGTGTCAAAGTTGCTGGATAATTTTATAACTTTTAGTTTTAAACTATGAACAACTGTTTTTACCAAAGAGTCTTCACTTTTATCATCCACTGTTTGTGATTTAAGCTTCATGTATTAAGTGTGCAAAGAAATAAAAATAGAACATTTTTTAGATCAAATACTTATGGAAAATTCTTGTTGAATTTATCTTTTTTTATTTAAAGGAAATAAGTATTAAGTAAATAGAATCATTTAAAGGGATGGGTCTTCAAAGAAACAAAGAAAGTGTTTAACTTTTTAATAAAATTTAAGTTGATTTAAAAATTAAAGTTATTGATATCAAGTTAAAAAGTAACTATAGACCTGTAGACTGTAGACCAGGATATAGGCAAGGCAATGAATGACAAGACTATAGTCCAGGCTATACTCTTGACTATAGTCTAATTTATATTCTTGACAATGATCTAGTCTGCACTTTTGACTGTAGTGTTGACTATAGTCTAGTCAATAGTACTGACTACAGCCAGGACTATAATGTAGCCAATTGTCTTAACTATAATTTAATTTATAGTCATGATTATACTCTAGTCAATAGTTTTGACTATTGTCTAGCCTATAGTCTTGAGTGTAGTCTTACCTATAGTCTTGACTATAGTCTGGTCTGTAGTCTTCACTATAGCCTAGTCTATAGACTTGAATAAATTCTATTCTATAGTCTTGTCTATATGCGAGACTTTAGTCTAGTTTATGGCGTTGACTATAGTCCAGTTTGCATTCTTAATTATGGTCTAATTTGTATTCTTGACTATAATGTATTCTATAAACTTGACTTGGCTATAGTCAGTGTCAATAGTCCTTAGTATTGTCCAGTCGCTGCTCTTCACTATAGTCTATTCCATATTCCTGACTATAGTTTAGCCTATAATCTTGGCTATATATAGTCTGGTCTTTTCTTAACCTTAATTAAACTTAAGTTCTTTCGCAGTTTCCTTTAAATAAATGTTATCATTTTTCCTCTTGTGTGGTTTCTTTAATAAAATTTATTTAATATTTAACACATACATTTAGAAGAATAATTTATATCACATTCACTATTAAGTATTTTGTTCTTTTTTACTCTGGCTGACCATTTAATAACAATAAATACGCCATGGTCTTTTAATATTCCACAAATTAAAGCCTTTATTGATTTTTCCGTATGCCATTATGTTGGCACTTTGTAGGCATTTTGAGCCAAAATTGAGACCAAAATCATTTCGCATAAGATCAAAAGATTTATAATGGCTAAAAGGGAAGAAAAACAAAGAGACAATTAACAAAGAGGTTTGTGTTTAACGAGCTTAAACTTACTCTGTTTATAAATTGTATGATTGATGGGATAGTCACCGCCTAAAATTAAATGATTCAATTGACTGTCCAATATCAAATATTGCAATTTGCATAGCAACAATATTAGTTGCAGGCAAAACATTTTTTTCTAAAATGGAAGAAGGGAGAGATGAATTGTTATTTCATTAAATCGAGAAGAGAGGAAGCTATTTACCATTAAATTATATTCGGAATGTATGACATTAACCATACGCACAGTGATATTTAAGCCCCATAAACCCACCAATATGGAACACACAATTAAAGGAGCCAAATATAAAGAGAAATTTTGAAACATGGACTAAAATAGAAAAAGAAGAAATTAAATAAATTTTTAATTTTCCAATGAAGAATAGATGCTACCTTAATTTGCACAAAATTAAATCTTTCCCACTTACCTGGTCATTATAATAGATAACATTTAACACCAACATTATACATCCCTGCACAAATGGCATTTGCCACACCATATAACGCAGCATACAAAATTTCTCCTTCGACGGCACTAATGCTGGAAAACATGAGCAGCAACAACAACAAGGTGGTGTATTTATAGCCACTGCAGCACCATCGGTTTCCTTCATATAATTCATTTCGGAATTTACATAACGGAAACATAATTGCCGGAATATTACCGCACCCACCGTGAAACTCAAGTGCATGACCGTGTGGCAAATCAACCAAGATTTGGGAATTAAAATTGTTGTTAAAGCTGCACAACTGATAACCGGATAAAGGGAACACAGCACTATCGTAGGGCCCCTATAAAGCGTGTCCAATCGTCGTCTCAGCCTAGAGACTGTGGTACAGAAAATGGAAATGTCTAGAATAACCAGAAGTGCGGCCACGAATATGGAAAGTGTTATAAATGGTGTAAGATCTAAAAGAGAAAGAAAACGAGCATGAAAAAATAAAATACCTTAAGATACTAACAGAAAATATTATAAGTCATAAATAATGTTTTGTCTAAAGCCATAAGGTAAACTGGCAATAGCAAAGGCACTGTGTGTAATGGATCATATAATAAGTAATATTTTTTCAACGTTTTAAGGTGTGGGAGTATATCAACATTTAAAAGTAAGAAATAATTTCGCGGGTAGTTTAGTTTGCTTTTTTGCCTTTGTTTCCTCTTTATGAAATATAGCAGGCAGGATGTGAAGAAATGAAACTTTAAGAAAATATTGTT
Organism: Protocalliphora azurea; assembly: GCA_932274085.1. Lineage (NCBI taxonomy): Eukaryota > Metazoa > Arthropoda > Insecta > Diptera > Calliphoridae > Protocalliphora > Protocalliphora azurea. The sequence continues at coordinate 4,336,502 of OW026522.1, read as the reverse complement.
GTTTTAAAAGAAAAAAAGTTATGATCATTTGTGTGTTATATGCTTTAAGCTCTTAGATGAAAAAATATAAATTTCGCTAAGGTTATTTAAGACTCACCCGAAGGCATTTTATTTTTTCTAAGATGGAATGCTTAGAAATTGTGTAAATGGAGAAATATTAAAAGAAGAATGGAATTCTAATTAAGTTGTTAAATTTAAATTAACTTTTTAAAGGAAATATTCTTTTAAATAAGAAATAGATTGAAATGAATTTAATATGCAATAATCTTTACTGTAGTCTGTAGATTATAGCATATTGACTTGTCTACAATCTTGTTAATGGCATTCATTATAGTCTACTCAATAGTGTTGACTATAGTTTTGAATACCGTCTCCTCTATAGTCTTAGCTATAGTATATTCTATAGTCATTACTATATTATAATTTATAGTCTTGACTATAGTCTTGTTCGCAATGTAAGGCATAGGTAGTGCTGTCTATAGTCTATTTTATAGACTTAACTATTATCTAGTTTATAGCCTAGCTTGCGGTCAAAACCCCTTTATTACAATTTCTTTGGATATTTTTTTATTAAAAAATTCACCAAAAAGATTTTTTTTTTTTATCCACACATTAAATATTTTTCATCTTTAATATTTTCTTGAAAAATTTTTTATACGCAGAATCGGAAAATGTTCTTCAAAATTTACGTAATATATCTTTTTTAAAAACGCTTTATCCGAATACATTTCTTAAGTAAAAATTTTATCCGAAAAGTTTAGTTTTAAAATATTTTATCCGAAAATTTGTCTATTGAAAAAGTTTATCTAAATAGTACTTACATAAGGTAAAAATTGTATCCGAATATTTTTTTAAAAAAATTTTTCTGTAGAAAATATTTTATTCGAACATTTTTTCTATAGAAAATATTTTATTCGAACATTTTTCTATATAAAAATTTTTTATCCGAACATTTTTCTCTTGAAAATATTTTATTCCTATATGAAAGAGCATTTTTTCTACAGAAAATATCTTATCCGAGCATTTTTTCTATAGAAAATGTTTAACCCGAATATTTTTTCTATAGGAAATATATTATCTGAAAATTTTTTCTAAAGAAAATATGTTTTCCGAACATATTTTCTATAGGAAATATTTTGTTCAGACATATTTTTTATAGAAAATATTTTATACGAACATATTTTCTATAAAATGTATTTTATCCGAACATATTTTCTATAAAATGTATTTTATCCGAACATATTTGCTATAGAAAATTCTTTATTCAGACATATTTTCTACAGAAAGTATATTATCTGACATTTTTTTCTATTGAAAATATTTTATCCGAACATTTTTCTACTGGAAAAATTTTATTCGCACATTTTTTTCTAAAGAAATATTTTATCCGAGCATATTTTGTATAGAAAAAATTTTATCCAAGCAATTTTTCTATAAAAAAGAGTGGAAAAAATTTTATCCGAATAATTTTTGTATAGAAAAAATTTTACACGAACATTTTTTTATAGGAAAAAAGTTTATGTACATTTTTCTAAAGAAAAAAAAAAAAAAATATTAAATTATTTAAAAATAAAAATTGAATAAATTATTCTACATTATTTGCAAAATTTTTCTGTAGAAAAAATTATTCTATTAAATTTTTCTATAGAAGAAATTTTATCCATATGTACTTCTTTCTATATTAAAAATTTTGATAAATACTAGATAATTTATCAGTAAAAATTTGTTATAGAAAATAATTTACCAGAAATTATAGAAAATAATTTATCAAAAAATTTTTTATAGAAAAATTTTATAAAAAAATTTTTCTATAGAAAAAATTTTATCCGAAAGTTTTCCTATAAAAAAATGTTATTCTAAAAATTTTCAATACAAAAAAATTTATCCGCTAAAATTTGTTATGGAAAATAATTTTTCCGGAAATTTGTTATAAAAGAATTTTATCCAAAAAATTTTCTACGGTTTAGTCTAGTCTTGACTATAATTTATAGTGTTAACTATGGTATGTATTCTTGACTTTTGTTTAGTCTATAGTCTGGACGGTAGTTTGATCTATGGTCTCGACTACAGTTTAATCTATAGTCTTGACTATAGTCTTAACTACATTTTATAGTATTGACTATAGTCTGTTGTGTTGACCAAGTTTAATCTGTAGCCTTGACTATAGTCTATAGTTTTGACTATATATATATATATTATCTTGACTATAGTTTATCTATAGTCATGATTATAGTCTAGTTTATAGTTTTGACTGTAGTTTAGTTAATATTATTTGCCTTGTCTATAGTCTTGTCTATAGTATAGTCTATAATTTTGGTTATAGTCTTGTGTATATTCCGGACTATAGTCTTTTCTGTAGCCTGTACTATAGTCTCTTATTTGTTAAATAAACTTTTTTCATATAAATTTTTCTGTATTGTTTTTTTTTTGTTTCATTATCTGAAGTTGATACATCAAGGTCGAATTTTATTACAAATGGTTAGGCATGTTTATTATGTAAAGCGGTTTTGTTAACAACAATGACCTTTTGATCCTTTTGTCTACTCAACATTTAAGTTGCTTAATTATTCATTTGTTAGTTATATATTTACAAAATATTTTTTTCTTCATTGGCTGGTAAATCAGCTGTTTGTTTAAAATTTAAAAACAATAATATAAACTTAATAATAGACCTTGATTTGAGTATAAATATCAATGACAAGAAACCTTTTTTGTGTAAACAAACAGATAAGAAAATGTACTTAAAAATTAAATCTTAATAAATACTTACTATTGTAATATTCAGTTAAAGTAGGATGCCAATAAATGCTCGGATCCGTTTCTGATTTATTTGGATTTACTGTACGATTTTGCGCCTCTATCAATTGTTGTTCAAGAGGAGCCTCATGATGATGATAAAAATATTTTATGGGCATGTTTTTTTTTTTTTTGCCTTTTTTTTCTAATAACACTTAAGTACTTGTTAATTATAAAGTATTTATTCTGAAAATTGTAGCAAGTGGCAGTAAGTATGATGAGCCTTTTGGAAGTGGTTTTTTAATCTAGGTTGAAACAATTAATAAAACATAATAATTTCTGCAAAAAAAAAGATAAAGATAAAAGAAAGAGAAATGAAAGGAAAATAAATAAAATAAATTATGAAAGTTAAAATTTAAGTAAACACAATTAAATTATTATTAACTTTTTGCTTAAGAATTTAATTTGTATAATTAACCCTTTTAAAGCATTTATCTTGTTTGTCTTTTTTTATTTCAACATTTTAGTTGCACGTTGTGCAAACATTTAGCTTTTGTTACGTCTGACTGCTACAGAAATTACATTTGCAATATGTTTGCTTAATGTCAACAACAACAATAGACAATGCAGCAACTACTACATTAAAAACAACAACATTAAATGTCATTTGCATTGTTAGTACCAACAGCAACTGCAGTCAGCCAGCCAACGTACAACTATAAAACTATCTCATTATTATGAATTTACATACACTCCTTAATTTACGGTGAATATGAGTTTCATTTTACTACTTAACGTTGCACAAACATTTACGTATTTTAGTTGTAAGTTTACTTTAGTAGTTTGTGTATCTCTCAGATAGTTTCTTTTATAATTTATAATTTCAACAAAGAACAAAAACAAAAAAACAAAAAAAAAAAAATACAGGCAAAATTTATTGCAGAGATGAGACGAAGCTAAAAATGCTTTGTAATTTTCTTAAGCAAATATGAATGCAAGTTGCAAATAAGGTAGCAAATCTAACAGTAAGCTACTGTTTTATTATTGTTTTTCTTTTTTACAATCATTAATTCTAAAATAAATATAGTCAGTCGAGCAAGTCGGCAGATAAGGAGGCTAAACAAATCTAAACAGATAATTAACAGAAAAATAGTTTACATAAAGAGTGAATACAGAAAAATTTGGTGGCGAAATAATGAATATAAATCTTTTTCTGTATAAAAATATTTTTTCCGAATAATTTTCTTTAGAAAAATATTTTATTCGACTTTTTTCTATAGAAAAATATTTCATTCGACTATTTTTCTATAGAAAAATTTTTCATTCGATAATTTTTCTATAGAAAAATATTTCATCTGAATTTGTTTCTATAGAAAAATATTTCATCTGAATATTTCATTTGAATTTTTTTCTATAGAAAAATATTTCATTTGAATTTTTTTCTATAGAAAAATATTTCATTTGAATTTTTTTCTATAGAAAAATATTTCATTTGAATTTTTTTCTATAGAAAAATATTTCATTTGAATTTTTTTCTATAGAAAAATATTTCATTTGAATTTTTTTCTATAGAAAAATATTTCATTTGAATTTTTTTCTATAGAAAAATATTTCATTTGAATTTTTTTCTATAGAAAAATATTTCATTTGAATTTTTTTCTATAGAAAAATATTTCATTTGAATTTTTTTCTATAGAAAAATATTTCATTTGAATTTTTTTCTATAGAAAAATATTTCATTTGAATTTTTTTCTATAGAAAAATATTTCATTTGAATTTTTTTCTATAGAAAAATATTTCATTTGAATTTTTTTCTATAGAAAAATATTTCATTTGAATTTTTTTCTATAGAAAAATATTTCATTTGAATTTTTTTCTATAGAAAAATATTTCATTTGAATTTTTTTCTATAGAAAAATATTTCATTTGAATTTTTTTCTATAGAAAAATATTTCATTTGAATTTTTTTCTATAGAAAAATATTTCATTTGAATTTTTTTCTATAGAAAAATATTTCATTTGAATTTTTTTCTATAGAAAATATTTCATTTGAATTTTTTTCTATAGAAAAATATTTCATCTGAATTTTTTTCTATAGAAAAATATTTCATCTGAATTTTTTTCTATAGAAAAATATTTCATCTGAATTTTTTTCTATAGAAAAATATTTCATCTGAATTTTTTTCTATAGAAAAATATTTCATCTGAATTTAGAAAAATATTTCATCTGAATTTTTTTCTATAGAAAAATATTTCATCTGAATTTTTTTCTATAGAAAAATATTTCATCTGAATTTTTTTTCTATAGAAAAATATTTCATCTGAATTTTTTTCTATAGAAAAATATTTCATCTGAATTTTTTTCTATAGAAAAATATTTCATCTGAATTTTTTTCTATAGAAAAATATTTCATCTGAATTTTTTTCTATAGAAAAATATTTCATCTGAATTTTTTTCTATAGAAAAATATTTCATCTGAATTTTTTTCTATAGAAAAATATTTCATCTGAATTTTTTTCTATAGAAAAATATTTCATCTGAATTTTTTTCTATAGAAAAATATTTCATCTGAATCTTTTTCTATAGAAAATTTTTCTAAAGAAAAATATTTTATCCGAATATTTTTCTATAGAAAAGTATTTTTTATCCGAAATTAACTATATTGTTTTTTATCCGCAAAACTTTCTATAGAAATTTTTTGACAGAATTTTTAATCTGTAAAATTTTCTAAAGAAAATTTTTTATCAAAACTTTTTATAGAGATATTATTATCCTCAAAATTTCTAAAGAATTTTTTTTATTCGCAGAATTACCTATGGAGGTGTTTTTAACCTCAAAGTATACAAAGAAATCAATTTATCCGCAAAAGAAACGTATATAGAAAACGTTTCTTATCCGCAAACATTTTTTAAAAATTTTTTTTCTGCAAAATTTTTTAAGGTAAAATGTATGGATAAAATGTTTCTCTATAGACATTTTCGAATTAAATACTTTTTATACATGTATAAAAACATTTTCGGATTATATAGAAAAATGTTCGAATAAAATACCTTTTTTAATAAGATGTTCGAATAAAATATTTTTCTTTACAAGAATGTTTGGATAAAATATTTTTCTTATATACATAGTTATATTTTTCAATCGAAATTTGTTATCTGTAAAAGTTTTTATGACAATATTTTCTGATTAATAATAATAATTTGATTAATTATTTTGGAAATCTCAGTATGAATAAGTTTGATACTCGTACTTGTTACGAGTTTTAACTGTTATTTTTAGGTACTATTTATTCATACGTTTTTAAATAAATAGCCACTTATTAGGTTTTCGAAGAAATTAACTTTACAAATAGAATAGGTTTTTTATAGTTTACTTGAGACATAGTTGTTACACGCAGAGAAAAAGTATGTTTGTAATGTCCATAATCTAAGAGCAACATATTATGATTAGAACATATGATCACAAGCAAAAATAAATTCCATTTTGTCATATTGTGTCCGATTTTATGGTTTGTTTTTTCATTTTATGATTCTAGTTTTATATATAATTGAACAATCTTACTACATCACTATCCCATTCTATCAGATTATGATTTGATGTTATTATATTATTATTATTATGATTCCATTTTATCATGTTATAATCCCATGTTATCATGTAGTTATCCAATCTTATCATATTATTATTCCATCTAATCACATATCAAAATAAAATGCATAAATAAAAATTATTTTTATAAATTTTTTATTGAAAATAATATTTCTCTATTATTTTTATTAGCAAAATATATATATATATATAATACATATTATTTGTTCTTTAATTATATTCATTTGTACCACCACATGTGGTTCAAATGCAAGATATTTTTTTTTTTTTTTAACCCTTTAATGGTAGCTAATCAAAATCTTATATTGCTGGAATCACATCGAGTATAACCAAACCTTGCCTATTTATATTTATTCATATATAAGCTAAATGAAAATTGCAATGAAGTTGGAAAAAACAAAATATATTTTTTAAAACAAAAAAAAAAAAAAAAAAAAAAAAAAAAAAATATGAATATTCCCACTAAGTTTGTGAAAAGGATAAGTATTATATTTATTTGTCATTAGAATAATATGGTTTGAAAACGAAATATGGTTTAAGAACAAGGAAGAAAAACTGAAAATATTTAATGATTGTAGAAGTAATGACATTTTTCATATTAATATTAATAAAATTTTGATTCTGGTAAAAATATTCAAAAACATATAATTTTTGCAGTTAACCATTTTAAAATTTGTATTGAGTGTAAATATTAAATGACAAAATTTAAACAAAAACATTATTATCATGAACACAGAGTTATTAAAATTCAAGAAAAATAACAATGAGAACATAATATTAGTGATAATGCTAATAACCATGTTTTTTCTTTGCGTGTAACAAGATTTAAAATAAATAACTTAAAAATCTGAAGATAAACTTAGTATCTCTTAAAATATTAACAAATTTTTAATTGAATTTTAGAAAAATATTTGAATACACATTGCAAGTTATCTAAAGTGTGAAATTTCACACTTTGATTAGAGTAAAATACACATCTAGAAATTTTTCAGAAAATAGCTAATAATATTTCAAATGAAACTGATGATAAAATAAAAAGACACTCAAGAAAAAAGAAGGATAAAAGTTCAATGACAAAATAATTATGTAATTATTATTTTTGCTAAGCTTGGACTCAAACCGTAGAAAATGTCAACAAACATGTTTTATGCATCATTATTTTGTTATCCAATCTCACTCATTCTGCTCTATTTATGTTTATTCTTTTCTATTTACCACCGGTTTAATAGCAACAACCAATACGTTTCCTTAACCTTGTATTCTTCTTTTCTTTACTCACTCTCTCACACATAATTTATACAATTCTCTTATATTTCGAATGTTTGTTTATGATCTCTACACCAGCACACTCATGTAAACCTGTAAATTGCAATTAAACATACACACATTAATATTTAGTACAAACATATGAAATTATTATGTAATAACAATATTGCAAAATATTTGTTGTATTTCGCTACAAACTTTTAAAATTTAAATTAAATAAACAAACCAAAGAGCGGAGTTAAATAAGAGAAACCTGTTTTCTTTTGTGAATTAAAATTTTTTCAATCACAATTTTAGTGTTGAGCAGCTTAAGTTAAGGTTTATTTTCTTTTGTAAGTTTTGACTAATATTTAATTAATCTTAACTCATCTACATAAATAGCGTGATTTTTTCACAAGAAACTATAAAACAAAATTAACTAATTTGAATAAATGAACAAAAACCTTTTTTGTCTTTATTTTATGTATTTTTTTTTTACGGCTAATTTATATTCAAACAAACTTATTTCTTTGACCTTGACTTTATTATTAATTTTATTTTTATTGGACTTTAAGTTGTTTTGTATGAAGTAGTTAACCTCAAAAGAAACAAAAATCCTGAAAGCAAACAGAACCATAAAAAAAGCTAAATGAAAAAATATTAACTCAAAAAATTAAGGACAAAAGGGCATAAATATTTTTATAAAAATAAAAGAAACAAATTCTTTAAAAATTTTCTAAAGAAAAATGTTTGTGAAAAAAAACTAAATAAAAATTTCTATAGAAAATTTGCACAGAAAAATTTCCAAGGAAAAATTTCTATAGATATTTTTATGAAAATTTTCAATAGAAGTTTCTTTAGAAAATTTTTGATAGAAAAGTTTCTTTAAATAATTTTAAATAGAAAAGTTTCTTTAGATAATTTTCAATAGAAAAGTTTCTTTGGAAAATTTTCAATAGAAAAGTTTCTATAGAAAATTTACAATATAAAAGTTTCTTTAGAAAATTTTCGATAGAAAAGTTTCTTTAGATAATTTTCAATGGAAAAATTTCTTTTGAAAATTTTCAATAGAAAATTTACAGTAGAAAATTTTCTTTAAAAATTGTTGTAGAAAATAATTTTAAAAAATATTTTAGAACATTTTTGATATAAATATTTTTATAGAATTTCTATTAAAATATTTTTTTAGAAAATAAAGATATATGTGGAAAATTTTTCATAAAAAAATTTCTATAAAATAATTTCTATAAAATAATTTCCACGGAAAATTTTCTGCAGAAAAACGCTTTTATAAAAATTTCTATAGAAAAATTTCTATAGAAAAATTTATATAGAAAAATTTATATAGAAAAATTTCTATAGAAAAATTTCTATAGAAAAATTTCTATAGAAAAATTTCTATAGAAAAATTTCTATAGAAAAATTTCTATAGAAAAATTTCTATAGAAAAATTTCTATAGAAAAATTAACTATATATAACTATATATAAACTATATATAAACTATATATAATTATTTTTCTATAGAAAAATGTCAATTTTAAAATTCCTTAGAAAATGTTCTTTAGAAAATTTTCTTTAGAAAACTTTATTTAAGAAGTTTCTACACAAGAAAATTTTCTATACAAAAAGTTCATTATTAAATTTTCTGTAGAAAAATTTCTTTAGAAAATCCTATTCTACTGTTTAATTTTCGTTTAAATAAATTTTGTTTTTAAAACAACATCTTTTGTAAATTTGTTTATTTTATTTGCCTTTAATTGGCTTCATAAAAATTCTTGAATAGAATTTGTGAACCAATAAAATTTACAATAAGTTGTTATAAATTTTTAAAATCTTTTATCAAATTATAAAGCTTGTTAAATAATTGTTTGCCAATTTATTTAGTTAATTGCTCAAATAAATACGTAACGAAAGTATAATAACAAAATAATTAACAATTCAATTTAATTAGTTTGTATTATCTAACAAATAATTTCAAACATTACTGAAACAATTAGTAATACTTCACCTGGTTAAGTGGTCTCACCACCAGTTAAATAATAAAATTCCTCTTCACTTTTACTGATAAGAGAAGAAATCGTCAGCTTTTAAGTAGCAAAAACATTGATTTAGAATAGTACTCGTAATCATCGTCATCATTAGCAACAATAAATATAATTAATCACAAAACAACAACAATTAAATTAAACATATTACTACAAATGACTTCATTATCATGTTGGTGTTGTTTTGTGATTAATTATATTTATTGTTGATAATGATGACGATGATTATTATTCTAAATCAATAAAAGTGAAGAGGAATTTCATTACTTATTTGTTACATCTCGATTGGATATCACACCCACATTTTATGCCTACTTTAAAAAAAAAACTATTTTTCAATTTTATACGTTATTAATGAAGCTATTTATATTAATTTTGACGCACAGATATTGCTTGCACTATAGGATGTTATAGGATATGTTGGATCTTGATCGGGTGCCATGCCCATTTTTACTCCCACTTTTTTAAAACTCTCAAAAGGATGAACAAATCAGCAAATATGAATGAATGAAGGAATAAGCAAATATTCCTTATGACATATCAAATTTTGTGAGAGCTTTTATCCTATCATATCGCATTGATGAAACAAAAATAGGACAGATAGGTCCATGGGGAGAGGTAGCCCCTATACAAAGAATATATACATTTTCTCATCCAAAGGACTATTACAGTGAAAGTTTTATAGAAATTTAAAAGTAATTTTCATATCAAATTTCGAATAGGGTGTATAGGTTCAGGGGAAGTAGTAGCTCCCATATAAAGTAAATATTAATTATCGCATCAATAACAAATTTAAAACTTTGGAATTTTACAAAAGTTCGCACATATTTAAGGAAGATATAATATAATCACTTCGGTGCAGAATAAATATTTTATAAATGTAAGACAATATTAAATTAAAAAAAGGTATGGTGGAAAATTTATGGCTGATTTAGAAAACCGAAAATATTTATGATAGATTTATGCAAGGGATAGGCCCATAGCTTACAAAGGACCTTCAAAAACCTAATAACGTGTTTTCGCCTATAACTTAGTTAAAAAAAAAAATAAATAAATAAATAAATAAAAAATCCGATTTTTTGTTGAAGAACGAAGTCTTTAGCTTACATAGGTGCTTCGAAAAAAAATATATATGACTTAGATTTTGTTGTTGTTGTTTTTCAGCACCCATAAAAACAACGACTGTAAGGAAATCAGACATTAAATAAATAAATAAAAAACAGATTTACCTATAACACGGTTCTTTATGAACGGATTTGGTTGATTCAAAAAACCGAAATCGATCTATGCAAGAGCTAAGTCTGTAGCTTATTTAGGACTTGGATATAGGACAAAAATGCGTTTTGGCCGATATTTCTGTAACTACTGGACCGACTGAGTTCAGTTTTGCAGCAGAAAAATTCAGAACAAATTTTCCGATTTTATTTTACAAAAACGAAGTCCTTAGCTTATATAGGGTCTTCAGAAAATCAAAAACCATTTTTTTTAATATCCCCGCTATTTTTGAAGCGTTTTTTTCCGATCCAATAGAATCTCATATACCTATCTATCTTTCTATCTATATATCTATCTATCATATCATATCATATCATATATCTATGTTATAGGGAGGCTTCACAAACGCCTTTTAAACCATTTTTAAAACCTAAAAAACGTTTTTTACATATATCTCCGCCATTTATGAACCAGTCTTGCTGAACTTGAAAAGCAAAATTCTCGAAAAGATTTCCGATTGTATATATTATATATGGCAGTTATTGATGGGCTAAATAAACACCATTTCAACCGAAAAATGGACGGACTTACGGGGGGACGGACGGAGAGACGGACATCGCCCTATCGATATCATTTCTTATACGAATCCAGAAAATCTCAACTTTTTTGCTCTCCGACGAAAATTATGAAAATTACAAACGGAATGACAATCTTATATATACCCTTTACACATGTGGTGAAGGGTATAAAAACAAGAAAAGAAACAATAGAAAAATAAGACATTTTCATTTCTCTCTACGTGCGAAATCCCTCTTAGGTTTTCACACTGACATGCTCTTAGATATTAACAAAATCACTCACTCTTGCTGGAATTTTCTAATAGTAAGATTGTGCTGTCGCATTGATTTTTAATAAGATATGGAAAAATGAGTATTTAATGCATTTGACATATTTTTTATACTTTGTTTTAAAGAAGATTGTTTTTATATTCATTTATAGTTTTCATTGGAGAAAATAAATTATTTAATAGCAACAGTTTTTCTTTTTAAGTATGATATATAATTATAAATTTTAGATTTGTTTCCGTGAACAATAAGAGAAAGTTATATAAAATACATACAAATACAGAATGTGAATTTTAAGAGCGACGATCACTGTTCTATATACTTTTTCTATCAAAACTTTTCTAAAGAATTTTTCTCCAAAAAAATTCCTAAAAGAAATTTTCTCTAAATTTTTTACCAAAACAAAATTTTTACAACAAAATTTTCCAAAAGAAAACAATTAATACTTTTCACGAGAAAAATATCTTTTGGAAAATTTTTGAGTAACAGAAAGTTCTACAGAAATTTTCTATATAAAATATTTTATTATTATTTAATAAAAAATTTTAATATTTTCTGGAGAAATTTTTTCAATTGGATAAATTTTTGAAAATACATTGAATGAAAATACCGCAATAATATTAAAAAATAACTATCTAACATTAAATAATTTTCTCATGTAATTTCTTATCTAACTCAATTATTTATTGATTAGAATTTAATGAAAAATAATTTTTATGTTTTTTTAAACCTTGATATGAAACTTTTAAATTTCACATTTTACTCATTTTTCCGCTAATAAAAAACAGAAAAAAAAAAAAACAATTCTATAAAATATTAATTAATTTTAAATTCATCTCTTATTATCTTATATTAGCTACATTTTTACAACGTTATCGATCACCCCAAGTTTTAGTTATCTGCCAATTAATTGAAAATTTGTTGTTTCATGGTTGCTATAGTTCATTTTATTGATTTGTTTTTTCTTATTTGTTTTCGTTATGATTAGTTTAATTAATCAGTAATAAGTGATTGCTTAATCAGTATTAATCAAAATATATATTTAGTAAATTCTTCGAAATTCGAACTATATATAGAAAATTTTCGATATTCCAACTTTTCTATAAAAAATTTTCGATATTTAAATTTTCTATAGAAAATTTTCGATATTCGAATTTTCTATAGAAAATTTTCGATATTCGAATTTTCTATAGAAAATTTTCGATATTCGAATTTTCTATAGAAAATTTTCGATATTCGAATTTTCTATAGAAAATTTTCGATATTCGAATTTTCTATAGAAAATTTTCGATATTCGAATTTTCTATAGAAAATTTTCGATATTCGAATTTTCTATAGAAAATTTTCGATATTCGAATTTTCTATAGAAAATTTTCGATATTCGAATTTTCTATAGAAAATTTTCGATATTCGAATTTTCTATAGAAAATTTTCGATATTCGAATTTTCTATAGAAAATTTTCGATATTCGAATTTTCTATAGAAAATTTTCGATATTCGAATTTTCTATAGAAAATTTTCGATATTCGAATTTTCTATAGAAAATTTTCGATATTCGAATTTTCTATAGAAAATTTTCGATATTCGAATTTTCTATAGAAAATTTTCGATATTCGAATTTTCTATAGAAAATTTTCGATATTCGAATTTTCTATAGAAAATTTTCGATATTCGAATTTTCTATAGAACATTTTCGATATTCGAATTTTCTATAGAACATTTTCGATATTGAATTTTCTACAGAAAATTTTCGATATTCGAATTTCCCATATAGAAAATTTTTAATATACGAATTTCCGTATAGAATATTTTCAATATTCGAATTTCCATTTAGAATATTTTCAGTATTCGAATTTCACATATAGAAAATTTACAATTTTCAAATTTTTCAAATAGAAAAATTTCAATATTCGAATTTTCTATTTAGGAAATTTTCCATTTTCGAATTTTCTATTCAGAAAATTTTCCATTTTCGAATTTTCCATATAGAAAATTTTAAATGTAAATAATTTTCAATATTCGAATTTTCTATCGAAATTTTTCGATATTCGAATTTTCTATAATAAATTTTCGATATTTGTATTTTCTATTGAATATTGAAAGTATTTCCTAGAAAATACGAAAATCTTATAAAAAATTTTCTTAAGACATTTTTCTCAAATTTTCCTTTTAACAATTTGTAAATAAAATCTAATACTTGCGCCTTTCTTTAAAATTTATTTATTTTTGTATTTTTTTTTTTTTTTTTTTTCGATAACTATATTTATATAAAATATTATTGTTTTCAATTTATTCAAATTGCTTATTCATTTTTTTTCTTCTTTCTAAATACACACGTTCGAGTGATACAATTCGGTAGAAACAAGATTGCCCAATAATAGTTTTACAATGAAATTAACAAACATGTCTAAACGACAGCTGATACCGCGCTATATGGTTGCACTTTAAGAACATAAAACCATAACTTGTTTTAACCAATTTGGTTTAAAACTAATCATAAATCTAAAACTAGTTTACAGTTTAGGTTATGGAAAATTTTTGGAGATTTTGAAAATTATTTGTGCATTTTAGCCACGTTTTGACAGGGACTAGTGTAGCATGATGATAATAAAAAAAAAAAAAAAAAAAATACACTAAGAAATTTAATTGATAAATAATTTTTGTTTGTAGCAATTAAAATGTGAATTAAACAAGAAGAATTTTTATAATAAATATGTACGAATATGTTTGGCTTAAAACATAGGAGGCATGTACGTCTCGAACGTTCTTTGAGGTGGTGCTAGGGGACAGTGTCCCTTAAAAGGGTTTTAATTTTTGAAAAGAAAGATTAGTGTAATTAAATTTCTTTTATAATTTTTTTTAAATAACTGAATGTTAAATATGTCACATAAATGTCACATAAATATTTTTTAATTTCCTCTTATGTTTTTATTGTTATGGCAAAAAGGTTTGAATATAATTTGCTTCTGTTTAATATGTTAAGCAAATTGTTTGATTGTTTGTACATTGAACTTGGGATTTTTTTGTTTTGTTTCTTTTTATTTAGTTTAGTTTTTTTTTTTTAATTTCATTGACAAAATATAGTAAAATAAAAAATACATATCTTAAAATTTGTTGTCTAGTACGTCCGTCCGTTTGTAAATTGTAATATTTTTAATTCGATTTTTTTCTTTTGAGATTATTTTAATTTACCTCAATTTCATGTTAAATTTTTTTCATTTTAGTTGATTTTTTTCTCAGACTCTATTCTTTTGCAATTGTGGCCTTTGGACCTACAAAAACTATTCACTTACAAACAAACAACCACAACTGAATGTGTTTATATGTCCGTCCGTCCGTCCAACTGTCTGCATTGTATTGTTTACTAGTGTGTCAATTGGTAAATAGTTTTTTGGTTATTGTGGCTGTTGGTTTCTTTCTCTATTGTTTTGCCAATGTTTTGTTGACAAAATCTATTGGATGATGAATCTCATTTTTTCATTTTCTTGTGAGAGATTTTTTGCTGAAACGAATGATTTGTTGTATTAATGCCTTCTTTACAGTTTTTTGTTTTGTTTTTGGTTTTATCTTGGTTGTGTATATTTCAACAAAAATTTGTCAAGTTTGGCTAATTGAAGGTTTTCATTATTGTTTGATAAACTAGACTAAAAGAAGGAAGACTAAGAAAGAAACTTTTTTATAAAAGCATTGATAGCAATTTAATACAATACGATATTTATTTCATACGAATATTTTTTATAAAATTTTTATTAGAATAAAATTTAAAATTAAAAAAAAAAAAAAATAAAAAATAAATTTAAAAAATTTACTAAAAATTTTTTAGAAAATTTAAAAAGCAAAAAAGAATAAATTTTGAAATTATTTTATAAAAAATTCGAATAATTGAACATTATCTATAGTAAAATATTCAAATAGTCAACATTGGCAAGACAAATTATTTGTACGAATTTAGATTCTTCAAAAATATCAATTAATAAAAGCAAAAAGACAAAAAAAATCTAATAATAAGAAATTAAAATATTTTTTCGAAACTATTTTTTTCGAGTTCAAATAAATTCTTAAAAGAATTTTCGAATATCATAAATTTTGTATAAAATCTTCAAATGTCCAAAATTTTCCTTAAAAAAAAAAAAAAAAAAAATCGAATGTTGAGAAATTAAAAAATTTTTCCTAAACAATTTTTTTGAGTTCGAATATAGAAAATTCTTTTAAAAAATTTTCGAATATCGTAAATTTTGTACAAAATCTTCAAATGTCCAAAATTTTCCTTAAATACAAAAAAAAAAGAAAAAAAAAAAAAAAACAAAAAGCGGATGTTGAGAAATTAAAAAATTTTTTCTAAACAATTTTTTTTGTCAGTTCGAATATCGAAAATTCTTTTAAAAAATTTTCGAATATCATAAATTTTGTACAAAATCTTCAAATATCCAAAATGTTCCTCCAAAAAAAAAAAAAAAATTCTAATATTTAAAACTGTTATAGAATAGAATATCGAAAATTTTCAATACAAAATTCGAGCATTGCAAATTGTATACAATTTTAATGGAATTCTCGAATATCAACAATTATATATAAAATCGTTTAATCGATTATTTTAGAGATTTTCAATAAGGAAAAATTTCTATAGAATTTTCGATTAGCAAAAATTTGGTGTAGATTTTTTAATATTAACAATTTTTTTTTCTAATATTTTCGAATATTTCTTATATTTTCCAATGTTTTTTTATATTTTCGAATTTTCTTTTTTTATTTTGGAATATTTTTTATATTTTCGAATAACGAAACTTTTCGAATAAGAAAAACATATAGTTCGTAATTCAATTTTTCGGTATAAGAAAATTTTCTATAGAATTTTTAAAAATCGAATTTTTTTTTGCAAATGTTTCGAATTTTATAGGAAATTATGGGAACTTAAAGTATTGATTTTTATATATTAGAAATGTTCAGTAGAAAATTCGACTAGCGAATATAAAAACGATAGAATTTTCGATTTTTGTAAACTTTTTACAGAAAATTCGAATATCGAGAATTTTAATATTGAAAATTCAAATATATGAAAATATTTGAATAACGAAAGTTCAATCACAAATCGTATATATATCCAGCATTGGTTGAAAATAATAAATTTTAGAAAAAAAATTCATGTTTACCGATTAATAAAAAAAAAAAAATGTCACTCGAGTATTTTTTTTAATTTATTGACGCTATTACATTAATAGATATATCTATATGGATTTGGCACTAAACTGCTTTCCGTCTGGCCAAAAACGAATTCAGGAGTGCAAATATTAAATAAAAAGTCAACTTTTCAAAAGACCTTTTTTTCGCAAAACTGCCAAAAATTGGTTGTTGAAGCTATTTGAATGATTTTTTTGGGAATGAAAGACTAATATTTATTTTATATAATACATAAAAAATAGTAGTAATTATATAAAGCTAGTATACTTTTTTGTGCAATTAAAAAAAGTCTTTTAAAAAGTTTACTTCTTCCATATAATCTTCACTCCTTCATTCGTTTTTAGCCGATCGGGAAGCAGTTTAGTGTTAAATCAACCTAAATATATTTTTTAACGATAGAGCATTAATAAATTAAAAAAAAATTGCGTGACATTTTTATTAACCGACAAATATGTATTTTTTTTTAAATTCACAAGTTTCAACCAATTTTTTGAAAATTTTACATCCTTGAGGTAGTCAAATTTGACACCCTATAGTTTATCTTGTGTTATCACAGGGTGACTTTAAGATAATTTTTCTGAAAGCTTAGGCCCTTCTCTACAACTTTTTCACACATTTCAATTCCATCTGACTTGTAGTTTAGAAGATACAGATTTATTACCAACAATACTTTCAACATTTTTTAAATAATTTGTTAAGTTGCTTAAATAATATCTGTCCCTCTGATTCTCTGTCCATTTGAACCTTGTGCTCAAAGTTATGTGTGATAGCTTATGATCAGTCCATTATTTCCCATATATTATAATATTTTGCCGGAAAATGGCTTAATATAGCTTTCAAATAAAGTATACTCATTTCTTGTAATATTTTTACCTTGTATTTATAAATTACCATCACTATTTTATAATTTAAAAATCTATTTTTATTATTTTTTTTTTCTTACAATTATTTAGTTTTCTTATTACCTTGAATGTAGCACCAAAATGTCTTAAAAAACAAGTAATCTGTTGTTAATATTCGTAATATTATAGTTTTGTTAAAATATTATTTTTGCTGGAAAAACTCTTAGTTTTGTATTTAAACCAGTTTCAAACTGGGTCACACCAAAAACATGATTTTTTTTAACTCACTTTAGCTTTTAAGAAAACATACAAATTTTATTGTTTAATGAATTTGAATATTTATTTTAAAAAGAATTTTTAACAATTGTACGCCTTCATGATTTAATACATTTGTTCTTTGATTTTGTTTAAATGTATAATAAATAAACATGAATAATTTTGTAACAAAAAACAAGAAAAATTTATTTAACAACGTACGAAAAAGAAATCATGTCTTTCCAATTTAAGTTTATAAGTGCAACTGATCGGTTTTGATCGTTGTGTTGATGTTTTTTTCTTGCATGTTTCTGTTTTCTTCATATTTAATTGAGGTTTATTGTTGTAGTTAACTATGTTAACACACACATTCTCCCATTTTATGCTTAACAAATTTGTGAGTAATGGTGGATCTCTCTCTCTCTCTCGGTTAATACAATTTAAAAAAGGGGAGCTCTCTGGGAGAGTATTATTTAAGTTTTTGTGAGTGATTTTTATATAATTTGCAACTAATGAAGAAATTTTCAAACTAGACTTTATTTACTCTTAAGTTACGTAAATTAGTGTGGAGTGGGTGTTTGATTTTTATGAAGCATAACATTATCACATAAATAAATGTTCAAATATGTATGTGTTATCATATATATATATATATATATATATATATATATATATATATCGATCGAAATTTCTATAGAAAACTTTTTTATTCGAATCTTTTCAATATTCGAATTTTTTTTTTTTTTAAATTTTCAATATTCGAATTTTCTCTAAATAGTCTTTCTTTAGTCGACAATTTCAAATTTTAAACAGTTCTTAGTGAAAATCGAATACAAATTTTCAGTAGAAAATCTAATAAAAAATTTTCTATAGAAAATTCGAATATAAAAAATAAAATTCGATAATATTCGAATATAAAAATTTTCTATATAAAAAATGCGAAAACAAAAATTAAAAAAGTTCAAATACAGTTAAAGCTCGATATAACAAATACCGATATATCGAAAATCCAATATTACACTAGATACAGTGAATGAAAAACTAATTTTAATCCCGATATAACGAATTTGGAGAAAAACTGTTCCTAAGTTGCTAAAGTATTAAAAATACTGTTTTAAGCAGCTTTCTCTGTATTGGTTAAAGTCGAAATGATAAATAGAAGGTACTTTTAAGATTTTAAACATTTTCTATGTTATGCAAGTCATACAAAAATAAAAAATTTGAATATAAAAATTCAAATATAAAAAATATTCTATAGTATATTCGAATATAAAAAATTTAAACAAAAAAAAAAAAAAAAAAAATACAATACGAAAAATTTGAATATAAAAAATTCAAACATAAAACTTTCGAATATAAAGAATTCGAATACAAAAAAATACGAATATAAAAATTCAAATGTAAAAAATATTCTATAGAATATTCGAATACAAAAAATTTTCTATAGAAATTATGAATATAAAAAATTCGAACAGAAAAAAATTAAAATATAAAACCTTTGATCCTAAAAAATGTTCTATAGAAAATTGGAATATAAAAAAAATCGAATGTAAAAAGATCCATATTATAAAAAATTCGATTGTAAAAAATTTGAACATAAAAAATTCGAATAAAAAAAAAAAAAAAAAAAAAAAAACGAATGTAAAAATTCAAATAAAAAAATGTTGTAGAAAATTAGAATATAAGAAATATTCTATTGAAAATTCGAATATAAAAAAAATAAAAATTAAAAATTCTAATATACAAAATTCGATTGTAAAAAATTTTAACATAAAAAAATTCAAAAGTTCAATACAAAAATTTCAAATATAAAAAATGTTATAGAAAATTCAATATAAAAATTTTTATATCGAAAATTCGAATATAAAACGTATGAATATGAAAAATGAGAATATAAAAAATTCAAATGTAAAAAATTTTCTATTGAAAAATCGAATAACAAAATTCGAACATAAAAAATTCGAATATAAAAATTCGAATATAAAAAAATTCGAATATAAAAATTCGAATATAAAAAACTCGAATATAAAAATTCGAATATAAAAAGTTGTAATATAAAGAAAGTTTGAGTAAAAAAATTCGAATATCGAACATTTATTATAGAAAATTCCAATATAAAAAAATTTCTATATAAAAAATTCAAATAGCGAAAATTTTCTAAAAAAATTCTAATTGAAAAAATCCTATAAAAAATTTAAATATTGGAAATCGTCTATATCAAAAAGTCGAATATTGAAAATTTTCTATATCGAAAATTCGATAATTTTCTATATTGAAAATTTGAATACTGAAAATATTCTATACTGAAAGCCGCAAGTTCTATAGGAAAATTTGTATATAAAAAATATATGAAAAATTTCCTCTATTCGTAATTTTCTTTAGACGTCTTTTTATAGTAAATTTAAGTATTAAATATTATTTAACAAATTTAAGCGATTTTTCTCTTCTAGGCCCACTTGACCATCTCTGCTGTTTTTATTTTTTCTTATTTTTCTTTCATTGATTCAATTAATAATTACGTTTTGTTATATTACAATCGCATCAAAAATACAAAAATACTTCATTTATTTTTTGCTAAATTTGCAAAAATTTATTGATAATGTAAATAAAATAAGATAAATAAATCAGTATAAAAATTTAAACATATCTTAAGGCTGTAAATAAAACAAACTCTCTTACACATACACTTGTACAAAACATAAACCTTTTTTTCTGCTTTATATGAATTTTTGTTGTGTAAAATGTTTAACGAAGCAAATCCGTATCAAAAAGAAAAAAAAAAAAATAACTTTTAATGATGCCTCTTTTAACAGGCAAATTTAGCCTTGTTTTTTTTTGCGAGGTCTGGTTAAGCCTCCCCTTGCCCCTTATAGCGACCCAATGAAACCTTTTTTTATTTCCAGTTTTATCTTCTATTGTTTTTTTAATGCTGCCGTAAAAATGTTTGAGGGTAACAAGCTTTTTGTTAAATAAAAATTTCATATAAAACTGCAAATAAAAATAATGAAAAGGGGAAAGAAAAATAGCAAATAAATAAAAATTCTACTTAAGAAAATCATATAAAACAGGAAATAAATGCTTGATTTAAGAAAAGGATTTAATTTTTGTTGATGCTATTGTTTTTTATTTTGATTTTTTTAACTTAAGTCTTAAATAAAACAACAAATAAAAATTATTCAACAATAAAGCCATTAAGCTGTGATGTGTAAAAGTTAAGATTTTTTTTCTTATTTTATAAGACCTTTATTAACTAAAATGAAATGATTGAAAACGTTTATTTTTTAAGTAATCATTTTTGTTATAAATTCTTCACAATTTTATTTTTTTTTTGGTATAATTTATTTAAATTTTTTGTAGCTGAAACAAGAACATTTATAGCCAGAGCTCAAGGAGTTGCTAAAAAAATTCTTCAACACAATAAGAAAATATTTGAGGTACAATTCTTTTGTTAGGGGAACATTTTTAAACATTATATTTATTTACAATAACATCTGTCGCTCCATCTATCCAGCTACCATTAGCCATCATATATCTAGAACTTTTCATTATCTATTCGCTTATTTTTTTTTTCGCGAAATTCGATTTATATTGTGTTAGTTTTAAATTTTCAAAATATTATTTGTGTTCTTTTATTTTCAATTTATTTTTTAAGTACTTTTTCCCATTTTTAACAAGTTCAATATCATCAGAAAAGGTGGACAGATGTTTTCCTTTTGCTTTTAAAAAGAAAATTTGTAGTATCATAGCTTGCCGTAAAAGTTTTCTATAAAATGCGTTTTTCATAACTTCTAAAAACACACTCAAACACACACTTGCAGACAAAACTTAGTTTTGATTTCCTTGTATAAGGTCGACAACAAAGTCTGTCCTTCCGTCCGTCCATCTAGCTACCATTAACCATTTTATATTCCTGCTGCTTTAACTACCGTTTATGTTTATAGAAAAATAGCCTTGAGTTATAGTTATGTGTTTATATAGTTGCATGGATGAATGAACATTTTATTTTATTTATGCATTCATTGGCCCATTCATTTCTATCATTTAGTGGTTTTTATTCGCTTATTCATTGTTCACTCTGGTTGGATGTTCATGGTTGTAGTATTGGAAAATGTACCTGAAACTGTGTATCCTTGAGCTTGAGCAAAATCGACAATGATTGTGTCAGTTTGTTTACTCTGCTACTTTTCTGTTGCTAATCGATATTTATATAATTTGATTTTTTTTTAGATTTTTTTTCATGTTCAAACTTTCTTCATTACATTTTTTCTTTGCGTTTTATTTCTTGAATACATAAGCAAGTTTTAGACAAAGTTTAACATATAACAGTTATATACCAGCAAAAAATTTTAAAATTTCCTTAACAAAATTTTCAATATTACAATAATTATTATTATATTACAAAATTTTCTTCAGCCAAAATTTTCTATAGAAAATTTTCTTTAGTCAAATTTTCTATAGAAAATTTTCTTTAGTCAAATTTTCTATAGAAAATTTTCTTTAATCAAATTTTCTATAGAAAATTTTCTTTAGTCAAATTTTCTATAGAAAATTTTCTTTAGTCAAATTTTCTATAGAAAATTTTCTTTAGTCAAATTTTCTATAGAAAATTTTCTTTAGTCAAATTTTCTATAGAAAATTTTCTTTAGTCAAATTTTCTATAGAAAATTTTCTTTAGTCAAATTTTCTATAGAAAATTTTCTTTAGTCAAATTTTCTATAGAAAATTTTCTTTAGTCAAATTTTCTATAGAAAATTTTCTTTAGTCAAATTTTCTATAGAAAATTTTCTTTAGTCAAATTTTCTATAGAAAATTTTCTTTAGTCAAATTTTCTATAGAAAATTTTCTTTAGTCAAATTTTCTATAGAAAATTTTCTTTAGTCAAATTTTCTATAGAAAATTTTCTTTAGTCAAATTTTCTATAGAAAATTTTCTTTAGTCAAATTTTCTATAGAAAATTTTCTTTAGTCAAATTTTCTATAGAAAATTTTCTTTAGTCAAATTTTCTATAGAAAATTTTCTTTAGTCAAATTTTCTATAGAAAATTTTCTTTAGTCAAATTTTCTATAGAAAATTTTCTTTAGTCAAATTTTCTATAGAAAATTTTCTTTAGTCAAATTTTCTATAGAAAATTTTCTTTAGTCAAATTTTCTATAGAAAATTTTCTTTAGTCAAATTTGCTATAGAAAATTTTCTTTAGTCAAATTTTCTATAGAAAATTTTCTTTAGTCAAATTTTCTATAGAAAATTTTCTTTAGTCAAATTTTCTATAGAAAATTTTCTTTAGTCAAATTTTCTATAGAAAATTTTCTTTAGTCAAATTTTCTATAGAAAATTTTCTTTAGTCAAATTTTCTATAGAAAATTTTCTTTAGTCAAATTTTCTATAGAAAATTTTCTTTAGTCAAATTTTCTATAGAAAATTTTCTTTAGTCAAATTTTCTATAGAAAATTTTCTTTAGTCAAATTTTCTATAGAAAATTTTCTTTAGTCAAATTTTCTATAGAAAATTTTCTTTAGTCAAATTTTCTATAGAAAATTTTCTTTAGTCAAATTTTCTATAGAAAATTTTCTTTAATCAAATTTTCTATAGAAAATTTTCTTTAGTCAAATTTTCTATAGAAAATTTTCTTTAGTCAAATTTTCTATAGAAAATTTTCTTTAGTCAAATTTTCTTTAGAAAATTTTCTTTAGTCAAATTTTCTTTAGAAAATTTTCTTTAGTCAAATTTTCTATAGAAAATTTTCTTTAGTCAAATTTTCTATAGAAAATTTTCTTTAGTCAAATTTTCTATAGAAAATTTTCTTTAGTCAAATTTTCTATAGAAAATTTTCTTTAGTCAAATTTTCTTTAGAAAATTTTCTTTAGTCAAATTTTCTATGGAAAATTTTCTTTAGTCAAATTTTCTTTAGAAAATTTTCTTTAGTCAAATTTTCTTTAGAAAATTTTCTTTAGTCAAATTTTCTTTAGAAAATTTTCTTTAGTCAAATTTTCTTTAGAAAATTTTCTTTAGTCAAATTTTCTTTAGAAAATTTTCTTTAGAAAATTTTCTTTAGTCAAATTTTATGTAGAAAATTTTCTTTAGACAAATTTTATGTAGAATGTTTTGATTAGTGGAATTTTATATAGAATATTTTCCGTATTCGAATTTTTTATAGAAATGAAATTTCAAATAAAATTCTTGCGGGGTTATCTTTTTTGCAGACATATGTGCATTTATTTATTTTTATTCAAGCCAGCCATTCTTCTAATCATTCATCGAACCATCCAACTATGATTATGACGATTAGCTAAACAAACAGTTAAGTTTCAGTAAGGGTTTTCTTTCCTTAAAAAAACTTTTCTGGCATTAGCGATTGATAGACGGACTGACTGACAGAAGGACCTTCTAACTGATATACCATTTAAAATAGTTAACTTACCATGTTTGTAATTCTATTTAGACCCATACAATTTGCTTAGCTGCCTGACTGCTAGTAAATGTGTTACACTTCCGTTTACTGTTCGCTTAACGTTACAACATTTTTGCAACAAGATGCATTCAAATGTTTATAATGATGATGACAACTACCGTGATATTTTATACAGGGTCTCATGAACAATTTAAATAGTAATGAAGGTCATTGGAGAAAAGAGAAAATGTAATGGAAAATTCTATCTGAATAAATATTACAAATTAAAATCATTAAAATTAATACGTTTTCTAGATTTACATAAATTACTTAAAAGATATATATATATATATATATATATATATATATATATATATATATATATATATATATATATATATATATATATATATATATAAGCTAATATTAGGTTAAAGCATTGATCGACAAATAGAAAAGAAGTAAAATTAGACTATATTGTTTAGCTTTCTATTCGTACGCTATTGCATGCCGAAAAGCATTCGCTCTCTGGGTGCTATAGATGCCGATCACTGGTGTAAAGAGTGAGCGAAATAAATTTTTTCCTTTGAGAACAGATAATGCAAAAAAGGGAAAGTCATGCTCACTAAAGCTTTTTAAAATCAACCTTAAAATCTTTTACTATCGTCTTCTTTCTAGTATAAACTTAACTGAATATTTTTTTAATTAACAAAAATTGCCCACATTTTTTTATAGCACCCATTTTACATTTTGATTTTAATATTACTTAAATTTTTTACTATTTTCCTAACACTGTTTTTTTTTTTTTTTTTGTAACATAATGCTTCACTTCCTCTAATGTTGTCCTGGGTTTTTATTTTTTCTATCTTGTCGTTGTTAATGCAATAACACTTATGTGAATGTGTAATTTTTAATTATACAGAAAGCATTAACAAAAAAAGAACAATAAAATAAAATAAAATAATAGTAATAAAAAGAAAGAACGGACATAATTTTCAAAATGCTTAAAGAGTAATGAAGATGAAATTTAAAATTAAACAATAACAACTAACACTACACTTTAGAAAATTAATAAATAAAAGGAATTAAAAAAAAATATATATAAAATATTTATTAATTATAGTACAGTTATAAATTATGTGCTGATTTTTAATCAAGAGTAATGAAGATCATTTGTTTTTTTCTTGTATAGCACCTGTGGTGAATTGTGAACCGATACTTGTTTTAAGCGTAGTGTATATTTCTATGAAACATACGTATGCATTATATTATGTTATTTATGCACTTTAGGAGGATTCCCGCAAGTGGACCTTATATGGGAGCTATGGCCAATTATGGGCCGATCCTCATAAAGTTTGGCACTGTGATTTCTATTTATATAATACTGATATGTGTCAAATATTAAATTGATTTTCTAAAGAGGCATTAATATAGGAGCTATGATCATTTATGGATTGATCTTAACGAAATTCTGCACAGAGATTTATGTTTTCATAAAACTTATATGTGCCAAATTTCATTAAAATATTTTTATATTTAAGGGATTTATGAACGTTAAACTCCTATTTCGGGAGGATATTTGTATGGGTCTAGGTGAAATAATGGACAGATCTTAACCAATTTCAATAAGTTTCGTCCTTGGACCATAAAACATATGTGTGCCATATTTCATTTAATTTTCAAAATTGCGATCTGTAGTTTGATTACAAGGTTTACATGGACGAACAGACGGACAGACCGACGAAAAGATGGACGGACATCGTTAAATCGACTCAGAAAGTGATTCTAAGCCGATTGGTATATGTTAAGGTGGGTCTTAGACCAATATTTTTGGGTGTTACAAACATCAGCACAGGGTATAATTATTACTTTATATTTTTCAATTAACACAGTTATTTCATTTTAAATTAAAATTTAATTAATAAATTCAAGCAAACTAATATAAAAGAGTTTTTACCATCTCCTTTATATTAGTTTGCTATTCAAGTAATATTTTTTCTCATTTAAATTTTTAATTCATTCAAACATTTACTTAATTAATTTAATAAATTTCATAAGTGGTAAAAGTTTTCTGTTTTTAATTTTTAATAATATTGGTGAGAGGTGAAAATTTAAACAATTTTTAATTGAATGAATTATTTTGATGATTGGTGACATTTTTCTGTGAAGAATTTTGTGTAATATTTTTTTTTTGTGTAATATTTTGTATTTAAAATTTTGAAAAATTGAAAATTATTTAGAAAAATTTTTCCTGAACATTTTTCTGGTGAATTTTTTTTTTGTAAAATCAGTGAGAGAAATGTGATTTTTTAAATTAAAATTTTCTGATGAAATTGTTTTATTAAACATTTTACTATTTTTTTTTTTTAATAATTTTTAGAAGAAAAATGTTTTTATAAAAGTTTTTAAGAAAATGGTTGTGTAGACATTTTTTACGAATTTTTTCAATATTAAAAAAAGAAGAAAAAAATGGTTAAAATGTTTTAAAGAACATTTTTAGTGAAAATTTTTCTAAATTTTTTATATAAAATTTTTTTAAGTAAAAAGTTTTTAATCAATAATTTTTTTATGAAAATATTTTAGAGAAATTTGTTTTCGTTAACATTTTTATGTGAACTTTTTAGTGAATTTTTTTTTTATTAAAATATAAGAATTTTTTATAAAAAAATTATTCTTGAATAACTTTATAAACAATTTTTAGCGAATAGTTTTTAATAAGAATTCTTTTATAAAAAAATTGTAGTGATTTTTTTTCGAAAGATGGAACAAATTTTAAGTGATTTTATTTTTATTGAAATTTTTGTCAAAATTTTTTGGTTATCAAATTCTTAGTGATAAATTCGACACATTTGTTGAAAAAATTATTTAGTTATAATGGGTGATTCAAGTAGAGATACTTTTTTCAATAGCCTTTTTTTTTGACAGATCACGTGTGAGTCGTGTCATGTTGTCATATTATTTTTGTTTAGTATTGTTTGGCATTTTATAATGGAGAGACTTACGCCTGAATAACGTTTACAAATCGTTCAACTTCATTACGAATATTCAAGTTCTGTAAGGAATGTGTTTCGGCGCACTTCGTTCAACTTATGGTCAACATAATCCTACTGAGCGTACTATTCGCAACACCATCACCCATTTTGAGACCCAGAATTCATTATTGGATAATATTCGAATAGACCACGTCCAGCTCACTGTGAGGAAAATATACATATCTACTATGCACAACTTCGCTTTTTCTAAAACTAAAATTTTTTTTTTATATAAAAATTCAAATTTTCTGATATTATTTTTAAAATATTAGATTACTTTTTAAAAATTTATTAAAAATAGTAAACCTTTATGTACTAGACTAATTAGTATTGCAATTTATAGTAAACAAAACAATTTAAAATACATCTAAAGAAAATTTTAGTTTCAAAGTTTAATCTATAAATTGCAAATATTTTTAAACGAAAAGATTGTTTTTTTGATGCTTACTGAAATACCTAGAATGAAAATAACAGCCTTTTATATGCTTTTAAATTATACAGATCCCTCAATAACTTCAAGAGATATACTCGTAAATATTTAACTTTGCATACTTTCTGTATTTTGTTAACTTGTATACAAATTTAAATCAGGTTTTAAAAAAATAAGAAAAAATATTATTTTTTGAAAAAATTTATTATACATAGCAGATTTGCGCGACCCAAAAATTTGAGATTTTTGTATTGATGTAAAGATTCCATACTTTCCAAATATGTTAAAAAATCATTTGTTTTAAATAGCATATTTAACGAAAAATGCATTTAAAAAATGCAATTGTATTAAAATGGATAAATGGTTTAAAGGAGTTTGTGTATAAAAATTTTAATGGAAATTGTAAGACATCAATTTCTTTTAAAGCAAAATTTTGTAATTGTTTATACTTATTTTTTTTTATTAAATAATATTTTTTTAGTAAGTACTTGTGGTGAACAATAGTTTTGTGTTTTTATTGAAAAATCTGTAAACAATTTTCTATTAATTTTTCGATTTTGTCACAAATTGCTTAATGCATTTATACTCTATTTTAATAAATATAAACATATTATGCATTTAAGTAGTTGGCAACACTATTAAAAAAACTCGTCGAAAAATATAATATAAACAAAACAAACGACCGCAAGCTCAAAACATCTATCTCTTAATATCCTCTACTCTTTACAAAGGCTTTCTCTCTTTCGCTCTTATTTTCCCTTTTGTTTTGTTTATATTTTTATTCCTTGCTGCTTGTCCTTCTTGTTGTTGTTATGGTAGAAACAGTTTTTCGTATAAAATAATAGAACCTTTGCCAATATGCCGTTAGTTAACAACGACCATTGTTAAGTTTAACAAGTGTTTTTGGCTTACGAAGTAAAAACGGAAAACTTTTGTAATTAAATAATAATATCAAATACATAGTTGTTGTAGCATGTTCTAACGGTGTTGTTGGGAAAAATAGTGTGTGTTTTTTGTTTGTTATTAAAATGATTATGAAAACAAAAACATAGAAATAAAAGGAAGCTTGAGGTTTCATTAAAAACAAATTTAAACAAAGGCCACAAAAAAGAAAAAAATGAAATATAAATAAAAGGAAAAAATCACATTTATAATAAAAGAAACCATACATAAACAATTTTTAATTGTTGGCAAAAAAAAAATAAAAAAAAAGATTTTTAAGTGGTGAACTGGAAATTTTGTTAGTGAGAGTATAATGATAAAAACTTTTTTGTTGTTGATGTTGCTGTTAAACATTTTTAATACATTTTATTTTATATTTTTTGTGAGTGTGTGATGAAACAAAGTATACAATTGCTTTAAGTGCATAAATAAACAACAAACAACAAATTTTTATGGATTTTTTTATGTTAAGACAACAATGATGATAACTGTATAACAACAATATAAAAATATAAAAAAAGGTTTAAAAAGGATTTGGTTTAATGTTTTTTCACGCTGTTTTTTTTAAGGATTTAAAAAAGAAAAAACGTAAATAAAAATAAAATTTTAGCAATTGCAACAATAACTTAAATCAAAAGGCAAACAAAAACAGAAAATATTAGCAAACAAATTTTAAAAATAGATATATAAAGTGTTAAAAAATAAACTAAAATTAAAAAAAAAAAAATAATAAATCAAAACTAAATGTAAGTATTAAAAAATTAGATAAATTTGTTTAAAAAAGAAAAAACAAAAATTATAAAAAAATTAAATATATATAAAAAATAAATTATATATAAAAGTTGTTAAAATATATTTATTAAATATTTAACATTTTATAATTAAATGGTAATTAATTTAATTAAATGTTACCTATAAAAATTATGTATTTGCTATAAAAAATTAAAATTTTTTTAACTAAAAATTTTCTATAAAAAATTTTGAATTTTTTGAAAAATTTTCTTTTATACAATTTTGTAATTTTGTTTAAATAATTTAAACTAATATCTTTTTATATCTACCATCAAAAAATAATGGGGGAGGGTATATTGGGTTTGTCATATAACTTGTCGAAATAATCATCTAATACCCCATAAAGTATATATATCCTGGGACCTCATGAAAATCTAAGACGATCTAACGATGTATGTTCGAAAAAATTTAACTCTAATATTTGTCTTATATAAGGTTTGTTTGGTATTGAAAATGAGCAAAATCGGTTCATAAGCAAAAGTACCAAATACTATAAAAACAGGGTATCCGTCGTAACTTTAGTTTATACTTTTCCACCAATATCTTTTACAAAATAGCATGTACATCAACGAAAATTTCCACAAACAGTTCAAGGACTAATGGTCCGCCCACTTTACAGACTACCTCCCTTATAAGATAAAATTTTAAAAAGTTGCGGATGGTGGGTATATAGATTCGTCTAAGACGAATATAACATTCTCACTTATTGGTCTTCAAATTAAATAGTTTTTGTTAAAATAATCCTTCTTAAAATGAAATCTTTTATTTTCCTAATTGTTCTTTTTATTTTGCTTAAGTTAAACTTTAGTTTTTTTTAATCCTGTTCAAAAGACTCATTTTTATTAAATCAGTTTCTATTTAAGTTTTGTTAAGAAAAAGTTTATTTCACAAGTTAAAGTTATCAAGCAGATGAAATGAAGCCAATTGTTAAGAAAATTTGTGGCATCATGAGATGAAGGAAAATATAATTTGAAGTATAAATATTTGTTTAAATGTTGCAGAGAAAAAAATAATCACAAACTAGATTTTATATAAATGATAATTAAGAACTTGTTTTAGAAGTTAAAAAGGCGAGGGACAAAATCTTAATTTTACTTTGAACATTTTATTTAATTATATTAAAGAAGACATTTAAATATGTATGTCTTTGAGATATTTAAGGAAAAAACTTTTGTTTGCAACAGATAAAAAAATAATATCTAGAAACAAGTAAGTGTATTCCTCTGTGTCAAATCTTACATAACCATTATCTTGAAATGAGGAAAATCTTTGAAAATAATTTTTTTTTTGTTGCTAAAATGTTTTATTTTATTGAGAAATTTGGTTTTTCTTCTTTGTCTTAAAAAATTATATAGAAAATTTTTGACAAATATGTAAAAGAACGAAATCCATAGCTTAAGTGTGGGCTTCAAAAAGTTCCTTGAATTTTTCGCTCATAAGTTTGTCATTTCTGATCCTATATGCATGATTTTCAATAACAAAATTCTCGAAATATTAGACATTATATTAATGTATCATTTTAATTTGACAGTTATCAGGGTGCTCTTTAATATATATTTCAACATACAGAAAAATAGACAGACGAAATTGTTGTTTTTATTCGACTAATAAAAACAATTACATAATCTATATTTATGGAATTCAAAAGGAATATTGTAGAAATTACAAACATATATGAGTAACTTATACATATTATATGTATCTGAATTCTTTTGAAAGAACATCCTAACTCGCTTCAGCATTACTAATCTGCAATTTTGTACTATTCAATTTATCTTTCTTGATATCTTTGGTGTAGGAATTAAAATTTATGTCTATCAAAATTATGAAAAGTGAGATCAATATATTGATCAATTTAACAAATATTATACAAATTATGTTAGTTAGAACAAAAAAACCTATCTGGACAAAGCTTTTTATCACAAATAAATCATAAAAAAATGGAGAAAAAAAGTTGAAGAAATATGAAAGAAGAATATGAAATGTACAAAGAAAAAAAAATAATAAATCATACTTTTTATGACAAAAACGGTCCTTCGAACCTAGAAATTTAATAAAAAAAAAAACATAATAAATAAAAGTTAAAAAATCAATTAAATTTTTAGTTTCATAGGACCATTCTTTTAAAAGGTTTCAATATAATTTAAATATTTCGCATTAGTTGAAATGATTAAGTTAGTATTTTATATGATAGCTTAATTTTATAAGCAGAATATCCGGTTCGAAGTACCATCCTTAAAAAAATATCCCTCTTTTATGTGTGTAAATGAAATTTAAAATTATTATTTCTTTTTTTATTTTATTAGAACAATATTAAACAATAAATAAACAGGAAGAAATCTTTCGCATTTAACAGTTTATTCATAATAAAATTTTTTGAATTGTTTATGCCAAAAATTTCAAAACAAATTTGATTAATAAGAGTTTCATAAATTTGAAAAAATTTAATGTAACACAAGCGAACAATTTTCTAGATTTCTATATTTTAAACTTTGAGTATTCATAAACACATCCTTGTTTTGAATTTTTAAAGAAAAACGATTTTCTAGAAATTTATTTATTTATATTTAAACATAAAACACATAAATTTTTAATATGGAACTCTGTTTAATGTTTTATATCATTTATTAAAAAAAAAGAAACAAGATCCTTTGAAATTCAATACAGTTTCATTTTTATAGTATAAAACATGGTCCGACCTACTTTTAGTAAATTTTAAATCGCTATAGAATTGTTAATTTATGCGTTACTCATATTTAAAAGTATCAACAAATAAATCTAGCTTTTCAGTCCACTTTGTAATAATTTGCGATTTTGCCTCTTGACCTCACTTTCGAATTTGGTTACTTATTTAGCTATGTGTTATACATAGAAAAAAGTAAAAATTCGTTTTAATTATCAAAATGATTCATTCAATTGAAAAAAAAATGTTTAAATTTGCAACCCTCACCAAAATGATTATATTAATTCTTAAACATTGAAGAAAAGGGAAACAAATATTTTATTTCCAATTCAAAACTTTTCAAAATTTTAATTAAAAAGAATACAAACTTTAAACAACTAGTTAATTGTATGAATCGAAAAGTTAAGTGAAAATGAAATGAATATTTTAATTAAATCAATCAAGTAGATGACTGAATGAATTAAAGTGTTAATTGAAAAGAAATATTTTAATTTTCTTTTTGATATTTCTTTTATTTTCAGTTTTTTACGTATATTTTATTAAAATGTTATTGTTGAACATTATTATTATTATTATTTTTTTTTTTTTATTGGAAAGTTTTTGATTATAAATTTTGTGAGGTTTATATAT
The DNA here is from genome assembly GCA_932274085.1 of Protocalliphora azurea. Lineage (NCBI taxonomy): Eukaryota > Metazoa > Arthropoda > Insecta > Diptera > Calliphoridae > Protocalliphora > Protocalliphora azurea. Next base: position 4,303,633 of record OW026522.1, on the reverse strand, counting down.
TCCGTCATTACACTGTTTTTATTCACATCTTCACCTGTAGTGGCTTCTTGATATTGTATTGTTCTTTTTTACATATAAAATTAATCCATTTGTTAGCCAACTTTCTCCATGCGATCAGATAAAATGGAAAATTCCTGGCATGAAACATTTGTTGAGTATATTCAGGAAGTAACTCGATGTTGAAATAAGCTAGATACGAAAAATTTAGGATGAAACAATATTGATGTCATATTTATAAGTCGTTTATACTCACTGGGTCGCGCGATACAAACTTTTCACTGACCTTCACTGTACTCGGACCACTTTGTTATCATTAAATCTCTTATTTGCTACCAAAATTCTTCAAAGAATTTTTCATCGCAACATCTACAAAATCAATGAAATGTACAAACCTATCAAAAACTTTCTTCTTGCCATAAATATAGAATATAGAACTCTTGTTATTTTCACGTCCTTTCATATCCACGGAAGATACTATTACTAGAAAAATTTTGCGAAATTATGATACATGTTATGATAAAAATTAGTTTTTTGTTATTTTATTATGGTTTTTTTGTTTTTTTCTTTTTATTTGATTTAAAAATTTATACTTTTTATTTTAAGTGAGAATTGATTGAATTAATTATTTCATAAATTGAATTTTAATATAAAACTAAATAACAGCGTGTTGCGTGCCGGTTATAAATTTCACATAACAAAAACTTCCAAACAAGAACTTCAAAACAAGACAAAGGCAGAAAATACAGTGGTTTAGGGGTGTGTAAATGCTGATCAGCTAGCTCCATTCTTAGTGTTTTGGGTTCTTAACCCGTGTTTTACCACGTAACACATAACACATCCTCACACCCTTAGAGTTTGCAAAATTTCATGAAAAGTAATTATTGAATGGATACCATATAATTTTCCCTCCCAATCAGCTTAAAATTGAAATAACAGACACCATGACAGACAGAATACCCTTAATTTTAATCTGTCCCTAATGACATGATTTTTTATATTGTACTTTTTTATACTGTCCTTCCTATATCAAAAAAAAAAAAAATGAAGTTTCATTTTCGTATAATTCAAATTAACAAAAATTTATTAAAAAGAAAAGAAAAAATAAAGCATAAGGAATAATATATGAAAACATTCGATCCCTACTCAATGAGTGATACAAATCTATTAAATAAAAAACGAGAAAGAAAGATATAGTCGGTTAAGACCGACTATATGATACCCTACACCATTTTGTACGAGCATAAAAATTCGGGAAGGGGACTGATATTACACCTGTGGCCAAATTTTACTAAATGTAAAATAAAATATACAAATACAGAATGATGCGTTGATACTAAAATCTAAATGATTTTAGGACGATTCCTGAAAGTTTGTTTATATGGGAGCTATGGTAAGTTATGGACCGATTCTCATAAAATTTGGCAATGCTGTTTCTACTTATATAAAACTTATTTTTGTCGAATATTAACTTCATACTAACATTCGTATGGGATTTATGCACTTTAAAGTGATTTTCGAAAGAGGGGTTTTTATGGAAGCTATGGTTAATTGTGGTCCGATCTTTATAAAATTTGGTACAAGGGTTGATACTTGTACAGAACAGAAAATAATTCGCACCGAATTTCATAAAAATAATTTTATTTTTAAGGCATTTTTGGTTATTTAAATTCTATTACGATGGGACATTTGTATGGGGGCTAGGTGAAATAATAGACCGAAACAATCAATTTCAACAAGCTTCGTCCTTGTATCATAAAAATCCCACATGCCAAATTCCATTGCATTATCTTTAAAATTGCGACCTGTACTTTGTGCAAATGGTTTACATGGTCAGCCAGCTACACGGACGGACGGACGGACGGACGGACATAGTTAGATCGATTTAAAAAGTGATTCTGAGTCGATTGGTATACTTTAAGGTGGATGTTGGATAAATTTTTCTATGCGTTACAAACATCAGCACAAACGCATAATAAAAAAAATACTTATTTAGAATAATACGAGTAATTACATATTTTCTCAAATTAATAATTCGGACAAATGAAGCAAAAGGAATCGGACTGACTTACAAGAATGTAAAATAATAATGAATAAAAACTATATATATATATATATATATATATATATATATATATATTAAAAAGAAAAGAAGAGAAAAATTACTTACCAAACTTGATTATTTCATTTATCGCTACTCCAATTGATGATGGGCCAATGAGTCAATGAGTTTTAATGGTCGTTTTTTTTTGGTCGTTGTTTTATTGCAAAAGTTAGATTTTAAGAAATAACATATGAGTTAGAAAAAAATATATAAATAAATAAAAAGTAAGACAATACTTTATACACTCAAAAAGTGTTATTGTGTTTAATAGTAAATAAATCAATTACAAAGTTAGAAGATATAAATTGTAATTAATTAATTCATTTAAGGGAATAAAATTATAAAAATTTATATTATAAATGTTAGTATGTACTCGTATATTAATAGGAAATATGAAATTAATTTATAGCAATAAAATTTACTTTAGGTAAATTTTAATATGATATAGGCATGATTTCAATTTGAAATTAGTTATTATTTTAAAATAACTAAATTGTAGTCAGTTTTATTCTGTATATTTAATTAGATTTTTTTACCAATTTCGTAGTAGAAAATGCTTTATAATATTAATTATTGTAATTAGTTGAATAATATTCACTTAAAATAAAATAATTTTGACATTTTTTTTATATAAATTTTTAAATCAAATTAAAAAAAAAAAAGAAAACAATAATAAAATACCAAATGACAAATTTTTATACAAATATCGTATCCGTGGATATGAATGGACGTGAAAATAACAAGAGTTCTATATTCTATATTTATGGCAAGAAGAAAGTTTTAGATAGGTTTGTACATTTCACTGATTTTGTAGATGTTGCGATGAAAAATTCTCTGAAGAATTTTGGTAGTTGATAGAAGACAACAAATAAGAGAATTAATTATAACAAAGTGGGCCGAGTACAGTGAATTTCACTGAAAATTTTGTGTCGCGCAACCCAGGAGTATAAATGATTTATAAATATGACATCAATATTGTTTCATCCTAACTTTTTAGTGTCTGGCTTTTTTCAACATCGAGCTTTTTCCTGAACATACTCAATAAATGTTTCATGCCAGGAATTTTCCATTTTATCTGGTGGAACAAAAGAATTATTTTTATATTTAAAAAATTACAGTTTCAGGAATACTGACAACATCAAGAAGCCACCACAGGTGAAGATGTGAATAAAAACAGTGTAATGTCGGAATAGATAAACCTCACAAAATTTATCATTTTAGTAAAAAGCGCTTCAGTTCTGGTCCCATAATGTAGCTAAAAATCTTTAAAAACCTAAAATTTTTCGAAGAAAATTTCCAAAATTTTTTTACAATTTGAAAATATAAATGAAAATTTAAACAATTTATTTTAAGTCTTCTTGACCTTTGATTCATTTCAAAAAATGTAAAAAACTGTTAATATTTAAGACATTATTCTTAAATATTATGAACTAAAATCAATGAAAGTAAATTCTTATATTTATGCATAAACTTTTTTCTGTGTATAAAATCAAACTGCTGTGTTGATTGAAAAAATTAATCAATAATTGTTTTTCTGTGTTATCAAGACAAAAACTTCATTATGCTTTTTCTAAGTAGGCTTAAATACGTCTTAAGTTCTCCGTTGTTATGGCCAACTTATAAACTTTGGCCATCGTGTTCAGTATAATTCTCTTGGATCAAGTTCTATTGTTCATTCATTATAATTTACTATTAAAATTTGTTATATATTTACTTTGAACATTTAATAAAGTTTCCAAAAAAAAATAAAAAAATAATAATAACTTATTCAATGTGGATATTGATCCTTAAGAAATAATTAATTTTTTCTTTCAACTCATAGTGTAATAAGAAAGTGGCTTCGTAAACTCAGCTGATTTACATGTACATAACGCGCCAAACTGTCAAATTGTTTTTATATTTGTATGTATATCTTTTGCGGCGTTTATTTAATCTTCTTTTTAATTTTCTCATTTTTTGTTCATAGCATTTTGACATTATGTGTAGTGGTTTTACACTAACAAAATACAAGCAATTTTTGTTTTTCTAGATGTGCGGTCACTTTATAATTACATTATGTTCCAACTGTTACGTTTTCTTTATTAAGTGTAAAACAGCAGAAATAATTTTAGGGGATAATATAATAAGCTGAAATGTAAAACGTTGTATAAAAGTCGACTGGTGTATGGTTTTTTTTAATCCGATTTATTCCAATAAAACTATTTTGTATTTTAATTTTTTTTTTATTAAAGGTACTAATTTATAAATTAAAAAGATTATAATATAAAAATGATATAATTTATTTATTTTTTTTAATTAAAATAAAATTTTCAATTAAAAATCAATAAGTGATTTCAATTTTCATAAATTTTTATTATATATATATATAATAAAAAAGTATCTCTACTTGAATGGGGTGATTCAAGTAGAGATACTTTTTTCAATAGCCTTTTTTTGACAGATCACGTGTGAGTCGTGTCATGCTGTCATGTTATTTATGTTTAGTATTGTTTGGCATTTCATAATGCAAAGACTTACGCCTGAACAACGTTTACAAATCGTTCAACTTTATGAGGAAAATTCACGTTCTGTGAGGAATGTGTTTCGTGCACTTCTCTCAGCTTATGGCCAACATAATCGGCCTACTGAGCGTAATATTCGCAACACCATCACCCATTTTGAGACCCAGAATTCATTATTGGACAATATTCGAATAGACCACGTCCAGCACACTGTGAAGAAAATATAGCGCCGTAGCTGAGAGTGTACACGAAGACCGTGGAGAGTCGATTCGGCGCCGTTCGCAGCAACTCGGACTGACGTATGGAACGACTTGGCACATTTTACGTCGAAATCTTAAATTGAAAGCGTACAAAATACAGCTTGTGCAACAACTGAAGCCGTTCGACCTTCCCAAGTGACATCGCTTCGCTCTATGGGCTCTTGAAAAGTTCCAAGAAGATCCGACGATTTCGAGGCAAATTTTGTTCAGTGATGAGGCCCATTTCTGGCTCAATGGGTATGTAAACAAACAAAATTGGCGCATTTGGAACGAAGAGCAACCTGAAGAGATTCAAGAACTGCCACTTCATCCAGAAAACACAACGGTTTGGTGTGGTTTGTGGGCCGGTGGAATCATTGGTCCATATTTCTTTAAAAATGATGCCGGTGCGAACGTAACCATCAATGGCGACCGTTATTGTGCCATGATAACCGACTATTTGATGCCTGAAATTGAAGTTCGTGATCTCGGCGACATTTGGTTTCAGCAAGACGTTGCCACTTCCCACACATCGCATCAATCAATGGATTTATTGAGAGAACACTTCGGTGAGCACATAATTTCACATTTTGGGCCGGTCGATTGGCCACCAAGATCGTGTGATATCACACCGTCTAACGTTTTCCTGTGGGGATATGTAAAGCCTAAAGTTTATGCGGACAAACCCGCTTCTATTCAGGCCTTTGAGGAAAACATCACGCGTGTCATTCGCCAGTTACCAGTTGAAATGCTCGAACGAGTCATCGAAAATTGGACTCAACGGATGGACCATCTGCGACGTAGCAACGGCCAACATTTGATAGCCATAATCTTCAAAAAATAAATGCCAAAGAATGTTCTTTCAAATGATAATAATCATTCCCCATTAAATTTGAATTTTCTGTGTTTTTTTCTTTAAAAAAGTAGAGAATGTAAATTGTTATTGTATTCCTCCTTTAGGTTTGAGTGGTTTTTTTATTTCTTTTTTGTGATAATAATTTCCAGTCGTCTTGGTGTCTAATCTTGTACATTACATTTTCTTTATATAAAATTCCTCTAATACTCTTCACAGTGCGTTTTTTAGCAGGCCTTATTGAATTGAAATTTGAGTAATATTATCATACATATTTTTGTTGATCTTTCTTATTGTAATTAGATTATATTTTGCACCATAACTTCTAACTAAATGAGTGTCACCTTGAAATTTTACAAGAGTAGGGAGGAGAGCTCCACAGATAAAAGTTACCAATCGCCAAAATAATTCATTCAACTATTTTTTTTTTGTTTTTAATTTGCACCTCTCACCAAAATGATTATATCAATTACTAATAACTGTAAAAATGAAAAACTTTTTATTAATTAAAATTTATTAAATCAATCAAGTAGATAATTGAATGAATTAAAAATTTTAATGAGAAAAAAACACTTGAATTTTATTTTTATTATTTCTTTTATTTTATATAATGTTCGCTTAAATATATTAATTAAATTTTGATGTAAAATGAAACAACTATAAGATAATAACTTTTTGTGTGTATGTATGTATGGAATTTAAAAATACCGTTTTTTAAGATAAAATGGTTTAACTTTTATGTGTCCAACTTTGAGCTTTGAACTTTTGATAAAAATAAACTTTATAAATGTCGTTGGAAAGGTAATATTTTTGTCTATTATATGATCAGAGATCTGCATTCGATATTTTAGAAGTTATTAGCAATTAAACAAGTAAATATTTCTTAGCATTTTTTTCAATTTTCAAAACTTAAAATTTTTTTGACCAGAAGAAACACTTGAAATGGGATATGTCAAATCCGAAAATGGGTGTTTTCTGTTTTAATAAAATCTGTTCTAGTTCGAGATTTTTTTTATGAATGGTTTTATATTCTAATAAAACTTTGGCAAAAAATTTAAAGAAAACAAAAGCAAAAAAGAGAAAAAAAAAATCGAAAACAGTTATGTGAAGTTATACACATAACTCATTTTGTTGGAACATTTAATATATGACTAAGCCACAGCTGATTTTGCTAACTTCTAAACCAATCAAGATATACTAAAACGGTTTGGTGAGTTTAAATTATACAATAAAAAAAAAATCGAAAATTGTCACATAACCAATAACGTCGAAGCAGCAACGATGTGGTCTTTTTTAGAATTATTTATTCTTATTTTCTTTTTATTAATCTAAATATTATAATTTAGTAACTCCAGTAAATCCATTTAAAAAAAATTCCTTAATTAAAAAAAAAAATGTCCATAAAATATTTTTCTAGTTCTTTTTATTTTTCTAATATTTCAGTAAGTATATCCTCTATCCATATAAGATTTGATATACATATTTTTTTGGACTTATTATATGTATTGTGAAATAGTTTTGCAAATCTATAGACTGGTGTCTGAATTATAACCGTTCGAAAATGACAAAATGCAGTTCAGATTATGTTTTAGTACAATTTTTTTTCTCTCTCTCTCTCTCTCTCTCATTTAAGAAACTTAAAAGAATCAAAATAAGATTATTTTAAGAGAGGATTTTGTGTTTAGTTAAGACTAAATTCTTCATTTTAGCCCCACTTTATCTTTTCGATTCCTTTGGTACCTTTTTACACAATTGATTAAATATGTCTTAATATTATTTTTATTTCTTTAAATATATTCTGAAATAAAAAATAAGTTTTATTTATTTTGAATAACTAAAATATCGATCGGATATTTTTGCATTTAAATTAACTTAAAATATTCGTATACAAACTTAATTTAAATGCAAAAATATCTGGTAAAGGACTATCAAATTAAAAAAAAAAAAAAAAAACATGTCTCATATTTTAATATAAATACACTGACTGCCACTTGAATAAGGAATCACATTTTTTTTAACTTTAATTAAACTAAAGTTCAGAAAAAAATAATTTTTTGCGCAACCAAATTTCAAAGTGTTAACTTTAGTTTCCTGAAGAAATAAAAAATTTACGTATTTTGTTATACTAAAATTATGCATTTATTTAAAAACATGTTTTTCTATTTCGTGTGTCACTTGAATAAGGAATTCTTTTAATATTAATTAGGAATGCTATGATTTGAATTTCTTTCAATATAAACGGCTGGAGAATTTCTAATTTGATAGCTTTTAAATAGCTTTTATTCAAAATGGGACGTGGTAAGGCTCTTAATAACTCTGAAAAAGAAAAAATTATGATTATGAAATCTCAAGGTCAGAATCCGGTCCAAATAGTCAAAAACATTAATAGAGGAAAGACAGTTGTGTACAATTATTTAAATAACGTGGAAGGATAGGGAAAAAACATGAAAGGGCGGAAGAAAATGGCAACAACTCCAGAAGAAAGACGAAAAATTCTTTAAATTGCATTAAATTCTGCCATGTCGGTATCAAAAATACGTGAAAAAAGTGGAGTCAGTTCTAGTCTAAGAACAGTGCACCGTATTTTAATGAAAAAGTTAAAGTTGTATTTTCCGATGAAAAAAAGTTTAATGTTGATGGTCTCGACGGGTATAACTATTACTTCCATGACCTAAATAAGGAGGAATTATTTTTGAGCCGCAGACACAGCCGAGAGGGCGGAATAATGGTATGGGGTGGCATTTCGTATTATGGTACCATAGAATTGGTTTTTGCATCCAACAAAATGACTGCAACGACTTACAAAAACATTCTGGAGGAAGCATTTCCAAAATTTAATGATTTCTTTGGACCCATACCTTAGACGTACCAACACGACAACGCTCCGATTCATACCGCCAGAGCAGTAAAACAATGGATTAATCAACAAGGTGTTCTACTTTTGGATTGGCCCCCATATTTACCAGACCTGAATCCAATGGAAAATGCCTGGGTTTGGCTTGCAAGAAAAGTTTATGAAGGAGGAAAACAATTTGAGACGATAGAATTCTTAAAGGATGCAATAACGGAAGCATGGAGTTCAATTTCGCTAAATTACATAGAGTCATTATACAAGTCGATGCCAAATCGCATTTTTGAGTTTATTTCTAAAAATGGTGGCAGTACTCATTATTAATTGAATGCTAGAAGATAATAACTTTAATTTTTATAACCTAAAATTCAAAAACAAATTACAGTTTGCTTAGTTTTAAAATATTCCTTATTCAAGTGACACACGAAAAAGTACCACAGAAATACGTGTCTTTAAATAAATGCATAATTTTAGTATAACAAAATATGTACATTCTTTATTTCTTCAGTAAACTGAAGCCAACACTTTGAAATTTGGTTGCTCGAAAAATAATTTTTTTCTGAACTTTAGTTTAGGAGATATACTTAATTAAAGTTAAAAAAATCTGATTCCTTATTCAAGTGGCAGGCAGTGTATAAGGCTTTTTATTGCTTATAAATTCACTCTTAAAAGTTGAATATTAACATTTCAAAAAACAAACATTTTGGTTCGAAGGAAAATTTTGCAAACTTGATAGTATATGATTAAATAACATATTGTTATCTATTTAAACTTAATTTAAATGCCAAACTTTAATCCGTTTCAAGGCACAATTTTAATGAATAATGTATGCTCAACAACCCTCATTCAAATAGTGTATCTTCGGTAATAATAATTTTCTTATCGCATAGACTTTTTAGCTTAAACTTTGGTTAACTTCAAGTTTTCTCAGAACATTTTAATAAACTTTTGAAAAATGTACAACAAAAATAGTTTAAAATTTTTATTTTTAAGAAACGTTTTTTGTTCATTGAACATTAAAAATTGTGTGTTTTATTTTATTTATTTTTTTTTCTTTTAAAATTTCAATATTTCTAGAAAAAAGTATTTTTTATAATTAGAAAAACATTCAGTTCGTTTTGAGTTTGAAGGACCAAATCTTAAACCGATTTTATATGATTAAAAGTATATGCTCTTCTTATAATTCCTTCATAAGATATTGTTTGCTATTAAAACTAAATTAAAAGCCAAAATATTATCCTTCTCGGAGGATCATTTTAAGTTTTAACGTTTGCTTAATAGTATTCGGTAAGAAAAAAAAAAAGATATTTGGAAAAAATTTGGGTTTGAAGCACCAAATGTTTAACCGATTCTATATGATTAAAAGTATATGCTCTTCCTCTAATTCTTTCATAAGATATTGTTTGCTATTAAAACTAAATTAAATGCTAAAATATTATCCTTCTCGGAGGACCATTTTAAGTTTTAACGTTTGCTTAATAGTACTCGGTAAGAGAAAAAGAAAAAAATAATATTAAAAAAATATCTTCGAACCTATATTTTTTTAATATTATTTTTTCATTATTAATATATTTTATTATTAATATTTTTATTATTAATAAATTTGATTAGTTTGCAGTTAATATAATTTATAATAATTTACAAGTTTTTTTTTTAATTCAGAAAACTTGCTTATTTCATATTTTATATTAAATTTTGTAATACGAATTCTTTCAAAATTATTAAAAGTTAAACTAAGCTCGAAGGAGCATTTTATTTTTATAGAAAATTTAGATTTGTAAAGACAAAAAACTAAACCTATTGTGTATCTATAAGAAACTAAAGTTAAAGCTTCAACGAAATTTATGTTGAATTTAAAAAAGAACTTTCAATTAACATTTTTTAAATATTTTTTATTAAAAATTAAATTTTTTTGAAGACAATTTTGCAATGTTTTTTAAAAATATTATTTTTTCAAGTTCTTAAGATAATTTTAAATGAAAATTTCACAAACATTTTTTTAACACAATTTTTTTTAAAGGAAATTTTTCGATAAAATTTTGTAAAATAAACTTTTGAAAAAAAACTTTTGTTAATGTAAATTTTTAATGAATGAATGTTCAACAAAAGCCTACTAAAGAAATCTTTTTAACTAAAAGTTTGTATATTTTCTTTTAAGAAATTATTCAATAAAGATTTTTTTAAGAAATATATTAAAGAAAATTTTCTAAAATTAATTAATAGAAAAAATGTTAATATAAGCTTTTCTAAAAGAAATTTTTCTTGAAAATTTTGTAAAATTTGAATGAACATTTACTTTAAAAATTTGCTCCCTTTATCGATCTTTTCTTTTTTTTCCTTTAATACTTTATTAAATTTTTCCTTTTTGCGTCAATTTTATTATTTTCCTCACATATGTTTTAAATTTAGTGGTTTCATATGAACATAAACAAGTCAAAATGCAGCAAACAACCCTCTTGCAAGTATTAAATTTTTCTAAAAACACGTACAAGAACAACAGTAAATGTATTATTGAGGTGTTATGCAGGTGAGAAATGTGTGGCTTTTGAGGTTGAGAATATAAAATCGCAAGAACATACACACACACATGTATTGTTTTCAAAAACAACAAGAAAAGAAAAATATTTTTCTTTTTGGTGAATTTAAAGGATAAACTGAGAATTTATTTACCTTAAATTTATTATAAAATTCTGTGCTAGTATTGGTGTTTAAAAAAACAAAATAAAGAAAAACAACAAAGCACAGCATTTTGTATTCAATTTAAAACTAAAATGTTTAATTCGAAAGAAAAACACAGAAATTTAAATATGAAATTTAGTAGAATATTAATAAAGAGCTTTAAAATATTTCAAGTTATTTTTAAACTTCATGCCATTTAACAAATATTGGGTACTTAAAAACTTTAAATGTAAACGCATATAATATTTGTTTCCCAACCACTCACACTCTTGCATAAAATCTTGTTTTTCTTAACATTTTGACAAGAAATCCTTTACGGGGAAGTTTACTTTTTTAATTTCCTTTAATACTCATATGTTCTGATTGTAGAAAATTACCTATCATTTCTTGTAGCATAAAATATTTGAATTTTTATATAAATTTTACAATTTTAATTTCCTTTTAACATTTGGAATTTAAATTACTAAAAAATCTTCTTTGAAACAGAAAAAAAAACCAATTTAAAAAATTTAAATTTATTACAATATTTTAAAAAATTATTATGGTTAGTTTTTTTATAACGAAAATTCTCTTATAGAAAATTTTCGTTCTAACGAAAAATTTCCTATAGAAAATTTTCGTTCCAACGAAAAATTTCTTATAGAAAATTTTCGTTCCAACGAAAAATTTCTTATAGAAAATTTTCGTTCTAACGAAAAATTTCTTATAGAAAATTTTCGTTCTAACGAAAAATTTCTTATAGAAAATTTTCGTTCTAACGAAAAATTTCTTATAGAAAATTTTCGTTCTAACGAAAAATTTCTTATAGAAAATTTTCGTTCTAACGAAAAAATTCTTTAAGAAAATTTTCGTTCTAACGAAAAATTTCTTTAAGAAAATTTTCGTTCTAACGAAAAATTTCTTTAAGAAAATTTTCGTTCTAACGAAAAATTTCTTTAAGAAAATTTTCGTTCTAACGAAAAGTTTCTTATAGAAAATTTTCGTTCCTACAAAAGTTTCTTATAGAAAATTTTCGTTCTAACGAAAAATTTCTTATAGAAAATTTTCGTTCTAACGAAAAATTTCTTATAGAAAATTTCTTATAGAAAATTTTCGTTCTAACGAAAAATTTCTTATAGAAAATTTTCGTTCTAACGAAAAATTTCTTATAGAAAATTTTCGTTCTAACGAAAAATTTCTTATAGAAAATTTTCGTTCTGACGAAAAGTTTCTTATAGAAAATTTTCGTTCCTACAAAAGTTTCTTATAGAAAATTTTCGTTCCTACAAAAGTTTCTCATAAATTTTCGTTCTAACGAAAAGTTTCTTATAGAAAATTTTCGTTCTAACGAAAAGTTATATAGAATTTTCGTTCTAACGAAATATTGTAATATTTATAAATAATGTGTATCTCCCCACTCGTTCTCTTTTATAGATAACTTTTACACACCCTATTTATAATTACAAAAAAAAAAACTCATTATAGATAAATGTTATATTTTTCACTTAAACAAAGTTGTTAATTGATTTTTTGTTTGTGTTACGTCATGCATTGCATTATTAAAATTAATTAAAAAATATCTACAGGATTATAATTAATATTAAGTGTTAAATTGTTTTTGACAGGTATTTTAAACATATTTTTAGCTTTTAAATTTTACCTCAAGTTAACATTAACAGCGAAATAAAGAAATTATTTAATTCCAAGGAAAATAAAAATAAAATTTATTTAAAACTTGTTAAATTATTTATTTTGCTTTACTTAAATTTCCCCAATATTCTTTTTTTTTTAACAGAGTATAAAACCTCTTATACTTTGATAGAAAAATAAATAAATTGAAAATAAAGATTTTTTTGAAAGCCTTATGATCGGAGATAAAAAAAGAAATGAACAATAAAGTACAAATAAAACTAAAGGGTTCTGAATTTTTCCATTCATCCTGCCACTAGGATCCTTTTCTATGGCTTTCAATAACTTAAAAAAAAACTATAAAAAAACAAGAAAATCCCAAATATTAAAAAGAAATATTTCCCCAGTTTCAGCTCGACCATGACGTTTGTCAGCTGAAAATTGTAGTTTCTTAACAAAAATGTTATTTGGAAAATGCATCTTTTTATATTTCTTTATGAGTTGTTATTGACAGACTAACGCTGCTAAGGACTTTGTTGTACAACAAATAAGTGTACAGAAGTGGTTGGATGGAGTGATGGCTGCATGATTTTTAGAGTGGGCTCCAGTTTGTATGGCTGAGTTTGAGAAAACGCTATTAAACTCAAGGGATTTTTCTTTTTTTTTATTTTGGTTTACGAATGCCACTAACAGTTAGTTGTAGCAGTAGCTGCATCACAACCCTTAAAATATTTGCATTTTCAAATGTATAAAGGATTAACATTTTTTTATTTTGTAGTTTTTTTTTTATTTCATCTCACTCTGAATTATTGGAAAATAATATGACTGATGCAAAAAATTTAAATTTTCATTGCTTTTTTTCATTTTTCATATTTCATTTGACCACACATATGTGGAGTAAAAAAGTTTCTAGGGAAATAGTATTAATTATTTTGTTATATGTATTTTCTCAAAATTGTCATGTAGTAAAAAAGTTGTTTTTAGGAAAAAAAAAACAATTCTTGAACAAAATTTTTGAAAAAATTTTTTTGCAGAAGTTTATTTTTTTTAATGAAAGTCTTTAAATTTGTAACAAATAGATAGCTTTTTAAAATAAAATTTAAATTTAAAAATTAAACAAACTTATAATTTTAGTATAAAATTAAAAATGTAATATAAATTTAGTATTTAAGTATAAAATGATTTTTTTTTTTTAATTTGAATTATAGTATAAAATTATAATTTAAGTATAAAATTAGAATTTTAGTATAAAATCATAATTTAAATATAAAATTATAATTTTAGTAAAAATTATAAAATTATAATTTTAGTAAAAATTATAAAATTATAATTTTAGTATAAAATTAGAATTTAAACATAAGATTATAATTTTTATATAAAACTAGAATTTTAGTATAAAATTAGAATTTTAGCATAAAATAATATTTTATTATAAAATTAAAGTTTCAGCATAAAATTAGAATTTTGATATAAAACTAGAATTTTAGAATAAAATTAGAATTTTAGTATAAAATTAAAGTTTTAGCATAAAATTAGAATTCTGATATAAATCTAGAATTTTAGTATAAAATTAGAATTTTAGTATAAAATTAGAATTTAAACGTTAATAGAATTTAAACTTTAATTTTAGCTTAAAATTAAAGTTTTTGCATGAAATTCGGACTTTAGTATGATATTATAACTTTTGTATAATTTTAGTATAAAATTAAAATTTTAGTTTAAAATTAAAAATGTTGGTATAAAATTAAAGTTTTAGTATGAAATTTAAATTTTTACCATAACATTATAATATTAGTATAGTTATAATATTAGTATAAAATAATAATTTTTAGTATAATATTATACTTTTGGAATAAAATTATAATTCTAGAATAAAATTTAAATTTAAATATAAAATTATAATACTGGTATAAAAAATTATAATTTTTGCATAAAATTAGAATTTTAGCCAAAAATTATAATTGTTTAGAAAAAATTATAATTTTAGTATACAATTAAAATTTTAGTATAAAATTATAATTTAAGTACAAAGTTTGAATTTTATACTAAAATTCTAACTTTAGTGTAAATTTAAAATAAAATTTTTATAAAAAATTGCAATTTTAGTATGAATTTAGAGTTTTGGAGAAAAATTATAATTTTAGCATAAAATGAAAATTAAGATTAATGTAAATTTATTAATATTAATATTATTATTTTTATTATTATTATTATTATTATTATTATTATTATTTTTATTATTATTATTATTATTATTATTTTTATATATTATTAAATTAAAATTATAAAAAAATATATCTCATCAAGTTTTATTTAACCTTGACTTTTTATAGAGTGAGCTTGTATCCATTCATTAGCGTTGAAAACTTTCAATGATTAAAAATATTACTTGTATTGACTTCTACACACATACAAGCACATAAAACAATTTTACCATAATTTGCGAATTTTGTTAGAACCAAAAAAAAAAAAACAAGGTTGGTTATAGAGTTTCAAAGTAAAGACAAAATTTCAAGGAAAATATGACAAACAAATCTCGTTTAAAATAATAAACTTTTAAATTCATGAAAACTTCATGTTATTAAGTTGAAGAAAACAAGCAAGCAATATGGTGGCTGAATTGATGTATCAGTTTTCTTGTTTATAGTTATAAATGTAAAACCGTAGTTGCGAAAATTCTGACATAATCTTTCAATACATAAACTTCTACTTTTAAAAAGGAAAACTTTGAACTTTTATGAGCTAGCGAGCAAGCGAACTAGAGGGTATTAATATTGTTATCAACGTTCATGTAATTAATCATTGATGAGATAACTTTTTAAACATTGAACAAAAAAATAAAAAATAAAGATAAAAAAAATTAAAAATAAAAAGAAAATAAAAAATAAATATGATGCTTTTTTAGCGAAAAAAAAATTAGCAATAAAATACGTTAAATGTGAAGTTATACTTGAAGGATTTAATAAATTTACTGCTTTACAATTCTATGCTTCATAATATTTTTATAGCAAGATGAGAAAAAAAGAAATAAGACTCATTTATAGTCCCTAAAGATGTTTAAATTGTAATTAGGTTCACTAACAGTTCTTGTTACAACTTAAATCTTCTAGTGAGACATGATCTGCAAATAAATAACAATAATAGCAAAATTAGGACTGGGTTGCTGCTAATTTTGCAACAAGACAAGTGAATTAGAAATTTAACAAAATCTTCAATGGACTTAAAAATATTTCTTGCACAACCCGTCTGTTTTGCCCATCATCATTATCAATGAAAGGCTGCCACTACTGTCACCATCTTGACGAAAGGAGAAAAAAAAATGGTGGATGAAGATGGTTATGCTAGAAAACAATCTAAACTGTTTGCAAGGATTTTTTTTTCTTATATGGCTCTCTTTTTGTCACTTTTGCAGTTTGAAATTGTGTTGAGACAGGGAAAAAATTGCTGAAGTAGTAGAAGAATAAGACAACAAAAAATGTTCACGGAAACTTTATATACAACAATATTTAAGCTTACAGTTTATCATATAAATATATATATATATATATATATATATATATATATATATATATTCTATTTTTAAACAAATTTTTTTATACTAAGATTCTATTCGTATACTAAAATTCAAATTTTATACTAAAATTCTAATTGTATACTAAAGTTCTAATTTTACACTAGAATTCTATTTTATACTAAAACTTTAATTTTATACTAAAATTCTAATTTTATACTTAAATTCCAGTTTTATACTAAAATTCTAATTTTATGCTAAAATTCTAATTTTATGCTAAAATATAATTTTATACCAAAATTCAAAATTCTAAAACTTCATATCAAAATACTAAAATTGTATACTCTATTTTATATTAAAACTCCAATTTGACTAAAATTCTAATTTTATACAAAAATTGTTAATTTATCATAAGATTTTAATTTTATACTAAATTTCTCATTTAGTGCTAAAATTTGTATTTTTCATTAAAATTCTAATTTTATAATAAATTGTAATTTTATGCTAAAACTGTAATTTTATACTAAAATTCAAATTTTATTTTCAAATTTTCACTATATACTAAAACCTTTAGAATTTAATTTCCAGTAAGTTACATTTAAAAATTAATAAAAACAATTGCCTCTTACCTTTTTATGTAATGTATTTTATACATGTTATTACAAGATATTTTAATATTTTACGATTTATCTCTTTATTACTACCACCCATTTAAACTACTTCTCTTCATCAATAGAAAATCTTTTTATGACATTTTTAAATCTGTTCCTTTCCTCTCGGCTTTTATGGTTAAAAAATTGAAACTGAGAATTTTTGTAATTTGAATAGTTAGTAAGGCGGAAATTATTTTAACTAAGCAAAAACATTAGCATTATGTCTCCCTGGTGACAAGGCATTATTATCATTCATTGAGTTTCATTAGTTGAGGCACAAAGAAAAAAAAAAAAAGTGAAAATATTTTTCATAAAAATAAATAAAATATAAAACGAGAATGAAATGTAATAAATAACTTATGTTAGCAGGATTAAACGATAAAAAGACATACAGGAAATAAGTGGTATAACAAGAAAAGGAAGTGGGAGAAAAAATGGTTTAAGAGAGAGGAAACTAAATGTGCTTGTTGTTTTTTTTTTTTATATTAAATTAATGAAGCATTTTGTTCTGGATTTTATTTTCTTAAATTGTTTATGAAACAATAAAATAAAATAAAAAGCTAAATTAGCAACAGCTACATTTAAAAAAAAAGTAATGTTAATGAAGATATTGTTCTTTAATTAAAGCTCAAGCTTAAAAACATATACACACACTTTGACACTTACATCAACAAATTGTGTGAACTTAGGATTCCTCTTTTAAAGAAAAAGGAACAGATAAAAACAGAAATATGTTTTTAGAAATTACGGCTTGTTTAAGCAAATTAGTTTTATTTTGCTAAATTATTCCTTTCAGGAGTCCTAATTAACTTAGATAAAGTATTTTTCTTATTTTATTTTAAAGCAGCAATGCAAATAATTTGTTTAAATTATGAAAGAAATCTTAATGATGATAATGAAATTTATTTATTTAAAAAGTTCTTATATACAAAAAATAAAACATAAAAAGGAAAAAACTAATATATATATATATATATATACATATATATATATATATATATATATATATATATATATTATTAATAACAGCTTATTTTGATTTTGAAAGAATGTTTTTATCCAGCCAGATTTCTGTTATCATTAATTATATATATATATAAATATAAATATATATATATATATATATATATATATATATATATATATTATTAACAGCTTATTTTGATTTTGAAAGAATGCTTTTATCCAGCCAGATTTTTATCATTAATTTTAAGAATTCCCTTTTTGGTTAGTTAACACTAAATTACTTAAATACATGTTCTCTGTTGCATATAATGGCTCGAGTATTAAATCCTTAGAAACCCATTCATGTCATTTTCCCTTTTTTTCTGTAACCAAAAACCGCTAAAACTGGCCCTTTATATTGTTATTCCTATAACATAGCATTCTTTTCTATTTTCAACACTCTTCCGTTTCCCTTTACTCACCCCTTTTCACTTATTTTCCGCTTCCTTTATTTTGAGAACATGACTCTTTAGTTTTTTTCCTCTTTTTCTGGTTCTTGTTTGGTTTAGACACTTGTTGTGTATAGTTTAAGTGAGTTTTGGTTGTAAATGAATGGATGAGTGTACTATCCTTTTTAAATCTGATATTTTTACTTTGTTTAAAGAAAATTTAGCACATATAATAAACTACATTGTTTATGTTGTAACATTTTTTGTTCTAGTTGTTGTTGGCACTTGTAGCTGTACAACTTAGACTGTTGCTTCAGTTGTTAAACAAGTTCTCTTGTTAAATAGGAACATGGACATACATATATAAATAAACCTTAAAACATACGTACAACTGGTATATATATATATATATATATATATATATATATATATAACGTTATTCCTGTGAAGGGGGTCATCATAGTACCTATGAAAATAAAAAGGTTTTTTAATTTCTAATGGCTGCTATTTTTCATTAGGGAAAATGATAGAATTAATTAAATACATTAAAAAGTAACAAAATGTTGTAATAAAGTACAAATTTTAATACAAAATTATAATGTTGATACAAAATTGTAATTTTAGAACAAAATTTTAACTTTAGTACAACATTAAAATTTTAGTATAAAATAAAAATTTTGGCACCAAATTATAATTTTAGTACAAAAATATAATCATAGAAAAAAATTATAATTTTAGTACAAAAATACAAACATACAAAAAATTTTAGTACAAAAATATTATCATAGCAAAAAATTATAGTTTTAGTATAAAATTATAATGTTAGTATAAAATTTTAATTTTAGTACGAAATTATAATTTAAGTATAAAAATTATAAGTTTAGTACAAAACTGTAGTGTTAGTATAATATAATTAAATTATAATTTTATAATTAAAGTATAAAATTATAATTTTTGTACAAAATTATAATTTTAGCACAAAATTTTAGTTTTATTACAAAATTTAAGTGCAAAGCTATAATTTCAGTAGAAAATTAAAGCTTTAACACGAAATTAGTACAAATTAATAATTTTAGTAATAAATTTTAATTTTAGTACTAAATTTTAATTTTAGTACTAAATTTAAATTTGAGTACTAAATTTTAATTTTACTACCAAATAAAAATTTTTAGTACAGAATTGAAATTTTAAAATAAAGTTTTATATATAAAATCGAAATTTACAATACAAATTTATAATTTAAGTACAAATTTAAAATTTTAGTACAATACAAAAAATTTTAATACAAAATTTGAATTTTATTACAAAATTAATATTTTAACACAAAATTAAAATTTTAACTTTAGTAGAAATTTATAAATTTAGTACAAAGTTATAAATTAATAAGGTTACAAGATTAAAATTTTAGTACAATATTTGCTTTTTAGTACAAAATTATAAATTTATATTATTAAATTATAATTTATATTATAATTTAATACAGAATTATAATTTTAGTACAAAATTTAAATTTGAGTACAAAATTATATATATTTTTTGTTATTATTACTAAATAATATTTTTTTGGTATAAAAATACAATTTAAATACAAAATTGCAATTATAAAACAATATTATAATTACACTAGAAAATTAAAATTTTAGTACAAAATTAAAATTTTAATGTAAAATTTAAATTTTAGAGCATAAATCAAATTTTAGTATAAAAATTATAATTTTAATGCAAATTTCTAATGGTGACACAAAATTATGGTTTTATAATAAAATTAGATATTTAGTACAAAATTACAGTTTTAGTAAAGTTAAAATTTTAGTTCAAAAATAAAGTACAAAACTTGAGATTCAAAAATTAATTAGAGCAAGATTTTAACTCATTTGAAACTAAACTAGAATTGTGTTAGAACAGAAATTGATCTTAACTAGAACTGAACTAAAATTGAACTTGAACTTATTTAGAATTGATTTAGGGCTGAACTAGAACTGAGCTAAAGCTGAACTAAAATCCAACTAAAACTGAATTTGAACTGAACTAGAACGGATTTGGATTTAGAATTGAACTTTAGCGGAAATAAAACTAAAATAGATTTTGGTCTTATTTGTTTTATTTTTAGCACACATTTGTAATTTTAATACAAAAGAAAAATTTAGCTTAAAGTTACAAAAAATAAATCTCTTTATATCCCCATTAAACTGTGCACTTCCTGTATAAATTATATAACCTGTTGTGTGCTCGTACAATAATTATAATTTATGGCATTTTAAATTTATGGTCTTCATATGAATTTGCATGCTGTTTGCTTGGAGCAACACACATACGTACCTAAATATATATGTGTAAATTTGTTATTTTACATAAAATATAAAATAATAAATTTCTGTTAATATTTCACCAAACATGTTTCAACATGTGTAGAAGTACATACATACGTATGTGTATTTTAAAAATGACTTTAATATTTGTAAAATGTATTATTATTTCACAGCTAATTAAAATACTAATTGACTAATGAATATGACATAACTCAATATAATCATATAATTAAATAAATATGTTATATAATTATAATATAATTAATAAAAATGTTTTTTTATAAAAAAAATTGAATTAAAATTATTTTGCCTTTACCATTCTATTAAACTTTTCATGAAATATTTGTGATTGTTAAAATTTAAGTTTTTTTTTTTTTTTGGTATCAAAAAATAGGAATTCAATTCGAAGTTTCTTAATTGACAAGTTTTTATATCTGTAAGTAAAACTAAAGAAATTTGAGTTGACTGGTAGTGATAAACAAAAGTTCAAAAGCTAAATTATTATCAAAAATTTTTCTTTAGCTTTTTCTTTTTTGTAATTATGTAGATTAAATGCTCAATACATTTGAATTTTTTTTATCTGCCTTAAGACTATGCACCCCCTCTATCCTTAAAGCTTTGACAACAGGTTCCTTAATTAAGACAAAATATATCACATACCTTTGGGGATTTCATTGGTATTATTGAATGTGTGTTGATGAAAAACAGACTTGAATTGAAAGAAAAATGAAATAAAAAAATAATAAAAGTAGGAATTTTCTAATGGCATGTTAAACGTTATAGATATATGTAAATTGTTTTTAGAAATTGTTTATATTGTACTTATTGTCATCTATATTGTTGACAAAATTTAATTATACTGTTCTGACTTCCGAGAGGTGTTCAGAAAAGTTTAGTGGAATATTTACTGTTAAATTTGTCAGGAATTTAATTGGACTTAAACTAAAACTGAATTAGATTTAGAATAAAAGTAATATAGAATTTAATTAAAAATTAAATGAAACTGCTTTGATACTGGACAGACTTAGAACTGAACTATAAACTAACCTGAACTGAACTAAAGTTGAATTAGAACTGAACTGGAACTAAACTAGAACTGAAGTGGAACTAAACTAGAACTAAACTAGAACTAAACTAGAACTGAACAAGAACTCAACTAGAACTGAATTAGAACAGAATAAATAATTTTAAAATTAAAAAATGAAATAATTTTAAAATTAGTATCAAAACTTATTTAGAACTGAACTAGAACTAAATTAGAATTGAACAAACATTTACTGGATTTTTATTTATCTTACCTTAAAATTCATTTTTTTAAATTTGAAAATTCTTTGCTGCTACTTTAAAAATATTATACTCAATCTTAATGCTGAAATTGTCTAATTTTCATTTTCCTCAAACTCTCTTACAATTAAACATTATTTCCGTTGAAATTTTTTTGTTCGCAAAATTCCAAGACAACAAAGTGTCAAGACAAATTTGAAGATTATTTAAGTAACCAACCAAGTAAACTGCCAGAAAACATATAATCAACAAGGTAAAAAAATGAGTTTTTCAAAAAGAAAAACATGATATTTAAATATTTACCTAAAAAAAACCATAAAATGAAGTAGCATTTTTTCTTTTTTGTTAAACTGAAAAGTATTAATGTATTCGCACATTCTTTTTGTAAATTTCCCAACCATACAATAGAAAGTAATAAATAAATAAACGAAGGAAGGAAGGAAGGATGGTTGAAATAAATAAAAAGAAATAAATAAATGAATAAGAAAATAACTGAGCCGAATGACGAAATATAAGAAAAAACGTTTAAAAAGAATGAAATAAATGAATGAATGAATGGCGGCCTAACAACGACTGAAAACGACTAACTGACTGACTGACTGATAGGGAGTGAAGAATGTATAAATTCTATTTTTTTTTCTTTTTTTTTTTTTTGTAGAACTGAAACAAGGAAATCGTTTCAATTTTTGTTTCGACCTCCTCCAAGAAATATAAATACAAACAATAAAATAAACAAACACTCAGGAAGGATGAAAAGAAAAGCAAACAATTCATAGCAAGAACCTCCTTAACTCCATCCCCACTCACTTACTAAATGAAACTGCGAACGAACAGCAAACACAACAACAATGACAGTTAGGACATCGAAGAAAGCGGGATTAAATTGTTGACGCCAACAGCAACGGAATGTAAACGAAACTCCATTATTAAATTTCTCTCGCTTTTTAGTGCGGTGCCATAATTTGACATTAATATTAATAGAAAATACTAAAATATACAAACAACGATTATTGTTGGTCTTAACTCTCCAAAAAAATTTATTTGCTTAAATAGTATTTAGAGTTGGAGAACAACTAGTTTTAAATTTTGAAATTTATTTTAAAATGTATTAATAATTTGAAGGTTTTTCTAAAGTCTAATAGTATTAATTTTAAGTTGAGTTTTTGTTTCAATTCTAATTCAGTTTTACTTTAGTACTACTACAGTTTTACTTCAGTACTAGTTCAGTTTTAATTTAGTTCTTGTATAATTTTAGTTTAGTTTTAGTTCAGTTCTAGTTCAGTTGTATTTCAGTTCTAGTTCACATTTTGTTCAGTTCTAGTCCATTTTTATTTCAGTTGTAGCTCAGTCCTAGTTCAGTTCTAGGTTAGTCCTAGTTCAGTTATAGCTTAGTTTCAGTTTAGTTCTAGTTCAGCAGTAGCTCAGTTGTAGTTTAGTTCTGGGTCAGTTGTAGCTTAGTTCTAGTTCAGTAGTAGTTCAGTAATAGTTTAGTTCTAATTCAGTTGTAGCTCAGTTCTAGTTCAGTATTAGCTCAGTTGTAGTTCACGTTCAGTTCAGTTCTAATCCATTTCTAGTTCAGTTGTAGCTCAGTTCTAGTTCAATTAAAATTCAGTTCTAGTTCTGGTTCAATTCTAATTCAGTTCTAGTTCAAGTCCACTTCTAGTTCAGTCCTGATTCAGTTCTAGTTCTGTTCTAATTCAGTTCTAGTTCAGTTCTAGTTCAGTTCTAGCACAGTTCTAGTTCAGTTATAGTTCAGTTATAGTTCAGTTCTAGTTCAGTTATAGTTCAGTTTAAGTTCACTTTTAGTTCAGTTCTAGTTCAGTTTTAGTTCAGTTCTAGTTCAGTTCTAGTTCGGTTCTAGTTCACGTTTTGGTTTTAGTTAACTCTCATTCAGTTCTAGTTCAGTTCTAGTTCACTTTTAATTCAGTCCTAGTTCAGTTCTAGTTTAGCTGTAGTTCAGTTGTTGCTAAGTTCTAGTCCAGTTCTTGTTCAGCTCGCGTTTAGTTCATGTTTAGTTCAGTTCTAGCCTATTTCTAGTTCAGTTGTAGCCCAGTTCTAGTTCAGTTCTAGTTGAATTTTATTTCAATTCTAGTTCAGTTCTAGTTCAATTCTAGTTTAGTTCTAGTAAGGTTCTAGTTCAATTCTAGTTCAGTTCTAGTCCATTTTTGGTGCAGTTCTAGTTGAGTTCTTATACAAGTTTGATAAATACTCAAAAAGGAAACTCCATAACGAGCAAAAAACGACAAAAATATCTCACACAATTCTAGTTCAGTTCTAGTTCAGCTCACCCAATTCGTAATTGGAAACATCTTATGAAGTTTTTTTCTTATTTCATTTCTTATAATTTTTATTGCTCATTTTAATTAAAAAAATTTTATTATTATTATTTTTTAAGAATATTATAAATTTGAAACTTTTTAAGCCCATTTAACTAAATACTCTTAGAAAAAAAAACAGGTCGTTCGTTGGGAAAAAAAATATTTACAAGTGTAATAAAATAAAAAACAAGAAAAAAGTTTTACATATCACAAATTATTAACTCAACCTTTGATTATTTATATGAAAATAAATGTAGGTGTGTTTGGGAGTATGTATATGTGCTTATTTCAATGTTTATTTGCATAAAAAAAAAATATTGTGACAGAAGTAAGTCAAACCATTTATTTATTTATTATTTTTTGTTTTGGTTTATTTTATTTGGAATTTCTTGTATATTTTTCTATTTGAACATGAGCTCTTCCACTCATATATAAGAAAATTTATTTAAATATTGTTGTCGAGCTCCTCAAAAAAAGTCGGGGGAATGAAATTGTTTTATTTGTGTTTTTTTTTTCTTTCGTTGGAAAAGTTTTCTTAACAT
Organism: Protocalliphora azurea; assembly: GCA_932274085.1. Lineage (NCBI taxonomy): Eukaryota > Metazoa > Arthropoda > Insecta > Diptera > Calliphoridae > Protocalliphora > Protocalliphora azurea. The sequence goes on along the minus strand of OW026522.1, from coordinate 4,278,790 downwards.
TGTGGTCAAAATGCAAACGAGTGTTTTTGTGACTGTTGTTGTAGCCACAATTTTATTGAAAAATAAGTTTCACTAACAAAACTGTACAACGTAGATTTTTATAGCCATTCATGGCTGTTGCTACTGTCATTGTTAAGTATTTATTTATATGTCTTTAATGGCAGTTTTGCCGTTACTATTGCTGTTGGTTAAATTTATTTTTCAACCAAAAACACGACTCTAGAGACATTCTTATAAACATTTGTTCTTTGGATGTTTACTTCATTCTTTTTTGGTTCACAAGGTTCATTTGTTAGTTGGTCTGTTAATTTTATTTATTTTTTTAGTCTTTTTTTATTTTATTTATTTTTTTCTTATATTTTTTGTTCTGCCTTTAGTCCCATTTATTGATTGTGTTATATATTTTTTTTTTATTCGTTTTTTTTTTGCAGGAATTTAATAAAAAATGCTAATTTGTTTGTTAACAAAAGTCCTCAAGTTTGAAAAATACGAAAGAAGGAAACCCCATAGCAAGCAAGAAACGAAAAAAATCTCACCCAATTCGTAATTGGAAACAGCTTATGAAGTTTTTTTTTTATTTCATTTCTTATAATTTTTTTATGAGATTTTTATTTGAATTGCTATGATCGCCTTAAATGTAATGTCATCATAAAAATGTAATATTTATGTAGATGATTATTTTTTCCCCGTTTCTGTTATTTTATTTATTTCTTGTCTAGTTTATTTTCAAGGACTTTAGTTTGTCCTTTGCTTTGGCTTTTTTTCTTCGCAATAATTTTGCTGTTTTTTAATGTAAGTAAATTGTATTTGCATAAATTATTTATTCATAATAATAAATACAGTGAATTTTTTAGCAAATGCAAATTTATATTGTTAGGCTTATTTGTCCATTTAAATTATCTGTGAAAATATCATTTGATATTGGTATTGTATTTTTTTGATTACATTTTATTTTAATGAATATTGAAATATGTAAATTTTGTATTGCAAAAAAAAAAAGAAATCTAATTTACTTAAGATTCTTAAGATATTTGTTTTTATACCCTTCACCACAGGTTTAAAGTTTGTCGTTCCGTTTGTAATTGCAACAATTTTCGTAGGAGAGCGAAAACGTTTATATTTTCTGAATTCTTATAGGAAATTTTCAAGACTTTTGCTATTGACATTCAGCTATACACATAAAATCAGCGGAGATATTAAAAAAAGGCTCTTCAAACCGGCTTTTCGATTTTCTGAAGCCGCTATATATGCTACGGACTTCAATTTGCAAAATAAATGAATTTTTCTGCGGAAAAAATTAATTCAGTGGGTACTTTAGTTACAGATATATCGGAAAAAAGCATTATTTACCTAAAACAGCTACGGACTTGATCCTTATATAGATCTATTACAAATACAAATACTTTTCTTGAATTTCGATTTCTTCAATCAACCAAATCGGTTTATTTATTTAATGTCTGCTTCTCTTATAGTTGTTGTTTTCTAGGGTACTGAAAAACAACAACAATAAACTGAGACCTATTTGGCTTTTTCAATTTTCTGAAGCACCTATGTAAGCTAGCAACTTCATTCTTTCAGAGAAAGATCGGAAAATTTTTTTAAGAATACGTTGAACAAATGAACTAGTAGATCCAGTATTAACCGAGTTATAGGCCAAAACTTAAAATATTATGTTATATTTTTGAAGCTTCTGTATAAGCTTTAGGCCACATTCTTGCATAAATCTATCACAAATATTTTTTTCGAATTTCGGTTTTTTTTTTTTTTTTTTTGAAATCAGTCATAGATTTTCCTCCATACCATTTTTTAATTTAATAATGTCTTATACTCGTATTTATAAGATATTTATTCTGCACCAAAGTGATTATATCTTCCTTAAATATGTGCGAATTTTTGTAAAATTCCTAAGTATTATATGTATTATTTACTAGTTTTTACCGGTGCGCTTTTCTACCCTATTTGATGCGATAATTAATATTTACTTCATATGGGAGCTGCTACTCCCCCTGGGTCTATTGATCTTATTCGAAATTTGATATGAAAATTACTTTTAATCAAAATTACTTTGCATCAAATGTTATGAAAATCGGTTGGTCCGTTTAGACATGATAGATACACAAACAAACTTACACCTCATTTTCAAAATATATATGTATAAGGATATAAGGATTTATAAAATCTTGATTCTATTACAGCTTTATATGAATTGAATATTATTTAAAGTTTTTAGTGTTTACATAAATATAGTATTGGTTAATATATTTATAATTACATCCAATATAATGTATTTAATTTTCATATATCGCATCTCAACACGAGTGAAGGGTATATAAGATTCGGCACAGCCGAATATAGCATTCTAACTTGTGTGTGTCTTTTTATTTTTTTGTATTTTCTTTAACAATAGGCCTTAGGGCAGTTATGGCTAATAATTGAATTTATTTTTTGAAAATCATAAGATGTTTTTTTTTATAACTAAATACAAAATTGTATTAAATTATATCATAGAATATAATCAGCTATCAGCTAATGAAATTCTTATATTACATTTTCAACTGCTTTAATTTATCGACATTATTGAGATTTTTAATTGGGTTTTATATTTCTTGTGTTTTCCAGCTCCACAGGAATTTATATCTCTGTAATATAAAAAACAAAGGTGAGTTAATTATTATTCTTTTATTTATTTAATCTTAGGGAACTTAGTTCTAAGCCTAAATACAAACAAGTATAATGCATCACGTAATTTAAAAATAATAAACTTATTCCTCTTTGAGACACCTCCAATAAACGCAATATAAAGTTCTTATCATATGCCGAAATTTAACATAAATACGAAATTACAGGAATATTGTTTTAAATTCCAAATAATTTAGTTGCGATCTAAAATCTTATAAAAACCTTTTTGGAAAAACGAAATAAAAAACTAGTATAATTATTTACACAGTGTGTACAATTAATGTTATTTATATTTTACTATATTACATCTGGGGTGCTCCACTGCTCCTATTGATATAAAAAAGTTTAGTGTAAAATTATACAATAAAAGAATCTAATAAAAAATTGCAGCAGAAGCGTTTAACGATTATAAAAATCAAATAAATAAATACCTGTTTTCCTAAAATTCTTTTAAGAGGAGAGGACGAAGAAAATTCTGATTAACTGTAATAACTCTATTCCACTGTTTTTTTTTTTTTTTTTTGGTATTGATACCACGATTGACGATTTTTTTTTTCGTTCCATAGTTCTTCCCGTTTTATAATTTTTCATTATTTGATTATTATTTTTTTTTTAATTTTGTGTTTATTTTTTTTGTGTTTATTTTTCTTTTAGAAAAATATTTTTCGATTTTTTTTTCAAAAATCTGATAAATTTAATTTGAGTTTTTTTTATATACATATATATATATGTATATATATATACATATACATATATATATATATATATATATATATATATACATATACATATACATATATATATATATATATATATATATATATATATATATATATATATATATATATATATATAAACATATAAATAGATAAACATATATATATATATTGCGATTTTAACTAAAAAAAATTCTCAAATTTAACTCATTGATGTCCAAAGAAATTATGCCTTCCCAATAATAACTTTTTATAATTGGGGAATGCTTGAGTAAACATGTCAAGTGTATAGTACTACAAAAATTAAATAATTAGGTCCCTGTCTTGTCATATTTGACTCCTATGAGATTTTAAATTTGAAAAATTAAACAATTCCATTTTAAACCACATGCAAAGATTTGCATATGATATAACAAATATGCGGACAGTTAAAAAAAAAAAAAAAAGAAAGAAGAATAAAAATCTGATGTGATGAAAATTTTTTATTTAATTTTTTAAATTTTCATTTAACTGTTTTAGCACTAGGTTCATATTCCTGTCTTAAAATTTTATTCATGTTACACTCTTTTTGTTACTGAAAAATGTTTTAGCAAAAAGAAGAAATAAATCTAGTTAATGAATTGTTTTTTTTTTTTTAATACCACGTTTACACCGAACAAAAACTAGTAGTTTTTGGCTTTATAAGGTTTTTGATTGAAAAACTACATGAATTTCTTTAGTTTTTCCATACAAACCATCTAGTTTGTATTGAAAACCAAATAAAAACTATTAAAATAGATATTTATGATACAGCCTGTTTAGTTCGTTTTGGAACATTGAGCTTTTGTATATAATGAACAAAATAAAATTGTCAAACTTCTCGAATTGTTTTATCGGTTTTGTATATTTTGTAAATAAATTATGTTCAAATAGTTGTAAAAAACATTACTAACGACAAAAAGGAATTAAATTGTGTTTCAATAAAAATTAACAAAAAAAGTTAAATAAGTTTATCAAAAAAGACCACACCGAGAGAAAAATAGGTATACAATAAAGGCGTGCAAGAGTAGAACTGAAAGTATACTCAAAATAAATATAGTAAATAATAAAAACTTGTGAGTATTGGTATAAATGAGTAAATGAGTGTAACTGATGTGGTATGATTTTGTTGTTATGCATTGACTAATAAATTTATTTGTTTTTTTATTTCAAATAACAATGTTGTACTATGATTATTTAAGAGTACTTATTGGTAAAACAAGTAAACATATTAGTTTTTTTTTTTTTTTTTGCAGTGTGTGAATAAGTGAAATTTTTGATAAAATTTTTATTTAATAATGAATAATATTGACATAAAAGAAAAAAATTTAACAAATTTATTAGTGAAAATAGGAGACGAAACAAAATATCGGTGAATTAACAAATTTTGTCGCTTGCAAAATTTGTAAAAATGTATATAAATATAATCAAAACTCGCTATCAAATTTAAACAAACATAAGTGCTGTGCATTGTTAAAAAATGGAAATGAAAATGAACTTATTGAACTGAATCAGGTGGGCAAAAAGCATATGTGGATGTTTCAACAAAATATTTATTTAAATCATATTTAAATTTTGGTGTAATTTTCATATAAAGAATGAATAATATATTTATTAATTCACATTTTAAATTCTTAAAACCCAATTTTGTTTTTATTTTTTTATTATAAATATCTTTGAAATCGGACTTGATTTGTAGAAGTTACGATTTTTTAAACTTTTACATGCTCGAAGTAGCCAACTCTGACAGCTTGTAGCTTTTTCTGAAAGCTTAAGTCCTCCTCTACAACTATTTCATACATTTGAATTCGATTCGACTAGTAGTTTAGGAAAAACAGATTTGTTAGCAAAAATTTTGCATTTGGCCCCACTATGCGTCCTAATCAATTTTCATCAAACTTAAAAAGAGCTGAATGTTAATTTTATTAAAACTTAATAAAAAAAAAAACTTTTCTTTTTATTAAATTCATTTAAAATTAGCACCCCTAATTCATTCAATATTTCTATAATGTGATCTTTATCTTAACATTTTATAAAAAAGATATGAACAATTATAACTTATTGCTATTATTTCTATATTACTTATACTTTTTCTAATTCAATTTTATTTTCCTAATTTTCATATAAATTTAAGCATACATGACTTATGATTAATATTTTGAACAAATTAAATATCTACGTCAATTCTTTACAATAGTCTTTAATAAAGAAAATCTTTACAAAATAAGATGTGATATTAAAAAAAAGACCTAAAATTTATAACTAAACCCTTATAATCACTTATAACAAACCTTTGATGTATTTAGTAAATAACTTTTTATATCCTTAAAGAAAAGTTAAATCCGATCTGGCCATATTTTCGTAAGAATTCTTTTCAAAAAAAAATTAAAACCACTATAAACAGTAAATAAAAAACAAACTAATATTATAAGCATATTAAATATTATATTTATGTTTATTCCTCCACACCTTTTACCACATTAAAGTTTTCCTTTCATATTTTCCTAAACCAAAAGCTGAGAAGCAAAATTAAAATGAAATAAAATAAATAAACAATCTAAAATAACATTTTAATCCTATTAGACTCTCAGCTAATACAGTAAACCTTAAATGAAAATAAAATAAAAGTATGTGAAAAGTAAAATTAAAAAAATATATATATGATGAGTTAAGTATGTAAAAATAATAATAAAAACAATTTTCTATAAATTTTTTTTTTAATAAAAATTTATTAGCCAACATATGCCTTGAAGTCATATTAAAAAAAAATCTTAAAAACGTTTTGTGATGTATCTAGACTTAAACATATTTAAATTGCAAAGAAAAAAATTTAATTCTGCACGCAGAAAAAAATATATTTTTAGTGACCATAATCTAAGAACAACATATTATGATTGAAACATATAGTCATAGTTTAAAACAGATATGATTATAAATAGTAATTATTATGATTCCATTTTATCATATTGTATCTGATTTTGTAGTTCACTTTTTCATGTTATGGTACGAGTTTTTCATATTTTTATACCATCATACAACATTACGATCCCATTCTATCAGATTATTATATTATAATTTTATTATATTATAATTCCATCTTATCATATTGTGAATCCATTTCATATTATTATGGTTCCTGCTTATCATATTATTATCCAGTCTTATCATATTATGATTCTATTTTATCATATTATTATTGTGCCATCTTATCATATATTAAAATAAAACACATTAATTCAAAATTATTATTTTTATGAATTGTTTATTGTTTCAAAATAACAGATAAAAGTGTTTACCAATCATAAAATATTATTTACATATTATTTGTTAATTAATTTTTTTTATTTATACCATCATTTATTGCGCAAGATAATACAAGATATTTTTTATTAACAAAACCTGGTCTAATTATATTAATTCATGTATAAACAAAATAAAAATTTTAATGAAGGTGGAAAACAAACGTTAAAAACAAAATATATTCAAAAACAAACAATTTATGAATTCTCCAACCACATTCGTAAAAAACATATTTTTATTTGTAAAATTTTATTGCTATGGGAAGAAAAATATTAAAATGGTTTAGAAACAAAATATGGTTCAAGAATAATGAAAAAGATTCGTAATATTTAATTGTTGTAGAAATAATTACATTTTAGCATATTAATAAAATTTTGTTTCTGTTAAAAAATATTCAAAAACGTAACATTTTTATAGTCATCTGTATCAAAATTTTGATTAAATGTAAACATTGAATTATAAAACTAAAACAAAAACATTGTTATTATGAACACAGTATTATTAAAATTAATGAAAATTAACAATGTCGTAATCATGTTTTTTCTCTGTGTGTGAGAAAAATAATTTTCGCACCAAAGAAAAGTTATAAAAGAAAGCTATTATGTCCCATTTCCAATTTTAGTATGTGAACAAATTTTTATACTGATTTTTTTTAACCTGCAAAAAAAAAACAAAATAAATAAAATTACTTTGATAAAAAAAAGAAAACTGAATCATTTTGCTGTTGTGCACATATTTTCATAAAAGATTTTTTTTTTTTTTTTTTTTTTTTGATACGCAAAAACAATGCTTCATTTACAGACTTTAGATCCTTCAACAAATTTTCCTTAATTCCACCAACTTTCTGAGCTCTTATAACAATATATGTAAATATTCAGCTATTTGCTCTGTTTGTTATCTTGGGTGTATTTTTTTTTTTATTATTATTCAAACAATCTCAGTTTTTCTTTTTCATTTTTTGTGGATAAAAGCACGTGTAACTGTTGAAAAGTTGTAAGGCAAATGTATTTAAATAACAACATTTTTTCATATATGTCTTTTATACTCAGCACGCATTTCAATGTGTAGAGTTTATCAAGTGTAAAATAAGGAGAAATAAAAGAAATTTTAATATATATTTCAGTTGAAATGTTCATATTGCACCTTCTTACAACTTGGATGCCAAGTTTTAATTACATAAATATTTGGTGAAATTATTAAGAAATTATTAAGAAATAATATTACATTAAAATATTTTTTTATTGAAATTTGAGGCGGTTTTTAGCTCTTTTTATGAGAATTTTGAAGACAAATTCAGCAGAAATTTAATTGCTTTTGAACCTGAAGTTATTATTAGATTCGTTGCATTTGAAAAAAATAATTTTGGGAAAATATTAAAGAAATTATTCAGAAACATTTGCGAAACCTATTTTCTTCTAAAAAGTTAAAAATATTGTTGATATTTACTGCTAACGTATGAGTAATATTAATTATTTAAAATTAATCAAAATGTAAACGGCCTCAACTATCTGGTTGAAAAAAAAAATTGTTAAAATCGTTGTAAACTTCTAAACTACTTGTCTGATTGCAAAGATGTCTTAGAAATAGTTATAGAGGACTATCTAAACTTTCTGAAATTATAATTTGTAAAAATATTCTTTATACAGAAAATAAATTACAGATAAACAAAGCTGGCTATAATAATATTATATTCAAGAGAAAACAAACATTTCGCTTTAAATATATGCCAAGATTTTAATGATTTTAAAGTAGAAATTGGGATAATAATATTATAAAAAGAATCTTTACAGGTTTTAGTTTAACTTCCAAATTATGTTTTTTATTTATAATTTTCTTATTTTTACTGTGCATTATTTTATTTGTTGCAAGATATTCTCAACAATTAATGCCAATTTTTTCTATTACTTCAATATCTTTAATATTTGCAAATTATTATTGCATTCATTTAAATAAAATGTTAACAAATTTATATATATCTGTTATTTTTTTTTTTTTTATTTTATTTTTTTTTTTTTTTTTTTTTGTTAAATAAAGAAATCATTTTTCGAAAGATGGGACTGAAAAACTGAAATATACAGACGATCCCATAAAATTTATAAAGAAAAAAAAAAAATATTATTAAAAACCCTTTTTATTCTTTTATATAATGAATGATATTTTAATTGTATTTTCATAAAAAAAAAGAATTTTCGATTTTTTATAATTAAAAAAAGTAGAATTTTGTAAGATTTTTGTTTTTTTATTTAACTTTTATTTAATATCACCCATGCTATTGACCTGATAAAAAAGAAGAAAAATAAAATTTTATTAGTTTTTGATTTTTCTTTTACAGTTTTTTGAAAAGCTGAAATTTTTAGAATTTTTTAAAACAAATTTGATTTTTTATTGGGATACCATCACTTAATTGTGAATAAAATTAAAACTTATGCTTCGATTTAATAGTCGTTTTATTTGTAACTAATCATTATTTAATGATTTCGATTTTTTATAAATTTTTAAAAAATAAAATTATTTAAATTTATTAAAAAACTTAATTTTTTTTTATAAGATAGTATTACATAATTGTAGATCAAATTTATATTTATGCACCGATTTTAGTAAAATATAAATTGTTTTATTTGTAGCATATCTAACTTTATGACAGAAGAGAAAAATTATCATTTTTGTTAGTTTGTGATTTTTCACAATTGTTTGAAAAAAAATGTAAATTTTGTTGAGAAAACTTTCTTTTTTTTCAATAGAATTTACAAATATGATTTTTATTTTTTGCATCGATTTAAGTAGAATATGGAATGTCTTATGTGTAACATTTTAAACTTTATGATAGTATTGGAATTTTATAAGAAATTTTATTTATTTCTACACGATTTTTTTAATACTGCCAAAACTATTGAGTTGATATAAAAATGGTATGATTTAGAAATAATTTGACAAAAATTTGTTTGATATTTTTTTTTTTTTAACAAACAGATAATTCGTTTTCGAGATGTGTTGCAATATGTGATGCTATCTTTTTAATTTTTTATATAAAGATTTATATCTTGAGCTAGAGTCATGATCATATGTATGCAAATTGACTCAGAAATTCCCTGCCACAGAAAAATAAATCATTTTCTTATATAATGTTATAAAGCAAACAAAATATTTTTTTGTCTACAATATCTTGTTTCCCAATAAAACATTTCGTATTCTTAATTTATGTATGTAAATTTTTTAATATATATATATTATAATTATATAATCTTATAAATATTCATATTAATTTCTTTTAATTTTTTTTTTCATACACAAACATATGTATTTAATTTAAAGCTAAAAATAAAATAAACCCCTCTAAACTTTATAAATTAAGCTGCTTAATAAAGTCTTAATTACAAATATGAATTTATTTTTTAAGCATTAATGAGGGTGAAAAAAAGATCCCTTCATATCATCAGTTAATAAAATATTTAAAACACATTTAAGTATTTAAACTCTTATATAAGTATATAAGGATAAGGTGAAATGCGGAAAAAATATCAACACACATGTATTATTACTTATTAATTTATTTATTTTTTGCTATTTTTTTTTTTATTTAATACAAGCTTCCTTTTGTATAAGGCAAAAGGATGTAAGGGGAATTTTTTTCTTACCACATTATTTTTTTTTTAACAAAATGTCAAGTATATTATTAAACTTGATAAAGCAACAAATTTTATAACATTATGGTCATTGACTTTAAATCAACATTTATATTTTTTCCTCTTTTGAAAAATAAAATCTGTAGAAAGTATTTGTTTGTTTATTTGTTTGCTGGAGAAAAAAATGTAATAAAAAGCAAAATATAATGGAAATAAACATAAGAAACATAAAATTCATTGTTTACCACAACGTAAACCTAAATAAGGGGAAAAATTTTATGTATATATTATAAGAAGTAACATTTTTATTACTCAAACATACATTATTTTAATTACATACATGTGTGTTAAGGATATAGAAATACTCACACATATACATACATACATACATACAGACATATGTCTTTTATTGTGGTTCTCTTGGGAAAATGAATAGCAACACTCCACATGCAACTTTTCAAGATGTGTCTCAAATGTATATTATAACTGAGCTAAAGTAACAAAGTTGAATTTAAATATTAAACAGTTTTCTGGTTATTATTGTTCAAGTTAACCTCAAGATAATTTTGTTACGTAAAAAAGCATCATGTACTTGTAACTTGTTCAATCTAAAAAAAAAATAATGAAAAATAAAAAAGTTACATATGGCAAAACATGGCTGTATTAGAGAATGAAATTTAGGTTTACATGTCAGTTATTCACATTTCAAAATACTTTATTTTAGCCGTATATTGTGCTGCTTTTTTTTGTTTGCAACTTTTCTTATATATTTTTCGCTTGAGTAATCATTTTTCTAAATCCCTTTTTTTTCTTCTTTTTCCATCTGGCTTTTGTTTTATAGGTAACCATATTTTAACGAGAGTTCGTTATCTTGTTTGAAAAATGCTTGAAATTGTTAGTGAACATTTTGAAGCACCTTGAATATTTTACAGCCATTTAATAGATTTGTAAAGTTTTGTGAAGAAAATATATTCATATTGAAAACGCTAAACGAAAAAAGGAAATAATGAAAGAAAACTAAAGGAAAATATTAGTAAACCATTAAATTGGAAAAATAGCTGAAATTAATTGTAACGTTTGATGAAAGAAAGAAGTAAATTTGCTAGCATTTTATAGTAAAATAGAAAATAGTAAAGTAAGTGTTCAGGCTTATTATAAAAAGAGAAAAAATTAACTTTTTATAGAAAACACGCAGTGGAGTTTTGAAAAATATCGGTCTTCAACAAAAATTTATAATTTAAGTTCGAAAATTCGAACTTAATTTTAGGCACCAAAAAATAATTCTAGGGAATTTATTAATTATAAAAATATAAAAATTTTTTAAATTTTACTTCAATTTCATGAGTTCATTAAGTTCGAAATTTTTAATTTTTAGAAAAAATTTAAAATTTTATGTTTTTAGCATAAATTCAATTCAGTATGCATAATTGGTAAATTTTGGCTAAGTTTGAAAATTTGAGCATAATTTCGAAATTCCAGTTTTTACGCTAAAATAGAATTTAGCATCTGCTAATTATAAAACTATACAAATTCTTAAAATTTTGTTTCAATTTAATGAGTTCTGGAACTTCGAAATTCCAAATTTTAACCAAAATTGTATATCTGGTAGCATAGTTTTCATTTAATAACTATAAATTTAAAAATTAAAAAAAAAAATTCTACTATTTCAAGGGTTTTGAAAGTTCGAAATTCTAAATTTTAGAAGAAATGTAGATGCTTATATTTTTTATAACACAATTTCCATCTAATAGTACTAAATTTATAGATTTTGTTCAAGTTTGAAAGTTAATTTCGATATTCTAATTTTTAAAACAAAATTATTTCTAACGATTGCTGATTACAAAAACAAAATAATATTTTTATAACTTCTAAATAAAAATAAATAAAAAGTATTAAAAAAATTTATTTGATTCAACATTTTTTAATTTATTTTTCTGTTAATTTTTCCTAAAACGTTTATTTATGTAAAAGGCATTTCTTTCAAATACGGAGTTAGTTTGTAGAAGTTACATGATCTAAAGGCTTTTTCATGATCGATGTGGTCAACTTTGACACCCTGTCGTTACTTATACCGTATTAAAACAGATTGACCACAATTTAGTTTTTCTGAAAGATAAGGTCCTCCTCTAAAATTTTCCCATATATCGCAATTCGATCCAACTTATCTGCTTTCTTCATAGGCTTTTAAATTATTTAAAATATAATAATTTATATTAAAAAACGTAGCGTACTTTCAGGCTTAAAAAAAGTTGCAACTTCTCTAATTAAAGACAGCGTTTAAGTGTTATTTAAATGAAATAAAAAAATAAATATTACTCTTATGTAATAAATTTAATCTGCATTTTTCATTGATTGTTCACTTTTTATATATAATAATTTAAAATTTTTCTATTTAAAGAATTTTATGAGTGTTTTTTAATTGAAACACAAAATAAATATTACTCATATGTAATCTGTTTAATTTGCTTTTTTAATCGATTGTTACATTTTTTTTTTTTTTTATTAAATTCATCATTATCTCCTCATCAGAGCTAAAATCAAAACATTTTGTTAACTTTTTGTTTAAATACTTTTATTTTACTGTACTCGACTTAAAAATATTTTTTTTTAATTTTTCAGCTAAAAACAAAATATTTGAAGCAGAACATTTATCGATTAAGTCTTGATCAAGATTCAATGGTTTTAATTTCCTTATAATTTAATTTATTAAAAAAAAGAGAGAAATTTTAAATAGTTTTTTCTTTTACAATTGTTTCACTTCAGTGGAAGCACTAAAACTCTTGATACAGAGAAGAAAATAAACTATATTTAGTTTGACTCTTAAGTTTTATAGAAAATAGTATAATACAAAAACTAAAAGAAAATAAAACTAAAGTTAACTTCTTAAAACAACAAAAAATTAAAAAACAAAAAAAAAATAAAAATTAAAATGTTGCAATTAAGTAAGAAGTCGAAAACAAAGTTTTAAAATAAAACAAAAGCTAGATAGAAGATAGATATAGTTGATAGCCAAAGAAAATTTATAACAAATATTTAAATACAATATAAAAACACGCACACATACAGACATATGTGGTATGCTCATCTAAAATATATGCCACTTGAAGTGGATAAGAGATTCTTAAATTTTTTTTATTTCACTTTATATCCTTTTTTCACTTAAAGAAAATAAACCTTGAGAGTAAATTTATTTGAGGATCTCTGCCTTGTTTATATTCTAGTTTTATATATGTAAGTATGTTATATTACTCATATGAGTTTTATTTTGTTTTACTGTGTACTTGAAATCTTTTTTTTTTATATATATATATAAAATTTAGTTTTAACTTTTTCTCATCCATATTGTTATAAAGATACTTAAATTTAATTGAAAATAGAAGTGGAAAAAACTAAAAAAAAACGCCAAATTCTGATCATATTTGTAAAACAAAAAAAAGTTGTTTGTCAACTGGGAATTAAACCCTTAAACATATTTGTAAAAGTGCTTAAAACTTTTTTCGAATTAATATAATTTTCTAAATTCCTCTCTATTCATTTAAACATTTCATATGTAACATTTTAATTTAAAAGAACAGATTTTAGTGACGTTTAGGGAGAAGAACTAGAAAATAAATAACTTTAAGTATAAAATAAGAGGGTACACAATAATACCAAAATAATATAATAGAGCTATATTACATCAAAAAATTTTAAAAAGAAATTAAATTAAATTAAAGTAAATCTAGCTAGCTGAATTGTTAAAAATGGCAAATTTGAAGCTGATTTCAAATGTTGTATAGTAAACAAATAATTTTTTTAAGTAATATTTTAGTAATTCAGCTTGCTGAATTTGCTTAAATTTAAAATATTTTAATTTTTTAGTAAAAACTCTTTTATAAAACAATTTTTCAACAGCTTAATTTTATAAGCACTAATATTTTTATGCAATTTCTGACCCAAGTACTATGATAATACAATAATCTTTTATTTTCCGCTCTTTAGCCTTTATTCAGCTAGCTGAATTGTAAACAATAAATCTTAAGCCATTTTTAAAAAATTTTTAACATAGTTCTTTATTTTTATGAAACATTTTTGTAATTCAGCTTGCTAAATTGGTTGGTTTATTTTACTAATTTAAAATCTTTTAAGAAAAAATTTTATTCAAAAAGTTTTTTTTTTCTCAGCTGAATTTTGTGAGCATGCACATTTTTAAAGCTATTTATGCAACAAATTCTAATATAATAAAATATTCCTACTTATTAATTGAAATAATCCCTATTCAGCTAGTTAAATGTTCACAAACATTTTGGACAATTTAATGCCTCAAATGCTATATTAATAAAATATTCTTCAGTAATAAGAGCAAAAAATAATGCAAAGAATGACTGAATTTAATATTTTTTCTAATTCAGCTAGCTGAATTTTGTAGGATTTAATATTGAGAAAATAGTTAAATATTTTTTATTTTTAGTTAATTTAAATCTTATTCAGTTAACTGAATTGGAAAAGTGTAAATATTTAAATGATACTTTAGAATATTTATATTATAAATATCTTTGTTGCATAATTTCGTAATTCAGCTAGCTGAATTAGTTAAAATTTACAATTTAATTCATTTTTTTACATAATATGTGTTTTAAAATGAATTTTTGCCAGCTGAATTTTGTAAGCCCTAACATTTTTTTAACAATTTATGTCCAATATGCCAAAATATTATAATATTACTTCATTTTAGCGCATTTTAAACTTATTCAGCTAGCTGAATTGAGTACTATATTTTTTCGAAAATAATAATTTTTGACAATTTGTTCTGCTAAAACTTAATAAATTCGGATTTAGAATTTTGTTAACTTTATTACATAAAATATGCTTAAAAATAAATTATCGCTAGCTGAATTATATAAACACTAACATTTTTGAGCATGAGTCCCAGATGCTAAAATATTAAAATTTTATTTCTTTTTATGCCATTCTTAACTAATTCAGTTAGCTGAATTAGAAAATTTAAATAAATTCAAATAAGATTTTTTATTCAATATTTTATTAATTCAGTTAGCTGAATTATGTAAAAACTTAAATTTTTTGCATAATGTATGACTTAAATGCCAAATTATTAAAATATATGAATTGGAAAATATAAATAATTTTTAATATTCATAACATAACAATTCAGGTAGCTGAATTAGTTAAAATTTATTTATTTGTTTTTTTTTTAATTTATTACACAAAAAGCGTTAAATGTTTGTCAGCTGAATTTTTTAAACACTAACATTTTTGAGCAGTTTTTGTCCTAGGTGCAAAAATACGAAAATATTATTTCTTTTTATTTCATTTTAAACTTATTCATCTAGCTGAATTTAGTAAATCAATTCATTTTTAAACTAATTTAAGCAGATTTAAACCATACAATATTTTTTATTTAATATTTTTGAAATTCAGCTAGCTTAATTAGTTAAAATTTAGAATATTGCTAAATTTATTACATAAAATATGTATAAAAATAATAAATTGTTAGCTGAATTATGTAAAATTTAATAATTTTAATTATATTAAACTTAAATGCCAAGATAATGAAATATTCTTAAATTTTATTATATTTTCAACTTATTCTTATTTATAAATTCAGTAGTTTTTAATTTAAGTAGTTTTTTTGTCATAAAATAATTTTTATTGAATATAGTTTACATTCAGCTAGCTGTATTATTTAGGATTTTGAATTTTGACAACTTAAAAAAAAATTATTTAAACTGAGTTTTCTCTGCCTAAATTTTGTAGATGTCTTGATGCATTTTTCAACAGCTATTAAGCTAGATATTAAGATAAGAAAATATTTTTAAAATTCTCCTTTTTTTAACACTTATTCAGCTAACTGAATTTCATAAAATAAAGCATTGAAAGCTCTTTATTAAAATTTAAAAAGTTAATATTATGTTTCTAATATTCGTGTAATTCAGCTAACTGTATTAGTTCAACTTTTTGTTATTTTCTCAGGTTTCTTTTTTCAATTTGAAAATGTTCCCTTAACAACCTACTATACTGCCTTTTTTCCGTTATGGGAGCTGTCATAAATATTTTTAAATGAGACATTAATTTGAAACATATACTACATGTGTTGGCATATTTTATAAATAATTTTAATATTAGTTAAAAAGTTGATGCATATTTTTAAAAATCCTGAATAAATTATTATGGTACTTTTAAATAATAAATTTGCTATAAAATTTTAAAAGCTCATTTAAAGATGAAAAAAAAAGATTTATTAAAAACATAAACTCTTGATACAAAATCTAAATCAATTTTTCTAAGAAAAGATTTTTATTAAAACATAAAGCTTTATTTAAGGCCAAAGCAGCAGTAACAGCAGCTGTTTTAAATGAGTTTTTTTTATTTAAAAATAAAGCAAAAATTTCCTATAGCGTAAATATTTAATTTTAATTCAAAAAGTTGAAAAACAAGTAAAGAAACAGCTGAAGTAACTTTTTATGAAAACTAAATGGTCGAGAACACAATTAAACAGCAAGTGACTGACTTCCTGCTCAACCAAGCATAAAGTATCAACGTAACTTACTACTATACCAACCACTACTTGGTTAAATAGGAAAAAAGAGAAAAAAAAACTAAAACCTTAGCAGTATATTTTAGTTCTACACTTTACTATATGCTGAGTGCAAGTATGTAACAATTTTTGCAAATATAAAGTGTTGTAGCAGAGTCATCCTTTTACCCTTATAGATGTTTATTAATTGATGAAACTTATTTATGAAGAATAAATTTCATAGTTATAAACTAAAAGGAAGTATAGTAGTAGTTAAGTATTGGTAAAAGGCAACACATTAAATTGCTTTTAATAAAATCTTCACTAGACATTTTCACTTCCTCTATGTAATATTTCCATAAAAAAGAAGAAAACTTTTCTCCTACTGAATCGCGTTGACAATGTTTTAAATTGTATTTTATTTTTTACTATGTTGTCATTAAAGTCCTTCTTCCTTTTTAAATGTTGTTGTAAATTTTTTGCCTTCATCGTCATCATCCTTATAATCCTTCACATCGTCATCTTTATATAAAAGTATGGCGTTGAGATTTTATTTTATCGGCATCAAGCATAAACTTCTTTATAATAACCAGTTGACAGATGGTTGTTTACGTTGTTGACATAGTTTTTTTGCAAAAAAAAAAAAAAAAGAAATTATTAGAGTGGAAATTATATAATTTTGATAATTAACTGTTCTTCTTTAAGTTTTCTTCTGCTTAAATGCTGCTATTTATTTAATGCCCAAAGATATAATGGCGTATTTTTAATTTAAAATCTACAGGCTGCTGAATGCAAATGAATGAATATAAATTGTCAAATGGTTATTTTGTTGTTTTATAGAAAAAGCCATTAAGTTTATGATTTAGTTTAAGAAACAGGTCAATTAATTCAAAGTTTTGGAGGAAATTGTATTGAAAATTATGCTTATTAGCTAATTCAGCTAGCTGAATAATAGTCAAAATAATTAAAATTTATATTAAACTTTGTTATGTTTATACTTTATAATAAAATTTACTTAATCCAAAAATGTTACGAGATTGTTTACAAATTCAGCTCAGGAAAATGTTAATAAAGCTCGGTTAACTTAAAATTTGTGTAAATATTTAGGGTTAAATAAAAATTAAGCTGGCTGAATTGCAAAAAATATTCCTAAATAATAGTTTCTACGAAAAAATATCCTTAAACCAGCTATAAAAATTAATAAATTTACTAATTCAGCCAGCTGAATAAGAAGGAAATAAAGCCAATTGAAATAATATTTTGAAATCTTAATATCGTAAACATCAACTGCTTAAATATGTTAGTACTTACAAAATTCAGCTAATAAAATTAAGTTTAAAACTTATTTCTTATTAAAGATTGCCAATTTAAATTTTAAAAATAATTCAGCCAGCTGAGTTACAAAAATTTACACTGAAAAATATTTATAGCCCTAAAATTTTTAAAACCCAATTTTACATAAATTAAAAAACACAACTCACCTAGCTGTATAAGTGAAAAATGCAGTTTCTTATAGAAAATTTGCCAAATTTTAATTTTGAATTAAATTTGAATTACATATGTATTGAATAAGAAATATTATTAATACTGAAAATTTATAAAACCAACTATAAATTTCATAAAATATAAAATTCAGCTAGCTGAATATGAGTAAATTTTATTAACTTGATTTTTTTTTTTTTTATTTTAGAATTCAGTAACTGATTTGCTCAAAAATTTTTGCACTTACAAAATTCAGCTAACAAAACGTTATTTAAAACAAAGTTTTGTATAATATAATATAAAAAATTATATATTTTTATGTGCTTGCAAAATTTAAATTTCACGAAAAAAAAGAAAACAATGAAATTATTAAAAACTTGATTCAGCTAGCTTAATTGTAAAATTATTGAATAAAAGATAATTCTATAATTAAAAAATTCATTAAAAAAGTTTGTTACATAACCCAGTTCAGCTAGTTGAATATAAGAAAATTTAAGCTTATATGGAAAATTTTTTATGTTTTTAGAATTAAATATATAAATTTCCCAAAAATGTGAGAGCTTACAAAATTCAGTTAACAAAACCTTAAAAAAATTAATTTGAACTTAAAAGTACATAAATATTAATTTCTATTTTTATTCAGTTAGCTGAATTACAAAATTATTCAATAAAAAATAATTTTATGATGGAAATTTTATAAACACAACTTAAAACTTTTGTAGTTTTGCCATTTAGCTAGCTGAATAACAGTAATTTTGGGAAAATGAATTTAAGCCCTGTAAAATATTTTAAACATTTATTAATTTTCACAATTCAGCTAGCTTAATTAGAGCAATTTAAAGTAAGAATACAAAATAATTTAATTTTCTTTAAATTTAATTTTAATATTTCTTTAATTTTTAACTTTTTATCAAACTCATATAAAGATTATTTTATCTTTTAAAAACAAGTTAAAACTTCCACAATATTGCAATTCAGCTAGCTGAAATAGAGTAATTTCAAGTAAATAAATTGAAACTTTTAAAAACATTTTAAGAACTTTATATTTTTTGCAATTCAGCTAGCTAAATTAGGGTAATGTAAAGTAAAAATAAAAAACAATATTATTTTCTTTAAATTCAATTTCAAAATTTCTCTAATTTTTAACATTTTATGAAAATCATCTAACAAAATAAGATTACAAATACTTTAAAAAATCATAAAAAGATCAAAGTGTTTATGTAAAATATTTAAAAGCTGCAAAAGACCTTTTTAAATCTTTGTCTTACATATTGTTTCCTACAATTATGTCTTGACAATATTAACTTTCATTTCTTTTATGTCTTTTTTCTCTTCTCTCAAACATACTATTATCTATTTATTTTTTAGGCCGTTTAAGTATCTATTTGTCCTTTTTGTTTTTTTAGTTTGATGTTCTATTATTTGAAATTGTAACCCTGAGGACTTAATTTATACTTTTCTTTGATGTGACCACAATACGAGTATCTTCCTGCTGGCGTTATAAAACTTATTTGTTTCAGCTTGTTTTCTATCTAACATTTTACTCTCGTTCTCAAATGCTTTTGTGTTTTTGCATGCTTTTAAGCAAAATGAAGTCAACAGCTTTAAAAAGAAAAAAAAATAATAATGTTAAACTAGAAGAGAATAAATAATTTTATTTTATTTTTTTTTTTTTTAATAGCTTTTTTAGAAATAAAACTGAAAGTTTTTTTTCTTATTTTAACTCGATATTTAACAGCCTCAAGATAAATGTCTCTATTCTTTTGGCTAAACAAAATTTGTTAAATTACAAAAAACACAAACAATTTAGGTAATTAAATGTTAAGATGCTAAGAGAAGTAGTAAAAGGTTTCGTTTTAATTTTTAGAATGATATAATTTAATGGTGAGATAATAATAAAATTAATTTGAGTTTTGGTTTACTATTTATGGGAATTGATATTAGGGGAATTTGTTTACTAGAGCATAGCGGTGCTAAGTAGAGAAAAACCATAAAATGAGACCACAGTAGAGTCATAAAATAAGTCAATGAAATTAAAACTATAGAAATAGTAGTATTTATAATAAGAGTACTCATTTAAATGTTTAGGTTTCCTATTTGTGCAATTGTGCATATTTGAGCGATAGTGGTTTCATGAACCACTTTTTAAATGTTGTGTAATATTACGCATCAGAAAATGAGAAATCATGGTAAATAATTGAAAACTTTTGTTGAAATCAAAAATACATGCAACGATTTTATTATAATTAAAGTAACTATAATTTTTTACATCACAGTTATTAATAATTTTTAAATATAAACAAAACAGTTGATGTAAAAATGCACAATTAAACAGAGCAAGTTTGCGAGAAGTTTCATAAAATATTTAACAATTCATTTGCCAGTGTGCAAACTTCCATACATTGTACAGTTTTAAGCGTTTTCATGAGGACTCTTATGTTTGATGACTTTTATTTTATTTTTTTTTTACTGTTTTTAGTTGAAATCTATTAAAATCAGCTTAAAGAAAATTTAAAATTTTAAAGATTAATGTTGAAACGAGTTATTTAAATGTAAAAAGTATCCTTCTGCCTGTCCTTCAATTTTATGAAAAATACTAAGTTTTTAAATTATTTTCAAATTATTTCCATAATATTTATTTCCACTAATTTTCTTTCGACATAGAACAGGCACTTATTTTTCGTTTATAGAGTTCTCTTCTACACTGGTGCATATTTCTATAAACGCACATCAATTTTTTTAATCAACTTACCAAGAATTTGACTAAAAAATAACGACGATTTTTAAATTATTTATTGACTTCTCTTAACAAATTAATAGCAAAAAACTTAAAATGTACATTAAATTTTTTTCATGGTAATTTTAGTAGTTTAATGCCAATTTTTTTTTTTTTTTTGCTTTTTCCTATATACGCACTTAAACTAATGAACCAATAATGTGTTGATGAACCTTTGTTTTGGATAACTCAATAGTTCGAAAAATCACTGTCAATTTCTTCCAAGGTTTGCTTAATTTTTAGTTTTCAATCCGTTATTATATTATTATTATATATAATTATTATAGTTTCATTTTGTGCATTTATTGAATAAACTTTGGGGTCCCTGTACCCCCACAGATTCTACATTGGATTTAAATCCAGACTGCAAGCCGGCCAGTCCAGTAGTAGAATACTATGTTCATTAAACCACGATTTAGATTAATTCGAAGCATGGATTGCAGCGTTATCCTGTTGGATTTTGAAATCTTCATCCATTTCTTCATCCACAAATGAGAGAAGAGCAATTTTCAATTGATTTTCCTGCCGCAGAAAAGGCTGACCAAACCATAACACTACCTCCACCGAAAATGCTATTCGACATATGAATTTTATTCGACCTTAAATCATGCCAATAGCAAAAATATGAATCAGGACCGTCTTAATTGAATTTCTTTTTATCAGAAAAGATTACTTTATTCCACTCATATGTCTATTTCATGTATTTGCGCGCAAATTTTAAATGATTTTCCTTATGATGCCGTTTTAAAATTGGCTTTCATTTTGGTTTGTTCCATTTTATGTCACATGTCTGTTCACGAAATGTATGCAACATTTTTCGTAGTGACAGGAAGGTCAAGTTTATTTTTGATTTGTGTAGAATTTAATTTATTGCGGGTGGTTTATTATTTTATTTTATTTATTTGCCTTTTTGTTAATTTTTTATTACCTTTTGTTGGTTTCTGCACTTTGCATTTCTGTCCTTTCTTAATAAAGCCTCGAATAACTCCATCCGAACGGTTAAATTTTTGTCCAATTTTCCTGCTAGAAAAGCCTTGATTATGAAAAAATTTAATTTTAATTTTTTCTGGTCTGTAAGGAAAGTTCCTTTTGGGCATCCTTTGAGCTGATGAAATTTCTCAACTAAAATGAAAATATATTCGGTAAACTAAAACTCTTCAAATTTTTTAATATTTTTTTATTTGGCAATAACTTTTTGGACAAAATTTTCCCTACTGCGTTTATAGGAATATTCCACTGAAATTATCACCAATATGTTCTCATACCGTTATATAGCGAGTTATCGTAACAACACAACATTGTTTTTGGTTAAGAGAAACGAATATGCCTCTAAGAAAAACAAAAATTTTAAATGCGTTTATAGGAATATGCACCAGTGTATGTTCACTATACTTGGCCCCTAAATTCTTTACAGTATTTCTCTTAATAACGTTCATATTTATAATACCGTATGTGTAATACAGCGCTAGCTTTATTTTTCCAACTAATTAAAAAACACACATGTCGCGAAAACTGAATTTTCGTGATAACAGAACCCAAAATTTTATTGAAAATTTTTATGTAATTTTTAAATTTAGAATTGTTTTTATTGATATATTTATATTTTACACATTTTTAAAGATATTGGAGATTTTGAGTTGCTTTTTTGGCAAATTATTTTTTAAAATAACAGCTGAATCACGTCTTCATATAGTGCTGTTGTCGGCTTATTTTCAAATTTATCGATGTTATACAATCGTCCACTCGTAAAACGTTGTTCCGTACCAATTTGAGCTACAAGTGTACCAATAGTTGAAAGATCTTCGTTTTCTTCCTGAATTATATTTTGTAAAATATTTAAGGGCATGTTATCCTCTTCACTGCATTCACTACCGAATTCGAGTAAGGCGTTCTAGGATTTTCGGATATTGGACAATGATATTTTATACCAGCACGTAGCTAGAATCTGAACTGTTTTTTTGAGATTGAAGTTTCTTAGTTTGAGTTCCAAGCAAATGGGTGAGCAGTTGTTTTTTATAATTTAATTTGACCAAGTTGATAACGTTTTGATGTAACGGTTGAATAAGCGCAATGCAATTGGGTGGTAGATTCATTACTATAATTAAACCGTAATCACTTTTTAGTTCCTCAGCTGGGTGATACATTGCGTTATCTAAAAGCAAAAACTGCTTTTTGCGGCAGACCTTTCGAAGTCAAAAATTCTCGGATCTAAAAAATGTTTACTTATGAACAACTTACTTTTACTAATTGGTGAAAACTAACTTACATGGGGAACAAATTCGTGATGAAACGAGTTACTGGAGTTGTATACTACATTATTATTAAAAAAAAAGCATTTAAGGGCGCGTGGGTCTTTTAATTTTTCAACTCAAATTAAAAAAAAAGCAGATAAATGTCGCGAAAATTGAACCCGTTTTTCGCAAACTGTCGCGATTATAAAACCTGCAATTTTAATCCATCGCGATAATGGGTAGTCGCGAATACCGAGCTTGCACGGTATTTATTTAATATGTTGTTAAATTCATATTTTATTTTCTATTTATTTCTACTTAATTTTACATTTTTATTATATTTAAATTTATTAATAGTTTAGGACCGTTCATCCCACTGTAATTTGGTGAAAATTTTGTTAATATGGTCCACTGTAACTTATTTTGGTAATTAACCATCAGATTATGTTTGTCTTCTTATTTTGTCTTGTATTTACATCTCATAATTAATATTAATGTTGTTGTAAACAGGAATACTATAGAGGTACATATTTTTGGTTGCTTTGTTTTTTGCATATGGTAATTTTCATTCATTTGAAATACAACAACACAGTGAACCTTACTTATTTACTTATTATTATGATCGTTTGTTTAGCTTTATTTTAAGAATTTTGTTAATAAAGAAATTAAAACAAGTAGCATCTCTTGTTATTTATTTTCACGCATTACGGTCGCAAATTCTTTTATGTAATTAGTTACTAAAATAATAACTCGGCCAAACGAACATTATTATAGTGACAATATAGAAAGCAAATCGCAAAAACTGATTTACTCTATATTACTGCCGTTAAGGAAAATGCTCCTTATCGTACAATGAATTTATCCCCAAGTAGGCGTTTACATTGCTACTGAAAAGAACTGATTATTAGTTCAATTAAAATGATAATTATCAAAAATAATGGAAACTCCTTTAAAACGTTTTTCTACTTTTTTGCATTAATAATAAATTGTTTTTTTTAACTCCTTATAACCTGATAATAATTAAAGTTTGAGTTCTAATTAATTCATTTGGAATTATGTTATGAAATAGGATATTTTAGTCCTTGAACATTTTTGCGTATGATTAATTTTATTTAAATCAATATCACTCATACGTCAAAGTACAATGCGCAAACTAATGTTAAATATTTATTTAAATATTATTAATAGAACTTCTGAACTAAAGCAGTAAACTCTATTGAAGTTTCAATATAACTAAACAGAGAAATGAGCTTTTACAAATGTAAATAAAAATATTTGTCAGAACACAAAAAAAAAGGAAATGGAACATAATGTTATGCATGTTGTTTAGTTTATAAAATTTTCTTTCTTTTTAATTAAAATCAACATTATATGGTTACGCTGACACCTATTCTAGCATGTAATAAAGCACTCAAGTGTGGCAAAGTTCTATAGCCTCTATTAAATTGCAAGTAAAGTATGAATTATAAGAACAAAATATTACTGTATGAAATGTGTATAAGACCGATAATGACCTACGGATGTCAGATATGGGCAACAAAATGTGCAAGAACTTATTTAAAGAAACTACAAATAATACAAAACAAAAATTTAAAAATTATTTATAATTTACCCCGTCGGTACTCCACAATTCACAATTCGTCTGCTTAGTAAATACAAAGAAGATATGTGAAGATACAGTGACTAGTAAACTAACACAAAGCTTTGAAAATCGCAACAGATATTTAAATTACGATTTAAAAAGAAATTTGTAAAGTTAACATTTTTTTATATCTTCAGCTTTGAAGATGACATAAGAGTTAATATTGGAATTTTTTAATATTTTTTCTCTTTTAGATAATAAGGTTCTTTCCATCGTTTTCCCTTTACCTGTAAATAATTTAATTAAAAGTCTATCTTTTATGTTATTTGAAATTATTTATTTATTTATTTATAATTTCTGTAATACTTTTTAGTAATACCTCAAACATTATAATATAAATATTTTATATATTTTTTAATTTGTAAATGATAAAAGAAAAAAATTAAAGCATTGTCATAAATTTAACAAAAAATCATTTCTGTTTTAAAAACTCAGAATGACAGTGCTAGCGAATTTGAAAGTTTTAATCTAGCACTGAAAAACAACATTGTTAGTTAAAGCTCTTTAAAATTTGATTGTGGATTAACTTAACAATAAGTTAAACCAAATTTAACTAAAAGGTAAAAAAACTAGCTTTTAAACAACTTCATTAGTTTACAGAGATTATGGCTGTTTTTTTTTTATAGGACAGGAATTGTTATTTAAAGAATAATTACATTTTTGCTAGTGTCAGTATATATCCTCCTATGTTTAATGATATTTGAACACCAATAAAGAGATTATCTACTTTAAAAAAATCTCTTGTGATGTTTTCACTAGAAGAGATTGAGCTTAGATAGGTAACGAAATAATTTACAGAACATTTGTTGTTCATAATAAGACATCTGAACATTTGCACTACGATTACCTCGCTTTGGGATCATGGAGGAAGCGCCTTAGTTTCTTACCGATTAGTAAAATTTTGTTTTCAACGATTTTCTTTATTTTTTTAATTAAAAGTTTTTCACTTAGTTTGTTTAGACTTACTTCATTTTCGATTTAAAGAAGCTGACTTTTTTATTTTGTAAAAAAAATACAAATTCCCTTTTCTTATGCCTAATAAACCACACACAATAACACATGTCTATTTAACAAAAAAAAAAGTGTCTGTAATTTATGGATATTTTTTCAAATCACACTTATCAGGTATAATATTTTATTTGTTACACGCATTAGTCAACAAAGAAAAACTTTTGTTGACATGTTAAATTGTTGCTTTCTTAATATTTTTATTTTAGTTATAGTTAATTTTCTTTCTATCGTATTTAGCAAATTGTTTGCAATAAAACAGCTAAAAAAAATAAATAAAAGAATTGAAAAACAACCACAAATTATGGTCATTATTATCACAATGATTTCATGTTAAACAGTTCGTATACAAAATAATTTATTAACAGATGTCAGTGACGGGATTTTTTTTTTTTTTTTTTTTTTTTTTTTTTTGTAAGTTCAGCAAATTTGGTATTTGTTTTCCGCTTTTGCAAGCAGACAATGACTCGTAAAAAGCTTATTGAAGGGATTAGAACAGATAAATGAAAACAAAAACTACAAACAAAGAAAATAGAAAAAATAAAACCATCTAAGTTAAATAAAAACACTAAGACTAAGACGTGTGATTAATAAAAGATTATATATAAATCATATTTGTTTTTGTCTTATATTTATTAAAAGGAATTATGAAATAAAATAAAGAGATATATTCCTGTGTACTAAGTTATTAATGCTTGAATATAAACAAAGCTCCTAAAAATATGCTAGTACAACTTATGGTTTTTAATTAACCTTTAAAAATAAATACACACATTTATACTCTCTGTCTACTCCTCTCTCAATGTGTATAAATATGTAGCTTCAGGGATGTAAAATTGCTTATTTTATATTGTTTGCATTTAATCGCAATTTTTCATAATAGCGATTGCGAATAAAATATGTTGCCGGTAAAACAGACATATTTAGAATGAATAAAGTTAAAAAAAATAATGAATCATTTTAAATTAAAATATTAATTAGAAATTAAAAATTATTTTTCTAACTCTATCAATTATTTTGGTGCTCAAAAAGTATTTTGCTGATATATTTTTCTTTTTTTGCTGAAATTTGAGTGATTGAATACATAATTTTCTTCATAGGGTTAAACTTCAATAAATATAGGATTTAATTTATTATTAATAATATTTCCATTTATGTTACCTGAAGTGATCTTTACTTAACATTTGAAATAAACAAATCATGCAAGCAGTGTAAAAAATGTACTATTATTTTTAATCTTCATCTTAGTGTTAGCTAATATTAAAATAAAGCAAATTGAAATTTTGGGAACTATCCAAAATTAATTTTCTTTAGAGACTTTCATTAAGTTTTCGACAAAACAAATTTTACAATATAGTGATCGATTTATTTTTATTAGATTATTAATATACAGGCTAAAATATAATAAATACTTATTTAATTATAGTATACCAGCAATCAGTGAGATTTTAACTTGGGTACAAATTAACCATACCTTTTAAATAACTAACGACTTACTCAGGATACCATCTCTCACTTAATATTCTAAGTGACAAAAGACTTTACTTTAGTATAAAAAAATCTTTTTAGATATTTAAAAAAAAATTATCAGCATCTAAATGGGGCTGAACCAACAATCTTCTAGTTGTTAATCCAGCGCTCTAGCCAACTGATCCACGTGATCGTTATACTACTGAGTACTTATTTATGTAATAGAGAGTAGGCAAATAATAGTGACGTATCAACTGTAATGCTACTTTAATAAGTAGTTGCCATTAGCGAAAGAAGAAAAAGTTTTTGCTAGGATGTTCTTATTATTTTAATTTCTAACCATAATCGCAAGTAAAATCTCGCGATTTCGCTTACGATCAAATGATGTGATTAATCGCAATTTCGATTACGATTATAAGCGACTTGCAAACTGTAGTATCAAACATAAAAATGAAATGTACTTTTTCAACCATAATGGTATCAATTCTATCAATATATTTTAATTACAAACATTCACATACAAATTTAATAGATTATAAACATGTTTTATTAAAAAATTTTAATAAAAATTAGTGGGGCAGAATCGAAAATTTTTGGAACTAAATCTGTAACTAACACCGTAAAGATTTCAGAAAAGTGTAAAATTGTTATATGTTCTTAAAGAAAGTTTTTGCAATTTTCAATTTCAAAATTCGGAAAAGATATCAAATTAAAATTTCTTTTATTCGATTGATAATTTTGTTCTTAAACTAACTTAAAAAAAACTTGAAAAATCGTATGAAATATTTAAATAAAAAACTCGTACAAGATTTTTCAAAATTTAAATAGTTGAAGTTTTAAAAGCAAATAACTCTCAAACTATAAGAAGTAAATAGCACATGGAAGCTTGTTTTTCATAGGCCTGAACGAGAGCTATATGAAAATGCAAAAATATTTGAAATCGTATAAAATCGGATATCGGAATCGAATAAATTTGGCAAGCGGTTAAAATTTTTCTATGTCGGAGGTACCTTATTTTGAGGGGTCGTCATTCCAAACTTAAAATCTGCTATGACTATGTGAAATTTTATGTAAATCCAACCAGACGATTAGAAGTTACAGATTTATTTCCAAAAGAGAGAGAGAGAGAGAAAAATTAATTACAATTCTTTCTTTTGTTATAATAATATTTTAGCTTTCGCTAATGAATGTTGCAATAGACAGAATGGAAACAAAAACTTAATTAGTTCATTTTTCATCAGCAATACTTTGACCAAAAATAGTAAATGTTTAAGTCTTTGTTTCTCCACACCGCACAGTGTCACATTTGGCAGTTTTAGAACGACAAAAATACAGTTTTGGAAATATTGGACTAAGAATTTATACTCTGTTAGTAGACAAGGTTTTTGGCATTCCCACTAAAAATGAGCCACTACAATACTGATTTTGTTTTTTTATATTTTCATAAATTTTATTATAAAAAAGAATACTTTAAAGGTAGGCGTGACAGGATCTAATTACACCAATCTTAGCGTAATATATGCCTAAAAAATTTTTAGCCCATACCTTAAAATTTTGAAATATTTCTTCTCAGTTAAAATTAACATATTTCTTTACAAAAATTTTAAATAAAATTAAAATTTAAAAGTAGCAACTTTAAAAATCCATAATTCGCGCTACATATATTTTCCAATATTCTAAGTATTTTTTCCATAATATATGCGAAATAAAAATTATGAATATTACTTCAGTTAATAAGCTTTTATTTTTATATTTTTGTCGTTCTAATTTGCACCGTCTAGTGCACAATATTGTATATTTATTAACTCAACATTTGTTTTCCTATTTGGGAAAATATTTCACGAAGAGGGAACAATTGAATAAGTTTCTCTTAAAATTATATTTTTCGAAAATATTTTGTATCCAAGACAACACCATTTTAAAATATTGCAAAATTTTTTAACTGTTAATATTATTTGTTGAGAAGTATCTAGAACTATCTATATACGACAAAAAATGTTATCAATGTAAATATTCTTTTCCGAAAGGTTTAAGGTGATACATCAAATTTATTATAACATTAGTAAAATTCAAATTTAACAATTAAGAAAAATGTTTTTATGTAATGGTTTTACTTATAATTATGTGAAGAAACTAAGATTATAGAAACTTATTTGAATTTTTTGGATGTAAATTAATTTACGTTTAATTACATTTTTTTATATTTCACTTATTTCGCAGTAATAAGTTACAAACTTAAATATATTTTTTGTCACTGTGACTATTTTAGTTATGAACTTGTAAGTTATAATTCAAAGAATTTTATAAATAATTAAGAGCAATTCAATGGATTCTGCTATCAAATATTGTAAAATGTTGAATATTGAGTTCACTGAATTGTAGGGAATTTTAGGGAGATATTTTCTCAACTTTAATTTTATGATTTTTTTTTTTTTAACACACTATACTTGATGTTGATTCCATAATATCTGATGCTGAATTTATAAATACGGACGAAAACGTAAGATGTGATGGTACTGATTGCAACTTCCCCAGAAGTTGTTGTTTATCACCAGGTTGCAAAATGTTGTCAAGTAATTTTTCCCTTAAAAGTAATCATTTACATAAGACTATGGCATTTAATACTGTTGGCTAGAGAAAAAATTGTAGAAGTAATTCGAAGGTTATGTTAACGAATAGCTTTTCCCCAATGTTCAATTATTTAAAATTTTTTCAAAATTTCCAATTATAACCTTGTTATTTGTCTTCCTTTTTTTTTATTAAAACCCATGTTTTTCGTATAAAAGTTTAATAAAAGAATTTTGTTAATTATATGATGAAATGGAAGAAAACTTTATAGAATTTACACAAATGCCATGTGGTTTTCAATTTTGCACGATATTATGATTTTATTAAATTGAACTTTTTCTCTGGTGGTTATAAAAGAAAAGAAAGATTTTTCTAGGTGATAAAAGAAATAGGAATTTTGCTTGAAATATAAAATGAAGAGACAAAAATATAAAATAAAGGCAAAGCTTTTTTAACATTGATGTCCTTAAAGAAAAAAAGATCTTACTAATATTACAACCTTTCCCTGCAAACATTTAGAAGATATCTTCCTAGAAGAAATTTTCGCAATATCTTCTTTATATTATTTGGACGAAAATCATCAAAGCAATATTTTTCTATTATTTTATTTTTATCAGTTTAAAGAAAAAAATTGATTTTTTTTATTATTTTTATCCTCAAAATATCGCCATTTATTCAGTAAGGTGATTATCACCTCCGAAATAAATTGATTATATTTCACTGAGATCATTTGGAAGAAATTAATACAATACTTTTACTTTTCAGTAACAATTTTTTCAGTTGTCAAAAAATTGTTCAAAAGTGAAAAAAATATAGATGAAATTTGTTTGTTTTTAGCAGAAAAATATCCACTTTATGTGAGCATGTTTATGTATATGAATTATTTACAAGATATTTAAATTTTCTTTATTATATTATTTCAAGATTTATTTAGTGACAATTTTTCTATATATTTATTACATCTTCCAGAAGATTATCTGTCGGTATCTTCTTCAAATTCGGTGCTCTCAACTAAAAATTTTAAGTTGGCTTTATGAGATTGGGTTCTACCTTTCATTAGACATTAGTAAGAGAGTAGCTTTATCTTTCTGCCTTATGGTATTGAATTTTACTCTGACACGCCTCAGAATAATCTAACTAGACTAAAACTGTGTTTTCATAGGATGATAATATTTATTTCTGGTCTGAAGTTACATGATCGTGTATAGTTATTCTATAGAACTTTACTTAGCTATGACTTTGTTGACTTTATATCCTTAAGATTAATTATAATGCTTTACAAAATAATTAAAGCAAATTGTTCAACTGATATGGTTGACATGACGTATCTGCTCTTAATTACATCGCATTCATCCCTTATAAAAAGAAGATCATTAGTAGTTAGAGTAGCCCGACTTTGGAATGCTGTAATACCTATGCAAGAAAGAAGATTTTCGAACTTATTGAAAGTTTTTGAAAAAGCTCTACTGAACAATTTTTGAATTTTATTTATTAAAAAAAGACAAATAAAGACCAACTTTACTGACTTTCGTATCATAATAGTCTTTAATGCCAACCATGAGCATGATTGTCTATTATATTTTCAATACTTGAAAATTTTTATATATTTATTCTTTGGATTTTTGTGGGAGGCTTAGCATTATATTAAGTATTATTATAAATATTTCTGTATTAAAATTTTAAACAGTTTAATAGTTGTTAATATAATAAGATAATTATGAGTTTAATAATAAAAATTGTATTGACAATGATTATTGTAACAAATTTTGCCCCAAGGACTTAATGTCATATGAAATAATTGAAATGAAATGAAATTTGAAAAAAAATATTTCAACTTAAATTATAAATTGAAATATTGTATAAAAAGTAAATTGTAAAAAAAATCTTTAAAGATAAAAATACTAAAAACATATAAATAAAAAACTGCAATTACCGTTCTAATAAGTATTTTCGGAAAAGCATCACTAAAAGTCTAAACTGATTACAGTAATGAAGATATATAAGATAATGATGAATAAATTATGTTGACAAATTTTATCAAAAAGTATTAGGCAAAGTCCAATTTCAACAACTGTTCTCAATAAAGGTAAAAATAAACTTATTATGTAATTTATTGTAGAAATTTAATGACTTTCAATGGAAAAGCTTCGTAACAGTTAATCAAAACTATCAGAAGATTCCACCAAAAGCAGTATTTATATAAATCTCTTGGAATATTTGTCGCAAAATTTTAATCATTTGTAGTGTACTAATACCTAATAAGTGACTTAAAAAAATTAAGTATATTCTCGATTTTTATACTATTCAAGGATTTTCCTACATTCTTATATCAATAAGGAGGCTGACAAAAAATGTCCCTTCAAAACATTATTTTTATTATTTTTAATATATTTATATAATATTTCGTATATATGTACTATAAATTTAAATAAAACTATTTCTCAAAAAGGAAAAAATAATAATTCACATTAGTCTCATTGAAAATTTAAACTGAAAAAAAAATACTGGGAACCAACCAAATTCGATTATCAAAAATTCAATTGCCACAATAAATCTGTTTTCTCTGTGTTGATCGAAATATGTTCATGCGATTACATTTCCAAATTCAATTATTTTATTACTCTATAAATGCACTTAATAATAAAATTCAAAGGTTAACTTATAAAGGCGGGTTTTAAGTACTGCTGGCTAATCTGGATTCAGCCTTAAAATCACTGTTTTATAATAATAAAAAAGTTGTTACTATTTAATTAAAAAATAAGTAAATAAGATCATATCAAATTGTACCAAATGAGTTGTGGTAGTACCACGGTACCAACAGATATAAAAATGTACCAAAAATTCTACAATGGTACCATGTTTGCCATCCCTGTGTAGCTTTACTCTTTTAACAAAAGAAGCAATCATGCAGGTTTTCATGGATTGTTGTTTCATATATATATTTTTTTTTTTTTTTGCCTTTTGTAACTTTAAATATCAGTCTCTACACATTAGGTCAATATTGGTCTCATAGAAATCACTCAAACATTTTAACAAACACACTAGCTTTTTATCTCTGTAATAATACAAAAGTGATTCAAATTCGTATTGCTTAGATGAAAAATTTTAGAAGTTTCCCCTATCGGGAGAGATAAATCTAAGCAATAAGAAATCAATAAGCCTGGAAGAAAAATAGACAATATTGTTAGATAATCATCTAGGTGAAAAAAAGAAGATAACGCCAGATAAACTTATAGAATACGAAATAAATATATAGAAAAATTAACACTAAATAAATCTTGAAATAAAATAATAAAGAAATCTTTTACATCTTGTAAAGCGTGCATGCATATAAATTTTAACATCACAAAGTACGAAAAGTGTAACGCTCACATAAAATATCAACTGAAACTGAAAAAATTGTGACTAAAAGATAAAATTATTGCATTAAATTCTTCCAAATGATCTCAATGGTATATCATCAATTTATTGCGGTGGTGATAATATAAAATTTTATATATTTTTTATTGTTTATTGTCTAATTTTCTTTAAACTGATAAAAATGCAATATTATAAAAATATTTCTTGATTATTATCGTCCAAATAGTAAATATCTTCTTTTTACATTTCTTCCAGAAATATATCTTCGAAATGTTTATAGGGTATGTATTTTAAACTTCATACACACTTAAACATACATATGTAGACTCTTAGTATTAAATAAATGAATGAATGAATGTATAACTATATGAATAGTTGGCCTTTTATATAAACTAAAGTACACCCTTGAGAACATTTATGATGACACCAGGGTTGTCAATTATTCGACATTTCATAATTTTTTTAATTTATTCGTGTGATCAAATAAAATTTGAATTTTCTTCAATTAATCGAACGAATAAAGAACAAAATATATAAAATATATAGTTTGATTAATTAATTAGAAGTTTAAATCAATTTTTGGTTTTATTATATATATATATATATATATATATATATATATATATATATCATTTATATCTTTTATAAATAAATAATTAAATATTAATAATACTCAAATTAAGAATTTACCATAAATAAACCACAAGTTTTAATTTGGGAGATATTTCTGTGCATTAGTACACATTCAATTAATTCTTGTATCGATACTATAAATACATTATTTATATGTATGCGAAATTTCAATCATAAATATTGTTATATAATAATTAAAATTCTCAAAAAAAAAAAATTGTTATTTTCACTTTATTAATATTATCGTTTTGATAATTGGAAAATTTAATTCATATAAACAATTTCGCAATCGAAATTCATATATATATTACCTGCCTTTTATATGGTATTTATGTAAGTATAAGTGATTTTCGGATATATATATATATATATATATATATATATATATATATATATATATATATAGATATATATTCTGTAATGTGTTGTTTGCTAAAACCCAGCAAAAACTTTGGCTGCCATGTAATGAGTTAAGAAGCGCTTCACTACTTACGCATTAGCTGAATTACACATTATTTTAACACAGTGATGACATTTGAGGCAACTACTTACCCTATATTATTACATGTAGGCAATTTAGGAAGTCATTACCTAGATGTCATTACAATAACTGATTATTTACAAACTGTTCAATATCATATTGCTTTTAAAGCATTACTGAAATCACTATTAGTAAAAACAATAGGAACTAGTTACATTTTAGGTTACAAATAACTAATAAAATGTCGGGATATAAAAGGAAAGTTTTCTTATTTTTTTATTTATATGAATTGCTAAACTGAATTAAAAAATCAATAAAAAAAAAGTAGTATTCTCAAATATCTGATCATAAATAAGTAATTACATGCCGGGTTTTTGGTAAACTCAAAAGTTAATAAAAATAAAAATGTTCTATGGTAGAAAATGTTTTTTCTCTGGTGAGAAAATTTCTTATTAAATTCTTAAACTTTATAAAATATTGACAAATTAAAATTTTATTAAAAATATAAAAAAAAATAAATAAATACAAAAATAGCAGATATGAATGAACAAATTTTAAATGTTTTGATTACATTTTAAATTTATTCTGAAAGCCACACTCTATTTTGGGAATGGACATTAATTAATGAATATGAAGTATTTCGAAGAATTTAATATGATGAAATCGTAAGACATATAAAATTTAATGTTATAATTTATGTAAATATTTGAAACTGATTTTTTTTTTCTCAATTTAAAATGTCAAAACTTTATGTACATTTGTCACAAATTATGTTGGCCTTAAGAGCTAGAAAAATTTTTCCCAAATTTTCTACCGTTCCACACAAGCTCCAAGGTACTATTTTTTTTTTTTTTTTTTTTTTTAGTTAATAACACACATTTAGCGCCTTTTTGAAAAAAGCACTAACAGAAAAAATGCGAATTTTGTGATATTAAAAAGCACTAAATTGGCAACACTGCGCAGAAATGAAGGCTTCTATGATAAGTTTTTCGGGAATTTTGAATTTGGGATTTAAATATAAGCATACTATATATTAAAATTTATTTAGAAAGAACTCCTACAGAAACATTACAAACATTTAACGTATATTATAGATAAACTACATACATGAGTATATTATTGTAATTTCTAGTTAAACAGGAGTGTAACATCAAAATTAGATAGAGGGAAACGAAACTTGACATGTTTTGACATTTTATATATCCTACTGAATGTCACAGATAATCATATGTGACTAATAATAATTTTAATTTATGTAATTATTATTTATTTAATTATTGAAAATATTTAAATAATACAATACAAGCAAATTAGACGAAAAAAAATATGAAACGTCCAAATTTGTTTGGTAAAAACGAAAGTTGGTATATTCTATTATATTAAAATTCATGCGCTTTTATTGAAGGAAGCCTTTAATTAATTGTAGAATTGCATTAATATAAATCTTAGTTGATTTTAGACAAACAATCAATTATAATTGTAATTCATTTGATAAACAAATTTAATTGAAATTTAAACCAATATCAATTATTCTAGTTAATTACTATTGCCATTTTGGTGATTAGAGCGAAATCAAAAAAAAAATTTAATTAATATAAGCAATTTCGTAATTGAAGTCTATTTTTATTTTTTTTTTTTTCTATGTATTGATTGACTCATTGATTGGTTGAGTTCATTTAACAAACCAATTGTCATACATTTTAAAATCTTCGGCTATTTCTACATCACTTGAATCATTAAAATCACTTTCGAAATAATTAATAAATGAAAAAAAAATTATATGCGATGAAAAATTTCCATAATTTAAGAATAACTTATAGGGAGACGTATATTCTAACTTTAAGATATTTCATTAAATCCTTAGAAAAGTTATTCTAATTTTTATTCCAAATAATATTGAGACTTCAGTATCCGTAAAAGGTTTTAACCCTAAATCTATTAAAGTGGTTTACAAATTTATATACCAACTAAACAAAACTGTTTACACTTATAATTTCAAAAAAGCATTTGTGTACAATATAATAATTTAACAAAAATTCATTTTGAAAAATTATTCGTTTAATCGTTAAGAATTGATCGAATAATTTTTTAATCTAAATTGAAAAATTTTGTTCGTTCGAAAAGAATAAAAACTTTGTTCCTCGAATAATTGAATAATTTCTATTCGAATGACAACCCTAAATGACACACAAAAATAAGGACTGCGCACGAAAAAATCTATGCACATTTTAAGGCTTATAACTTTTGTTGTACACAAAAAAAATTGTGCCGGTAATTTCTTCTTCATTTACTATTATCCTCAGTGATTATGTACTAAATTTTGTTGCAATAGCTTAATTCGTTTTTATTAAAATGAAAATTTAACAAAATTCATGAAAACGCTTAATTTAAATTTGTAATCAAAACACATGTCAACCATGTAAAATAATTGCTAGGAGTGCAGGTGAGTTGGGAAATTCAGTTTTTTGAGTCATAAAAAATACAAAGAGTTCATGAACACAAAACGAACACTGATAACCGAAGAAGTTAATTTACAGACTGTAGGATTGCAGACAAAATAATACATATTTTAAGAGAAAATCGATACATCTCTGTATGGAATGTGAATCACTTTTCAAATTGCTCTGTATCTTTTATAAGAAATGTTAAAAAAAAATAACCTGAAGAACTACAAAATAAAAAAGTTTCTAATAGCAACGCTAGAAAAAATGTGGAGGCAAAGGAGAGAACGAAAATGATTGAAATTAATTTTGTTTGAATATTATGAATATGTCTAAAGGACGATATAACGAACACATTGTCGAACTTTTTACAACATCCTGGTCAGGAATTCCATATTCAACAATCGAACACGTCTATGGAAGCTGGAATAAAGATAAATGCCAATTTATCAACAATATGCCATATGCAGACGATACGACAGTATTAGCTGACAATATGGAGGATTTATAATCGCTTATACAAGCAGTATGCACACAAAGCAGCATATGTGGTTTAAAGAAAACAAAATTTATGTTAATAAATAGAAGCAATACATCTTACTCGAATCCTGTATAATTCATAAACAAACAAAAAATAGAAAGAGTCAATAGATATGTCTAGCTCAGATGTGTGCTCCATGGGGATTGGGATATTGGCGCAGAAATAAAAAACGCATAGAAATGGCCAGAAAGACTTACATTAAATATAAAAACATTTTAAGCAGAGAAATCAACTTTAGCATCCGGTTCCGCTTCATGTAGAAACTTGGACTTTAAAAAATCTAAACTATGAAATGTGGTGCTTCCGAAAACTATTGAAAGTATCGTGGGTAGATAAAGTGCCCAACTATGAAGTTTTAAGAAGAATGGGATGTGAACGTGAACTACTTCCCACTACCAAACAAAGGAAAACTACCTACTTTGGTCATAATATACGTGGGAGTAAATACGAACTATTGCAACTGATATTAGTAGGCAGACCAGGAATGGGAGACATACAAATATCGTAGCTGCGTAATATAAGAAATTGGATGGGCTTGAAAATTATAGACAAATTTATTCATACAGCAGGACAACGAGACCAATTTTGTGATATTGTTAATAACTTAAATTAGAAATGATATTTAATAACCAATTTATTGTAATATATGATTTGTAATAAAAGAAGAAGAAGATGTTAGGTGAAATATATAGCAGATAAATATCGTGTAAAAAATCCAAAATTTTCGAATTAATTTTTGAACTGGCAAGCCTTTTTTACATGCAGAAAAAAATACTTTATTAATAACAAATGGTAATTTTAACAGAGAGATGTACACAAATGAGTACTCCCCGAAAATATGCCTCTTTATCACTAGAGGGCACAAAGAATTCTAATTTTTCTAGCCTGATCTAGCATCTTATCATTACAACAAAAAAGTAGCTGAGTGGCATCAAACAAAAGATGCTACTATGCCAATAGGCACTCAAATTTAAAAAAATCAAGCCTTGGAAAATGTTGCTGGAATGCGACATGAATTCAAATATAAAAATACTTTGAACATGAAATATGATTGAAAAAATTAAAAATTTTCAAGTAAAATAAATTTGGCTTGACTTTAAATTCCCTTTTTACTGGAGAACGCTATTGATTTAAAGTGTAACACAAGTTTATTTTAATGCTCGGCACTGGCTTCAAGGATTGAAACATACTTTGTTTCAACTTAAATTTCACCAAAAATTCGTATTGGGATGTAACAAGGGAGGCTAATTGGAGAAAATATTAAATAATTTATTTAAAAAAAATGTTGTTTTTTTTAATTTAAAAGTAGAATACAACGGTCTTTAAAACAAATATTTCAAAAAGATGGACTGGACCCATTGGTTTCATTTTTATAAGTTGAATTGAATGCAGAAATTTTTTCGTGCGCAGTCCGTATGTCTGTATGTAGTATTCTGCAAATAAAAAAGAAAACTTGTAAACTACTAACACATTATAAATAATACAAACACACTCATACATACAGACACGCACTCTATGATTTTTATACACATAAAATAAACACTGTTGCTGTTGTTGTTACCACATGTAAGTACCACATGCGGCATTAAAAAAAATGGTAATAAAAAACTTGTTTATTAAATTTAAAATTTAAATTGAAAAACAAAGTTTACTGTTGATCCTTTGTAATAACAAGGGTATTAATTTTTACTATTTATTTAAATAGGGGATTTAAAAAAAAAAAAACTGTATATGAGCTGATGTGAGTATGTATAGTGCAACAAACAATAAAATGTTAATTTCAAATTTAACTTTACAATAAGCTTAGGTCAAAGAGTTAATTTAAACAAATTAAACAAAAATTTTATAATTTATTTGTATAGATTTTGTATAAATAAAACAAATACATATGTACAATTTAATTAAGGATTATATTGTCAAAAAAATCAATAATAAAATACTATGGCGTCTAAGAGATGTTTTTTTGAATTAAAAATAGTCATACACAACACAGTGGAACCAAAAGCAAATTTTTTAGTAATAAATCTGTATCTCCTAAGCTACTGGTCGGATCAAATGTATGTAAGAATTGTAGAGAAGCACCTTAGCTTTCAGAAAAATTATCCAATGGTTACCTTGTGATAACACGAGATAAGCTACAGGATGTCAAGGTTGACTACCTCGAGCATGTAAAAGTTTAAAAAAATCGTAACTTCTAAAAAAAAATCAAATCTAGTCCGATTTCAAAGATTTTTATATTTCTGTAAAGTGCTTGGCAGGATAAAGAAAAAATAAGCTTACTCACTTAAGTTATCTTTTATAGTTAAAAATATATTTACGCTTGAATTTTAAATGTGAATCAACTGTAGGTATTTTTTTAAAAACATCCAATGGCAACACTGATTGAAATAATTAAAAAAAATATCCAAAACTTTTTTTTTCAAAATCGAATTTTTATCCAAAAACAAACTAGAATTACTAAAAGAAACTTCACACATACACGCATACGTACATAAATACATAAATACATACATACATACATAAATACATACATACATACATACATACATGCATACATACTTACATACATACATACATGCATACATACATACACACATACATACATACTTACTTACCGAATTTTCAATGAAAAAGAAACTTACCGCCTGTGAAAATTTGTCAGAAATAAAATCTTCAGAGCACACTCTTCAAGAAAAAAAATTCATGAAAAATAATAACAAGCTTAATCGATTTTGAAAAAAATTCTTAGAAAAAATATTTTTTTCACCAATAAAAAAAGAGATTTTTCGCCAAAAAATAATAATAATTCAATATAGTCAACATATGAGCATAAAAAAATAAACTTTTTTAAAATCATTTTTAAAAACCCAAGAAATTTTTAGATATCTTGTACATAAGAAATAAGATTTTTCATAAAAAAAACCTCATAACCAATTTCAATAAATGAAGGCTATCTTTGTCTCGAATTGCGATTTTAACGATGAGATTAAAAAAAGTCAAATCACTCGTTGTTTCTAAATAAGAAAAAAATATTTTGCAAATTACCTTATCACGATTTAAGAGGTTTT
The DNA here is from genome assembly GCA_932274085.1 of Protocalliphora azurea. Taxonomy (NCBI): domain Eukaryota; kingdom Metazoa; phylum Arthropoda; class Insecta; order Diptera; family Calliphoridae; genus Protocalliphora; species Protocalliphora azurea. Next base: position 4,238,239 of record OW026522.1, on the reverse strand, counting down.
GTCAAAAGTCCAAAAATAAAAAAAAAGATAAAAAATTTTTGTTGATGAAGAACAACTTTTTTATAAAAAAAAAAAATCATAAAAAACTGATTTTTCATAAAAACAATGTTTATTACTATACGCTCTTTTTAACGTTTTCTTAGTGCATACGTAACATTCTATAAATATTTTGTTACTCTTGCTATTATAAAATTTGTATCTACAGCAATCAGCTAAATAAAATTATTAACTTACTTGAAATCTACAAATAAATATCTAATAATATTTAGATTTTATATATTGACGTCATTTTAAAATTTACATTTGTAAAATCATGACATTTTTGTACCTCAGCTCTTTAAATTCTACTCATTACATTTATAGGATTTTTTCCAGTCATAATATTTTATTCTTACATAATCCATAATTATTAGACAAATATACATATATCCTTTTAAAAGCCCTTTATATTACTTGACCCAATTTCATATTAAAAATTCTGTTACGTAAAAGTAATATTTATTCAAGTAATATTAATCATTTACCCCCTATTGTCTCTTATACTTAAACTTAAATGTTAGCTGTCATAATTTATGATTTAATTTCATGTTATTATCTTAATTTTATGTCATAAAATTAATATATAAGAAACCAAATAATTTAAGCTAAATAGCAAACACAAAAATGTTGAAAACAAACAATAAATGAACCAAAAATTATCAAATAATACACGCAGAGAAAAAACATGGTTGCAGCATTGCTATATAAACAATGTTATGTTTTTATAACTATTTGTCATTGATTTAAATAATAATGTGTTTGTGAATATCAACGTTTTTCTTAAAGTTCTAAAATTTAATGGTTACCCTCAATCAAAATTCTAATATAATTAACTACAATAATAATAATAATAATAATAATAATAATAATAATAATAATAATAATAATAATAATAAAAGTAATAATAATAATAATAATAATAATAATAATAATAATAATAATAATAAAAGTAATAATAATAATAATCAACATTATTATACATTATCATTAAATGTCGCCAATAGTTACATTTGTTTTTAAATCATATATTGTTTTGTACAACTATTAAATGTTTGTTTTTGGAACATATTATATTTTCCTTAAATATAGAATATTTGTTTTTAGATTATGTTTTGTTTTCCACAAGTATTGAATGTTTGCTTTTAACAAACAATATTTTTTTTCTGCACAACTATTGAGTAGTACACATTTTTGTGTATCAGTTCAGTAGTTTAACAGCAACACCATATAGTATGATAAAATAAATTTATAATATGATAAAGTCTAATTGTTACAAGATAAAAACATGATAAAATCGGGAACAATATTATAAAAGTAGTTTATAATATTAAATCGAACCATTACATGTTTAAACTGTACTACAGTTTGATAAAATGGAATCATAATTATATTTATTTACAAACATACTAATTTTTAACTATAATCATATATTCCAATCATAATATGTTGCTGATTGATTACGGTCACCAGAACCATATTTTTTCTCTGCGTGTATAAATTATTAGAGCACATAAATTATTATAATAATCTGTCGGCATAACAAAATTTAATACAAGATAATAGAAATATTTGAAAATTTAATACAAGATGATATATATATTATACAATATTACTCATACGTTTTAAATTACAATTTAAATAATGACTTTTTAATAAAATAAAACATAATAAAAAAATTAAATATATAAATTTGAAACTAAAAGGAAATGTGATTATGTTATATTTTCTGTTAAAAAAAATTAATCACATTAATATCTTTAAAATTTGTCATTGTTTTTATTTTTATAATTTTATTAATAATTCTTGTAATATTAATAAATATTTATATATTTTTTTGCAATAAAATCATATTTATTTTAAGACATTAATGAAACCGTAAGTTTTTTTTAATAAGATACTGATATTACTAAAAGAGGAAGATGTCAGCATCTTAAAATATTAAAAAAATTATATGTCACGTTTGAAAAACCCAAATAAAAAGTAAAAATATATTAAGATTTTTACTTTTTTTAATTATAAATTGCATTATTGTAAGGTATGAGATTTCCTAACATTTTCAGTTACACTTATAACGTGCAAAAACAATGCTATTTAGCCACCTTTCAGTGTTTAATTCGGTAAAAATAATTTATTAAACCGATTTAGCGGTGTCCGTCAGTCCGTCTGTCTAATCGTTATTAATGCAAACATTCTGGTCAAATGCTTTCTCGAAATACGTTCTTTTTTTTACACAGTTTTTATTTAAGTGAAAGTCATGACACCTAATATAGCGAATATCCACTCTAAGTGAGCTTCCATATAAGGCTCTCAATTGGAAAACATTACTGCAAAATTAGACGTGCATAAATATTATATGAAGGCTAATATCGAAATAAAATTTAGCAGTAAATTATATCTACTCCTTTTACTACAGAAAAAAACTTATAAAAATATTGTGTTGCAACTTTTAAAAGTGCTAATTATAAAAATTTAAATTTTAATTTACACGATATTAGTCCTTAAGTTGTTTTTTCAACGTTTATTAAATAGTATAAAATTAAAATCCAATGTCGAACAATTAATTTTAGAAATGTTTTTGTACAGAAATATATATACAAACTTTATTAAAAATTATATATATTTTTTGTGAAGCTAAGTTAGAAAATTCAAAATATTGTTCAACAAGGCAGGCCAGGGTAGAACAAATGGCTATATCCTGCACATGAATTTATGTTCTCCAATCCACGCCTTATAATAATATAATATACATAATTTTTTTTATTTAAAAAATTATTTATTTTAAAATGAACCTTTTGTCATTGCACAGTGGTCTAAAAATGATTTTATAAAATAATTCTATAACTTGTGAACCGTTAGAGATATCCAAATTAAAAATCACAAGCTTAGAGCTGAAGTGTTTTCCATTTGATTTGTAGGAGCACAGCTGTCTAGCTGGTTAAGGCGCTAGAGAGTAGACCTCCAAATTTTATAACCTCGGGTATGCAATTTTTTAACAAATACGTTAAAAATTCATTTAAATTGAATGTACAAAAATTTTACATATAGGTAGTCCTTGTAAATCTCTACAAAAAAAAACATGCTTACATATGTAGGTTATCTCTTTTAGTCTAAGAGATATTTAAGTCGAAGCAAATTTTACCCTCATTTTTAGCCTAGTTTTTTTTTAAGTTTTTTAAAGTTGGGGGCCTTTATTTAAAATTTAAATGAGTAAACTTATTTTATAAACTTATTTTAAAATCAGGGAATCAGAAAAATAGTCCCACTTTTTTGTACCAATTTAATATACCAAAAATTCCAATCCGGGAAAAGCATGTTTTAAAAATATAATTTTTTCACTAAAATTATCACCCAGCCATTGTGAAAGGCGTGGCTCGGAAAATATTTTTTATGTGTTGTTGATCTCGGCTTTGACATTTGAGAAAAACTAAGACAAAGTTTGAATAGAGCTTGGGGGGAAACCGTTGTCCGATTTTGCCTTATTTCTTTCTTCTTCTGAAACCATTACAAAATTCTATATATTTATTTATATAGGGCTACTAAAAATGTGATTTTCTCAATTTCAGATTAATATAACTTTTTGTCGCATAGATATATTTATATGATTTTTGCAGCAATATTATTTAGAATTGTGTAAGACAACTGAAAACAAAACTAGGCCAAAAATGAGGGTAAAATTTGCTTCGACCTAGATGTCTCTTAAACTAAAAGAGAAAGCCTAAGCGCATAAGAAATTTACAAAAACAACCTATATGTAATTTTTTTTACATTCAAATCGTAAATGAATTTTTGGCAAATTTAAAAAAAATACATACTCGAAGTTACCAACTATGAAGATCTACCCTATACCCCGGGGTCTCTATAATGAGCTGTGCTCCTCCAAATCAACTGGAAAATACCACAGCTCTAACCTCGTGAAATTTTATTTATATATCTCCAACGGTTCGCCAGTTACAGAATTATTTCAAAACAAAAAAAATATCGTTTTGGGATTTGGATATATGATTCTATATTTTAAGATATCAATAATTTATGATATAATGGAAAATAAACTAAAAAGATTTTATCATATAATATAATTTCTGTTTTTAGAATTGATGCTATATTGCAGCAGTTAAAAAATATAATTTTGAAAGAACTTTAATTTTAGAGGAGCGCTCACCTAGTTTAACAAATGGCATACAAAAAAAAAAAGTTTGGGGTAAAGTTTAACACATTGTTAGCTATCGAATTCGATATATGGAAACATGCTTTTGCAAAATTTGAACTTTTATAATTGTACTTTCTGCCGGAAACCTGTTTGAGAGACTCCTTTGTGCATAGTTTAGACAGTTAAATTATATTTAATATAAATATTTTTATATTTGTTCTTTTTCAACAAATTAAATTTTATTTTAGTAATTTTCTGGAAATATCCAACAACTATTTTATTATATGAAAAAATGTTATACAAATTTATATTTATTCCTTTTTAATAACTTCCATTTTTTTTTTTTTGCCAGCAATTTCTAGCTGTTGGCTGTATAAAATTCTTTTGAATAGACATTAAATTGTTGACTCACATAAATATTTGAGCATTAAGGATAAAATATTTTTGTTTGCGTTTTTCTTTATTTATTCACTCTCTTTATATCTTTTTTCAATTTTGTCTAGATATTATTTGTAGAAAAGTTTGTGTTTGGCCTAAATTTCTTTTATTATTATTATTTTTATTGTTGTTTATCATTTGAGGCTTTTTTTCAAAAGATTATAAGCATTTTTAAAACATTTTTATTTTCTTATGAAATGTCACCTTTTTTTTCTTTAATAATATTCCAGAGATTTGGGCTATGAAGTCAATAATTATACAATCTTTAAGAAATAATATAAAAAATATTTTTTTTTTTTTCTTTATAACAATATCTAAAATATTTGTAAAATTAATACGAGTATAAACAACTTTAAATTAAAAATTCCCCTACGTTCCCCAGTTTCATTTGCAACACCCCTTAGTTGCTTTAAATTTTTTTTTTCTACTTTATTTTTATTTCTTTAATGTTTATCTTTCATAAACCTAAAAGTCATTATGTGTGATAATTATAACCATATTTCTTATGTATTTAGTTACACAGATTTTTTTTTTTTTTTTTGCTTTATATATAAATACTTATAAAAAGAAAACATTAGTTCTTATATAAATATATAAAGAAGAACATTAAATGTTTGTATATAAACACATAATTTTTGGTCTTTATAGTTATAGTAACAGGCCTCAAAAAGAAAGCCAAATTTTTGAAAAACCACAAAAACAGTTTGTTAAAGCTTAAAAGTAACTATAATAGCGAAGGAACTATAAACATTTGGTTTCAAAAAGTTAAGAGCAAAACAAATTTTAGTTAATAATACAAAACAGAAAAACAAATAAAGATAACAAATACTTTACACAACAGGAATGGGAAACAATGGAACAATAAATATTACTTTTTGGTATCATTTTATTTGTCTTATATTCATTTGTGGCATAGTTTTGGTTGAACTGATTACTATTTACTAAAACATAACAATTTAAAAAAAATAATAATAATCTAGATGATCCTTGAAAATCCTTTAACCAATATTTTATTTTTTAAATGTAAATATGAGTAATAATTATTTATATAACATACACTGCCTGCCACTTGAATAAGGAATCACATTTTTTAACTTTAATTAAGTATATCTCCTAAACTAAAGTTCAGAAAAAAATAATTTTTTGCGCAACCAAATTTCAAAGTATTGGCTTTAGTTTCCTGAAGAAATAAAAAATGTAAATATTTTGTTATACTAAAATTATGCATTTATTTAAAGACATGTATTTCTGTGGTACTTTTTCGTGTGTCACTTGAATAAGAAATATTTTAAAACTAAGCAAACTGCGATGTATTTTTTAATTTTAGGTTATAAAAATGAAAGTTATTATCTTCTAGCATTCAATTAGTAATGAGTACTGCCACCATTTTTAGAAATAACCTCAAAAATGCGATTTAGCATCGACTTGTATAATGACTCTAAGTAATTTAGCGAAATTGAACTCCATGGTTCCGTTATTGCATCCTTTAAGGATTCTATCGTCTCAAATTGTTTTCCTCCTTCATAAACTTTTCTTGCAAGCCAACCCCAGAAATTTTCCATTGGATTCAGGTCTGGTGAATCTGGGGGCCAATCCAAAAGTTGAACACCCTGTTGATTAATCCACTGTTTAACTGTTTTAGCGGTATGAATCGGAGCGTTGTCGTGTTGGTACGTCCATGCCACTATTCCGCCCTCTCGGCTGTGTCTGTAGCTCAAAAATAATTCCTCCTTATTTAGGTCATGGAAGTAATAGTTATAACCGGTACACTGTTCTTAGACTGGCACTGACTCCACTTTTTTCACGTATTTTTGATACCGACATGGCAGAATTTAATGCAATTCTAAGAATTTTTCGTCCTTCTTTTGAAGTTGTTGCCATTTTCTTCCGCCCTTTCATGTTTTTTTCATATCTTTCCACATTATTTAAATAATCGTACACAACTGTCTTTCCTCTATTAATGTTTTTGGCTATTTGGACCGGATTCTGACCCTGAGTTTTCAAATCAGAATTCTTTCTTTTTCATAGTTATTAAAAGCATTATCACGTCCCATTTTGAATAAAAACTTAAAAAACTATCAAATTAAAAATTCTCTAGCCGTTTATATTGAAAGAAATACAAATCATAGCCTTTCTGATTAATATTAAAAGAATTCCTTATTCAAGTGACACACGAAATAGTACCGCAGAAATATATGTCTTTAAATAAATTTCAATTTCAAATACCAAGATTTTATGGTTCTAACTTTATTCCTTTAATCCATACAACGATTTGAAAACTATTCCGAAAAACAAAAGTACAATTTTAGTTTTCAGTTTAATGAGACCTAGAGCATGTAAAACTAATATAGCTATTTTTTGAGACCATTGTATTTAAATTTTAAGGAATTCTTACCTTAAGTGTAGTATGACAACATTATTTAGATAACTTTAAGATATACATATTTGAAGGTTTAAACTACGATATGTTGAGCATTTCTATTTATTTAACTTTAAACTTATTACTTGTATTTTTAATTTGCGAAAGAATAGGATATGGTTTTTTTTTAATTATATTTAACATAATTTTATGAGCAATGAACAAGAAAAATAGCTGCAGTAAGTCAAACGCGACCATCTAATATACTCGAGTTTAACAGATTTTTGGAAAAGGTCCTTATATAGAAACTATGAACATATATGGACCGACTCTTGTTAAACTTCAAACTGCGGTATATACATAAAACTTAATTATACCAAATTTAATTCAAAATCTGGCATTTATATGAAATAAAAATATAAATAAAAATAAAATAAAAATAAATAAATAAAATCAAAAATAAATAATAAAATAAAAAGAAATATGTCTGAAATTTGTGTCATATGGGAGATATGTTCAATTAGATGTCAATCCTTATGAAATTTGGCAACATGATTTATAATTAAATGCAAAATAATCATGCCAAATTATATTTTGTACTAACATTTTTGTGGAACTTATACACGTTAAAATAATTTTTGGGAAGGAGCCCTCATATGAAAACTCTGGCCAATTAAGCATCCAACCTCTTGAAATTTGATATGTTGTCTAATGCCAATGAAAATCCTATTTACATCAAGACAGTTATGATCACTAAAGCACATTTCCGTGAAATAACTGTCCAATTTCAACCATTTTCCATATGTTTCGGCTAAAAAAACGACTATTTTATTTATTATTAAATAATATTTAAAATTGCAGCATATATTTCGGAGACAAAATTTACTTAAATACTGACAGGACTTTTTTAAAATTGTATAAAATTTTAACTTTTGAAGTTAAAGGAACAAAATTCCGAAATTCCCTTATGATGTTTTCAAAATTTATATAATTTTAATAATTTGTTAGAAAACCTCAAGGACATTTAAGGATAAAATATTTTAAGAACATTTTTGACATAAACGTCCGAAATTTAAAAGCAAAAAAATTTTAATGGAATTTTTGAATCATATTCTTTCATTTGATACCCATATCGACACTGTTGAAAAACTAACAGATTTTAAAATAATTTATAAATAAATTATTATTTTTGAAATTTTAAAGCTTTTTTAAAAGGACATTTGAACACAAAGTGAAAAGCACTGTATGCAAGCCTATCATAAATATCTCTACTTTCAAGAATAAATGGTTTCATTAATTTGTGAAAAATATTGTTGTACAGTGTTATATAAAATTCTATAATTTTTATTTTTATATATTATATTTTTACTGAAATAGCAAAAATTTTGTAGCTGTTTACGTACTTGTTTACCTACGTACGTTTACGTACCTGTAAAGCTCATTTAGGTTTCTATTTTGTATGTTGTGTTGTTTTTATTGTTTTTTTTTTTTTTATATTTTGTTTATATATTTTTTGGTACTAATTGCTGCTTTAATGCTTTGGTTTATAGATTTCTCTTTGTGGAATTTTATACAAGAGTGTCTTAGTTTAAAAGTAGGTAACAAAGACTGTTTAAGTAGTTTGTTTTTTAGAAATGAAAACAAAACAGTATTACTAATTTAAATAAAGGCCAATAAACTTTATTTTAGTAGCAATCTAAAGGCTATAATTTGTTTTGTATAGAAGAAAATGGCAATAAATTTTATAATTTCCTTTATATATATTATATTAGTATAGAAGAATAAAAGAAAAAAAAAAAGTTGGCAAAGAAAGCAAAGTTGTTAATATAGAAATTGTATTGTTATAAAGATAAAAGTTAAAGTAATTTTAAAAAGAAAAAATAAAAAATTTTTTAAAATTTAATTAAATTTATGTATTTATTTGTATATTTGTTTATTTATTTATCTGTTTATTTCTTTGTTTATTTACTTATTTATTTATTTATTTATTTACTTATTTATTTATTTATTTATTACCTTATTTATTCATTTATTTTTTTGCTTTGTTTGTTTGTTTATTTAATTATTTATTTATTTTCTTATTTTGTATTTATTTCTATATTTATTTATTTACTTATTTCCTTATTTCTTTCTTTCTTTATTTGTTTATTCATTTATTTAATTATTTGTTTATTTACTTATTTATCTATTTTATTAGTTATTTGTTTGTTTATTTATTTATTTACTCACTTATTTATATAATTAATTATTTATTACTTTACTTTATTTATGTATATATTTATTTATTTTTGCACTTATTTATATATTTATTTCTTTGTTTATTTACTTATTTATTTCATTATTTCTTTATTTATTTGTTTATTTATTTATTTATTTTTTATTTATCTATTTGCTTATTTATATATTTGTTTATTTATTTACTTATATATATATATATATATATATACATATATATATTTATTTATTTCTTTCTTCTTTATTTATTTGCTTATTTATTTAATTATTTATTTCCTTATTTTTTATTTATTTCTATATATATATATATATATATACATATATATATATTCATCGATTTGCTTATATATATATATTTGTTTATTTATTTACTTATATCTATATATATATATATATATATATATATATATATATATATATACATATATATATTTATTTATTTCTTCATTTATTTTCTTACTTCTTTATTTATTTGCTTATTTTTTAAATTATTTATTTCCTTATTTTTTATTTATTTCTATATTTATTTATTTCATTATTTGTTTATTTACTTATTTATTTTATTATTTATTTGTTTATTTAGTTATTAAATATTAAGTAACATAATACTAAGGACTAAATAACAATTAAGCCTAGGATTATCATCTATGTCTAGCCAGATCAAACTTGACTGTGAAGTCCAATATCTTTTATTTGGAGTAAAAAATCCAAAAATATGAATATGATATCAATAAAGATATTTCTACACGAGATTATTAAGATTTTTCAAAAATAAAATAATACGTATTTTATTTATCAAAAAAAAAAAAAAAAAAAAAAAAAAAAAACCTAAAGAAAATACTTAACTACTTGAGACGATAATGTATATATTTTATATATATTTTATATTAAATTTTATTTTTATTTTTCTTTCAATATTTTTTGTTTTTTTGTTTATTTTCTTTTTTTTTCTAATGCACAAAAATCAAATGTTTTTGAATAATTTCAAAAAATTAAAAATACTCGTACCATTGGTATTTCGAAAAAATTATAACTATTTTTTTCATAATCAAACAATTTGACAAATCTTAATACAAAATATTACCGTATAGAAATACCTTAACTGACATCCGTTTAATCGAATGATTGGCGTATGATAACAAGGAAAATTTTACGTTTAAAAAGAAAGTACGCTAAATTGACATCTTAATTTGAGTAGACATGTAAACATGTTTCTTTTTGTTTGTTCACGTACGATTATGCTAAAGATAATTATGCCATGTTGTTTAAAGTATCAGATGTCAAAATAAAACATAGATTACTCAAATTTGTGAGTAATTGATCTGCATTCAAGGTGGACAATTAAGTTACAGAATAATTTCTAATTTGTTAAAAAAAATTACTTCTTGATGTAAAGATATTTACGAGGATAGATATTATTGTGTGCTACAAAACAGACTGTCTAGATTTCAATAACTTACACCAACTGAAAAGGAAGACAATGATTAGGAAATGATGTCATGTCTTTGAAATAGTGACGATGAACAACTGTCATTTTCATACAGTGATAATGAGGATAATGAAATGTTAGTTTCGGAAAATATTGAACATTTCACAGTAAAGTAAAACCGGTATCTACAGACTGTTGCAACTACTTAAAACACTCAGAATACTACAACGTGATACTACCAATTTAATACCGAAAACTAGTCACAAAATCGGCTTCCAGAAATATGACCCAAAGCAAAATCGCCTAAAGCAAATATAGAAAAATCACCCAATAGAAATGAAAATTGGTCCAAAAATAAAAAAAGAAAATTTAACCCAAAAAATGTGATAAAATACCGAAATTTTGAGGAAAATATTACCCTCAGCCAATGTTCATTAGGACACTTTCTGGTATGAACATTAAATTACTTTTTATTTGAAAAAGTGTAAATTAATAAGATTTTTCTTCATTCTTTGTTTGCATTGCAAAATCTTTTATAATAAGTATAGAGAAACATTTTCAACTTTATATTAATATATTGTCACTTAAAATGCAAAAGACCGTAACCACACTTTAAATTTATTACTGCAGAAGCAAAAAACTTTCAAATGGAAAAGACCGTAATCACAATTTAAAATTCTTTTCTTTAAGATTAAGCAATTAAGTAAAATGTTTTAATCGTTGACTTAAAGCAAAAATAGACAAAATATAAAATACTCTTCAAACCAATTTTTTCTTAAAGGGAACAAATTTTACGACTATTTCGTTTGTGAAATTAATATTGATGTAATTTTTAAGATGTGAAAATTAAATTTTTTATATTGATGTATTTTGGGTTAAAACATTATAATCTAGTAAAAGCCAACATTTGATTTTTCAGTGGTTACGACCTTTTGAATTTTAGTTGACGAAATATAACTTATGCAAATCATAATCTACAAAATCAGGATAACAGTATTACAATAGGTGCAAAATTTTACTTATAATCGTCCTGTAATCTGACCATACCAATGTCCTAGCTTTAAGGATCATCATCAGCTCAATTAATATTAATTATACGCCTTAGAGATTTTTATTAATCATACGCTTTGCAGTCAACAATACATTAAATTTCATTAAATTTTTAATAACTGTTAAACTATTAAAGGGATTTAATTGAGATATATAAGAAAAATAAACAGCAGGAGTTCACCTTTCAGAACAATTAACTTTTTTTTACTTTATATTCTTTAAAACAAATGCTACTTGGTTACGTACTTTATCACCTTAAAGAAAAAAAATAAAATTAATTTTTTTTAATCTTCGCAGAGTCTTCCTTTACTATTTCTTTAATAAGATTTATCTTTTTAAATTACTTTAATTATCACACAAAACAAGACCTTGAAAGTCCTTTAATAGTATGTTCTTATTTTCACCCCACATCAGTTTTAGGGGCAACAAAGTCAATACAATAATTTCGTTTTTTTTATTATTTCAATCCTTCCATTTTAAGCTATAAAAATCCTTGTGAACATACACACAAACTCATTATTACTTGCCACAAATATGTGTACTGTTTACTTAAGCTCCTGCCACATGGCATATGATTGTTTTCAAATCAAGTTGCGTTGGTTCTTAATACTTTAACTGTCTGTATGATAGGAAAGAAGAGGGTAACAACTTTTTTAGTAAAAAACAAAAAAAAAAGTTGTTAAATCTGCTTGTACGTACAAACTTTTTCTTTGTTTTTTCTTTTTTTTTTTTTTAAGAAAATAACAACAAAATCAAATAAAAACATAAGAAAATAAACTGATATTAAGCTGAAAATTTTTTTTATTTTCACACCCGAGGTAAAGAAATGTGCTGCGTTGTAATAAAAAGATTTATAAGCACATACGGAACATGTCAGTGTAATAAAGAAAACAATACACATACAAAAAATATGCTTTAAATCTTTTATATGTGTAAAATAAAATTTCACACATTTATATATAAATTACTGTTTTTCACCAATATATTAACGCCTGAAAATATACTTTAAATTAAAGATGGTTTCATTGATTTCTTCTTTCTCTTATCTTTTTTCTTTCTATGTATGTAGCAGTTGCCAGCTCATGCTTAATTAATTTGAAAGAGTGCAGCAGTGTAACAGAAAAAAAAATAAAACTATAAAAAAATACAACAAAAACTTCCCTCCAATCAACGCTGCAGAACAAAGAATTAAATAAAAAGAAAAAATAAAATAAAGTGCCAACAAAAAGGTTTATACACACATCTCTCTTTACCAAATATATTTACACACATTCAGAGACAACTATATTTAAATATTTAATTTACACTCTCATATATACAAAAGAAAGATACAATTTTTATATGTGAACGTGTATATAAATTTTATGTTTTTTAACTAAATAACTGAAGCGTAAGCCCCAACATGTTCATGAATTGTATAGAATTTTCTACAAAAATATCACTAAAATATAAAGGATTTGTAGTTGTTACTACTACTGCTGATGCCACATCTCTCTTCCTTATTACATGTAAAACAAAATGAAAACAAAACATAAAAGTTGTGTTGCTGCTGCTGCTGTTGCTGCTGGGGCTGGTGAAAAAATGAAATCGGTAATTTTATATCCATATGGACCGTTGACGGGTACCGGATGTTGTCGCATGTTGCATGCTAAAAATTTAGCCATAACAAGTGCAATTTACACAATTGTAAGTATTTTAAATATTTAAACAATTTTTATTTTAGTTAAAAAAAAAAAACATATACATATATAAAAAATTTAATTTATACAACATATCACTATAAATATGCAAAATGAAAGGAGCCTGTTTTTTATTTAAATTTGTTCATATGTAAGAAAATAAAATATGAAAAAATTTAAAATTAAAAACAGCGCACAGTGGTTCCAAAACGCTGTTTTTGGAAATGATTCTGTAACTTGTGAACCGTTGGAGATGTGCCAGTAAGATCCGAGGTATTTTTGAGTTGATTTATGGGATTACAGATTCCTAGCCGGTCAGGGAGGTAGTGGGTGGCCCTAAAAAGTTGGCAATCTTGGATATGTCACTTTTTTAAAGCGCCAAAAATTAATTTATGATATGACAAAAAAAGTATTTTATATATAGATAGTCCTTGTAAATCTCTGCAAAAATATGCTTACATGTGTATGTTATCTCTTTTAGTTTAAGAGATATTCAGGTATTCTCTTATTTTTACCCTAGTTTTTTTTTAGCTTTTTTAGATTTTTTTAACTTGGCGGCCTTAATATTGACCCTTCACCAGATTCTGAATAATATTGCCGCATATATATGTATATATATATATGAATATATGAATCCGATAAAAAGTTATATTAATCTGTAGTTGGTGCTTTAAAAAAACATCGTATTTCTTAGGTTTTTTTCAAAAAAGTGGAAATATTTATTCATTTATAAAATTTGTTTTTGGTCTGAGCTATATCATTTTTTTATGCTTTCAAAAGAAATCTTAACGCTAATACATGTAAAGTAAATTCGAAAGAGTTTGGGGCATAGGTCTCCCCACAACTTTGTCAATTTTGAAAGTTTTCGTTTTTAACTTTTTTGTTAAATTCTCAAATCGCAAAGCTGGTGTCAACATACAATTATTTTAAAAGTATTTTCATAACGACAAAGCGACGATTTCAATGTAAGAGGTAAATTTTTGAAAGATGTTTTTCCCGGATTGCGATTTTTGGCATTTGGTACAAAAAAGTGGCAGTTTCTCCATTATTTTTGAGAAAAGCGCTACAAATCTTAAATTTCCGCTTTTCGGATGTTGGTCTGAAAAATGATAACCGAATTTATTATTTCCTTTCGAATTTATGAGTTTCTGACGATAAAAAAAGATACATGTCCAAGATGGCCAACTTTAGAAAGCCACCCATTATCCCCCGACTCGCTAGGGATCTGCACTCCTCCAAATCAACTCAAAACCACCTCACCTCTGGCCACTTTATTGACATATCTCCAACGGTTCACAATTATTTCCAAAAAAAAGCGTTTTGAAACCACTGTGCAGCGTCCCTTTCAATTTGAAAGGCCTATTAAATATTAAACAACTTCATTTTGAAAAAAGTATAAAAAACCTTACTGCACTTTGTGGCAATGTAGCAATGGAAGTGTATTAAAATGTTCAATTTAACACAACACCTTGTGAATAACAAACAAATTGCATCCCTCCCTCTCTTAACCAACACTCACACTCTAAAGACTATATTGCACCCTAAAAGTATGCACACTTTTATTTTTTATACAGTCTTAACAAAAAAGTGGAAAATTGGGGGGTATATAATTTAGGTTAAATTATCGCTGCAATGAATTATTCCAAAAATAAACTAAATTCTTTACACCAAATGTTACACCTAAATGAGAACTTTTTTTTATCCTTCTGAGCATAATTAAAAAAATATTCGTAAAGTAATTGAGATTTTTATAAAATATCACATTAATAACCACAATTTCAATATAAGTTTAATATAAATTTTCTACTAATAGTAGAAATTTCTAAACTTTATTTCATAAATATCCAAAATAACGAATTAAAAATTTGGAGTTATTCTGATGCAAAATATATTTTTTAAGGTTTTAACAATTTGTTCTGCTATCGCAGACTTACAATTAAACTTTATAAATATATAGAGCAAAATAACGGTGTCCATCATTCCGTCTGTCTGTTAAAAACAACTTTTCAAAAGTTGGCTTTCCATCCGGCCAAGAACGAAAGTGGCATTGTATTTTATAAAAAAGTAAACTTTTCAAAAGACTTTTTTAAATTGTACAAAAACACTTTATCATTATATAATTACTATTATTTCTTATGTGTTATGTAAAATAAGTATTAGCCTTTTATTTTCCAAAAAAATCAATTTTTAAAAAATAAATGTTATTTAAAAAAATAATAATATTTTTTTAAGCGAAACTCCGTCTACTTTTAAAGAACTTATAAGATTTTAGAAGAATATAAAAGTAAACCTATTTACCAATTCGCTGATGTATAATATATCTATATAGGTCGTTTTCAAAAGATAATATAAATATAAAACTTACAACTTGTATCCAAACTCAATCAATTCACTATTTTATTGTATATTTCCATATGTACGTATACGTAACACACAATTATGCTGGTAAAATTTATTAAATATTGATTACGTTTGTAAAATTGTCAAAAATTGGTTGTTAGAGCTTTTTAAATAATTTTTAGAGAAATAAAAGTTTGATATTTATTTCATATAACACATAAGAAATGGTAGTAAAAATTTAAAAGTAAAAAAAGTAAAAATGTAATGTTCAAAAGTTTACTTTTTCCATAAAATCTATACTCCTGCTTTCGTTTTTAGCTGTGGGTAACAGTTTAGTGCCACAGTGATCTATATAGATTTTTTTAATAAATAGCGTGAATAAATTAAAAAAATAAACTCACGTGACATTTTTTTTTTTTTTTTCATTTTCCATCCCTGCCTTTTTTCCTTATATCTTGCTCTAAATTATAATTAAAATAAAGAAAAATATATTTTCAAAAAAAGTACTGTTTGTCAAGAGAAAAAAACAAAAACCAAAGAAGGTTTTCAAAAAAGGACAATTTTAAATTTTTGTGCATTAAAGTATACTTCTCCAAAGTATCATAAAAAACAGGCCATTTTCCAAAATTAAAGCATTTGTAAAAAAATATACAATTTTTCATAAAAAATACACATTTTGCACTTTTTCCGAAAATCGATATTTTTTTAAAAAAGTACAAATTTAAAAAAAATTATCTAGAAAAGGAAATTTACCAAAAAATTTGAATTTTTCATAAAAAGGAAAAATTTATCCAAAAAATATCAATTAAAAAATAAATACTTTTTGTTTAAAATTTCTGAACACGTTAGTGGTATACATTGGTCATAAATATGTACATAACTCTTAACTGTTGGTCCGATCAAAAAGCAAATAAATAAAAAATAAAATAAACTACAGGGTGTTAGTTAAATTTTACCACATCGAGCTTGAAGAAGATTGAAGATTTAGAAGTTCGTAACTTTTACAAATAAAGTTTGATTCAAATGATTTTTTTTTTTAAGGAATTTAATAAGATTAAATGAAACATGTTATCTCTTATAAGTAATTTTAAAGATGTCTGAGTTTGAATTTAAATATTTTTGTTTTTGGTATTGATTTTTTTTTCACCCCTAATTTTTGAATAACTTGAAAATTATTTAGCAGCGTAAAAAGTAATGTCACCGTCTTATTAACGCGATAACATTAATTTTAATCTTAAAACAAATCTGTGTGTGACGAAAAACTAAACTAATTCATGCAACATTAACATTCCTCCCAAATAATGTTCTAGTTGTATTATATGCTTTAAACTCTTGCCTTATTTTCATTGATATAAGGTGTTAAAAACAGCAAAATGTTTGTTCTAGAATTTTAAAAATACGATAATATTTAATTTCCCTACACCCTACATACTGTGGGTCCAAACGCAAAATTTTTTGGTAATAAATCTATATCTCCTAAAGTACTGGTTCGTATTCGGCTCGTATTAAAATGTATGGAAGAGTTGTAGAAGAGAACCTAAGCTTTCAAAAAAAATCATCTTGTAGTCACCCTGTGAAAACATGAGATAAGCTCTAGGGTGTCAGTTGACTATATCGAGTATGAAAAAGTTTAAAAAAATCGTAACTTCTGCAACAAATCCGATTTCAAAGATTTTTAAGAGTATAAATATAATATAAAAATAAGCTTACTCACCTAAGTTATCTCTTACAGTTGAAAAGATATTTACGCTTGAATTTTGATTTTTTGCTTCGAACTTATTTCATTTTTCGGAAATAAGTCCTGAGATATATGAGGAAATTTTTTTTTTAACATTTTGTAATTTGCAATATATTTCTAAGTAATATTCAGAAAAATTTTTTGATTATCTCAATTCGTGTAGATGTGAAAAATGTTCAAAGTCTGCATTCTGAAATTAGTATGAAAAATGGCTACTTTTTACAAAAATATAGTAATATTCTTTCTCTTTTTTCTCAAAGTTTTGTCAATATTTTTTTTTTTTTAATTTACATATTTTGAAAGAAAAGGATTCATAAATGGTTTATAAAAAAATTTTACATTGATTTAGGTTTGCAACCTACATCCAGCATTGGTCGAAAATGATGAATTTAAAAAAAGTTTTACTTTTATCTATTAATAAAAAATGTCATGCGAATTTTCTTCCAATTTATTGACGATATTTAATCAAAAAATAGATTTAGATTGATGTGACACTAACCTACTCCTAGCCCGGCCTGAAATGAAAGCAGGAGTGCAGATTTTATGAAAAAAGTAAATTTTTTAAACCACTTTTTTTAAATTGTACAAAAAATCATATAGCAAAATATTTTCAATATTATTTTGCATGTAGTGTATAAAATAGATATTATTTTTTCATTCCTGCAAAAATAATATAAAAAGCTTTACACATAAATTTTTAGCAATTTTTGAAAAATATACAATATTTAATAATTTAATTTATAGAGAAAGATCTAAATTTTTTAAAAAATAATATTAAAATTATGCTACGTACGAATAAAAAAGTTACAAGGTAAAAAAATTACAAAAACACTCAGCTATAAGAAATTATATTTTGTAAAAAAATAGTTCACAAGTCTATAGCAATTTGCCTTTACTATTATAACTTGTTGTAACTTTGGTATTAAACTGAATAATTCTAACTCATAATAATTTTAAATAATAATTAAAAAGCATAATTCTCTAATCAAAATTTCTTAATGAGTTTTTCATGTTTGTGTGAAAAGTGGTTTATATTGAATATACCTCAAATGCTACTACTACCAAAAGCACTGTTACCAGTTTATTTTAAAATGTTTTCCATTTACCCACCAAAACACTAAAAATCATAAAAATGTTCCCCTCCACAGAAGCCAACAGCCACAGCTGATATGAAAACCACATTACCGAGGTTATACTGTTTGCATCATATAAATTAATGTGCAGTTAAAATAAGCTTTAGTTTTTAGCTTTCACACACACTAATAAACAAATATACTTACACATACACATATAGTCATACTTTTCTACATATTCATACACTAAATAATAATAATACACATAAAATACCAGTCTTAGTGAACTATTTTCATCTCTATATAAAGCTCTGTTTAATGGCATGTGTAGTTGTTTTAGGTTTTACACTAAATTTCATTGCAGAGATATAAATTCAAAATGAAGCAGCATCTAAAATTTCAACATCATCATATCATAATCACAACTAAATAATTGTAGATAAAATTTTCTAACATTTCTGCACAATTTTCCCATTTAAATATTCAAAAAAATAAAACTACCATAAAATATAAAAGAAAAACTCATAATTTATGTTGATTATGGAAACGTGTTTTGAACTTCTACTAACAATTTTATATTTTAATATTTATTATTATTATATTTTTTTTTTTTTTTTTACGAAATTATAATGCAATCAACAACAATTATAATAGAAATAAAAAAGAGAAGTAGTAAACAACAAAATTTTATAACTTCATGAAAGCCATTTTATAATAGGCTTAATTGTTGGTTGTATATATAAAATAGAAATATGAATTAAAAGTACAAAAACAAAAAATCTCCTTAAGTTTATAATAAAAGATACTCACATACATTAGCCTGATTATATAACATACATATTTGTAGGCATATGTTTAATTTTAATGTTTAACTGACAATTAGTACCTTATTAGTTATTTGCTAAGTAAAGTAGACAGTTCTTAGAAATATCTATAGGTGTGTTGGTTTTGTTTTCACATCAGTAAATTTAAACAAAAGTTATGCCTGACATCACACAACATTTACATGTTCATTAAAAAATTTGTTGCTAACATGTTTTGCATACATACGAGTATAAGACTAACAGAACACTAACAACTAACATACATTCATGGAAAGCACAAACACATATTGAGACAACAAAGATAGATGAACAAAATTATGGAGAAAAATACTAAATAAAGGAGGATTATACAAAAATTAATAGCTTTTAGAAAACATCTTAAATTAGTCCCAAATTTTAGATACAGTGTCTGGGTTATAGTCGGTACTATAGTCTGTGATATAGTCTAAACTACAGTAAGTACTATAGTCTAGTTGATAGAAAATACTATATTTTTGTCTATAGTCAAGACTATAGTTTAGTCTCAAGTCACAACTGTGTTTTGCCTTAGTCAAGACTATAGTTTAGTCTATACTCAAGATTATAATTTAGTCTATAGTCAAGACTATAACCTAGTCTACAGTCAGGAATGGAGTTTAGTCTATAGTTAAAACTATAATCTAGAATATAGTCAAGGCTATAGTTAAGTCCAAGATAGATAAAGATAGATATATAAATAAGGTAACGACATTAAAACAGCTGAGATTTTTTTCTTTTTTTTTTTTGTGTTCTAAAATCTATTTTACTTTTTTGTTTATTTTTGTGTTATTGCGTCCTATTACTTTTTTTAATACGTGAAATGTCAAATGTGTTTTTGTTTTATGTAAAAAAACATTTGAAATGTCAAAATTAAAATTGACATAAGAGATATCAACGCAAACGCAAAATACATGGAGTTTTTGGCATTGTAGTTATTGTTGAGTTGTTGATACCTTACTTCTTGCATCGTGGGTAAGTATATAGTCAGGACTATAGATTAGACAATATTCTAGTTTGTACTCAAGAACATAGTTCACAGTCAAGACTATAATGTAGTATATAGTCAACACTATATACAACTATAGTCTAGACTATAGTCTAGTCTATAGTCTAGTCTATAGTCTGGACTATAGCCTGGACTATAGTCTGGACTATAGCCTGGACTATAGTCTGGACTATAGCCTGGACTATAGTCTGGACTATAGCCTGGACTATAGTCTGGACTATAGTCTGGACTATAGCCTGGACTATAGTCTGGACTATAGCCTGGACTATAGTCTGGACTATAGCCTGGACTATAGTCTGGACTATAGCCTGGACTATAGCCTGGACTATAGCCTGGACTATAGTCTGGACTATAGCCTGGACTATAGTCTGGACTATAGTCTGGACTATAGTCTGGACTATAGTCTGGACTATAGCCTGGACTATAGTCTGGACTATAGTCTGGACTATAGTCTGGACTATAGTCTGGACTATAGTCTGGACTATAGTCTGGACTATAGCCTGGACTATAGTCTGGACTATAGTCTGGACTATAGTCTGGACTATAGTCTGGACTATAGTCTGGACTATAGTCTGGACTATAGTCTGGACTATAGTCTGGACTATAGTCTGGACTATAGTCTGGACTATAGTCTGGACTATAGTCTGGACTATAGTCTGGACTATAGTCTGGACTATAGTCTGGACTATAGTCTGGACTATAGTCTGGACTATAGTCTGGACTATAGCCTGGACTATAGTCTGGACTATAGTCTGGACTATAGTCTGGACTATAGTCTGGACTATAGTCTGGACTATAGTCTGGACTATAGCCTGGACTATAGTCTGGACTATAGTCTGGACTATAGTCTGGACTATAGTCTGGACTATAGTCTGGACTATAGCCTGGACTATAGTCTGGACTATAGTCTGGACTATAGTCTGGACTATAGTCTGGACTATAGTCTGGACTATAGTCTGGACTATAGCCTGGACTATAGTCTGGACTATAGTCTGGACTATAGTCTGGACTATAGCCTGGACTATAGTCTGGACTATAGTCTGGACTATAGTCTGGACTATAGTCTGGACTATAGTCTGGACTATAGTCTGGACTATAGTCTGGACTATAGCCTGGACTATAGTCTGGACTATAGTCTGGACTATAGCCTGGACTATAGCCTGGACTATAGTCTGGACTATAGCCTGGACTATAGTCTGGACTATAGCCTGGACTATAGTCTGGACTATAGCCTGGACTATAGTCTGGACTATAGCCTGGACTATAGTCTGGACTATAGCCTGGACTATAGTCTGGACTATAGCCTGGACTATAGTCTGGACTATAGCCTGGACTATAGTCTGGACTATAGCCTGGACTATAGTCTGGACTATAGCCTGGACTATAGTCTCGACTATAGCCTGGACTATAGTCTCGACTATAGCCTGGACTATAGTCTCGACTATAGCCTGGACTATAGTCTCGACTATAGCCTGGACTATAGTCTCGACTATAGCCTGGACTATAGTCTGGACTATAGCCTGGACTATAGTCTCGACTATAGCCTGGACTATAGTCTCGACTATAGCCTGGACTATAGTCTCGACTATAGCCTGGACTATAGTCTGGACTATAGCCTGGACTATAGTCTCGACTATAGCCTGGACTATAGTCTCGACTATAGCCTGGACTATAGTCTCGACTATAGCCTGGACTATAGTCTGGACTATAGCCTGGACTATAGTCTGGGCTATAGCCTGGACTATAGTCTGGACTATAGCCTGGACTATAGTCTGGACTATAGCCTGGACTATAGCCTGGACTATAGTCTGGACTATAGCCTGGACTATAGCCTGGACTATAGTCTGGACTATAGCCTGGACTATATATAGTCTGGACTATTTTCTAGTCTATAGTCTGACTATAGTCTAGTCTATTGTATGGACTATTGTCTAGTCTGTAGTCTGACTATAGTCTAGCCTACAGTCTAGACTATAGTCTAGTCTATAGTCGAAACTATAGTCAAGTCTATAATCTGGACTATAGTCTATTCTATAGTCTGGACTATAGTCTACAGTCTGGACTGTAATGTAATCTATAGTCTAAACTATAGTATAATCTATAGTCTGGACTATTGTCTAATCTATAGTCTGGACTATAGTCTAATCTATGGTCTAATCTATAGTCTGGACTGTAGTCTAGTCTATAGTCTGGACTATAGCCTATAGTCTGGACTATAGTCTACAGTCTGGACTGTAATCTACAGTCTGAACTGCAGTCTACAGTCTGGACTATTGTCTAGTCTACAGTCTCAACTATTGTCTAGTCTACAGTCTGGATTATAATGTAATCTATAGTATGAACTATAGCCTAATATACAGTCTGAACTATAGTCTAATCTATAGTCTAATCTATATTCTAATCTATAGTCTGGACTATAGTCTAATCTATAGTTTGGACTATAGTCTAATCTATAGTTTGGACTATAGTCTAATCTATAGTTTGGACTATAGTCTAATCTATAGTTTGGACTATAGTCTAATCTATAGTTTGGACTATAGTCTAATCTATAGTTTGGACTATAGTCATATCTATAGTCTAGTCTATAGTCTGGACTGTAGTCTAATCTATAGTTTGGACTATAGTCTAGTGTATAGTCTAGTCTATAGTCTGGATTATAGTCTACAGTCTGGCCTATAGTCTGGACTGTAGTCTACAGTCTGGACTATAGTCTAGTCTATAGTATGAATTATAGTCTAATCCATAGTCAGGATTATAGTCTAATCTATAGTCTGCACCATAGTCTAGTCTATAGTCTAGACTATAGTCTATAGCATTGACTTTAGTCTGATGTCTGGATTGCAGTCTATAGTCTCGATTTTAGTCTGCAGTCTGTGCTATAGACTATATTCTGGAATATAGTCTTTAGTCTGGACTAGATTATATAGCTCTAGCCTATAATTTAAACTATAGATCATTCTATAGTCTTGACTATAAATTAGACCAAAATCTAGACTTGATTTAGGCCATAGTCCGTATAGTTTATAGCTTGCTCGAAATTATTTTCTACGATCTAATCTTGACGCCTTTTGACAAACTTTGACTAACAAATCTTTAGGCCTTAATCTATTTATTTCATTGCTCTGAATTTTTTGTGGTTTAACCAACCATTATTCTTTTTTGGATTTTGATTTACATTTTACTTTTTTTGTTATTCTAACTGTCGGTTTTAAAAAAAACAACACATTTGTCATTTGGATATAAAATAATCTTAAAAAAACAAGGAAGCAGGAAGTCAGACAGACTTACTTGTACAAAATATATATTTTTCAATAACAATATTAATGGCTTATAATTTAATATACGCTGTGACTCGAATGTGTACAATATTTGCTGATAAAAATTTCACATTTATATCTTGAACACATGCTTCCAAAAAAAAAAAAAAAAAAAACATAAACATCTCTACAACATTTGTATGTAAATGTTTGAAAGTAATTAAATTATTTTGTTATTATTTTAAGCTCCGAAAACTCGTTTTATTATTATTTTTTTATTATTATTATTTCTATAATCCAAATATTTCAATAAATATTCACACGTAATTTTGAGGGTGTGTTAAATGTGTCTGTATATGTGTTAAGCTGTTCAGTTGTGGTTTTTGATACACAGGGGTTTTGTATATAAAAGCTACACAAAAAAATAATCATACTAATTATATTTATAAAACACTCTCTCAAACACATGTAGATAAATGTACATCCAGATGACAAAAAGAAATTTACATATAAAAGTTTTGTTTAATAAAAAAATATATTGCTTTTATAGTGTTTGACTTTGCCGTGAGTGGTTACATAAAGCAGGCTATTAAAATTGGTGTGATTAAAAATCTGTACTATGGTAATCTTAAAAAAAGTTTTAAACTTTAATTACTCCCTTTAGGGAGTGTTTAGGGTGTGTAATGAAGTGTTTTCAAATATTATTAATTATTATTTTTACTATAAAATTATACGATAATTTTCTTTCGTAAACTCTCTTTAAAATATTATGGTCGTATTTAAATTATCATTAATCATTTGTTTCATGTTATACAAAATTTATAATATCTACATACGTATGGAAGTGTGTATACTTCTCTCTGTATGTATGGTGTGTAATGTGTATGTACTTTACATTTAAATATGTGCTCATTTATAAATTCTTCATACTGTTGGGATTTTGTAGTGTGTGTATGTGTTTTGAATATTATTTTTATTTATTTAAAATGTACGTATGTACATATTATTTTATTTAATTCATATTTCAAATTTAAATACATTAAATGACAGTCATTAATTAAATTAAATAATATAAATATGAAATATTATTACAATTACTATACATTTTAAATGAATTATTAAAGCTTTTATATAAAATACTAAAAAAAAGAGTAAGTATTAGGAATCATTATTGCATCGCCCAAATAGGTGAGCCGAGGTATGGGAAGAAAAATAATAAAAAAAGTTTTTTTTCAGTGCTTGAGCAAATCTTTTACAAATGACTAAATTTTCAATCAAAAAATAAAATAAATACTTTCAAAAACAAAAAAAATACTCAATTTTTATTTAAAAGGCATGATTTTTCTTTTTTGTTCAAATTTAATTTTTAAAAATGTATCACTTGAAAAAATTTAAAAAAGTACGAATTTTTTAAGTAAACGTATCACTGTACATAAAAAATTTTTTTAAATTTCTAAAATTTAAAATATATAAATGATTTTTAGAGGAATGAGAGATTGATATTTATTTTATATATTACATAAAAAATAATAGTTAAAATATAATGCTAATGAGCTTTTTTGTACAATTAAAAAAAAAAAGTATTTTAAAAAGTTTAATTTTTTCATAAAATCTGGACTCCTGCATTCGCTTTTGGCCGGGCGAGAAGCAGTTTAATGTCAAATTGATTCAAATACTATATTTTGTATTTTAGCAGAGTCAATAAATTTAAAAACCTCGTGTGACATTTTTTTTTTTCTTATTGAAATAATTGTACCATATTTTTGGTAAAAATGACATTTTCATGCTAATTTCAAGGTGCTGACTTTGAACATTTTTCACGGCTAGACAAATTGAGCATAGTTATATTTTTAACTTAGTCAGTAATCATATTTTTGCTTTACAGAAATATAAAATAAAGTTTTACATAATCGAGGTGGTCAATTATGACACCCTGTAGCTTATCTCTTATTATTACATTGGGTCTACAAGATTACTTTTCTGAAAGCTAAGGTCGTCCTCTACAACTATTCCATACATTTTAATTCGAACCCACCCGTAGTTTAAGAGATACACATTTATTACCAAAAATTTTGTGAATGGCCCCACTATGCGTACCGATTAAAAACACTTAAAAATTAAAAAAATAAAACTACAATATATATATATTTTTTTAATTAATTCAGAAAAACTACCTACTACCTACTATTGCAATAAGTACTATTAATTTTCAAAAGAATTAAAAATTCTGAAAAATTACCACTTTACAAGAAAAATATGAATTAAGAAAAAAGAAAAAAAAACAAATATTTTTTGAAAATTACTTTTTCAAAAGTATTCCTTATATATCCTAATTAAAAATAGTTGTAAATTTTTTTTAAAAATTAAAAAAGTGAAACCTTAAAAAAACCTACCTAAAACAAATATACCAATTTTCCAAAAAAAATTTCATTTTTACAAAAATACCAAAAAATATTAACTTCAAAATATTTGAAAAGATTATATGTTTTATGAAAAAGGAAAAAGAAAAGAAACTATTTTTTAAAAGAAATAAATATTCTCAAAAAAGTACAAATTTTTACGAAAAATAAAAATTTTGCTAAAAAAAAGGAACAATTTAATGAATTAAATTCTTTTAAAATATATTTTTCAAAAAATGTTGCTTTTATCACTTACTTTTTAAAAATAATCCTTTTCAAAAATATTAGCAATTTTTAAGTAAATATTAAATTTATAAAGAAGGGAAAATTAAAAAAAATAGTACCAATCTTTAACAAGAATAAACCCTTTTCAAAAAACATATTAACTTAAAAAAAGTTAAAATTTTGAAAAAAAAAAAATTTAAAAATCCAATTTTCACATAAAAGTAACTAAAAATTCCAATTGTCAAATTTTTAAGAAAAGCACCAATTTTAAAAAAGTGTCCATTTAAAAATAGATGAAATTTACTGATTTTTACAAAGAGCTTTTATTTCCAAGAACAAGATACTAATTTTCCAATAAAAATTTTAATAAAATATAAATTTTCAAGCAAAATACAATTTTTTTAAAAGTACACATTTTTAAATAAAATACAAATTAAAGAAAGTACAGATTTTCAAGAAAAAAAAATCCGATTAAAAAAAATAGTACCAATTTTCAAAAGTGTAAAAAAGTAAAAAATTTAAAAAACTACACATTTGAAAAAATACTTATCTTCGAATAAAAGTAGCTATAATTTTTGTTTTAAATTGCTAGTTTTTGAAAAAAAAGAAAAATTATTAAACAAAAGTACCAACCTATACAAAAAAATAACAATTTTCAAAAAATTTATTATTTGAAAAAAGTAACCAGAAACATAGAAAAATATCAGTTTTCACATAAAGTACTTATTTCCAAACAAGTTCTCATTTTCAAGAAAGAACTAAGTACCAATTTTGGAAATAGTTTTAATTTACATATACAGTGGGCATCACGATTTTAGTCCAAATATTATGCAATTTT
Source organism: Protocalliphora azurea (assembly GCA_932274085.1). Taxonomy (NCBI): domain Eukaryota; kingdom Metazoa; phylum Arthropoda; class Insecta; order Diptera; family Calliphoridae; genus Protocalliphora; species Protocalliphora azurea. Next base: position 4,211,145 of record OW026522.1, on the reverse strand, counting down.
TTTAAACATTATTTTCTTTTTATAGAAAAAAAAACTTTTCTATTATTTTATTAATTCTATAAATTGACCATAATGTATCAAATACACTGCATCCGAGACTAGGAATATTAAACTTACAATTTAGGCAAAAACATTATTTAAAAAATTTGTACTCATAAAATTTAAGGGACGGAAATTTAGCCCACTTTCAAATATATTATAAAAAATTAAAGTTACCTTTGAAAAATATTAATTTTTATTATAAATTACAATTTATTAATCCAATTTAATTATATTATGGTCTTTTTTTGGGAGAACATTTTATGTAAAAATTGGTACAATGCTTTAAAATTCAAATATTCTACAATTAGTAAAGCCGCGAAAAATTCCATTAACAGTATTACGAAAATCGGTTAAAACTTTGACAATCATTTAGTTATGGTCAATAAACCATCAAAGTATTATAAATAATACAAAACTTTCAAACCCGTGCACAAGAACGAAATATTTGTTTAAATTGCGAATTTCCAAAATAGAATAATCACAAAATTTGCGAATAAACTCCACGCCAAGAGATTACTGGGAATTAAAAAAAAACTTTTTAATATAACTAGGTAGCCAACATAACTAAAACCAACTGTTAAATGTTATATTATGCAGCTTGAAAAATTTTACAAGCAGTGTGGTTTCAAAAGAGAATGTAAGTTCTTGATATAACTTATCGAAGCTAAATAAAAATACACCGAATTAAATTTAAAGGATAGTTTGGAAGAAATCCATAAAATATTAGTCAACGATTTAAACAAAGTTTGTTTCAATTTTGCTATGTTAAGCAAATATTTCAATATTTTTTATATACCAATCAAGTGCAATTTTTCTCACAATATAGTATCTAAATAATATCTATTTTGTATGTTATCGAATAGTTTATGCACTTCTAATCTTCCTTTAGAAAAGACTTTCCTTGCTTAATTACTGATTATTTGATCTTCCATATTCGCGGAGTATATAAGCCAATTTATATTTTGTATATTCCTCTCCTTCGCTTTAGATTATTATTGACCATAATTCAAGGATTCAATGTTTCTGTAAAATTTCTTAATACTTTTATTCGTTTTTTTTTTTGCGAAATTTATTAATTGTCGAATATTTAAATTTTAAGACTTTTTAAACCATTTTTACATGAAATTTTATCAAAAAAATGATCATAATTTAATTAGGATCTGTTAATAAATTGTAATTTATATTAAAAATACCTTTTTTTTAAGGCAACTTTGATTGTTTGTAATATATTTGAAAGTGGACTAATTATCTGCCCCTTGAATTTTATAAATATATTTTTTTGAAATAATGTTTTTGTGTAAATTGTAAGTTTAATATTGCGAGTTAAAATAATGTTTAAAAAATTGCATAATAAGTGGGTTAATATCGTGACCCCCCACCACTGTATGTATAAGAAATTGTTTTCTGGAAAAATTCTAATTTGCAAAAAAAAGGAACAAATGTTTACAAGAGAGACCAAAGAAAAGCAAACATTTAAATAAATAAAAAAATAAATTTTAAATAATTTTAAAAATTGTTTTATAAAAATATTAAAGTAATTTTCCAGAAAAGTTCTAATTTTCTATAAAAGCCCAGTGTAATGGCAACTACTCATCAAAGTAGTTTCTTGGTAATGAGGCGCCATTATTATTTGCCTACTCTGTATTACATAAATAAGTACTCAATAGTATAATAGCACAGTTATATTGCAATCACGTGGGTGAGTTGGCTAGAACGCTGGATTAATAACCAGAAGGTTGTTGATTCAACTCCATTCTAATACTGTTAGTTTTTTTATAACAAAATGACTTAAAACATATATCTATATTAAACAGTTTTTGTCACTTAAAAAATTAAGTGCGATATGGTATACTGAGTAAGACGTTAGCCATTAAAAAGGAATGGTCAATTTGAGTTCAAGTTCGAATCTCATTGACTGCAAATTTTTTTTTTTTTTTTTTTGTTTTTATTTTTATTTTCGTTTAGGTACATATTTTTGAGTACCCCTAGAGTCTAAAAATAACTATATGAATTTGTGGACAACAAAAATAACTAGTTCTTCCGGCAAAAAATAAGTAGTTTATGTTTGTTTCCAATTATATCTGCCAGCTTACCAGAAAAGTATTGTTTTTGCTGGGAGGATATATTTTCAAAAAAAAATAATAATAACAATTTTGAGAAAAAAACATGAAAAATAGAAAATTGCAAAAAAAATTAATAAAAATTAAAATAAATTTAAAAAAAACTAACAACCACTATTTAAGAAAATCCAATTTTCCAACAAATTAACGATTAAAATAAAATATACTAATTACAGAGAATATACATATGAAGGCGAAACTCTCGATTGATTGTTGTTTTGTAGAAAAAAACGTGTTTTTTTTATTTTTTTAGCAACAACAAAAAGTATTTGATTACATGTATTTTGTTTTTGCATGAATTAGTTTTGTCTCTTACTACTCTTTGACTAATTAAAAAGTCAAATTTTCAAAAGGGGTACTAAAAATTAAAAAAAAAAACACACACACACACAAAAAATAAGGTTTAAAGTCTCAAGTTAAATATCAATTTTTAAACAAACAAAGTACTCATTTATGAAAAATTTTAGTAAGGAAAAACACCTATTTAGTAAAAAGTACCTATTTAAAAAAATGTGAAGTTATCGAAGAAAAATCAGTTTTTAAAAATTTCCATAAAATAGAATTTCTATTAAAAAACTTTTTTTAAAAACCAGTAAAGTTTCCAAAAGAAACTTCCAAATATATTTTTTTAAGAATGTTGAATTTTGTTAAAGCCATTTAAAACACGAATATATTTGCATAATACATATTTGTTTCATTACATTAAAATATTTTAATTAATCCAACTCTTTTTTTATTTTCTTGATTTACAGAACATATCGCTGCTTATTGTCTTAATTTATTCCTGGCGTATAAATATCAACATACAAAAATCTAGTGACCTAGAAGATGTTTACTATGGTAAGTTTTATGCATTAAAATAATAAGAAATCAAAAAAACTTAAAAAAAAGTAAATATTTTTAAATTCAAAATATTTATAAAGTCCTGAATGTGATCCTTACGCAATTTATTTGCTGGCGGTCTTAAAAGTCTTATATATATATTTGGTGGAAATATATTAAATACGGTCGATCAAATGTCTTCAAACCATGACTTTAAATGAAAAACTTTAAATTTAAATTTTAAGTATAAATTAAATAAAATTTAAACGAGAGAAATATTCAAATGAATTTTTTTCACAATATAGACAGACTTGCCTTAAAATCATGAAACTAAAAACACACCATCTCTTTTGTACCAAAGTACCCAAAATACTAACCCGGAAAAAACGTGTTTTAAAATTTAACTTTTTGCATTCAAATGGTCATACTGTCATTATAAGAGCCGTCCGTCAGAAAATAATTATTGTGTGTTTATCCCACCTATGGAGGTATTTAATTACTATAATTTTTGTTTGATCCCAGCTTTGTAATTCAAGAATTTTACAAACAAATTAAAAAAATATATATATATAAAATTGACAAAATTTATATAGGGCGCTTGCCCCAAGCGCCTACGGGTTTACTTTACTCGCATTAATATTAAGATTCCTTTTGAAAACATTAAAAAATTGTATGGTCCAGAACAAAAAAAATATAAATAAAAAAATATTGCCACCTTTTTCGAAAGAAATCCAAAAAATATGATTTTTTTCAGAATAATATAACTTTTTACCGAATCCACATATTTATATGATTCTTGCACTAATATTGTGCAGAATTTTGTAAGGAATTTAACAAATATTTTAAAAAAATTTATGACCAATATTGAACCTGCCAAGTTAAAAAACCTGAAAAATTTATTTCGACCTAAATACCTCTTAAACTAAAAGAGACTAAAAGTACAAACGTAAGCTTATCTATGTAGGGATTTACAAGGACTAACTATATGTTAAATTATGAAAATTCAAAAATTGCATACCCGAGATGAACAACTTTGGAGGTCAACCTACTCCCCCTGTCCCGCTAGGAATCTATGCTCCTTCAAATCAAAACGAAAACTTCCTCATCTCTGGTCAGGTGAAATTTTATTGAGATATCTCCAGCAGTTTACCAGTTACAGAATTGTTACCAGAAAAAACTTTTTGGAACCGCTGTGCATGTTTTTTCTTTTTTGGAATTGATATTTTTATTGAGATTTTTGTTTAGGATGAACTTTTTAACAATAACTTATTATATGATTAGTCATTTAAAATAAATAACTTATCTTTCATATTTAAAGGAATATGAATATTTTATACCCAAGATTAAGTATCTACTTACATTAATATAAAGACTTAATAATATATGAAATAAGATACTTTATACAATTATTTTCTACTTGACAAATTATTAAAATATCTTGTAAAATATTTTTTTAATTTACACCAACATATTATGTCTTTTACCTTTTTTAGCTTTTGCCCCTATAGGTATACTACATTTTTTCTTTATTTTAATTTTACATAGAGAAGAGATAGAAAAATACTGAAGGCACATTGTGCAGCAAAAAACAAAAACAAATAAAAACAAAATACCTACACACATACATACATATATTCTACATACCTATTTACAAATAAAAAAAATAATTATATATTAAACCTTTGTTAAATATAATAAACACAATTAAATATATATTAAGTTTTTTTTTTCTTTAAATGATAAAAATACATATTTATACATATTGTAAATATATATAAATTTGTATGTTTACATACTCATATTATGTATATGTCGTATGTGATATGTCCGTTTTTTCCCAGCTTGTGTGCTTTGTTATATTGTTTTTAAAAACTTTTTTGTTTTTCATTGGAAATACTCGTAATGTAGTAAAATAATTCTAAAAAATTATTTTGAAATTAAATTTACCACAAATTGTTTATTAATAAAAACTTTAAGAGAAATATAAATACAAAAAAGAAAAAAACAGAGTATATACGTACATACTTAGGAGAATAATAAATATTTATAAAAGTTAATATGGGTAGTAAAAATGTTAGAAGACTTCAAATATCATAAAAGAAATTTAAATTTATATATCTATATATATACCTATATATATACCTATATCTATATCTGTATCTAAATCTATATATCTGTATCTATATCTATAGCTGTATCTATATCTATATAAAAAAGCAATATTAGTGAGTAATTGACGGAATGACTTACTGATTCATCATCGCACAGCCGAAACGCATGAAGCTTGAAAGATAATATTTGGACTTCGGAAATTTTTTTTCTCATCAAATAGATCCACTAAGACGGAATTTTTGGAAATTCAAATGTTTAGGGGATAAAAATTTGTAAAAATGGGTAACTTCGGTAACTTTATATCTTCTAAACTAATAGAGGTACAAAAAAGTTTAATAGTTATCGTTATTCATTTAAAAAATAATCGAACAGGTGTCTTGAAATTAAGCTCTTTTAGAAAGAAAACGGGTAAAAACTGTATTTTGGTACTTTTTTGTCACCCTGTGTATCTTTTAATCTAGTAAACGCAGAAATAAAATGTACATCATATTCGTAACTTATAAAAAAAAAATGGCAAAAAAAATGTGGTACTTTTTGGAAATTTTAACATTTGGACAGTAAAAATCTCACATGTTTTGATGCTTTTTCCCATAAAAAATTTTTAAACTGCCTGAAAGTTACTTTAGTCTTTAATAAGTTTTGTTGTAATACTATTTTAAACAAACGGACTACAGATTTGAACTCACAAGACTTGAAACTAGTAAAGTGCAAAATTTTAAAATTCACTTGGGTTAAAAAAAAATCACAATATTAAATAGCATTTCTTTGTAATAAATTCTAATAAAATTTATCTTCGTATAATAAACAAAGAAATTACCTAGAAATTTTTTTTCCAAGTAATTTTGAAGAAATTGAAGAATTGGTTGATTCATTTAGTCACACAAAATAAAGACGTATATAGCACCAAATTCGGGTAAGCAGTTTGGTACTTTTTGTAAAACAATATTTTTTTTTTTTTTGTAATTTAAGACAGATTTCTATCTTTTAATTCATATCTATGACATGCAAATTTGAACAAAAAGAGTATTTTGAAAGTTCATGTTCAGCATCTGTTCCAGGACGGAAAATGAAAGTTGCAACTTTTTTTCCTTATAATGGTACTTTTATATTTTATTCAATAAATATACCGGCATGAATCCATAAAAAGTTTGACTTAATAGCACTTTCTGTATTTCGTATACAAAAAAAAAAAAAAATACAAAAGCATAAAATTTAATTTTTCTAATGGTACTTTTTGTATTTTCTATAATATTGAAGCATAGAATTCTAGATAAATGTTCCTATGTGGGTAAGAACTCATTATGGGGACTTTATGGTACTTTTTCGTCCTTCAAATGATGCTTTCTTTATAATCTATACTATTGAACATAGAAACATTAATTTAAATATAAACGATCCTGAGTGAATTAGATATTGTATGAAGGAATTTTTTCGATTTTCTAATGGTACTTTTCGAATTTTCTATAATAGTGAACGAAGCTTGAAGTTAAAGTTATGTGGACATTAGTTGGTGAGAATCCAAAGAGGAGACTTTACGATACTTTTTTGTTCTTCAAATAGTACTTTTTGAATTTTTATAATAATTAGCCTAGGAACAGTAAATTAACGAAGCATGGTTCTAAATGAATGAAAATACACAAGCGGGTACTTTGTAGTACTTTTTCGTAGGTACTTTTTGAATTTCATATAATTTTCTAATTGAATAAGAATCTATAAGAGGGGGATTTTTTTTAATACTTTTTTTGTTCTTCTAATGGTACTTTTTAATTTTTTGCAATAATTAACCTAGAAATATAAAAATAAAGGCACATAGTCCTAGGTGTTTGAAAATTCACAAAGGAGGACTTTGTGGTACTTTTTTTCTTAAAATGGTACTTTTTAATTTTTTTACAATAATTAACCTAGAAATATGAAATAAGAGATATATGTTTTAAGCCTACAAACCCAGGGAAAATTAAGTCATATTCTTCACTAACAAAAAATTAATAATGGAAATTAAGACCACGATTCTTTTAAACTAAAAAACACAGAATTAAATTTTAAAACATATTTTCTTATCACAATCATATCAAACATGTCGGTATTATATGAAAATCCTATTATCTAGAAGTTAAAGCTTTTAATTTTTAGTATTTTTTTAACTAAAATATTTAAAAACTTTATTGTTGTTAACGTCGACATAATGACATAGGAATTGTATGTACATCTCCGCCAAAATATCTTTAATTCGGTATTTTTTTTTTTTTATTTTGTGTTATTTAATTAGGAACTCAGAGAGGGTTACGAAATGATACGATATCCTAATCCTTGTATATTCCTTATTTGAGTATACAATTAGAATCATTAGGAAGTGTGATTTTGTGATAAATGTTACCAATTTTTGGGGGTTATACGTTAATTTTATGGTTTAATGTTTGTTTTTCCTTTCTATTTTGGCATTACAATTTGTTTTTTCTAAATAAATAAAGTTACCAAATTTATATCTGGTCTATGTAGGAGATCCACAAGTCTGCGTTAGTTAGTGGGTTATATGAGTAAATAAATAAACAAATCCCTGTTAATTTTATCAAATTAGGCTTGTGTTTGTTTGTGATGCAATCACGCCTAAACCGCTGAACCGATTTTAATGAAATTTTAAATATAGATGAATTTAATATTGGCAGGAATTATGGGATATGAATTAATTGAATATTGCTAAAAAAAAGGCCAAAATATTGCAATTTTTGCTCTCTATTTTTTTTCTTAATATTTCAATAAAAATTAAGTTTTAATAGAAGAAGCATTTCCGGAAACATTGTTTTTGCAAATAACTGGACAAAGCTGTATACATATATATAAATATTTAAATGTTAATTAAGGACTTTTTGCATTTTTGGAAACTATATATAAGGTATACATATAATTGTTTACATTCATATGTACGTATACATACATTTATATCAAAAATTAAAAAAAATTATACATAGTATATATGTATAAGTACCCAGCGGTTCGTCGAAATAGTTCCGTAACGTGAAATTCATTAGCCACTAACTTTTTTAACTGGTATATTTAACATTTGGATGTTATTGAAGTTAACCAATTGGAAGTTACTATGAAGCTAATTATATCGTCATAAATAATAAACTAGCACAATCTGCATAACAGTTCACTAGTAATTTCGAATATATTATGATGCTACACATTCCACATTTCGTATTCGTAGCACTACCAACGTAACAAGTCATTAGTATTTTCAATAGTACGTAAACTCTAGTATTTGAGACGAAAAAGATAAAAATAAAAAATAATACAAAAATGATTTGTAACTATTACACTAGTCAATAAAAAGTTATCCAACACCAACCTTAAAGTATACCAATCGACTCAAAATCACTTTTTAAATCGATATAACGATGTCCGTCCGTCCGTCCGTCTTGCTGGCTGGCTGTGTTTCTTATTAAGATTTTTTAATAAATAAAATAACTATAAAAATAAAATCTGATGCCGCTTTATATTAAAAACATTATTATGTAGAAAATACGAATTTTTAGTGGTCAAAATTAGAAATATATAAATTTAGGTTGGTAAACAATCTTCATTTTATACGTCAAAATAATTTATTAATTTTTTATTGAGTTTAAAAACAACAAAATTATCTTTAAAATAAGTGATCAATTGTTAAAATCGGGTACTGTTTGCAAGAAATACAGCTTTTCAAATTTCAAATATGAATATTTTGTATGGGTGTACGTACTTTTAGTAGTTAGGGTAGTATATACCGACCAAAATATTTGAGGAACCTACATATATACATAGATAATTACATTTAAATAATTTTAAAAATATAATAAAAACAGGTTGTCTTCCTTAAATATCCCACGTCGAATATATTACATTAAGAATAACAAAAATTTTTTAAACCAATTTAAAGAATACTTTTGGTACTTTTGGTACTTCGGTAGCCTCTAGTAGGCCACTTATAGCATTACATTTCATTAGTAAAAATCATTAAATTAACATTTGTAACGAATTAGCATATACATACATATTTATGTAAATTTCTGAAGTCTATTGGCCACTAATTGCGTTATATTTCAATAGCGTATTCACTAAAATATTGGTTGTAGGGAATTCGTATATAATCAAGGGAATTTGTAGGGACAAATTTAGTAATTTTTTGCCAATTAACCAATAACTGCATTACATTTCAATAGCGAATTCAGTAAATTTATTTTTGTAACGAAATTGCATACATTAATGTAAATTTCTGAAAGCGAAGAGCCACCAATTGCATTTCATTTCAATAGTGAAATCACTAAAATAGAGCAAATTTCTGAATTGATATTTTTAAAATTCTCAACGGCAATTCTTTGCATTACATATAAACATAGAAGTGGCAGTTTCATTTATGGAATTATATTTTCTAAATAAAGTATTTAACATTCTCTATTAAAATTGACATCTTTAGAACCGCTGGGTAGTTTTATAAATTACATATGTGTTTTATAGCATAAATGAAAAAAATACACACACATAACAACAAGTACTCATGCATGATTTTAATAATACCCGCACACACATTTATACATACTTTTATACATAAAAAAAACTTTTTTACGAAAAGATTACAAAAAAAAATCTAAAGAGCAAGTGTAGGGGAGAATTCAGACCACACAAACCAAAAACAAAAAATATTCACTCTTATTAGTCACACATTTAAGCTAAAGTTTTAACAACAAATACCACTATAGTATGTATGTATGTATGTATATCTTCTTCAAGATGTGTATTATATACCAGCTTTAATATTTTTAATAGTAAAGGTATATGTGTGCTCACTTGTACATATTCATATGTATTACAAAACTGTCAAGTGAAAACTAACAAGTTTTTTTTTCTAATATTTTTATGGTCATATGAATTTCCTTTCTTTTTACATTTTACTTTTTTTCTGGGGACAAATTTTTAAATTTCTATGTCATAACAATTTTGTACAAAATTCAAACTTGTGTTTAAGCAATATTTATATGAAAACATCTGTTTGTTTGTTTAGTTTGCTGCTCATCTATAGATTCTTAACATATTGTATGCATTTATTCAGTCACTCACTCATTCATTTCAACATACATTCATTTGTGCATTGGGTTTATTTTTTTTTTTTTTATATTTTTTTATAGAAAACTTGTCAGTTTCATAAATATTGCTAAGCAAAAGTAGAATACATTTCAATTTTGCTATACTTGTTACGAAAAACCGAAAAAGTTTAAAAGCAGTGGAGAATAAAATAAAGGACGCTTACCAAAAGAGAAAAAAATATTCCAAAAAGTTTTCTATTTTTTTCTAATTTGAGGATTTACAGTTGAGCTTTTAATTCCACTAGGACCTTTAGTGTAATTTATAAAGAACGCTTATTATCTTCTTTATATATGAAGATAATAAGCTCCTACTGTTCGAATTTTCTCCAATGTGTATTATTTAGAGAATATACATCGAAAACCACTTCCGTTCCACTAGGTAGTCATTTCAGTCCCTTATTATTCCTAATATTTATAAATGATTTACCAGCTTGCATTAAAAATATGCTGATGATGTAAAGCTGTTCCATAGCTTTAACTATTCCTATCAACGTTCCTTACTTCAATCAGATCTTGGAAATCTTTATGATTGGTGTATGATGAATCTAATGGATCTGAATTTAAGAAAGTGTAAACAAATGATGTTGTACAGAACAAGTTCAGTACTCTGCAGATACACAATAAATGAATATCAACTTGATCTAGTCGAAGAATTTCTTGATCTTCGGTGCGTTACTTGATTGTAAACTATCCTTTATTCCCATGTTTCGCAAATCGTTAATAAGGCAATAGAAGTTCTAGGTTTCCTCAAGCTCTGGGGAAGAGAGTTTAATGATACTTACGTTCCCAAGCAATTATTCTCATCACTAGTAAGACCAGTCCTGGAGTATGCTTCCGTGGTCTGGCATTCTCATATAAAGAAAATAGAATCGGTCCAGAAACAATTTCTCTTATTTTGTTTTCGTAATTTTACATGGAATCCTAATATTAATTTACCATCATATGAAAGTCGATTACAACTTATTGATGTCCGTTTTCTTGAAAGTAGGAGAAAATATATGAATATTTCATTTAGTGAACGGTTCAATTAATTCCGAGTTCCTGCTTCGTAAGATTGAATTCGTAATCCCAAATCGTCCAACTAGAAATTATACTCCTTTAAAAATCAAATATTTTCGAACCAATTATGGCAACTTTGATCCCATGAGAAGGATCTCTAATTTTCCTTTACTATTTGCAAAAATAGCTTTTTTGATCTCTAGCAATCAATTTGTAAAAATCTCTTTAATTTTTCAAGTTATTTAGCAAAAAATAAGCAAAAAAAATGCTTACATCCTTCTTGATCTATAGTTTAAATTTTACGCCCTTAGGGCGTATAATTAACATTAATTAGAGATTTTAATATTAAAAATTATTAAAAATTTTTAATTTATTTTGTTCATTATTTTAAATTCTCCATTTAAAATATTTATCTTATTTTATCTTTTACTGTCTTTTTCCAAACTTTACATTCTCATATGCATTCATTCATCCCAAATCACTATGGTAACTCATACAGCTTGTTTGTCAAAATTGCTAGAAAAAGTTGAACAGAAAAAAAACTAGAAAATCAAACTACATGTATATGTGTGTCTCTTTTGGCTTCCAAAACCTCAAATCTATTTAAAAACTACTTGTTTTCTATGTATGAGCCAGTTCAAGACATGTGTAGTCCCTTGACAAAATAAAAAAAGAACGAGTTGAGCAAAAGAAATTATACCAACAACTCAACTGAACTGCAATTTGTATTGAATTTTCGTTTCATATGTGTTGGAAACTTATGTAAATTTTGTGCATTTCTTTATTAAAATAAAATGGTTGTGGGAGAAGTTTAAGGAAAATTTAAAGGATATAGGAATTAAAATATTAAAAGCGGGATAGGTTTAAATTTAAATTTGTAAAAAAAGGAAATAAATTAAAAGTAAATATTTTATAAAAAGTTATGTTTACAAACATATTAAAAATATCTATAATAAATAACTTCATTTTGTAAGAATATTTGTCTTAATTTTGATTCATAAACTTTAGGTTTAATATATTTCTCGTAACTGTGTTTATTCCTATACCCATTTGCAATTTATTCCATCAGAAAATCTTTTAAAATCAAAAAGTTATAATGATTTTTACCAAAACACTTTAATATTAATATTAATCATACGCATGGTGTTGACACATAAAATTTTATTATATAACTTCTCATGTATAGCATCGATACGAAGAAAATTTGACAAGGCTAAGGACAAATTAAACTACATTTTATTTTATTTTAATTGACAATTTTTTATTTATTTCTTTGTTAAGAAAATAAAATTCAAAATTTATAAAAACTATTTTTTCTAACTTTTTGCTCCACCTTCCTAGCTTATCCATTTCCATATCCTCTTTATTAGTTGATTACATCCCTTAACATATATAGAAACCATTATATGACCACAAAATTTGCAATATTGAAGAGAAGAAATGGAAAATAAAGTTCATTCCTTTCCGTTACTTATAATGACTCTATTACATTTTTGTGTCATGGATATGAAGATACTGATGAACACCAAAAATTTGTCTTTATTTAACGAAGTTTTATTAATTTTTCGCTAAAGTGTTCATTTTGCAATTTTGTGGACATATAAGATTATGTGTTTAGTCTTAATTTTTTTATGCTGTTTTTCAAATAATGTGTGTTTGTTTCATTTCAGGTGTACAAATAGCTTATTTTGCCATAATTGGCACACAAATGTCGATGATTGTTTTAAGTATCATGTTACTATTTGGTATTATCAAGGTGAGTAGAATTTTTTAAATATTTAAAATAATATTTATAAGAATTAAGATTAAAAAAAAGTAGGAAAAAAATTTAAGAAATTTATCGCGTTTTGAAATAAATCAGATAAATTTTACAAATTAATAATTTTATTGAAGAGATTTTTATAAAGTCTCTATTAAGTTAAATTTTCTAATAAAAATATTTTTTAATATTTGAAATTTTTTATTGAAATATTTGCTTTTTGTATGACAAAAATCGGTTTGTTGTCATATTTATGTTAGTATGATATCATATATTTTTATTTTTAATAACTATTTTTAAATTATGAAGCTTTAAGTTCATTCAGCAATTTCGTCCTTGAAAAAAACTATGTATTTAATATTAATCATACGCATAGATGGCTTACTAGTCTGAGGTAAACATTTCACTTTATAACTTCTAAAATTTTCAGAAATTTCAACCAAAATCTTTACAACGATAAAGCACAATCTAAGCTTTAAAGATAAATCAAACAAATTAAATAAAAAATCGAATAAAGATTGCCAAACTTGAGCCTGTGAAATAAATTTTCCTTAATACTATTTTCAATTAAAAAAATCCTTAATTTTTAAATTCTATTATTAAGTTTTTTATACTACATTTTTAGTATAGTTAGTTAGTTTTAAAAACAATAAATTCCATTAGCTCTTAATCATATTAATAATGTTCACTTAAAATTCGCATTCTAAAACCAACTTTTTTAAAGAATCTTAAAATGTTCGCATCTAGTATACCAAACACAAAATACTATTTATGCAAGTTTGGAACCATAATGTTAAAATTTAAAAAGAATTTCTTTAAACTGTAAAGTCTTTTATTCATTTGTTAATTGCTTTCTTAACAAAATCTTTTAAAGTCAAGAATTTCTAAGGATTTTTATGAAAAAAATCTGCGTTTAATAATAATCATACACCCATACGTACTGACAACTACTAAAGAAAACATATTACTTCTTAAATTTTCAAACAATTTGAACAAAATTTTAAACAACGATAAAGCACAATCTAAGCTTTCTAAATACAAGCAACATAAATTCTTATTAAATTTAGAAGCAAAGTTACAAATTCTTAAACCTTAATTTGCAAATTACAATTTTTCTTGATTTTGTTTTCAATTAAAGAAAATTTTAAATTTTTAAATTTATTTATAATATGACAAAAAATATAAAGACAATAAATTTCATTACCTCTCAATCATATTAATAACAGTAATTTAAAATTCGTACGGAAAAACACAATTTTTTTTTTTTAAGGAATCTTAACATTTTGGAATTTAGGATGCCAAACATTGTCATAAGTCCCAGTTTGATAGCATAAAATATTATTTAAAATAAATATTCTTAAAATGTTGAGTCTTATCATTCATTCATTTAGCAATATTTTTCTTTAAAAATTCTTTTAAAATCAAGAAGATATTAAGGATTTTTATGAAAAACCCCCTAATTAATAGTAATCATATGTAAAGGGGGCTAACAAGTACTAAAGAGCATATTTTACTTCATAATTTCTAAAATTTTTAACCAATTTTAATAAAATTTTAAACAATTAGAAAGCACAATTTAGGCTTTTAAAATACAAGAAACAAAAATTCCTACTAAATTTAGAAGCAAAATTATAGGTTGTCAAACTTTAAATAAATTAAATTTCTTCTTAGTTTTGTTTTCAATTAAGTTATTTTTATAATTACTTTGTTTTTAAAATTTACCACTTATAGTTATAATATTTTCTGTGTTTTAAGACTTAACCAATATTTTTTCCTTTTCATTGACAGCTATTTGAGAGAAAAATACTTAAGGAAATTTGCCAAGATTTAAGTATCTAAACTCTAACCTTGTTTTTTTAAATTTATTTCGTTACAATTTTCTAATGGTAACCACAAAAATTCCTTAGAATTCTTTGTTACATTGAAGTGTGTATAAGAAATTTCCTTATAAATATATTCGAAACATTTTTAAAAAGACACTCAAACACACAAGAAATTGATGATAAATATTAACATGAACATGTGTTGATAATGTCATTTTATGACACATAACATGAAAGTTTCGTTTTACCACGAATACAATATAATAGGGTAAGCGGTAAATAACTAAAGAAAAAAACTTCCTTTTATTTGTGGGAAATTGAAACAATTTTTTTTCGCCTCTCCCTATTTTTTTTTTTTTTTTTTTTCACAATAACATTATGATAACAATATGACAAAAAATATATTTTATCTAAACCAGCAACTCAAGAAGCAACAGAAAACAAAAAAAATCAACTAAAAAAATTGTAAAGATGCTTGTTATTTATTTAGAAAAGTCGCAAGAAAAAAAATTGTTTTATTTCCCCCAAAAAAATTGCACACACGACAACAAAATTAATAATGATAACAGACAAATAAGATTTCCTATTAAAGCGAAAAAATGTACAAAGAAATATTAAAAAATATATCGAAATTGTTATTATTTCATCTATGATGAACGAAAGAAAAATGAAGATAAGGAGGAGAATATGAAATGAAGAAAAGTAGGAGAATATCATAGATAAAAACAAACAGCGAGAAAAGTTTACAAAAAGAAATATTAAATTTTAAACGAAAATTATATTTGGAAAAATATGAACACGAGCTTTTTTTCTCTTTTATTATACAAAATTATTGTAGCCGTATGTTTTTCTTCCTACTTTAAAAATAAAATTTTTATTTATTTTCTTAGCAACACAGAACAGTGCAATATTAAATTAAATAGTTGCTGTAATTAAGATCTGGTAGCTTCCTAAATTATAAGACAATTTCAGATTTTTTTAATTATTTAAGAAGCTAAATATTTTTATTTATGTATATAATAATTTTTTATATAATTTTTCTTTTATAATTTATAACCAGTAATTTATTCCAAGTCTTTTAATTAATTTTCTTTTTCAAAATTTTGACTTTAATCTAAATTTGTTGGAATTTTTTCTTTAAGACGATACATATATACATATATATTCCATTTTTTACATTATATTTTGTTTAGAATCACACGAGATATCAATTTTTAAAATCGCTTAAGAACTCTAAAAGTTATTAAACATTTTCTAAACTTAAAAAAAAAATCTAATATTTTAAAACAAATTAATTTTATTCGAGGTTGAATAGAGCATACTTTTAGGAACAAAAACAAAAAGAAAAATTATGGACAAATTTAATATAACAAAATGTCTTTCAAAATTATTGTATCATTGTAGAGGCTTTTATACTAATGAAGTCTTAAGTTTATATGATAATTTTTTCTTAAAAAAATCGATTAAAATCAAAAGTTTTTATAAGAATTCTTATGAGAACTCCATAATTTTTATTTTATTTATTTATTTAGTTATTTAGTTATAATTAAAATTATATAAAAATAAAAGGAGCAGTAGCATCTAAAGCTTTCGGCTTGAAATAATTAATATTAATCATACTATAGAAAAGATTTTGCCTTATAACTTCTATAATTTTCAACCGATTTTAACAAAAGTTTCTATGTCAATATTAACACAAATCAAGCATCTTCTGAACGTTAAGGAATTCTCCTTACAAGTTATTTCATATTTAATTTAACACATAGTTTTTGGGTGAAAAAGTAAAAAATATTTAGAAATTTATTTCAAATAAAATCGTATAAATTCTATAATTTTTGTTTAATTTTTAAAAACTAAATTTTGTTATATCTAACACAAAAAATCTTTAAAAATTATTATTGTAAACTGTAAAGTATTAAATTAATTGATAAATTTCCTCGAAAAAAAATAGTAAAAAATTTAAGGGTTTTTATGAAAAAAACCGCATAGTAAATATTAATCATACTCATTGTACTAATGAAAACATTTTACTTTATAACTTCTCATAATTTCAAGAGATTTCAACTAAAATTTCTACAATCATAAAACAAAAATCAAGAATTTAGTGAACATTATTACAAAATTTCGCATACATTTTATTTTTTTAATTTAATTTAGAATATAATAATTTTAATAACAATTTATATTAATAAAAGATAGCAACAAAACATAAAAACAATTAATTTTAATAGAAATAAGAAAAATTTTATAGATTTAATAATTTCAAGAGATATATGTATTAAAACCAATTCTCTGATAAAAAAAAAATAGCTGTTAAAAACATTTAAAAATAATGAAAATTTTCTAAAATAAAAAATTTAATTAATAATTTGTTACTTTAATTACATTTTTAAACAAATCATAAAATTTTAAAATATATTTTGAGGGGTTTCCTGTCATATTTATGCCAGTTTGATATCATATATTTTATTTTTTAATAATATTTTTTAAAACTGTGAAATCTTAAGTTCATTTGACAATTTCTTTAAAAAAAATATTTTTAAATCAAAAAGTTATAAGGATTTTTATATCAAATCTCTATAATTTATATTAATCATACTCACAGGTGGATGACTAGTACTAAAGACAACATTTTACTTTATAACTTCTGAAATGTTCAAACAATGTTAAACAAATTTTTCCACAATTATAAAGCACAAGTTAAACTTTAAAGTATAACAAACACAAATTCCTATTAAGTTTATTAACAAAGTTATAGACTGACTGAAAAATGTATTGAAAGTTATACCAAATAAAATCGAATTTTTGTTCAATTTTTAGAAACTAAATTTTATTGTTGTTTAAAAATTTGCTTTTTGAAAAAAAAAATTCAATTAAATTTTGGGTTTTTTTAATATACAAATAAATTTCTGATAGTAAATATAATTACAGATTTTTGTCCTGATTGCGTTAACTGCTTTGATTAAGCTATAAAATCAGTTTCTTGCCTTTTTGTTCTATATGTTCTGGTTTAGGTATAAAATCGATTTTTAGTTTTTTGATAGGAAATATGTGTGACCACAGATTTTCGTAATTTTTACTTTAGCTGCCCTGAGCTAGCTGTAAAATCGATTTTCGGTCCATCAGCCCTAGCTACAAAAAAGGTTACAAAAAAAGCTTTTATTTTTTTTCATATTTGTTTCCTTTATTTGTTGTTTTAAGCATTTTCTAATTCTGTAAACGCACTTAGTGCGAATCACAGCAAAATTTCTGTTTTAACTATTCTTGAATCCTTAATTTTTGGAATATGTAAAAAGAATATTTTTTTTATTAATAAGATTTTGAGAAAAAAGTAAAAAAAAACTAAAGTTATGTAAAAGAAATTTAATTTTTCATACTCATTTCAAAGCGTTGTTTTCCACAGCTAAACCAATTGACATAATCCAATAAAGTTGTTAACATATTATTTTGAAATATTTAAAAAATTACTTCTATAATACGGAAATTATTCGCGAAAATTACAAAAGGAAGGACAAAAAATAAAAAAAATAACATTCAAGCGCAAATACGTGTTTTGTTAACCATAAAAGATATCTTAAATGTGTATATTGGTTTTTTTTTCTTTACGACTTTTGAAATAGAAATCGATTTTAATTGCAGAAGGTCTGAATTTTTCCTCATGCTCGTGGTTGCCAACTTTGACAACCTGTAGGTCATTCAGTATTATAACCTTTTCTACAATCTTAGGACCTTTTCTACAATCTTCTTATACATTCTAATATGATTTAATCAGTAGTTTAGGAGATAAAGATTTATTACAAATTTTCATGCTCGAGTTGATCAATAGACACCCTGTGGCTTATTTCATATTATAACAGGGTGACTACAATACAATTTTTCGAAAGTCTTAAGACCTTCTCTAAAACTTTCCTATATATTTCTATACGATCCGACTACTACTTTACGAGATAAAGATTTATTACCGATTTTTTATTTTATTTTTTTATTATTATTCTATTTTTTTTTTTTTTTTTTTTTTTTTTGTTCTATTTTATCCCACAGTGGTACACCTCATTATATGCTAAATTATTTTTTCCCTGATACATATTCGTCTCTTTTTATTATATTTTCCCTTCGCTTATTCATTTATATTTGTATATGTGTGTGTTGTTACATTTATGATGATAATTTAATGGCAACAGATTTTTTCTTTATTTTTCTTTTCTTTTTTTGCTTTGTATTCCAAGTTATGCTACATTTGAAAATGATTTATTTGTCATTCATATTCGTATATTTCCTACAATATATATATATATATATATATATATATATATATATATATATATATATATATATATATATTTCAATATTGCAAGCATTTTTTTAAATTATTTTTCTGATTTTTTTCTGTTTATTAATAAAAATTCCCTTAGTCTCTTTACTATTATTATGCAAAAACGTAATTCATATTATCTACAATTTGTGTATTTCAATCTAAAGTTAAAAGTACAATAGAGAAAGATAAACAATGTTTTATTAAAGATGCTTCTAAGGAGAGGGGGAGAGAGACAAAAAAACGAGTCATTTCATGTGGCATGACATTTTGTCATTTTAAAATTGACGGTATTTCTTCTATTACTAATGAAAATTTTTTTCTTCTCTAAATACAAAATTGGTTTAAAAAAAAAAAGTATTTGTTAAATCTTCTGATGTTGCTATTGTTATTGTAAATGTCGTCTGACATATTTTCGGTAGCTGGACATTTTAGATTTTTTTATTATTACCAAAAAAAAAACAGCTTGCCAAATTGAGGAGAGACAATATTAAATTACTGAAAAAAAAATAAAACCCACATAATGTTTAGCTATTTTCTAAATATTAATTGTTGAGAAAATAGTGTCAAGTTATGACAAATAAAATGTTAAAGAAAATAACAATAAAAATAAATTTTAATTAGTTGTAATACATGATGAAGCTAAAGAAGGTCTTGTTAGTAAATTTTGCTATTATATTGAAAAGAATTGTCCATTATAGAAGAAAAGTTAGATAACATACAATGAATATTGTGAAGAAGAAGCGAGAAAGAGATATAATGCCGTGGTCACACTAGGCAAATATTTCATGATTATCAGAAAAAACAGAAATGTTATAAAAATTCCCTTTTTATATGAATTTCTTTTTAATAAGAAATTTTGAATCAATTTCTCTTTTATAGAAAATTTCCTCTAAATTTCCTTTCTATCGGAAAGAGTTTAAAAAGTCCCGTTTATAGAAAATTTTTTATAAATTTTCTTTTTATAGGAAATTTTCAATAAATTTATTCTTTGTGGGAAATTTTCTATAAATTTTCTTTTTATGGGAAGTTTTCTAAAAATTTCCCTTTAATAGTAAAATTTCTAAAGATTTCCTTTTTATAGGAAACTTTTCTTTTTGTAGGAAATTTTCCTTTATAGGGTAATTTCTGAAAATTATCTTTCTATAGGAAATATTCAATTTCTATAGGAAATTTTTAATAAATATTCGTTTCATAGAAAATTTTCATTAAGTCCTTTTTTAAGGAAATTTTTGATATATTTCCCTTCTATAGGCAATTTTCAATGAGTTTGCTTTTCCAAGGGAATTTTTAATAAATTTTATTTTTATAGACAATTATTCTAAAAATTTCTTTTCATAGGAAATTTATTAAAAATTTTTATAAGGAATTTTATACAAATTTGCTTTTTATAGGGAATTTCCAATAAACTTGCTTTTTATGGGAAATTTTTAATAAATTTCGTTTTTATAGATAATTTTCTAAAAATTTTGTTTTTATAGAAAATTTCGTTTTTATAGAAAATTTTTTAAAAATTTCGTTTTTATAGAAAGTTTTGTAAAATTTTCCTTTTTGTAGGAAATTCATTTAAAATTTCGTTTTTATAGAGAATTTTAAAATTTAAAAAAAATCCTTTTTATAGGAAATTTATAAAAATTTCGCTTTTATAGAAAATGTTCTCAAAATTTCGTTTTTATAGAAAATTTTCTAAAAATTTCCTTTTCATAGAAAACTTGTATTTCATTTAATCAGATTTATTTATTATTTATTTATTTGTTCATTTGTTTATTTCCTTATTTCTTTCTTTATTTATTTATTTATTTTTTTTTATTTCTTTAGTTATGAAATTTTTTAACTTTAGAACTCCTTTCTAATATTTTAGAATTTCTTATTTTGCTTATAAATGCTTAATTTTAAAAATTTCTTAATTTTTTTAATTCTAGGAAAATCCTGGTTTAATAGTTCCTTGGATTATTGGTTATATAACATTTATGGCTTTAGAAGCGGTGGCTATGGTTTATTCTAATGTCCTCCGTGATCATGTCAATAAGGTGAGTAGCTAAGTCTTTTAAAAAATTAAATTCTTATAATAAAATTAATTCTTTTATTAATTTCCTAAAAATATATCCCTTCCAAATTTAAAAACAACTTTTCAATTAAATAATTAATATTCTCCTAAATTAAAAGTTATTCTAATTTATTTTAAATAATTTTCAAACTTAATACAAAATAATTTCTTGTCATTTGAATTTAATAAAATGTATTCTTTGTTTCTGCTTCTTTCATTTATTAGTAAATTTCAATTTTAGATACTAAAAGTCTTCTTTTTATTGTCTCTCTCTACCCACTAATTACCTTATATTTTACTTACTTTTTAATCTGTTTTAAAGACATTATTCTTTGCTTCCAACATGAAAATGCCATTTTAATAGAAATTAAATCTTTTTTTTTTTAATGTGCTTATATCCATTTCCTTTTTTGCTACTTCACTATTTAAGAGAAGTGGTAAAATATAATTAAGACAAATCAACTTTTACAAAAAAGCTGTAGAGTAAACAAGTGTTCTCATTTAAAAA
Organism: Protocalliphora azurea; assembly: GCA_932274085.1. Taxonomy (NCBI): domain Eukaryota; kingdom Metazoa; phylum Arthropoda; class Insecta; order Diptera; family Calliphoridae; genus Protocalliphora; species Protocalliphora azurea. Next base: position 4,189,484 of record OW026522.1, on the reverse strand, counting down.
CAAAACGGCTTAAAAGGAAAAATTATAAGTTCAACAAATTCTAAAAAATATGCTTAAATTTCTTATTTCTTGGAAATTCGTTTTATTTAAGTTATATAATAATTTTAATTTATAAAATTTTGTTAAAGTTTTCCCATATTTAAATCTATTGAAAACCAAATTAAACAACTATTTTATATACTATTATATAAACCCCCTACAAATTATTTACCTTTTAAAACAATTCTCCTTTAAATCAAAACATTGCCTCTTATTTCCTTATTCACCTCATCCAACTTTCAATCACTTAAAGAGTTTAGTTTCTATGTAGGAAAAAAACTCTTTTTAAATTTTATCTTTTACTTAACAGCCTTGACTTCTATTCTATTTGCATTTACCTGTAAATGCTGTTTACCTGCCTTCATTTCAAACTTGGTTCTTTCTCTATTATGTATAAAGTTGGAAAAGTTTTGACCTTTTTCTTACCTTTTCTGTCACTGTGTAAGCAGAGCGTCTCAGAAAAAGTCTGACAAAAAAAATCAATTCTAACATCTGCCCTTTAGAAAGTTTGTTCCATTTTTTGTTTGTCTTTAGTCTTAAATATTACAATGAAGTAAATACAATGCAGAAGATAACAAAAAAACATTATTATTTAGTAAAATATAGAATTGAGAAATATTAAATGAACCTACAGATACAAAAAAAAAACTCATATAATAGAGATAGTACTACAATGATATGAAATAATGAATGAGGCATCATCTTATTTAAATATATTTGTTGTTAGTTAATTGTACCGCAATACGACAAAAAGGGAAAAACTTAAAAAAAAAAGTAAAAAAGGACCCTTTTCATTTCTGCTATAACAAATATCGCATTTTAGCTTAATAATAGATGCAAACGTTGGTATTAGACTATAGAAAATTATACTGAATACTAGAATGTAGATTTAACTATATTTCAGACAATAGACTAAACTACAGTCCAGACTATAAACCAAAGTGTAATTTAGACTATAGTCCAGAATATTGAATAAACGATAGTCTAGAGAGAAGATTAAACTATAGTTCAGACTAAAAAATAAATTATTGTTCACACTATAGCCCAAACTATACTCCAGACTATAGTCTAAACTATAGTCCAGACTACAGACTGAAGGATAGTCCACACTATAAACTAAACTATAGTACAGACAAAGGACTAGTCCAGACTAAAAACTAAATTATAGTTCAGGCTATAAACTATAGTTCAGACTATAGACTAAACTATAGACAATACTAAAGATTAAGCTATAGCCCAGACTATAATACAAACTACAGTCCAGACTACAGACTAAGCTATAGTCCAAACAGTAAAATAAGCTATAGTCCACAATGTAACTATCCTATAGTCCAGACATTGACTATATTCCAGACTATAAACTATAGTCCAGATTATAGACTATAGTCCATACTATGGACGATAGTCCAGACTGAAGATTATAATAGGACTATTGACTATGGTCTAGCCTATAGACTATAGTTCACACCATATACAGCATATTGATTACATTCCAGACTATAGCCCAAACTATAGACTTTAATGCAGACTAGAGACTATAGTAAAAACTATAGACTATAGTCCAGAATATAGAATATGGTCGATACTATAGAATATAGTTTAGACTACAGACTATAGTCCAGTCTACAGTCCAGTCCATAATTCAGATTTTAGACTATAGTTTATGATATATTATAGTTCGGACTATAGACTATGGTACTTACTATAAACTGTAGTTCAGATTATAGACTATAATACAGACTATAGACTATAGCCCAGACTGAAGACTATAATCCGAACTATTGACTATAGTCCACACTATTGACTATAGTCCAGAGTATTGATTATAGTCCGAACTTAGACAATAGTCCAAACTATAGACTTTAGTCCAGACTATAGACTGTAGGCTAGGCTATAGACTATAATTCAGAATATATACAATAGTCCGCAATATAGACTGTGGTCGATTTAGACTACAAACTATAGACTATAGTTACGACTATAGTCCAGACTACAGACTATAGTTAAGACTTTAGATTATAGTCCAGATTATAGACTATAATCCGGACCAGATTATAGACCATAGTCCACACTATTGACTATAGTCCAGACTATTGATTATAGTCTAGACTATAGGCTATAGTCCAAACTATAGAATATAGTCCGGAATATTGATTATAGTCCAGACTATAGTGTAAATTATAGGCTATATTCCAGATTATATGCTATAGTCCAGACTATAGACTATGGTGATACTAGAGAATATAGTTTAGACTATACTTAAAACTATAGTCCAGAGTACAGACCATAGTTCAGAGTTTAGACTATAGTACAGACTATATAATATATTCCAGACTATTGACTACAGTTCAGATTATTGGTTATAGTCTATACTATAGACTATAATCCAAATTAGAGAGTATAGTCCAGACTATAGGCTATAGTCCAGATTTAAGACTTTAGTGCGAATTGTAGATTTTAGACTAAAGTATAGCTCAAAAAGTGTGCTTTACAAATTCGTTTCTAACTTTTCTTTTACAAAATATCTCTCAACAACAACGACTTACTTTCCTCTCTGTTTCATCTCTTGCTTTTTGCTTTAATGTTTCATTTCCATTTGACATAATAATGTCTCTAACAATTTATGTAGAAATTTGCATACCGCTTTACCACAAATTCAAACATTTACTTCGCACACATACATGGACACACTAATACTACCACAAAAAAAAACGAAAAAAACACAAATAAAAACTTTTAAAACAACAATAAATACATGTACATTTACTACAAAACACATAGAAAAAGTTTAAAACAACAAAAACACCTAGTAGCAAAAAGTACTTAGAGCTGGAGATGCAAAAATAACAAAAAAAAAAATGGCACTGAAAATGTTGCCATCAAAAAACCACAGAAAAATATAGAGAAAAGTAAATCATTATCAACAACAGCATCAGCAAAACAATACTCATACAAATAAACATTTATACTTACGAGGCTATCCAATCGAATAAATGTTATTCGGTTATTCGATTAATTTTGCTCGATGAACTGTACGAATAATTTAAAATGGTCTATTTTCGAATAACGAAGAATCTAAGAAATTTGTGTTGAATAAACGATTAACCGAAATTAAATTTTCTAAAGTTATAAATTTAGATTTTTTTTATTTTAAAGATAAATTTATGTCAATTACATATTTTTTAAAATGTCTGTTATATCGCAGCAAACATAATTAAAAATAATTTTTTGGGAAGCCTTAAAATTATAAACATTTAAATTTTTATCGACAAAATGTATGTAAAACATCAATATTAATTTTGACTTTTATGACAAAAATGTCATCCCAGAAAGAAAATAAAGAGAGTTACATTAAAAATACTGATTTATTAAAGAAAGCTGAGTATTTTATAGTATTAGGTCAAAAAAGAATGATATTTTTCATACAAATGGGCGAAAGAATTGATAAGATGAAACCTTTGTGAAAGAATTTGATTAACATTATATTTCTTAATAACTGTTTTATTAGATTAAATAATACAATTAGTGTTATTTATATGTTTTACGTGTATTATTAAAACTATTCGGTTAATCGATTATTAATCGGTCAACTTTTAACCTCGAATAATTATTTGTCAAATTAACTTGATTAATATGAAAACCCGAATAATTGCAAACCCTAACACACACACATATAACTAATACAATTACAGTGTTGTTATGTTTTAAATACTTAATACAATACCCAGCAAACACGATGTCAAATGTTTGAAATATAATAACTTTAACGTTTGATATCAAAGATGTCTCTCGAACTTGTTTTAAATGTAGGTAGAGTTTTGAATTTTAAGTTTTGATTTCAAATTGAGAATCATTTGAGTAAAAACGTTTGAAAAACTGTACATTCTCAAATTTATATTATATGTTATTATTGAATCATTCTCCAAACTAAAGATAGCTTTAAGAATATTTGATAGATAGTATATTCTTAGTTTGGTATTAAATATTATTATAAAATCATTCATAAATCCAAAAAGACAAGTTAACAAACACTTCAAAAATGGTATTTTCTCAATTTGATATCAAATGTTATTATCAAATCATTCTTAAAGATATTTGAAACAATATATTTTTAAAAATAATTGAAATATTATACAAAAAAAATAAATAAATTAATAAATAAAATTATTTAATCAAATATTTTCCAATTAATGAATACGTGTATTGAAAGGATAGAATTACAAGTCTATGCAAAGGAAAACTTCAGAAAAAATTAAAAATGCAAATTACTTTTCTATATGTTCTACATGTGGCAACAATCCACATATGAAAAAAGTTTGAGAATTAGATTTAACAATGATTTGATAATAATAGCATTTCTCAATTTGACAATTAATTTCCGTTTGTGTTGAGAAAGCTATTAATTTCAAGTTATTTACAAATAATTTTCAAACGTTTGACATTTGAGAAAGGACTTGATTTCAAATCAGTCTCAATTTAATATCAAAAATTTCTGTTTGCTGGGATACTTACAAACTCTTTCACACGACCAATCGAGAAGCATTTGTTGCAAATAAATATAAATTGTTTTATTTGTTTTTTATTTATATTTATATTTTGTTGTTGTTTTTCCTCAAGGAGTTTGTTTTTAGTGGTACTATTTTATTTTCTTAAATTCTTCTGTATATTTTTCTTTTGTATTTAATTTTTTTCTAAATTTTTTCTCGTTAGTGCAAAAAACTTTACACTATTTTATTTAGTTTAAATTTTAAAATACAAATATTGCCAAATAATCTGTATAGTTTTTAGTTATTTTAACTTGTTTGGTATGCTGCCAAAACGTTATTTACGAAATTGTTTGATGTCCATCCCTGGCTTATTTACTTGTTGGTTTTTGTGTAACAAATCCTCTGTAACATTAATTTATTCTAAAAGAAAAAAATATCCAAAGTTCAGGTCACTTGTTGGGTTGATGATATAGAAATAAATTATTTTTATTTTTTCTTTTTTTTTTTTTTTTTTTGTTTCAGTCTCTGGGTGCAAACCAGTGTAAATGGTTGTCATGTAAATGATCAACTGAACAATTCTCTTGTATAAAGTTTTTTTTTTAACGGATTGATTGCACAATTTAAAGGGTCATTTTTGAATTATTATTTCATATGCAACAGAATGAAAATTTGTTTTGAAATTTTAGAACTGAAATATTTTACAGTAAATTAATTTTAATAAAAAATATCTATTAGAATTATTAAAACATAATCCTTAAACAATTAATAAATTTTTATTAACATTTTTTTTCGTAATAAGTTAATTTAGATTTTTTTTTTTCTTATTTTCTCTTGTTTTTAAATAATATTTCTTTATGATTCTTAGAAGTAAATTGAATTTGTTTAAATAACTTTTTAATCATGAACTGAAATTATTATGAAATTAATTGTCTGTAATAATGATACACCATGTTAAACATATCGTCACCTAAAATGCAAAAGGCCGTATATGTGCAAAAAATAACTACAATATTAACAAAAATCAAAAAGACGTAATGCCAACTTCATAAAAGAAACAGTGGTAAATTTTTGTTCCATTAAAAAAAATTAGTTTGCAGATATCCCTCCATGATGAAATTTGGAAATAAAGAATCCTCAAACGATGCAGATATTTACGATATGTTTGCTGCTTTCTTCTCAACCGCCTATTCTGATAAAGAATTACATCAACTTTCCAATTATCCATATCCAATTCCTACTGCGAACCCTAATAAATTTTCCAACATTAAATAAATAAATAGTGCTGACAGCTATATAGAATCTAAAATATTCTGATAAATGTAGACCTGATGATGTTCTAAGCTGTGTTCTTATAAAATGTTTACATTCTCTTATATCTCCAATAACCTACTTTTTCAACTTATTCAAGTTTAGAGGAAATCTTATATCATACCTTTGTTTAAATCCGGAAACAAATACAACATTTCCATTTATCGAAGTTTTGCTAAATTTAATATCATTCCAAAACTTTTCGAAAAGATAGTTACTGTAATCCTTTCGCATCAAGTTGTTTGTTATGCTTCCCCATTCCAGCATGAATTTACGAGTAGAAAACAAATTTTCTACTATTGTTAACCTTTTGGAGTTCACAACCTCAGCTATAACTGCATTTGATTCCGATTTACAGACAGACACAATATATACAGATTTCGGTAAAGCTTTCGATAAAATAAATCACGATCTCCTATTGTTCAAATTGGAAAAATTTAGATTTTCTTCAGTTTTCTTTAAATGGATTTCTACATATCTTAAAAATAGAAACCAATGTGTATTATTTAAAGAATGTACATCGAAATTCTTTCACCAAGGGTTCATCTTTTTTTACCTAATATTACAAAATATTCTCCTGATTCAGCTCTGTAACTCAATTTTCTGTGTAAGAATAAATTTTTTTTCTCACAAGTTTAAATATGTGTGAGGTTATAGTATTATAACCTTGAAATATTTGTTGTTGAAATATTAATATTGTAGCATTTTTAAGGCAATTTTAATAATCAAAAAAAAAAAAAAAAGGCTAAAAAAAGCTAGAAGCTAAAACTAGCATTTTGAGGCTAAAAGCATAATAAAAAAAAACTAGATTTAGCCTTGGAAAGGCTAAACTAGTAACACTGCTCTCTACACGCAGAGAAAAAGCATAGTTACAGCATTATCACTACAACAATATTATGTTCGTATTGTTAATTTTCTTGTATTTTAACTACTCTGTGTTCATGATAACAATGTTTTTGCTTAAATTTTATCATTTAATGTTTACACTCAATAAAATTTTTTTATGTTTAACTGCAAAAATTATATGTTTTCAAATATTTTTATCAGTAACAAAATTTTATTAATATGAAAAATATCATTAAATATTTGCAGTCTTTTTCCTTGTTCTTAAAAAAACATATTTTGTTTTTAAACCATATTAATATTATTATTCCCATGACAATAAAATAAATATATATAATAATTAAAATATAATAATTATCCTTTTCACAAACTTAGTAGAATAATTCAATACTTGTTTGTTTTTAAATATATTTTGTTTTTAATGTTTGTTTTCTAACTTCATTATAATTCTCATTTAGTTGATATATGAATAAATATAAATAGACCAGTTTTGGTTATACTGGGTGTAATTCAAGCAATATAAGATATTGAATAATACCATTAAAGAGTTTAGATAAAAAGAAATCATTTTACATTTGAAGCACATATGGTTCTACGAATGAATATAATTAATGAACAAATGATATGTAAATATTTTTTTTTTTTTTTTTTTGCTTTTTCTACTATTTTCAATAAAAAATTTATAAGAATGATAGTTTTTTAATACATTTTATTTTAATATATGACAAGATAGAATAATAATATAACAAAATTAAATAATAATATGAGAAGATTGGTTAACTATATGATAAAATGGCATAATAATATGAATAATGGCATAATAATATTATAAAATGGTATCAAAATATGTGATATAATAATATAATAAGTTAGAATAAATATATAATAACATCTAATCATATTCTGATAGAATGGGATAATGATGTAGTATGATTGTTCAATTATATGTAAAACTAGAATTATAACATGAAAAACAAATCATAAAATTAGACACAATATGATAGAATGGAATCATAATAATTATTACTTATAATCATTTCTCTCTTTTGCTGTCATAATATTATTGCTATATTTTTCTCTGAGTGTATGATTTCTCACAGTGGCTCTATAGGAATCGATTTTCGTAAAGGACATTTAGTTTGATTATTTTTTTCTTTATGTGAAAAAAAAATATTAAAATGTCTTTATTAGCTCAGTTGAAAAAATCAACATAATTGGCCCATAAATGACTGAAATATACGCAAATTATTTAGTTTATTTATGAGGAATAAATTGAAGGTTATGTTATTATTTATTATGCTTCTATGGATTTTTTTTTATTTATAACTTTTGTTAAATTCTTCTATTATTATTTTTCTTTTTAATTCAATTTTTTTTTTTTGTTATTTTTCTTTTTATTTTCTTTACAGATTATTATTTATCCATATAAATATTTTCATCAAGAAACATTTTTTTGCAATTCGGCTGATATACCAACTTATAAGGTTCATTAAAATGGTCATAAAAATCTGGAGCATACATTTAGAATCAGTCATCAATTTTATCATTCATTGAATATTATTTTTATTTATCACAAATGAAATTTTTCATAACAAATTTTCAATTTTAAATCAGAACCGGAAAAAGACAAAAATATATAATTTTAAATACTACAGATCAATGCATTATATATTCTGATTTAAAACAATAAATCTGTCCAGTAATCTAAGAAAAAAAAATAATTCTTTTTTTATTTGATTTATATTTTTTGTATTTAAAAAAATTATCATAACTTTTTTTTAAGTTTTTAATTTATAAAAAAGAACAAAAATTCTGTAAAAATTTCTTTAAAAAAAGGCCTCGTCATTTATTCAAGACCTTATTCTTAATTAAAATTTTAAATAAAAGTTTTATTTATTATCCATAATAAAATTTGTATATTTATCAAAGCTTTTTAGAAACATTCCCCATACAAATTTTGAGTAATAAAACATTATAATTTTTTTATTTACATCTTTAAAATTTGTTAAACTTTTTTTTATTATATATTATATATTTTTTATTATATATTATATATTATATATATAAGTAATTTTTAATTTTATTATTTAACAAATTTTGTTTAATAAAAACTATTTAAACTAAATGAAAAATAAATTGTTGTTTAATTTTATTTCTACTTCTAATTAATTTTAATTTAACTTAAAGAGAAATCTGAACATTTGGTCATAATTTAGTTAAAAAATATTGAATAAATATAGAGAAGCAAAATAAATTGTACAAATAAATAATCTATTGTAATTCTAGAAATTTGAGAAAATTAAAAATAAAACAAGAAATTTCCCACTTAAAATTCAAAGAAATAAATATCAATATTAAACTTAAAAAAATGCAACTTGCAGTTTATTTACAAAAAAAATCTTACAGTGCAGCACTTAGCAAAAGGTCTGGTCTAAGACTCACAACAAAATATACCAACTGACTGTAAGTTACTAGGTAAATTTACTAAAAGATGTCCGTTCTTCATCCACGAATTTTGAAGATAATTCGATGAATTTTTCTACATAAGCTTTGTATAACTCAGGGACAAAAACCTATAAAATAGGTTCAAATCACTCCTAGTCCCGATAAAAATGTACTCTCGGAATAGGGGTTGATACTCAAAAATCTCTTAAATAAAATTCAGTGCAATATTTTTTTCTTTGCCAGAATACATTCCCATTAAATTTCAGTAAGTTTGCTTCATAATTGAGCATAGCTCTTATACCAGAAGGGCATTTTCAAGAATTACTTAAAGGTGCACAATTAATGAAATTTAAGTTTTAATCAAACTACTAAATTATCTTAATATTCTTTAAAAATTTATTAAATATCATTAAAATCCTTTCACTCTACTCATTTCTTAAAAGCAAAATTATTCATACACTTTTTAATAAATCTTCGGGCTCTTGATTTATTTATTTGTTTATTTATTTATTTGTTTCATGCAACTAATTCACAAATTTTCCTTAAAAAATAAAGTAAAACATTAAGCGGACAAAATTTTGGCACCATTTTTTATAACTAAATTATTAAATTAATTATATTTTCCAGTTATATTATGTAAATAAAATTAAACTAAATAAATAAATAACCATAAATTAAAACACCCATTAAAAAAAATTCATTTAATTTCAATCACTCCTTATTTCTCAAAAAACATCAAATTTACTCTTACTCAGTTTAGTTGCTCCCCTGACGACATCAAAAATAATTTTACCTTTAAAAACTCAGCCCCCCACAATCATTTAAATCTGTTGTTTGTTTATTTCTCAAAAACATCAAAAATTTCTCATACTCACATACTTGGTATTGGTAGACTGACGTCATCATAAATAATTTTGTCAAAAAATTGAACTTGTAAATTTCAATCAAAATCGATTCCTAATACCAGGCTCTCAAAATGCTGCAAAATACAACAAGGTGTTTTATTTGTAAAATTTTTACAAAAAATCTGCAGCATACTTTAGGGCTGCGAAAAGTATTTGAGTCGCCCTGTACCTAGAAATTTGCGAAAAATACTGCAGCATACTTTAGGGATGTGAAAACTATTTGAATCGTCCTGTGTATAATTTAAACTACAGGATGCCTCAAATACTTTACACAGCCCTAAATTATGCTGCAGATTTTTTGCAAAAATTTTTCAAAAAATACACCTTATTGTATTTTTCAGCATTCTGAGAGCCTGGTATTACGAATTGATTTTGATTGAAATTTACAAGTCGAATTTTTTGCCAAATTATTTTTGATGACGTCAGGCGAGCAAATAAAGTGAGTATGAGAAATTTTTGCTGTTTTTGAGAAAATAAACAACAGATTTAATAAATGATTGTGGCTGGGTTTTTAAAGGTAATTTTAATTAATAAATAATGTGAGTAAATAAATAAAGTGCGTCTGTCTGAGTAATTTTATAGGTTTTTGAGAAATAAGAAGAGTGAGTGTGTGTATGTATGGAATTAAAAATAATGACTTTTATGTTTTTTTAAAGTGACTTTGGGAGTTATGTAACATTAATAATTACTTAAATTAATTAAAATTAAGGTTGAATTAAAAAATGAAAATTGTTTTTTCTTTTTGTGGTATGATGGATGTTTTTGTGAAACATGTATATTGAATTTATTTTAGTATGGTTTTAGGGGAAAATTAATTAATTTATAAATTACGTTAGGCAACGTAAGTAAATTGAAAATAATAGGTGTAATTAAAATGAGAATGCCTTGATTAATAAATGTTTTGTAGATTTTTAAGTCAATATTAATAAATAAGTCTATTTGTTTAAAAAATAACGTAAATTAGGAGTAAATTTAAATTTTCGTGGTTAATAAATGGGTCTACGTGTTCTTTTTTTTTTTTTTTTTTTTGTCTTTAATAATAAGTGATAACGAAAAGATTTTCAAAATATTTAAATGATTCAATTAAAGAAAATTAAACAATTTGTTCGATTCTTTGCTTTGAATAACTTAAGTAATAGTAATTTGAGATTATGTAGGAAAAATCAATCAGACCAACATTAAGTGTTTTATGAGAAAATTAAAGAGAAAGATTAGTCTTTTAGGTAATTGTGTTTGTGACCTGCCTGTTTAATATTGGTAAATTTTCATCAACGTGAAACAATTGATTTCCATGTTTAAATGTTATAAATTAATCTTAATACAGGGAAATTTGCTGTAACTCACTTTGTATTTGAAGGAAAAGCTTTTCAGTTTAATTTTTCGAAAGCTTTCTATAAATATACATTAAATAATACATTAAAATTTCTTCTATTTGTTTAAAAGGTCACTTAATAAGTTTAAGTACTCAGAAAATCTTAAAAATATTTTATTAACAATCTTTATTAAGTAAAAGCTCTTTTAATATTTACTAAAAGATTTATACTTGTTTATATATTATTAGAGAAATATTTTATGGTCTTAGAACAATATTAATCAAAAGCTTAAATCTATATCTTTAAGATTTTTTTATTTTATTAGGCAAAAGCTTTAGGGTCTTTTATTATTAAGCTAAGCTTAAAATTCTTAATGAAATTCTTAATATTTGTTCAAAGAGCCACTTATTACTACTAAGTAAAAGCTTTACGCTTTCTTATTAACAATAAGCTTTCAACCTTCTTATTAGTTATAGTTTTTAATTAGCTTTAAACCTTCTAATTAATATTGAAAAGAGATTTATGGTTTTAGTTAATTTAAAGTGAATTATTACTGAAAAGTTTAAATCTTTTTTAATTGCTTCAAAATCTTTTAATAATATTAAGCGTAAGCTTATAAATATAAAGATGGAACTTTATGATTTTTTAATTTAGACAAAAACTTTAGTTTTAACATTTTTAATATAAATAAATATAAAGTAAGTATTAAGATTTATTATTAATACTAAGCAATGTAAACGCTACGTTAACAAATAAAATCCTTAAGCTTTCTTATGAATATTATTAATGAGTTTTAAGCTTTTCCATTTATTTTAATAAAGCTTTAAACTTTCCCATTAATATTAAGCTAAAGTTTTAAGATTTCCATTTTACTAAGAAAAAGCTTTATGGTATTTAATTAATACTAAGCAAAAGGTTTAATATTCCTAATTAAAAGTAAATATTTTAAGCTTTTTTATAAAGTAAAAGTTTTAAGATTTATAATAAGCACAAGCTTCAAGATTTCTTATAAAATAAAAATTTCACGCTTTATCATTAAAGAATCCTTTCCAAAAGCTTTAAGTTTTTTTGTTAGTCAAAAGCTTAAAGCTTTATTTTATTAGTCAAAATCTTTAAGCTTTTTTATTAATACTAACCAGTAAGCTTTTTTTATTAATATTAAACAAAAGTTTTAAGCCTTGTTATTAGTCAAAATCTTTAAACGTGTTTATTATAAGGTAAAAGCTTTAAGCTTTCTTGCTAATATTAAGCATAATCTTTTAGCATTTTAATTGATATTAAAAGTCTCAATTATTTTCTATAATATATAACTTTCTTTTAAATTATATAAGAAATTTAGAGATTTTATTTTAAAAAAGCTTAAAACGGTTCCATTTTTTCTCTCTAAGAAATTTAAATTCCTTTAAAAACTTCAACGTTTTCCATTAATACTATTACGTTGTGCATTTCAAAAATATTGGCTTATTTCTTATAAATAAGCCTGGGAAGGTTCTTTTATTACAATAATAAAACAAGTCAGTACAATTTGCTTTTAAATTCTAATACAACGTTTTATATTACGCTTTAAAACATACACGCTATATTACACAACTGAGCTGAAACGACTACCAACACTATGGTAAACTTACTACTTAATAATAATAAAACTTGCTACTCACTAGCACACAAACAATCATTAATAACAACCTATATAATACAATTATCTCACTAATACTTAAAAAAATAACTTATACAGTTTATATAATACAAGTTTCATACTAATACATATGCAAGTTAACAAAAAGCAGAACTCTCATAGATAATTATGATAAATCACAATTAAGAGACATTAAACAAATTCAAATACACACAGACATACTGGAAACTTCTAATACGTTACAATTAGAAAATTCGAAAATCGTTATTTCTGACTTATAAAACTAATTTTCGTAACAATATTTTTATTAGGCAAAAGCTTGAGGATATTTTATTAATATTTAAAAATTTGTAATATTCTTCATGTGAAGCAAAAGTTTTAAGCTTTTTTATTAGGCAAAAACTTTAAGATTTATTATTAATATTAAGCTGAAGCTTTATGCTTTATTAAGTAAAGACCTTTCTTATTAAAAATAGTTAAAAAAAAATAATTTAAAAAAAATTAATATAAATCAAGCTTTAAGCTTTTTTGTTAATATTAAACAACATATTGAATATTCTGATTAGTATTAATCAAAATCTTTAAACCCTTTTTATTATAATGTAAAAGCTTTAAACTTTATTACTAATATTAAGAAAAAACTTTGAGATTTTTTGTTAATATTCAAGAAAAGTTGCAATTATTGGAAAATAATTTTTTAAATTGTTGCTTTTTAAAAAGGCTAAAATTTATTTCATTTTTGAAATTTTGATTGTTTTTCTCTAAGAAATTTCAAAAGTTCAAATTCTTTTAGTTTTTCTTTAATATTATGAAAGATGTAAGCTTTATTTGCTAAAGAGCTTACACTAATACTAATAAGATTACATTTTCTTATTAGTATTTATAAAAATATTTAAACTTTTTTATTTTAAGGTGAAAGCTTTAAGTTTTCATATTAATATTAAGCAAGCTTTTCTAAAAATTTTCAAGCAAAGTTACAATTATTTTCGATTATATAGAAAAAATATTTGAATTTCAAATTGCATAAGAAAAGTAAAGCTTTTTAAAAAGCTCAAAATTACTCCATTAAAATGGTAATTGTTTTTTTTTTAGGAAATTTCAAATTTACAAAAGTCCATATGCTTTAAGTTTTTCCTTAATATTTTTAAAGATTTAAACTTTTTTTTATTGATATTTAACAAACGATTAAATTTTTCTTATTAGTATTAATAAAAATATTTAATATTGTTTATTATAAGGTAAAAGCTTTAGGGCCAGTTTTATACTGCTCCCTTAGTGTATACTTAAGTGCAAACTTAATATTAAGTAAAAGCACATACATAAATCATATTTTGTTTTAGAGTTTACAACTTAAATTGTCAAAAAATAAACACAAAGCTTTAAGCTTTTATGTATTTACATTAGGGTGGTAGAACTTTTCAAGAATTTTTCTCTAACTAAAAATCATATTTATATTTTATTTATCCTAAAATGTTTTCTCATAACAATGTTAAATTTTTTTAGTGAATATATTTTAATATAGGTTTTTATTTGCATATTATAATGCCTAACTAAATTATAACTTACATGTCTAGGCTAATATTTTTTGATGGCACCCTAATGTAGCTTCAAAAATCAATAAAATGACAAACATTTTTCCAATTTTGAAATAATTTAAAAGATATAAAGAAATCTGTAACTTATGAGCTGTGTAATTAAAAAGGGTTTGGTACAGAAAAGATAAATTTAAACCGTTTTTTGAAAGAATTATCAAATTTTATATAATTTTATTAGATTTTGAATTTCTATTTATTTTTGTTTATTTTCAATAAATATTTTTAAAAGCGTCAGACTATTTAAGTTTTTAATTAAAAAACAATTCATAGAACTTAAGTACGATTTCGCCACTAAGTGAGAAGTATAATACCGGGCCTTAAGCTTTCTTTTTAATGTTAAACAAAATCTTATAGTTTTAGCTTTTAATAATCAAGAAAAGCTGCAATTACTTTCAATTATATAGAAGGAAAAGCTAAAAGCTTCCATTTAAAATTGTAAAAGAAAAGTTGAGCTTTGTAAAAAACTTAAAATTATTCCATTGAAATTTCTATTGTTTTTCTCTAAGAAATTCCCAATTTTTTCTTTTTTTTAATTTGTATAATGGTTTTAACATTTCCCATTAATAATTTTTATTGTTTTTATCATTTCCTGTAAAAAGTAATAACTAGTTTTATAAAAAGAATTTTATTGCTGTCTTCTTATTATTCCAAATGTTAAAACCTCCAATATTTTCTACTTTTATATCACTTATTTAAACAAATTATTTATGCAAAACTTGACTTTATTTTAACTTGAAAACTATTTTCTAAAAGTACATTTTATAAACTGTAACTTGCTTTTTTTTTTTTTTGTTAGTTTTCTGCTAAAGCAAATAATTTTTTTTTTCTCTCTCTTTTCTTTTCCATTTTACTCTACAGCAATTTGATGCAATGTGCAAAGCGGAAGTGGCATTTTTTATAGCACGAGCTTTCATAAATGTAAGTAGAAATAATATGAATAAAAAAGAATATTAAAAAGAATTCATTGGCATAATAAAATATTGTACTTCCGTTACAACAATTTAATAGAATTTCCCTTAAATGCAATAAAACACGTAGAAAAAGTGTTATAAAATATTAAAAATAAAATAGATTAAAATAAAACAATTTGCAAAAATTCAATATATATTTTAAGCTCTTATCGAATACAAAAACAAAAAAAAAAAATATGCAAACAAAGAAAGTTAGTGTAAACAGTGTTCAAAAACTTTTCCATAATCTTAAATCTTCCACATCGTTCACTTCAATAGCCTTTTGAAAGGCACTTTGCACACAACGCACAAACATATAATTTACTATGGCCAAAGAAAATGACAACAGAGTTTGCAATTCCAATTTACAAACGCCGGAAAATACTTCAGTAATCCAAATGATTAATTCAGCGCCCAAAACAAGCATATTTATGGTCAGCCAAGGTGTCATATGAGAGGGAGAAACCTACAAAAAGCCAAAACAAAAAAAGTCAACAAGCTGATTAAAAACAACATCACGTTTTTCTTAAATCACAAATAGAATCACAACCTTGACAACTGCATACCACAATAAGAGCCAGGCATTTAACATGATTAAGGCACCCACCAAACGACACTTACGCAGTATTGAGGGAGGTAAAACATAAAATGTACGTTGACGCCACATGGTGACTTCTTTGCGACCACACCAGTACAAAGAAGTGAATTCAGTGAAACTGTATAACTAAAATAGAAAAATCTCAGTAAATTTTCAATTTTTATAAAATTTACAAGAAACCAAACTTACACTACCCATAACACTTACGGCTAGAACTAACCAATATATAATCGGAAAACACTGAGCCCTACAGAGATATTTTCCCCCCAATAAATTCTTCAAAGCTTTCCAACGTGTTCGTGGACAAAAATTCCATATGGAGTAAATATCGCACACAGTTTCATCCACCAAATCCAAATGATGCCTTAAGAGATGACACAATTTTTTGTCAAAATGTGTAATTTTATACATTTTTAAAGGAATTTTTTTATATAAATTTAAAAAGAATTTTTAAAATTTTTTTTTCATTTCAAGCACTAAAATTTTGAAATGTTTTTTTAATTTTTTAATGTTTCAAAGAAAAGTTTAAAATGGAAATGAAATTTTAAAATAAAAACTGAAATTCATATACAGGGTTTGAAACGAAAACTTAATAGAAAAATATTTACCCACATAACATTTTTATAATGAAATTCTTTAAATGCTAAATACTTAAGCTTTCATTGGTTATAAAACAGATTTTATTTTTGTTAAGTTGGTCATTTAAATACCCAAGTTTTTGAAAATCTCTAAGTCTACCTTTTATAAATACAATTCTGTAAAAGCTTTCTGCCTGAAGGATCTTAAAGCAGAAAAAAAGAAATGTAAGTCTAAAGCTTTTAAGAGTAATATGTTAAAAAGAGCTTTTTGTTTAATTATTGAAATATTTTTTAAATATATTTCCTTCACTTAAAGTTTCACTTTCCCACTTTATATAAAAGTTTTTAAATAAGCTTTCTATAACAATAATTTTAGTATAAAAAAAGTTTTAATCTTTCTAACCATAAATACATATATTTTATTTAAAAAATTATATTAGAAAGCATGAGGGATTTCTTAAAAATACATTATATTTACAATTAATAGTTTTAAATTTTGAAAGCTAATAACTTATGTTCAAATTTTTAAATTGTTTTGAAAAAGTTTCAAACTAGCGAAAGATTAATTAAATTAATAAATTTTAGCTTGTGAGAACTTTTTTAAAAAGAAATTTACTAAATATTATGAAATTAAAACTATTCCTTAATTAAAATATTAAACTTTCAATATAAATATATCTCTGTAAAATCTTTTAGCTTGTTGCTGATTTATTAACAAAAGCTGGCAACTTATAAAGGTTGTATTTTCTCAAGAAAGCTTTAATTAAAGTATATTTTTCCAACGAAGCTTTTTAATTTATATTTTTTATACTTTTCAAAAAATCATTAGCTCACATACGATTTTACCATGAAAGTTTTTAACTTATCAAAGATTTTTATAAGAAAGCTTTCGGATTTAAACAAAATCCCTTAAATTTTTTTATTGCAAAACAGCAACCGATTTAAAAACAAAAAACAAATATTTCTATAAAAAAAAACTGAAAGCTAACATCGGATTTCATTAGGAAAGCTTTGTAAGATACATATTTCTTTACAAAAGCTTTCCTAATTATTTATATTTTAAAAATTTTATGTTGCGAATTATTTTCATAAAGCTGATTTAAGATTACTATCGATTTCAACAACAAAATAGATTTTTATAAAAAGCTATCTTCCTTAAGGTTTTGACAATAGAACGTTAAGCTTAAAGAAGATTTATGTAGCAAGAATTTATATTAAAAAATCTGAAGCTGACAACGAAATTATCTATGAAACTTTGTAATAAATTTATGTAAAAGTTTAAAATTAATGATAATTAAGATTTTTGCTTTAAAGCTTTCATGAAAATTTTAAAATTATAATGAATTTCGGTAGAACATGATATCGTAACCTTCCACATAAAGCTTTTATAAATAAAGCTTTAAATTCAAATTCAATTTATAGTTTTTTACATAGAACTTTGAACTTTTCTTCATAAAACTTTTAACTTTTCTACATAAAGCTTTGAGCTTTTCTACATAAAGCTTTGAGCTTTTCTACATAAAGCTTTGAGCTTTTCTACACAAAGTTTTAACCTTTTTCATATAAAGTTTTTAATACAGCTTTTATCTTTTTTAAGTGGAGCTTTTATACTTAAAGATTTAGGCCCAGTTTTATACTGTTCCCTTAGTGTATACTTAAATGCAAACTTAGTTAAAAATCAAAGCTCACACTAAAGTAATGTTTCGTTTTACAGTTTAAAACTTAAATTGACAAGAAAATAAATAAATAGCTTTAAGCTTTTATATATTTACAATAGGGTGGTACCAACTTTTCAAACATTTTTCTTTAACTAAAAACCATAGATATATTTTATTTATCCGAAAATTTTTTATCCCAGTTATGTTAATTTTTTATTAAATATCTTTTAATTTAGATTACTGTTTGCTTATGATAATGCTAAAAGTCATTGTAAACGTTAGTTACTTGTTTGGGCAAAAATTTTTGATGCCAAAAAAAAAAACCTAACAATAAAAAGAATTTAAATAGTTTGGGAGATGTAAAGGTATCTTAAGCATATGAACTTTAAAATTAAAAAGGTGTTGGTACAAAATATATAACCACAAATAAAGTATAAATTTAGAAAGTATTTTAAAACCATTTTAAAATTTAAAATAATTTTATTAGATTTTGTAGATTTATTTATATTTGTATATTTTCAATAAAAGATGTCAAACAATTTTCATACTTAGGAAAAACTTAAAAATACTTAAGTTTTCAATCATAAAACAATTTTTAGAACTTAAGTTACTAAGTAGAGAGTATAATACCGGGCCTTAAGCTTTATTTTAATAAAGATTTCTTAATTTTTTACATAAAGCTTTAAGATAAAAATAAATTCCTGCTTTCTGCATAAAGCTTTGAACTTTACGACTACGATGAATTTCTTTAGGAGAGGGTGCTATAAACTTCTATACAAAACTTTTAGCATAAAGCTTTTTGGTTCTCTACTTAATGTTTTTTGCCTTTATATGTAAACTTTAGGATCAAAATAGGTTTCTGTTTTTTGCATAAAACTCTGAGTTTTTCTACATAAAGCTTTAAGTTTTTCTACATAAAGCTTTAAGCTTTAAGACATTAAAATTTTTGTTTTTCTATGCTTAAAGCTAACAAGGAATTGTCATAGTAAAACTTTATGATGTTAGGAGAGCCTTAAGATGCTTATAGCTTTCTTATGAAAAAGAATAATAAAACAATCACTTGAAATTTTCTTCGCACTGATATTTATTTTAAAAGATATTTATTATTTCATCATGATGGATATTTATATTAGAAAATAAAATAAAGCTTAAGTTCTCGCAAAGAAAAATGTAATGTCAATATTTTCATTTAAAATATTTAGGGCATCATTAACTTTCTATGGTTAAATTTAAGAAAAGAATATATTGCTTTTTGTCAGACAGCTTTAAGCACGATTTTAATTTTCATAAAAAATCTTAAAATTTTGGCAGAAAATCTTTAATGAATCTTATAACTAGAATATTAAAATTTGCCCTACATTTATTTAAAAATATTTAAAATCGGCTGTTAGTTTTTACAGCAAAGCTTTAAACGGGTTTTTAACCTACAAAATAACACTTACCGGAAAACTTTAGGTTATTAAAAACTTTAAAGAAAACAGTTTTTTTTAAATGATCACTTCATATTTAGAGGAAATTTTCAAACCTGTAATATATTTTTATATGAAGTTTTTAAGCATTAACTATTTTATATGAAAAAACATCTGAAGAAATGCTTTTAAATGAAAGTTAATAATAGTTTTTAATTAATTTCCCATTTTCCCTCTTACTAGGTGCTCTCTATGTGGGGTGTTTTGCGTTTCTACAATCTGGTGCGATCCGGTATAACATGGCGTGGTCCTGAGGTAATAGAACTAACATATAATTATGACAAAATAAATAAACAACTAATCAATAAACTATACAAATTCTATGACTTTTTTTCATCCTACCAAATGCAGGCTAAAACCACATTAACAACAACAACCCACAATGCTTTGGCTAAATCTTATAATGAATGTCAGCATCATCACCACCATCATCATCATCATCATCATCAGAACCACCAACATCAGCAACATCAACACAACACACACTACAGCAGTAAACATCAAACTCAACGTGGTGGCCGTCGTTATAGTGCCGTGACACAACATAAAACAATTACAGGTTGTTGTGCCTTCTTTGACATCGATGATTATGACTATGATTTCGATAATGATGAGGATTTTGAATATGATGGGGATGATTATGATTGTGAAGGCTTTTATGATGATGCTGATGATTATTATGATGATGAGGGTGAGAGTAGTGATTGTTCTATGTTGGGTGCCTCACCCAATCGCCAAAATAGACGCAGTGAACGTAATAGCCATCGTATACGTAACAATAATATAAGATCGGTTTTGGTCAATAAACGGCATAATAAATATAAAATTGCTCATCCCCAAACTAAACTGGAGGTTATAAACGAATCAGAACGTAGTGCTGGTAGTGGCAGTGATGAAAATGATTCGTTGCTGGTTGCCTATAATAGTTCATCATCGTTGGCGTCCGTTTGACATTGGCCGGGTTGCATTGGAAATGCAAGATTTAAAACAGAATCAAAAGTCTCCAACATCATCGATGATGACAATGATGACGACGACGATGACGTCACAGTGTTGTATGATAACGCCCGTAGCGATGGCGACAACACTGATAAACTGCGACAAGCCGAATACATGCAAAACGCATATAATTCCTTTGGGGCGGAACCATGTCAACGTCAACGTCGACGTCCATTGCGACGCCTCTACTGCTGTGTAAATGCCTTAATAATGGCTGTTTTAGTAACTGTGGAAATTTACGCACAAATTGTGATTTTTCTTTAAAAATCCTGAAAAACGAATGAAAATAAACCAAACAACATTCCATTTTAAAATGATGAAAAAAAAACAAAAACCATTAAAATAATGAATAGAGCTTCCGCTTGTTAACAGCTAAATTGTAACAACAAAAAAAAAACAAAAATTCAAACATATATAAAGAAAAACCAGGAAAATTGAAAAACCAAATGTAACCAGTAACTAATTTAGTGTTTATAGAACTGAGTAAACTCAAGCACCCATTTTTTTCCATAAAACATTTTCATTTGTATTTGCAGTCCTTTTCGGTTTGTTAACGTTTTTAGTCAATTATTTTTTGTTTTACGAACTTTTATGTTGTAACTCTTTTACGTTGTTAAAAATAAATAGAAAAACAAACCAAAATATGTTGAAATTGATTTGAGTTCAAATGTTTTTATAGATTCGACATTATACCCACAAAGTAATTATGTAAAAGTGACAAAAACAGATGACCACAAAGAACTTTAATAACAAACATGTCAAATATTTGCACGTTTTATGTTAAGCGGGAAATATTCTTTGAGAACACAGGAAAATAGTGATTGACGGATTTAATATTTTGAAGCATTTTATAATGAACTTTTTGGAAATTGTTTTAATAAAAAGAAATTTAAAATAAAATTTAATTCGAACGATTTTAAATTTCTTAAAATTTTTGCTAAACACATTTTTTGTAATCCTTGTTGCGTTCACACTATACATCCGATTTTAATAAAAAAAAAAAAAAATAGATCAGTTTAAAGATATTTTCTCATAGATGTGCAGAATATAAATTTTAAAATTTTAAAATCCTTTCAGTATTTTAGATAATATAAGTGGTAAAAGTTGGTACTAATACATATAAAAAAAACTCACATAACAAAACAAACAAAAGAGCATTTGAATTTATTAAGCCCTTCCCCATTTTATTTCTCATGCATATCACACAACTCTCTCATTCAAATTAATCCTATTGTTATTATTCTTTTGCAAAAACAAACTAAAAAGAATTTGCAGTAAAACATTTCCACCACTTCTAAAGTATAACTAAGTGCATATTTTGAGCTTTTTTGGAAGTTATTAAAAATTACTTTAAAAAAAATGAAAATAAATGTATTTTTAGCAGGAAAAAAGTTTAAGTTTTTATTAAAAATTTTATAAACACAGTTTTAGAAAAAGTTCATTAAAAGCACGGAACAAGAAGCATAAAAAAGAACAGACTTCCAATAACAACCATGGGTTAAAAAAAGAACTTCTGCAGCTCTTTTTCAACACTAAGTACTTCCTTCCAGTGACAACACAATGTTAAAATCATGACTTTTTCAGCTCTTTTTCAGTACTTTTTTTTTTGCTAGCCAGTGTTGTTTTTACAACAAGCCAAAGTTTTTTTTTTCTACTTTTAATTTGCGAAAGTTGTAAGAGAAAAGAGATAAAGAAAAGAGAAAATAAACAAAGTAGAAAAAGTAAACAATTTGTGTTGATTTTTTAAAAGTGTTTTGTTTTTGTTCTTTTTTTGCAATTTTATAATTGAAATAAAAAATAATTAAAAATATTCTTAATACAAAAATACAATTTTTTGCTTTATTATTTAAATAATAGCATGAACTATTGAATGCGAAAAAAAAACAAATAAATTGCTTAATATATATATATTTTTTTTTTTTTTTTTGGTGCCCCGATGGCCTAGTTGGTAGTGAGCTAGTCTGTCAGTCTGGAGATTGTGGGTTCGATTCCCACCATAGGCTCTGGTCTGTTTCACTACAACGAGCTATGGTCTTCGTTACTCCGCTCGGTTAGAATTAGCATATAATTTGTAATTGTATTGTAATTATAAAATAAATAAATAAAACTTCCTTCCAGTGACAACACAATGTTAAAATCATGACTTTTTCAGCTCTTTTTCAGCTCTTTTTCAGTTCTTTTTTTTTTTTTTGCTAGTCAGTATTGTTTTTACAGCAAGCCAAAGTTTTTTTTTCCACTTTTAATTTGCGAAAGTTGTAAGAGAAAAGAGAGTGTTGTTTTTGTTCTTTTACCGTTCCTTTTTTTTAGCAAATGTACATTTTCATGTAAAATTAATTACTTTACTTGCGTTTTCAATATATGCTAATTTTATTGCCTTCTATTAAAGTCAGGGACTGCAACTGTTATGAATTTTATCACAGAAGTCGAAAGATTATATTTTTGCTTTTATAGTTTTGGAGTAAAATTGACACTTACTTTTAGAGCATAATAAAAATTTTATGTGATTTCTACTGTTTCAAAGGAATATTAAAGTTATTTAAAACACAAGTAAATCACCAAAAAGGAAAAATATCGCAAAAATAAAATAAACCGCCAAAACGAAAAAAACGCTAAAACAAGAAAAGTCATAAAAACGAAAAACATGACAAAATAAGAAAATATAAGAGAAGTCGCTAATTAAAAAAAATACGCTTAATAAAAAAACACTAAAACGAAACAAAAACTCCAAAATAAAAAAATCGCTAAAACTGCAAAATAAAAAATCGCTTAAAAAAAGAGTCGAAAAAACAGAAATAAAAGAAAATAGCCAGAATGAAAAAACCTGAAAATGAAAAAAATGCCAAATCGGGAAAAACGATGGAATGAAAAAAATCTTTTTTTCGAAAATTTTTTTTCTTCGTTTTAATGATTTTTTTCCTGCTTCGTCGATTTCGTAATTTTTTTAATTTCGCATTTGTTTAGTTTTGCCGATTTGTTCTTTTTTTAATTTCGGCGATTTCTTTTATTTCAATTTGGCGCTTTTTTTAGCTTATTTTTACGATTTTTTTTTTTTTTTTTTTTTGACGGAATCATTTTAACGAATTTTGCGAGTTCCCGATTTGGTGATTTTTTTTTCTTTTAATTCTGTTTTTAATTTCGACGATTTTTTTATTTTAACGTTTTTTTCATTTTGGCGGGTTTTCACTTATACGATTTTTATTAATTTTTTCATTTTGTCTTTTGTTTTATTTTCCCTGTTGTTGCTTTTTCCTTGTCACAACTTCTGTATTTGACAAAAATATTTAGAAAATTCTCATGAACACTAAGCTATACTCCCTGATATGATTAACTGATTTCTAATACTTTATTACTTTAGCAAAGAAATATGACATAAATAATAATATTTGCCTTTAAGTCTTTAAGTCTTATTTTGAATTAAACTATATATTTCTGTAAAAAATTAATACATTCCCCTACAATTTTATTTCTCTCAAAAGAATTTGTTTAAGTAAACCTTTTTCTAAGATTAACTTTTTTTCAATAAGAAATAATATAAACAACACGTTCAAATCATTTCGCCCTTAGAATTTTTATTAATATTCTGGTTTTCTTATTAATTATGCCAGAGATGTAAGAAAGAAAAAAAATGATGAAAATATAATTTAACTAAGTTAAACTTGCCTAAGGAAAAAAAATACATAAGGGTGAAACAAATACGAGAGAAAAATGACAAAACGATGAAACGAAAAAGATTTAATGCTAAACAAAGTTTGACTTGTTTGTTATTACAAAATAATAAATCTAAGAAGAAATACGTAATTTTATTAAATTATATAATTTTTATAAAAAATATATTTAAACTAAAACTGAATTTAAACCACTTTTCAATACATAATATTAATACTAATCAAGTTAATGAGTTTAGTAGCAAAAAAAATAATAATAAAGAAAGAAACCTTTAACTTTAATTACAAGTAAAAAAATAAAAACCAATATAAAATAAATAAACTAAAAATAAATTAAAAAAGTAACAGAAAATAAAAACCAAAAGGAAATGTAATTTATTCTATTTGAGTGTAAATAAGAAAATAAATAAATGTATATAAAATACTACTACTACTACTTTCTGTAACAAAATAAAATACCTAACAAACATAAATAAATATTAGAAAAAAAAATCTAATTAAGTTCTATGTAACTGTTTATATAAACAAGCAAAGGAAATCTAATGTTTAATATATTTAACTTACTTCCTAACCCCCCTCCCCCTTTAACTTCCTGCTTCTAAAGTCCATGTAACTTATTGGATAAATAAAACCACACCTTTAGAAACAATCTTATCTTTCTTTACTTATCTATTAAGGTTACACACAAATACTTACATACCCACAAAACTATACAAACTATAAATTATCATATCTATGTAACAAGAACAACAAAAGATACAAAATAATGAAAATATCCTTTTTAGTTAAGTGTCCAAAATGCTAATCAGTAAATTAAATAAATAAGAAGCTAAAACAAGAAAATATAAAAAAAAAACTATTGTAATAAATATATTTGTTTTTCCATATGCTTAGAAAATAATAATAATAAAAGAAAATGATTATGGGATTTTATACAATCCATAAAACAATGTATTTTACTTGTTTCCTTTATTAGTAAAAATTTTTTGGATTCATTTCAATTTAGTTCAATAGTTGGCTCTTTTTGTGCAGGAATATTGTGAGTGTTTGGCTAAAAAGTGATTAAGTTTAATTTGAAAATGGTTCTAATAATGGACAAAATGTGTAAGGACTAGAGAAAATGAATAGGAACAGGCTTTACAATTTTATTAGACCTAACAAATTTGAAAATAACATTGCCAATACTTAGTACACTTTAAATTAAAATAACTCATACTTTTAGCTTCTTACAAGAACTGACATTTTTAAATCCACTTATTACTTTTGTATGGCGATATCCATTTATACTTGCATCATTTTTAGCACAAGACAAATAATCAGTTGCCAAACTACATACTAATAGTTAAACTGTAAGTCCTTATTACTATACTTTATAAACTACACCCATTAAAAGGATATTAGTATTTGATTCTTTTTAAGTAATGATATAAAATCCTAAATATTTAGGTCATTAACAGTAAATTATTATTTTACTTATGTTTAAAAATAATGGCATAAATAAGTACCATTCATTACTTTGTATTATATGGATATTCAGCAGAAAAATTCAGAAAAAATGTTTCAAAAACGAAGTCCCTAGCTTATATAGGGGCTTTAGGAAATTGAAAATTAAAAAACTTTTTTTTAATATCTTCGCTACTTTTGAACAAAACTTTTTTTCCGAGTTTCAATGAATATCTATATATATATATATATATATATATATACCACATGTATTAATATACGTTTAACTTTTTGAACTAGCTAAATAATGGAAATCCAAAATTTCCTGGTTGAAAATATTTAGACTTCAAATACAGCAAACATTTTTGAAAAATTCCTATATGAAATAACTGTTTATTATAAATACATTCAAAAATTAATTTCTTTTGTAAGTTTTAGTAAAACATCCCGAAACTAAGACAACTTTTCTTCTTGCAAAATAGCCACTGTACTTTTACTACAGTCTTCAGGTATGTTTTGCAATATTTAAGTAGAAACTACAATATTTTTTTTTTATTAAGTACTTTACTTTGTAACCTACTAGTAAGTACGTTTTGAATGTGTAAAGAAAAATAATGTACATTTTATAAAAAAAAAAAAACGAAATAAAGGTAAGTTCAACTAAAATATAATCTAAAATATTGTAGCATTAGCAACAAAATAACTAATATATAAATTAAGATAAGAAATACTAAAATAAAGTTATATTTTAATAGCAATTTATAGCACAAAACAAATCAGGTGAAAAACTCGTGTTTTAATTTGTTAAAAATGTAAAAATCAATTTCTTCACGTGTTTCAAGAAAGAAAATTCAAGTGGACTTAAAGAAGCAATAGCAAATAAAAAAAATATAAAAAAAAAAAAAATAGTAATAAGTATTAATTAACTTAAAGAGCAACAGGGAGCCCTAAACAAAAGCAAGTAAAACCCTTCAGAGAGCTAGAATTAAGTTCTTAAAAATATTTCAGACTTTTTGCAATAATATTAGAATATAATATTTATTAATAAATAAATAAATAAATAGACAGATAGACAGATAGATAGATAGATAGATAGATAGATAAATAGGTAGATAGAATAAGACCTATAAATACTTACCGGCGCTATTTATCTCTTATAGCTTTCGAGTTATTTTAACTACCTCAATTTTGCAAGTTCTTGGTTCAGTTTTTTACTAAACAATTAAAGAACAAAATTATCTAATAAATATAGAAAATTTGAAATCGATATCTTAACCGAGTCCAAAAATAAACGATTTTGAACTTGAAAATTGCAAAAGAGTGTCTACACTCTTTTTTCTCTAATATGTATAATTTTATACTTTTCTAAAAAGTATCTTCATAAGGATGATTCTAAAATAGAAAACAATCCCAATAGTCTAAGCGGTCTGAGTACACACCCACCCAAATTTGACCTATTTTATATGAAAGTTTATGTTCTAGTTATGTTTATGTTCTAAAACCCCAAAGCATGTATCTGCAATTTATTATGTGTTCTTAAGAGTTTGCAATCGCTCTCTGGGACAACGGGAAATTGTGGACTTTATATACGCAAAAGTTGGAAATCCCATTTTTGAGATTTTGGGATTTTTTTTTTTTGGAATTGTGAGATTTTTTTTTTTTAATTTCTTAAATCTTAAAGTTTTTTCATTTTATCGTTTTAAACAATAAAATCTGCATTCACCTAAAATTTCATTGAGATATCTTAACTAACAAAGATTTTATTGCGGATAAAACAGTTATCGTTTCCCCAAAATCCAGTTATTTACAAAAAATTTGCTTTAATTCCAAAAATTGGAAAAAAGTATGAACTTGATTTTTTAAAATAAATTATGTTACCCAGCTGACATAATTCTTCATTATATACAAAAAGATTAAAGTCAGTTACAGAACTGAAATTACGCTACTTTAAATTTTAATGTCACTGAAATTTCCAAAAATATTATAACACAATTTTTTGTCTATAAAACATGAGTGAATAATTTGTCCTATCTATTACCTAGAAAATTATAATCTAAGAACTCCTCATTGGTACTCAATATGTTAAAACTGTGACGTGGTGGGAAATGTTTCATTTAACACTCCACACCAATCAGACCTAAAAAATAAGAATTTCGCAGAATTATTTGTGATATAAATTTTATTTGCAATTTTTTGACCCAGCGGTAGATGTATCACACAGACAGGAGCTTTATGATAGATAGATAGATAGACAGATAATTAGATAGATATATAGATAGATAGGTAGATATATATATATATATATATATATATAGATGGATAGATAGATAAATAGATAGACAGATAGGTAGATAGATAAATATATTTATTTATATATATAGATAGATATATAGATAGATAGGTAGATAGATAGATAAATAGATAGGTAGATAGATAGATAGGTAGATAGATAGATAGGTAGATAGATATATAGATAGATATATTTATATATATATATATATATATATATATATATAGATAAATAGATAGATATATAGATATATAGATATATATATATATATATATATATATATATAGATAAATAGATAGATATATTTATATATATATATAAATAGATAGATAGATATATATATATATATATATATATATATATATATATTTATTTATCTATCTATTTATATATATATATATGGTAACTCCATGCAGTATGTAGATAGGAGATAACAATCGTTATCTTTTATTTTATTTGGTCTTAAAATCACTATCTTTAATTCACTTTACAAATTCAAGTGAAAGAAATAAAATATCTGCAATTTTAACAATAAAAATGAAAGGTAGAAAAGAGGTACCAATCTCTGTTAGAAATATTGTGGTCAGTGAGCGAAAGGAAGAAAAATCTTATGGCGAAATTTCAAAATAGTAAAGATTGGTCGCGCAGCAATGAAGACAATACTTAGAAATTATGAAGCAACCAAAAGCACAGAAAATAAGCAACGCACTAGCAGAGAAGAAGCTTTCGAGACGTGATATTAGCAGTCTGCTGAAATCAGTGAAGTATTATCCGAAACTTAGTGCCCCAAAACTAGATGAACACCTCGAAAATTGTTGCAATGCTACTGTTACACCAAGAACAGTTATAAACGTTTTGCACGACAATGGGTTTAAAAGCAGAGTGGACCGAAAAAATCCGCTAATTTTTGCGAAAAATCGTAAGGTTCGGAATGAATTTGCTCGGGCACATCTTAACAAAGATGTTGACTTTTGGAAGCGTGTGATATTTACAGATGAAAGTAAGTTCAACATTTTCGGAAATGATGGAAAATCAAAGGCTTGGAAGAAGCCTAACACTGCACTGGATCCAAAAAATATTATACCAACAGTTAAACATGGTGGCGCAGTGTTATGGTTTGGGGCGCCATGACATCATCTGGAGTGGGTGGGTTAGTCTTTGTTGAAGGTAATATGGATCGCTTTCAATATAAGAAGTTATTGGAACGAAATCTGAAGGCATCTTTTGATAGCTTAGACCTTGGTAATCAATGGATTTTCCAACAAGACCGAAGCACACCGCTCACGATACTGGCTTCTATATTATGGCCCGAGGCAATTAAATTCCTCACCCCAATCACCTGATTTAATCCCCATTGAGCATATCTGGGATGTTTTAGAGAAAAAGGTAAATATGACATAAGCAGTAGTAAAATCCTTAAAACTGCTCTTGTTCGATCATGGACCGAAATTACGCGTGATATTGCTGAAAATTTAGTAAATTCAATGCCCCATCGCCTCCAAGCAGTAATTAACGACCAGGGCAGGCCGACAGAATATTGAAAAAATTATGTTTTTTATATCAAATTAGTAACCCTAATGTTTAATTTTATTACTGTATTTAGACTTTTTTTCCTATGAATTTTGGATATTTTTCTTGTTATTATTGTTACAGTACATATGAAGTACTATTTTATTCTACAAATAAATTAATCTATTGGTGCCTTAAATATTACTATAAAAACTTTTTGGTTTTTTCTTACAAATTTACTAAACATCCGAAATTGAGGGCTATATTTAGATTTTTTTCTTAAACTGTATATAGATACATATACATATATATATATATATATATATATATATATATAAAGTTCAAATTTAAAAACTTTTGAGAATCTCTGCTTAACTTGATAACTCATTACTTTTATTTATTATCATTTTGGCAATATGTTTATACTTTAAAGCTAATTTTGTAGCAGTTAATACTTTATATGCAAGGTTGGAAACCGATACGAATAACGGTATCGATAACGGTGCCGGTATTAACGGTATTTTAAATTATATCGGTATATCTGTACCAAACTACAATCCCGGTATATTTCGTTGTTATTAAAGACACAACAAAAACATTAAAAAGTTACATATTTTATTTATTTTCAATTAAAATTCATTAAATAAAACTCTGTATTGCCTAGTTTCAATTCAAATAAACTCAATAAAACTTTATAATTTTGCATAATAGTTTAAATTTTATAGCTATCTGCTAACATATTCCAGAAGAGGCCTCCTTCACAAATCATCCACTCGATCAATGCCTTCGTATAGAAGGCTAGTTTCCAAATTCAGCTACCCAAGTTTTGTGGTCTCCACCGATATCAATGCTTTGAGTTTTATATCGTACTCCACCAATAATTCAATGTAAATGTTAGATTAAAATCAATTGCATGTGACAAAAAAAGCCTCGAAAAACTGTATATAGGACAGTTAGGCGGGAGTTATATACTTAGCTAATGCGAGAATAAGACTCAAAATTCTCGAAGGCCAAACAACAAAAACCCACCTGACTGTATTTAAGACATAACTACAATGACGCAAAAGTTGTTCCCCAACCCAGAGCTACTTTACGACTAGTATGGTGAACGTATCAGTATTGCACTATAAAAAATGTGTGGACATTATAATTTAAAAGAAAAAAAAATTAAATTTATAAAGGAAGTATAAGAATGGGCAGTTCGTGGAGAATATCATTTTTGAGACCCCACGTCCATTACAGAAACTTAACGTTCACATTTAAAAGATATATAAATACAGCCTGGATCTTATTAAATATAGTCCTGGCTATAACTTTCTGAACAAAACGTTTTGTTCTCTCAAAGAATATTAGGAAAAGAACATAATATAAATGACATAAAAAAAGAAGCCAGGATAACGTAATAGTTTTTAAGCCTAATATAAATTGAAATTTATGCGTAAAAGTTGTTAGAAAAAAGATCAAAATTAAAGGTCGGTTTCTCATAAAACAGTGACGTCATGGAATATTTTTATTTCTCTGTACACTCGCTGTATCCGACTAACTTTTGGGACAGTTCGGACAAATAACAGTATTCACAAATTTACTCTCTCAAATCGTAAAAAGTTCTCAAAAGCTGGAGAGCGCAAAAAATAAATTGTGTCCTAAAAACATTTCAAAATGTGGTCTATTTTGAGGGCGTTTGAGTGATCTTGGGTAACTTTATTCACTTGTGTTAAGAATTTTTAGAAAAACCTTAACATCTTTGGGTGAAATATACTAAGTGCTTTATTTTTAAGCGCTGGTAAAGAACTGAAATAAAATTTTATTATTATTATTATTTTTTTTTTTTTTAATATTCTTCTTGTATTAAGCTGATCGATACATTTCATTTTAGGAAATCTATTGGAACAAAGATACAAACAATAAAAGGACTTTAAAAACAAGATTCCATAAATATTTCATTAAATAACAACTTATTATTAAAAATAAGTTCATCTTTCTTAAAGCAAGTAAATTATATGAGAAAAAAATTTTTTATTTTATTTTAAAATACCGAAACTAAAATACTGCTATATACCGGTATTGAGGGAAACAGTATTTGAATACCGGTATTTTTGGAAAATAATAATTTCGGTAACGTTTCATTTAAAACGGTATTTAATCAGTATCGGTATTTATAACGGCATCGGTTTCCAACCTTGTTTAAAACTATACAAAATTAAATATCTTATCAATAAACTACTAATAATTATTAAATGGAAATGCCCTCGATATAGTCCAATTATGTGAAGATAGATGGAACAAGATTAGAAGTTGTGTTTTGATTTAAAAAAAAAAAAAAAACTAAACAAATCATAATTTATGAGTTTAGTGCTAACATAATGTGGACATTTATTAGGCCTCCTCTTATCGTTGACAGCAGCAATAATAATGTTATTACCGCTACGAAGAAGGCGTCTTTTAGCAATTAGTATTTAAGAGCCAAATGGTTCAGTAAATGGTTCATTAAATGGTGTTAGTTTCTGCTTGTGAATTTAACATGAAGCTTTCAGTTTTGCAATTATTTTTGGCCTTAGCCTTCCTTTTGGCCGCATGTCAGGGTCGTGTCATCAAAGAAGATGAGCTTTTGGAAAAAGTGCCTTCACAATTCATGGAATCTATGGTTTATATACCCGAGGTTGAGGTGAAAGAACCTGCTGACCAAGAAGTAGAGAAAGTTGTTCAACCTGATGAAGAATTAGGAATTCCTGTAATGCCTGAAGAAGTTGCTGTAGAAATAACAGCTGCTATAGAACCTCGCAATGGTAAGTTCTTCATTATCAAAGAAAAGCTAAAGGCATAGCTTTTAAAATTTCAACGTTTCTATCTTCAACTTTAGGTTGTTCCATTCCCATACGTGGTGGTCTTAACTCCAAACAGCCTTTGTATATTAAACCTGGTACTGCTGAATTCTATCCCTTCTCTGATACTGGCAGAATTGTTGTAGCCGCTGGTAAAAATATTGAAATCCATTGTACCAGTGGTTTTGCTCATCCTCTCTCGGGTAAGACTCATACTGCCACCTGTGTTAGCGGTAAAACCTTTAAAATAAATGATGTTGAGCATTCCCTGCCCAGTCTTGTGTGCACCAACTGGCCTGCTTTTGTAGCCAAGAAATCCGGACGGTCCTGTAATGGGGGCACCACTTTGGTTAATGTTGGTTTTCAAATATCAGCCTCACGTTTTCTTACACAATATGAAGTGTGTTTCGATGAACGTGAAGAAGTCACCCGTTATGTTTATCATCAACTATTCCCTGGCAGTCATTATTATGAAACTGGCGTTGAACGTTTGAATTTTATCGCTGGTAAATTCTTTGGTGGTAAAAATGTTGATAATCTTTATACTCAGGCTAAGCAAAAGGAAACTATAGACAAAGAATTGGGTTACAATGCTAAGAAATATTTCGATACCAAAAAAAATATCTTCCTAGCTCGTGGTCATATGGCTGCAAAGGCTGACTTCATTTATGCCTCAGAACAACGTGCTACTTTCTTTTTCCTTAATGTAGCCCCTCAATGGCAGGTATTTAATGCCGGTAATTGGGTTCGTATTGAAGATGGTGTTCGTGCCTGGGTTACCAAACACAAGAAACATGTTGAATGCTGGACTGGAGTTTATGGTGTTACCACTTTACCCAACAAACTTGGTGTTCAAACACATTTGTATTTGGCTCATGATGTTAACAACAATGGTTTGATTCCTGTACCCAAATTGTATTTCAAAGTAGTAATTGAACCCTCCACCCATAAGGGTATTGTGTTCATTGGTGTCAATAATCCTCATTTGACTTTGGAACAAATTAAGGAGGACTATATTATTTGTCCTGATATCAGTGATAAGGTTACTTATATTACTTGGAAGAAACATGACATTATAGCTGGTTATTCATATGCATGTGAGGTAGCTGAATTCCGCAAAAAGGTCACCACTTTACCTTCATTCTCAGTTAGTGGTCTTTTGATTTAGATAGACATTTTGCAGTAACTTTAAGTAATAAACAGGGACAGAAAGTTCATGCACTTAAAAAGTGTGTTTTAGACGCTTAAAACATGCACTAAAAATATTGAAATTTACTCAAAAAAAAAAATAAATAAATAAAATATGCACTTACTTTTTAACTCACTCTTATTAAGGAAAAAAACATTTTGAGAACATATTTTAAGCGCTTAAAACACACTTTTTAGGTGTATAAACTTCCATGAACACAATAAATTTTTAGCAAGAAAAAAGGTTAATAGTTTCTAAGAAAATTTAAATTTCACAAATTTAAAAGTATTTTTAATATCTTTAAATAAATAGTTTTAAGAAAAGTATAAATAGTTTTAAGAAAAGTACTTCAAAAGCAATGAACAAGAAGCATAAAAGAAAAACATCTTACCAATAACAACCAGGGGTTAAAAAAGAACTTCTGCAGCTCTTCTTCACTAAGCACCCAGCAAAAACTTTGCTTTCCTGGCAGGTATAATTGGAAACAAAAATAAACTACTTATTTTTCGCCTGAATAAGTAGTGATTTTTGTTGTCCACAAATTCATGTATTTATTTTTTGACTCTAGGGGTACTCAAAAATATGTACCTAAACGAAAACAAAAATAAAATAAAAAAACAAAAATATTTTGCCGTCAGTGAGACTCGAACTTGGACACACACTAACCATTCGTTTTTACTGACTAACGTCTTACTCAGTACACCATTTCGCACTATCTAAGCGACAAAAAATCTATTTAGTTTAAAATATCTTTTTAGACATTTTGTTATAAAAAACTAACAGCTTCAGAATGGGGTTGAACCAACAACCTTCTTGTTGTTAATCCGGCGCTCTAACCAACTCATCCATGTGATTGCAATATTACTGTGATATTATACTATTGAGAACATATTAATGTAATACAGAGTAGGCATTACCAAGAAACTACTTTAATAAGTAGTTGTTATTACCGAAAACAAAAAAGTTTTTGCTGGGTACTTCCATACAATGACACACAATGTTGAAATTATAACTTTACATACATAGAGAGAGAGAGAGAGTTTGCTCTTTATTTTTAAATATAAAATTTTACCTATTCGACATTAACAGACGTGATGAGTGTATTTTTAAATGATTTTGATTATATTGTGAAAAGCATTTATTTTATCATTAACTGAATCTAAAATTGCAACAAAAGTATTGACAACAAACTTATTTCAATGACTGTTGTTTCTATGATGGATTGATTTTTCTAAAGTAATAGTAAGTTCTATACAGCTTTTTGCTCTCTTAGACAGAATATTCTCATTTTTAGCTTCTTCAAAAAATTAATCAAGCCATGGTTGTGAAACAAATGCTTCATATGTATATATGAACTTATTTGACATTTTCATTAAAAATAAATGTGTTCTTAATTGACAATTATATGTATGTATTCGTATATTAACTTAAATGTTAAAATTGCAATAAATTTATACCAAAAGTTTAAATTATTTATTTTGTGAAATTTTGACATCTTAACTCGATAACTTTGATGGCGCATCGCTTACAATAATCAAAGTCGTTCTGTGATTATTAATTTTCGATATATACATAACTTATCAAAAATTAACTCTTCTATAATATTTTTCAATATTTTAAAAATTTTGAAAAATAGATTTAAGTCGCTTTATCAAAAGTTCGCAGAATTATTATTTTCTACACAGAAAATTATTTTTAACTGAAATTTTTCAAAAAATATTACACAAAAATATGCTTTTATAGCAAAATATGAAAAAACATGCACTTTACAATAAAATATGCAGAAATATGCAATAACAAATCGATGCCTTTTTAAAGCAGATTCTCTGATTCGGAAAGATATTTAATTTTCACTATTTCAGGAGTAAAGGCAAAAAATATGCCCTGATAATTGAATATGATGAAATGTAAATAAAGTTAATTTATTGTAAATGATATTGGAATTGTTTTAAAACGAAGAGTTAAGATAAAAGCAATCAAGAAAAAGAAAATATTAAATTTTAAATATAGTGGAATTTAATCTTATTCAAAAATGTAAATGATTCCGATACACTAGGTCGACTACTAATGATTTTAAAACAAGTTCTAAAATTTTTATAAGGTGAAAACAAACATTTTCGAACAAAAAAGTGAATTTTGTAATTTATCAAATAAAAAATTTCAAAATGCTTTGAAGTTTAATTTTTATCAGGGTTCAAAGTATACTCATCTTTCGTATTATATACAGGAAAAATTATTGGGTAACACTTTTCAATAAACATGTTTTTTAATTTTTATTTAATTTTGATAAAAAGTATTGATTAATACAATTACTTTTTTAGGAAATTTTAAAATAAAAATACAAAGAAAAAATAATGGGACATTTGAAAAGAAAAACATTATGGAAAAAATAATAAAATGAAAATTATTTCTTGTCGTCTTTTATAAGTTTTTCAAAACCAAATAAATTTTATAAAAAATCTGTTTATAATGCTGTAAGTACAAATACATATATATTTATTGTTTGGCAATATTTATTAATAAAAAATTTTTTTTTGTTTAGTTCTTAAAAGACCTTTATAAATTATAACAGCTGTAGCTGATTATACCTCCGACAGTATTTGTACTATCGTATAGGTAAGCAACCATTGATAGTATTTTAATTATTCTTGTGTCATAAAACGTTCTCAACGTTCATCTTTATGTTTTAAAAGGTCTTGTCAAATTTTGTTGGAATATCCGGCTAAAATGGGTGCTTCAGAAAATGACGAAAATTGTGAAATTTTATTATATTTATATTTAAAGAATTGCAAATTGTATTCTTCTATTGGAATTGAAATTTTACAAAAAGTCTACTAATTTCATTTAATTAATATTATCATTTTGATGATTGGAGCAAAATCAATCAAATTTTGAATTAATATAAATCATTTTGTAATTTAAAATCAATTTATCTTATTGTGTTCTGTGAATGCAATGAACGTTTTCCGGGTTTTTAATTTTACAAACTTTTTTAATGATTTTTTTTTTCATTTTGTAAAAATTTAAATACTGATACTATTTTGAAAATTCATAATTATTTAAAAAAAAAGGTACTTTTAGGAAAATTTATACGTGTTTAAATTTTCATTTTTCTTTCGAAATTAATACTTTTCTTTATAAAATTATTTTTTATTTTATATTGGTATTTTTTTAAAAAAAGTTTTTGGAAAATATGTACTTTTTAAAAATGTTTAATATTTAAAGTTTTTATAAATTTGGTACTTTTTTATAAAAGATACTCTTTTTTGAAAAATTTTTTACCTTTTTTGAAATATTGACACATTTTTTAAATATTGGTAAATTGTCTGAAATTTTAAAAAATTATACTATTTCGATATATATTGATATCTTTTTTAAAATTTATACATCTTGAAAAACTAAAAGTTCCTGTGCTGAATGAATTACCTATGTAATTTTCAATAATTTTTCAGGAAAGCTAAAACTGTTTAATATAGCTATTTTTTCGTTACTTCGCAAAACTTTTACAAAATTTTTCTGTTTAACGTAATGCGTATTTTGAAAAATAAGCAAAAATTTGGCGCTTTTTTTTTGGGAGAAAATCAATTTTGTAGAACAATTTTGATTATGATAAATTGGTGTTTTTCTTTTTGTGAGTTCTTAAGTTTAATTAATCTCAAGTTTAATTAAATTAATGGAGGTATTAATTATAATACCTTGGTCAAATTTCAGCCTCCTAAAATGATAGGAATATGCGACTAATCAGTAATTTGTAATGATCCCAGATTATATATATATATATATATATATATATATATATATATATATTATCGGAAGGCTCCACAAACCTTTGAAAAATGGCTTTATACACACATATGCAGATCTGCATTTTTTCCTTGAACTTTTCTATTGAAACTCGGAAAAAGCCGGTTCAAAAATATCGGAGGTATTAAAAAGAACGGATTTTCAAACCGGCTTTCCATTTTCTCCATTTTCCATTGTAGCTAGGGACTTTGTTTTTGCAAAATAAAATCGGAAATTTTCTTCTCAATTTTTCTGCTGAAGAAATGAACTTAGTCGGTGCATTAGTTACAGAGATTTCGGTCAAAAATGCTTTTTGACCAAAATCCAAGTCCTAAATAAGGACTTGGTTCTTATATAGATCGATCACAAATATTTCTCTTGAATTTTGTTTTTTTTTTTTTAATCAACCAAATCCGTTCGTAAACAACGGAGTTATTGGTAAATCTGTTTTTTTTTATTATTTATTTAATATCTGCTTCCCTCATAGTTACTGTTTTCGTGGGTACTGAAAAACAACAACAATAGACTAAGGCATATTTCGTTTTTCCAACTTTTTGAAGCACCTTTGTAAGCTAGAAACTTCGATCTTTCACAGAAAAATTTTAAATTTTTTTAAGAATTTTTGTTTTGAAAAAATGAACTAAGTTGATCCAGTATTAAACGCGTTATTAGAATATTAAAAGCTCATACATAATCTAAGGGCTTCATTTTTGTATAAATCTATCACTAATATTTTTTTTCGAATTTCGGTTTTTTAAATCAATCAAATCAGTCCATAGATTTTGCACCACACCCTTTTATAATTTAATATTGTCTTACATTTATAAAGTATTTGTTCTGCACCGAAGTGAGTACATTTTCCTTAAGAGTATTAAATTCGTTGTTTATCACCCTTTACCCGTGCGCTTCACTACCCTATTTGATGCGATAACTAATATTTACTTTATATGGGAGCTACTACTCCCCCTGGATCTATTCATTCGAAGTT
The DNA here is from genome assembly GCA_932274085.1 of Protocalliphora azurea. Taxonomy (NCBI): domain Eukaryota; kingdom Metazoa; phylum Arthropoda; class Insecta; order Diptera; family Calliphoridae; genus Protocalliphora; species Protocalliphora azurea. Next base: position 4,150,972 of record OW026522.1, on the reverse strand, counting down.
TGATATGAATGAATTAATTTTTTTAAGACATTCACTGTAATAGTCCTTTAGATGAAAAAATTTTTATTTTCTTTGCATGGGGGCTACCTCACCCACTAGACCTATCCGTCATATTATCATTTCATATATATAAATATATATATATATGAAAGGATTTCATATTTAAGACATATAATATAGGCGAATATATTTACAATATAATATATTTCATTTTCATATAACTCATCTAAACACTGGTGAAGGGTATATAAGATTCGGCACAGCCGATTATTGCACTCTAACTTGTTTAATGATATTAAGTAATCGTTTTCTTTTTTTTTTTTTTTTTGACGTAAAATAAAATTTATCAGCCTTAAAGTGTGCACGTTCTTTTTTTTTTTTTTTTTTTCTTTGCGTAGTTCTTAATTCAGATTGTATAAAATATAATATAATCAAAAATTTAGGCTGAATAATAGAAAAGACTGGACTATTAACTGAGCTACATACTAAAGAGCTGAACAGAGTACAGACTAGAAAGTAGAGAGACTAGAATACATCATATGCATTAAACTATAGGCTATGCTATAGTCAACACTATGGTCCAGAATTTTTCCTCGACTGTAGTAATACCCAGCAAAAACTTTGCTTTCCTGGTAAGATAGCAGGTATAATTGGAAACAAAAATAAACTACTTATTTTTTGCCTGAATAACTAGTTATTTTTGTTCGACTTGTCCACAAATTCATGTAGTTATTTTTTGACTCTAGGGGTACTCAAAAATATGTACCTAAACGAAAACAAAAACAAAAAAAACAAAAAAATTTTTGCCGTCAGCGAGTCTCGAACTTGGACACACACTAACCATTCGTTTTTACTGACTAACGTCTTACTCAGTACACCATCTCGCACTATCTAAGCGACAAAAAGTCTATTTAGTTTAAAATATCTTTTTAGACATTTTGTTATAAAAAACTAACAGCTTCAGAATGGGGTTGAACCAACAACCTTCTTGTTGTTAATCCGGCGCTCTAACCAACTCATCCACGTGATTGCAATATTACTGTGCTATTATACTATTGAGTACTTATTAATGTAATACAGAGTAGGCAAATAATAATGACGCCTCATTACCAAGAAACTACTTTAATAAGTAGTTGCCATTACCGAAAACCAAAAAGTTTTTGCTGGGTAACTATAGACTTTTATACTTTTTCTACAATCCGTTTCTATCTTCGTTCATTAGTTAATTTTAAGTTTTCGTTTTTACCTTTTTCGCTTCGACTTTTGATAAAAATTTGCCAGTTTTTTCTAGTTTCAATACAATTTGCAAAACAACAAAACACTTGATCAATTTTCAATGCACATCTAATTAATCTTTTCACTGCTTTCTGAATCTCCCAGATAACATAGACAAATAAAATTCGGTTTACAGGAAGCGGAGATGCACGTATTTGTACATAATTTCCAAAGCATGTTTTCCGGAGTTTTATGAAGCTCACAGATGACGTACGAAACTAAAATTCGGCTTACTTATAAAACTAATCGTTCTACAAATTCTAAATTTCCATCAGGGAGCAGAGATACGCGGATTTATTTCTTTTTTTATTTTTTTTTTTTATTTTATGTAATATTTTTTAAAGTCGGTTTTGGTTTTTAGAAGTTTAAATTTACTATAATAATTGTTTGTTATCCAAATCCTCTATCTGGAACTGATAGAGGTATTTCAATCGATGTATGTTGTTGATATATTTTTTAAAAGATTTTCAGATTTGTTTGTGCATATTTTTTATTATTATAATATTTTTGATGACATTGGCAGGCTTATACACCAATAAGTAAATAAATACAATTGCAAGTGTTAATCGTTAAAAATTAATTAAAAGTATATTTTTTCTCTAAATATTTTAAAATAAAAATAGAACTGCGTTATATTTAATACTTGTGCATTGAAAGAAATATGTTATCTTATTTTATAAAAAAAAAAAAAAAAATTGAAAATAATTGAGACACACAGGACGTTTGAGAAGCTAAAAGGTAAGAAAAATAAATGTATTCTTTTGTGCATTAAATATAAAAGCTAGAGGCATAAGTTCTGAAAGAAATATATCGAAATAATTTTAAATTTATTTTACCTGTATAAAAATAGTCAAAATAGCGTTAGCGGACTTGCCGTACTCCTACATAGACCAGATATAGACTTGGTAGTTTTTTTTATTTAGAAAAAACATAATGTAATACCAAAAGTGACCCAGCAAGTGACATTAGTAAATTCACTAATGCCAATGAACTCGAACTAGTTTCAATTTTGATGAAACATCAATGAATTTTACACGTGGTTCTCATAGGAGAAAAGTGATCCAAATTACTGAACAACATGTTAAGAAAGAATGTCTTTTTTGTGTTAGTTATTCATTAGTGAAATAACATTATTTTTTAATATTTTCAGTAGCTATCAAGGTGATTTTTAAAAATTCCATATGTACTATTCCATTACAAAAATTTATAAAAATAAACTTTTTTAATTCTTGTGAAAATTAAATTCAAATCAGTTTATATTTGTTATAAATAGTGACTTTTATTTAATACCTTTAGAGCTTTCTTAAAAGAACTGATTTGGAATAATAAATTCAGGACTATTTTGTATTCAATGGAAATGCTATGAATTTTGAACGACTTCTAATATATTTTGCTTAACCAGGCTGAAACTGACTCAAATCTTTAATAAGTTTTGTAGAAATAGTATTTTAAACAAGTCTTGAAAATAATAGAGTGCAAAATTTTAGCACCATATGTTTGATTTTATAATCATGGTTGTTGTTCAAATTTCAAAAACTTAGAAAAAGGTCTAAAAATTACTTAACTTTTTCCGATTCTTCTATACTTTTTGTACGCGCATTTATACTTTTTGATCCCATGCGATCTTATTTAAACTCTTCGTTTAGAAAGGTTAAACATTTTTGATAATGGCCCATATACTTTGGTAGGCTGTGTTTTTTAATGATGAACTCATAAATGGTTACGAAGTCATACGATATCTCACTCCTTATTTAAATAGAAGCTAGGATGCATGAAATTGTAATCATTAGAAGGTGCGATTGAGATGTTGTTATTAATTTTCTGAATACACCAATATTAAAACTGCTCCTATTGAAGTTAGGAGTCATAGTTCCATTTTTGGGATTTTTTCCCCAGGAAAATATATCGGAAGTTCTTCAAAATTCATACCATTTTCATAGATGTAGGAACGGCAATAGAATATAATTAATCGGAACCATAAATTTATGTCAAAAGTCGTTGATAGTTAAAAACAGAACACTTTTGTCAAAATATATTTTGCTAAAGCACATCGCATAGACATAGACACTAAAATTCTCATTAATTTAAGACCACACATCTTTAATTTCATGTTTTCAGGTTAAATATTATAGAGAATTCAAAAAGTACCATTAGAAGAACGAAAAAATACTACAAAATTGCCTTCTTGTGAATTCTCATTCATTTATGATCATATACTATCCTTAATTTCATATTTTAGGTTCAAAATTACAAAAAATTCAAAAAGTACCATTAGAAAAAGAAAAAGTGCCACAAAGTCCCCTCTGGTTAATTCTCATTCATTTAGGACCATTTATCTTTAGTTTCATGTTTCTAGGTTCAATATTGTAGAAAATTCAAAAAATACTATTAGAAAAACAAATAAGTACCACAAAGTCCCCTTTGTAAATTCTTATCCTTATAGAATATATCTTTAATTTCGCGCTTCTGAGTCAATTATTAGAAAAAAATTCAAAAAGTACCATTAGAAGAACGAAAAAATACCACAAATTTCCCTCTTGTGAATTATCACTCACTTAGGACTACATATACTTAAGTTCATGTTTCTAGTTTCAATATAAAATTCATTATTGAATTTGAATAAAATGCAATTTCTCCCCTTTTTGGTACTTTTTTCCCCAATGGATGTAACAAAGATTTTATTCAAGTGAATTTCTAAATTGTAAATAATAACGCATATGTATACATCAATACATAGAAAAAAATGTTTTAAGAAAAAAGTACCAAAAATATGGTATGATGCCAAAAATGGTACCAAAATACAGTTTTTACCCGATTTTCCTTTAAAAGGGACAATTTAAGGTATTAGATTTTATTAAATTTTATTTGTATCTATAAAAACTATATAAACTAACATTCGAATTTCCAAAAATTCGAAAAATTTAATTTCTCAGCTTCAGGCGTTTGTTCTGTGGGATGATGGATCAGTCAGTTAGTCATTCAATCAGTTAAAGAACATTTTATATTCAAATAGGCATTTAATAATATATGAATGTGTTTGATATCTTAAAACAAAATGTAAATTTAATAAATATTTTATATTTTAGAAATTTTATTCTCCTCATTGCAGTCAAAAACTTACTAACAAGCTCTTCTGTCATTTCACACAGGCCCATTAATAAAGAAATTTCTGTAAGAAAAATATATATATTTTACAGCTTAAATAGTTTATTTTTGATTAAAATTTTAATTTATTTTAATTTTACTATATTTTTAACAATATTTTAATTAAAATTTTATTAAAATTCCATTGAAAATTTAGTTCAAATTTTAATTGAAGGTTTAATTAAAATTTTAGTTTATTTTTTGTTAAATATTTTAATTATTATTCCAATAAAAATTTTATCTAAAATTTAAATAATATTTTAATTTCTTTCTTAATTTTAATTAATATTTTCATTCGAATTTTAATTGAAATAGTTTATTTTTTATTAAAATTTTAATTAATATTTTATTTAAAATTTAAATAATAATTTAACAAAAATTTTAGTTAATATTTTCATTGAAATTTTAATTAATATTTTCATCTAATTTTATTTAAAATTTAAATAATATTTTACATAAAATTTTAATTAATATTTTTTCTGAAATTTTAATCAAAATTTTAATTGAATTAGTTTATTTAATAAATAATAAATAAAATAAATATTAATTTTAATTACTTTTTTCATTGAAATTTCCATTGATATAGTTTAGTTTTAATAAAATTTTTTAAATATTTAAATAATATTTTAGTTTAATTTTTAAATATAGTTTTTTATTCAAATTTTAATTAATTTTTCATTGAAATTTTAACTAATTTTTTTTTTAATTTTAGTTCATATTTTTAATCTTTTATTTTTAAAAATTTAAATAAATTAAATTTTTTTTTTAAATTTTAATTAATATTTTCATTTAATTTTATTTAAAATTTAAATAATATTTTACATAAAATTTTAATTAATATTTTTTCTGAAATTTTAATCAAAATTTTAATTGAATTAGTTTATTTTATTAATATTTAAATCAAAATTTTATTTAAAACTTAATAAATAAAATAAATATTAATTTTAATTACTATTTTCATTGAAATTTCTATTGAAATAGTTTAATTTTTATTAAATTTTTTTAAATTTAAAATTTCTTTTTATTATTTAAATAATAATATTTTAGTTTAAATTCTAAATATAATTTTTTATTAAAATTTTAATTAATTCTTATTGAAATTTTAAATAAAATCTTTTTAAAATTTTTATTCATATTTTCATTTTTTTATTTTTTAATTTAATTTTTTAAATTGAAGTAATATTTTAATTAATTTTTTTTTTAATTTTAATTAATATTTTTATTTAAATTTTAATTAAAATTTTAAATAAAATTTGAATTAATATTTTTAACAACATTTTAATAAAAATTTTAATTGAAATAGTTTATTTTTGATTAAAATTTTAATATATATTTTACTTAAAATTTTATTTAAATTTTAAATAACAATTTAATTAAAATTTTAGTTAATAATTTTATTGAAATTAATATTTTAGTTAAAATTTTATTTTAAATTAAAGTAATATTTTAATTAAAATTTTATTAAAATTTTAGTTAATATTTTCATTGAAATTTTAATTTAATTTTTGTTGAAATTTTAATTGAAATTTTATTAAAAATTCTAAAAATTTTAATTAATTTTTTCATTAAAATTTTAACAAAAATTTTAATTGAAATTTTATTTAAAATTTTAATTTAAATTTCATTTAAAATTTTAATTTAAATAAAATCAAACTTAAATCATTTAAAACTAACAAAAATTAAAACAAACGGGAAAAAAGATCAATCGCCTTCTTTAGAGATAAGACCATAAATAAAAATACCTTTCAAAATATTCGTAAATGGAAATCAAAAGAATGAAAGCAATTGACGTTTAATCGCTCTACTTTAAACTGCTGCAAAAGACAAGTACCCATTGATTAAGATAAAAAATTACATTTTTTTGATAATAATTCTATGTTCTTGGTTTATGTGTTTGACAATGCAAAGTAATGTTTTTTTTTCTTTTTTTTTTAATAATTATGGCCAATTTTTTCAAACTACTTTAATATTTTAGAAGCTTTAAAAAAAAGCTTTAATTGATAACATGGATAGTATATGAGTGTGATTTTCTTTATCTTTGGGGGTATTTAAGTGGCGGACATTGTGAATTCCTGGATTAAACACAATTTGTTTACCATGAAGTTTATTACTACTTTGTTGCTGCTAGTGGCAGCAAGTACTTGCCTCCAGTTCACTGTTGTAGGTGTTACTGGAGTTCCAGTGGAATTGTTAAAGAATTTATTTTCGGATGATTTGCCCGAAGTACCTTTAGAGGTAGAGAATGAAATATTTGAACGTAATGTTTATGCTGATGTAGTGTCTGAGGAGAGTCCTGTGGAAGATCCTATTGAGGAAAATCCTGTTGAGCATAAAATTGCTGAACCTGAAGAACATGCTACTGGTGAGTTTTTTCTTTAATAATTTCTTTTTACATTAAAAAAAAAACTAATATATATTTAATTTATTTTTTTTTTTATCTCTAGAATGTAGCATTAATATCCGTTCTGGTTTAAGTGAACCTCAACCTGTGTTTTTGGAAGACAATGCTGCTGCTTTTTATCCTTTTTCCGACACTGGTAATATGGTAGTTTATGCTGGCAAAACCATGCAAATGTTTTGTCCTGATCAATTTAAATCTATTGCTAAAACTCTCATCACTGCTACTTGCGTTAGTGGCACTACTTTCGAAGTAGATGGTACCAGTTATGAATTCTCCGAATTAGTTTGTAAATCCTGGCCTGACTTTGTAGTAAAAAAAACTGGCGCCTCTTGCAATGGTGGAATTTTAATTAAAGTAGGTTTTGAAGTTAGTTCTACACGTTTTGTAGAACAAATGCAAGTGTGTTTTAATGAACAAGAAGAAGTTACCCGTTATGTTTATCATACCCTACATCCAGGCAGCAATTATTATCAAACTGGTGTAGATCGTATTAACTTTAAAACTGCTGGATTTTTTGGAGACAGAAATATTGATAAACTTTATACTCAAGCGGCTCAACAAGAAACCATTAATGAGGAATTGGGTGGTGTAGGCAATAAATATTTTGATAATTCTAAAAATATTTTTTTGGCTCGTGGTCATATGGGTGCTAAGGCTGATTCTGTTTATGGTACCCAACAACGTGCTACTTTCTTATTCATTAATGCTGCTCCTCAATGGCAGGTATTCAATGCTGGCAATTGGGCTCGTGTTGAGGATGGGGTTCGTGCTTGGGTTTCTAAAATTAAAATTAAAGTCCAATGTTATACTGGCGTTTATGGTGTGACCACTTTACCCAACAAGGAAGGACGTGAAACGCCTTTGTATTTATCTCATGATGCCAATAATAATGGTTTGATTCCTGTTCCTAAATTATATTTCCGTGTAGTTATAGAACCATCTACCGAAAAGGGTATTGTATTTATTGGTATCAATAATCCTCATTTGACTTTGGAACAAATTAAAAAGGATTATATTATTTGTCCGGATGTTAGTGACAAGATTAGTTACATTCCTTGGAAAAAGACTGATATTACTGCTGGCTACTCGTATGCCTGTGAGGTGGCTGAATTCTTAAAGGTAGTCAAGACCTTGCCTGACTTGTCGGCTCCTGGAGGTTTGTTAATTTAAGGTTTAGCTAAACGAATTTTAAAACAGGAGATTTATTTAAATTATTTTTATTTTTAAGATAATTTCTATTTTATTGTTATGGTACGAAGATTTTAAGAGATTTAAAACTCTTGAAGATCCTTATCAAGAATTTATGTTCTGCTTTTTTTATATTAAAACTTAAGCAAATTGTCTGTAGTAGACATTTTTATTTATACCCAAAAGAGAAACTAAATAATCTGTAACTTATTATTTATAATAAATAATAAAGAAACTTTTGTTGAAACTAAATTTTCTGCTATTTATAACTTCCATTATTAAATAGTTCATGACCAGAACTTTTTTACTCGTGTCACAACAAAGTGAATTAGGTGAAATCTTTCTTGGCGATCGCATAAAATAAAATATAATAAAACTCAATAAAATGTTTAAAATTTTTAAAATGCTTAATTCTTATCACTTAAATATTAAAAATAAAATTATGAAGTGAAATATTGTAAAGAAATCATCGGAAATCATCGAACTGAAAATTCTTAGGACTATTTTTTTTTTTTTTTTCAAAGAGATACAGGATCTGCAGCCAATTTTAGATTTTTTTTATTTTTCATACAAAATATGAATTTTTAAAGAAAAATAAAAGTGATCACAGATTTACATTGTTTTTCCATTTAAAATCCGTTTTTAAAGGATCTGCAGCCAATTTTAATTTTTTTTATATTTCATACAAAATATCGATCTTTGAGGGAAAATAAATCACAGATTAACATACGTTACTTTTTTAAACTTTAATTAACCTCAATCAAAGGATTTTATAAATATACAGGGGTGTCATAGAAACCAATCTTATCGGTATTGGATTTAAAATCGACAAAAAAAATACATCGGTGTCATGAAATCCAATGTTATCGGTTTTTTGTTCGCACTAAAATTAGTGCCGGTTTTAGGTGTCACAGAAACCAATGTTATCGCTTTTGTTATTGAAAATAAACCAAGCAGCTTACAGTTATTGTTTTTTTATTGGAAATATACAAAAGAGCTAAAAGCTCAAATTTAAATTTAATTTTTTGAACATTTAGATTTTTTGCAAAAATGTAAGTTAATAAATTGTTAAAAAAAATAGTAATTAATTTCATGTTTTTATTCTTAATAGTGGAAAACATAAAAATAGCACACAAAACTCGATTTTCATCGAGTTTATGGAAAAGAATCCGGACCTTGCGAGAGGATTCACAAAACGCGATAAGCCAACAGTAGAATCCCTTTGGCAACAGTTGGTTGAATCGTTAAACAGCGCAGGTCCACCGCAAAAGGATATTAACGGATGGAAAAAGGTAGGCCAAATGTGTTATGTGTTATATTCTGTTACTGGATTGCGTTTTATTTTACATAGGCTTGGACTGAATGGAAAAGTGACGCGAAGAGAATGCTGGCGTAGAATAAAGCCGAGTCCAGAGCAACTGGTGACGGACCCTTTTTTAAGTTTCAGCTTTCTAGCAACGAAGAAGAAATAATACGTGTATGTGGAATTGCTCAGGCGGTGGAAGGTGTTGCTGGTATTGCGACTTTCTTACCTGAAAATTTAGGTGCTAAGAGTGAGGAAGAAATGCCCTCAAGTTCTGCAAAACGTCCACTGTCTCCACTTTTAATTAGCAGCACACCTAAAAGGCTCAAAACGGAAACATCTGGCGAGCGATTGGAAAAGTTTCTGGACGAAGACAGTGAAAGAAAAGTAAAAATAAATGAAAAGTTGAATGAGCTTTTGAATACTGAAAAAGAAAATGCAAGTAGCTTACGACGTATGTATAGGACAAACGAGAAGGGACAATAATCAATAGCGAATGCAGTTACAGAACTGAAAGAAGAATTTGTGCGAGTAAACAAGGCAATTTTGCAAGCGATGTATGAAAAAAATGAGTTAAAAAAGAAGCAGTTAGACCTGGAGATATTAAAATTTGAATATCGAAAGAAAAAGTGAACGAATTTTAAACAATTTACCTTTAGTTATTAAGTTTTATAGTTTCAAACATACTTATGTACCTTTATATGATATAAGATTTTAAAAGACTGAATTTTTAACGATTTATTTTTTTTTTTTTTTTTTTTTTTGTTATTGTTTTATGAAATACAAATTTAATTCTACTTTTATTTTAAATTAGTTTTATTTTAGTTTTGTATATACTTATTTTGTTACAAGGTATTGGCTATTTCGTCTCTTATCCTTTGACCTTCACTTTGAAGAGACGAATTTGATGGCAATGTTGCATTATCTCCATTATCATGTGGTGTCAAAGTTATGTTTTCCTCAATGTTTTGTACTTTGTAGCTTCTGCAGATATTGTGAAGTGCACAGCAGGAGTTTATTATTTTTACAACCTTTTCTGGGTGATAATGTAGTGTGCTCATTAAGCAACGAAACCGGCTTTTCAAAACTCCTATAGTTCGTTCCACAATATTACGGGCTGATGAGTGAGCTATATTAAATTTATATTCTTTTGAGTTGCAACGTGGATCCCTGTATGGTGTCAACAAAAAAGGTTCAATGCCATATCCACAATCTCCTAATAATTTTGATGTCCGATCTTCTGATTCATACCTGGTAAGGAAATGATTTCTGGCGCTACCTATGTTCCATATGAATGCGTCATGGCTTGATCCGAGATACCGTGCATCAACCGCCCGAATTTTCATTTCGTGGTCACAAATCTGAATATTAATGCATAGTATGTACATTAAAATTAGTTTCATAGTTAAACTTAATAAATAGTATACAACAGTGTTGGTACAATAAGTACTTACAATCATGGCATTCATACTGAAATATCCCTTTCGGTTGAAGTATAAATGCTCATTAAAGGTAGTCTTTATAATCCCGTCGATGCAGCCAATTATTGAAGGAATTTTATGTTTATTATAGAAATAGTCTCTTGATCTTTGCTTTTCGCTAGAATTCATTCCAAGCTGCACCCACTGTGGACAAATAAAGCCCTCTATAACATTGAGTACATCTTCTAGAATAGTTGAGACTGTACTTCTTCCTAGACATATGCTAGAATCGTTCCCAACAGCTCTCTGATAGGAACCTTCAGCTAAGAATCGCAACGAAGCTGACAGTTTCAGCAATGACGGGATCTTAGAACGTGAGTGGTGTTCTTTTATTATATCTAGTACCATGTAAAAAGCGTCTTTGTTTAAACGGTAATAACCTATAAAACTGCAAAGCAGGTTTAAGTATGAACACAGATTATAACAAATGAACTTATGCTGTCTCCGGCAAATCAAGCGGGTTGCTGCAATCTCGCAAAAGTCTTCTTCTCACCTTTTCTGCGCGCTCTTCCTCCAACAGCAAATATGCAACAACAGCAGTGGTCATTTTTTTATAGTTTAAACAAGAATTTCTTATCAAAAGTTTTTTCTTATATTTTCAATATATTTGCTTTATATTATCACAAAACAAAATTTCACAAATATAAACAACAAATACAAATAATATAACGATACAATTTATTTCATACATATGTATGTATGTATGTATGTATGTATGTATGTTTACTGTATTACCACTTCTTATATTCTTTTCTTTAACTTTCTTTTTATTAAAAACACGAGTTTTTATAATATTTTAACACAAATACAATAATTTACAAAATTTTTATACCAAAAATTACATTAAAAGCTGTAAACAAATGAGTCAAAACATAAAACAGCTGATTCGAATATCGGTTTTATTTGCCTTCGAAAATAACAAAACCGACTTGTTTTCATGACACCAAATGAAACCAATATTGGTTTGTAAAACCGACAATCAGCAAAACCGACTTGGATTCTATGTTTATTATTATTTTTTTTTTTTTTTTAATTTTTCATAACAAATATAAATTTTTGATGGTCACAGATTAAAGTCCCTTTTAAGAGTTTTTAAAGGATCTACAACCAATTTTAGATTTTTTTCCATACAAAATATCGACTTTTAAAGGAAAATAAAAGTGATCACAACCAATTTTAGATTTTTTTTGATTTTTCACACAAAATATCGATTTTTGAAGGAAAATAAATGTATTTCTTTTTACTCTAATTAATCTCAATCAAAGGATAACTTGCTATCAAAAGCCTTTAAAAAGTTTTAAATTAGCTTCAGTTATATATTTTAACTTTAACCAAAAATATTTCCAAGTATAGTCCTAAAAGTTGTCTTAGGAAGCGTTTTCAAAGTTCCAAATTGACTTAAAACAAAGATCTTTATTTAGATCTGAATTATTTTTAAACATACCTATTTCAGTAGACCAAAAATCGTCTCAATCAAAAGTCTTTAAAAAATTACAAATTCTTCAACTAATTATTAAACTACAATTTTTTATAAGTAAAGAATTCTGCAAATACCAATTAATTTTCATCTACTGTTGACCATTTTGTTTAGTAAGCTTTCATCTATTCTCTTTCTCTATGTTGTGAGGCAATTAAATATTTTAAGGAAGAAAATAAACCTCAGTGTAAGACCACTTCCAAGCTCTTAAACAACCGTCGTGCTTATAAATAAACCAATTTCAACAAATTTAATAGAACTTTTTGTTTTTTTTATTATTTTTTTCTTTATTAATTTGCATCAAATTTAAATAAAAATTTTGCCCCTAAACCAAAAAATTATATTTATTTTTTTTTTATTTTATTTTGAACAACATACTTCAGCATAAATTTATACCGACTTAAAAAACCTTTAAAATTTTAATTAACCAGAAACAATAGTCACAAGCATTGCTACAAAATTCATAAGAACTTTATATATTTTTCTATATAAAAAAATGTCCTCCCTGATATTTTAGCACAATAATTTGTAACTTTTATCGCATTATTGTTGTTTAACAATATTTAAGTAGATACGAATACATACATACTTACTTTTCTTTTTATCCATAGATACTTTTCCATCTTACGCTTGATTGTTTAACCTTTCTTTCGCTTGGAGAAAATCAATGATACATAAAAATGTTAACGTTTTACCTTCTTACCTCCTCTGCCAAGGGACTACTTGGCGTCTATCCATTGCTATTGCAAGGTAAGGTTTTGTTTTTGTGTCTAGGGAATTGAAGAATATTATTATTTTTGTGTTGTGTAATATACAGAGCAAAAAATGAAATGAAAGAAAATAAGTAAAGGTATTTAATTTTTTAAAGTTAAGACGAATCTTTTATAGCCTACTAGATATATTCTAGCCTATAGTCAAAGCTATACTGTAGTTCATAAACTATTTTAAAGCAGTAGTACTGTTTATACTCTAGACTATAGCGTAATTTTTAGTCTAGGCTACAACGTAATTTTGAATCTAAAATATAGCGCAGTCTATAGCCTAAACTAAAGCGTAGTTTATATTCTACACTACAGTTTAGTCTATAACCTAATCTATAGTCTTGTCTATAGTCAAATATATAGTCAGGACTTTTGTCTATAATATGGAAATAAAATATGTTTTAAAAATGAACTCATTTTTGAACTAAATTTAATCAAATATTCAAATTGTATAATGAAGATATTTTCTGGCTAAAATCTTGTGCCGAAATTTAGTTAGAATTTTCGAAATTCATCAAAAATATTTAATACATTTTTAGAAAATTCTTTAGGAATGAAAAATAGATAATTTAAAAAAAAAGTAAATTTTCGAGCTAAAAACAGTAATCGGACTTAAGTTCATATATTAGAAATATTAGAAATTTATTTCAATTAAAAACACAAACGTTGTAGAAATCATAATCCATTTTTTCAAATTCTTTAAAAACACGCGAATCGGAAATATTTTGTAAGATTATTTTATAGCTTTAAATGAGCACTTTGTGCAAAATTATTAAAATATTTTACAAAAACTTAAATTTTTATTCTTTTTTTTTTTTTTTTTTTGATAGTCTGGATTATAGTCTATTCTATAGTCTAGACTATAGTCAGTTCTATAGTCTAGACTATAGTCAGTTCTATAGTCTAGACTATAGTCAGTTCTATAGTCTAGACTATAGTCAGTTCTATAGTCTAGACTATAGTCAGTTCTATAGTCTAGACTATAGTCAGTTCTATAGTCTAGACTATAGTCAGTTCTATAGTCTAGACTATAGTCAGTTCTATAGTCTAGACTATAGTCAGTTCTATAGTCTAGACTATAGTCAGTTCTATAGTCTAGACTATAGTCAGTTCTATAGTCTAGACTATAGTCAGTTCTATAGTCTAGACTATAGTCAGTTCTATAGTCTAGACTATAGTCAGTTCTATAGTCTAGACTATAGTCAGTTCTATAGTCTAGACTATAGTCAGTTCTATAGTCTAGACTATAGTCAGTTCTATAGTCTAGACTATAGTCAGTTCTATAGTCTAGACTATAGTCAGTTCTATAGTCTAGACTATAGTCAGTTCTATAGTCTAGACTATAGTCAGTTCTATAGTCTAGACTATAGTCAGTTCTATAGTCTAGACTATAGTCAGTTCTATAGTCTAGACTATAGTCAGTTCTATAGTCTAGACTATAGTCAGTTCTATAGTCTAGACTATAGTCAGTTCTATAGTCTAGACTATAGTCAGTTCTATAGTCTAGACTATAGTCAGTTCTATAGTCTAGACTATAGTCAGTTCTATAGTCTAGACTATAGTCAGTTCTATAGTCTAGACTATAGTCAGTTCTATAGTCTAGACTATAGTCAGTTCTATAGTCTAGACTATAGTCAGTTCTATAGTCTAGACTATAGTCAGTTCTATAGTCTAGACTATAGTCAGTTCTATAGTCTAGACTATAGTCAGTTCTATAGTCTAGACTATAGTCAGTTCTATAGTCTAGACTATAGTCAGTTCTATAGTCTAGACTATAGTCAGTTCTATAGTCTAGACTATAGTCAGTTCTATAGTCTAGACTATAGTCAGTTCTATAGTCTAGACTATAGTCAGTTCTATAGTCTAGACTATAGTCAGTTCTATAGTCTAGACTATAGTCAGTTCTATAGTCTAGACTATAGTCAGTTCTATAGTCTAGACTATAGTCAGTTCTATAGTCTAGACTATAGTCAGTTCTATAGTCTAGACTATAGTCAGTTCTATAGTCTAGACTATAGTCAGTTCTATAGTCTAGACTATAGTCAGTTCTATAGTCTAGACTATAGTCAGTTCTATAGTCTAGACTATAGTCAGTTCTATAGTCTAGACTATAGTCAGTTCTATAGTCTAGACTATAGTCAGTTCTATAGTCTAGACTATAGTCAGTTCTATAGTCTAGACTATAGTCAGTTCTATAGTCTAGACTATAGTCAGTTCTATAGTCTAGACTATAGTCAGTTCTATAGTCTAGACTATAGTCAGTTCTATAGTCTAGACTATAGTCAGTTCTATAGTCTAGACTATAGTCAGTTCTATAGTCTAGACTATAGTCAGTTCTATAGTCTAGACTATAGTCAGTTCTATAGTCTAGACTATAGTCAGTTCTATAGTCTAGACTATAGTCAGTTCTATAGTCTAGACTATAGTCAGTTCTATAGTCTAGACTATAGTCAGTTCTATAGTCTAGACTATAGTCAGTTCTATAGTCTAGACTATAGTCAGTTCTATAGTCTAGACTATAGTCAGTTCTATAGTCTAGACTATAGTCAGTTCTATAGTCTAGACTATAGTCAGTTCTATAGTCTAGACTATAGTCAGTTCTATAGTCTAGACTATAGTCAGTTCTATAGTCTAGACTATAGTCAGTTCTATAGTCTAGACTATAGTCAGTTCTATAGTCTAGACTATAGTCAGTTCTATAGTCTAGACTATAGTCAGTTCTATAGTCTAGACTATAGTCAGTTCTATAGTCTAGACTATAGTCAGTTCTATAGTCTAGACTATAGTCAGTTCTATAGTCTAGACTATAGTCAGTTCTATAGTCTAGACTATAGTCAGTTCTATAGTCTAGACTATAGTCAGTTCTATAGTCTAGACTATAGTCAGTTCTATAGTCTAGACTATAGTCAGTTCTATAGTCTAGACTATAGTCAGTTCTATAGTCTAGACTATAGTCAGTTCTATAGTCTAGACTATAGTCAGTTCTATAGTCTAGACTATAGTCAGTTCTATAGTCTAGACTATAGTCAGTTCTATAGTCTAGACTATAGTCAGTTCTATAGTCTAGACTATAGTCAGTTCTATAGTCTAGACTATAGTCAGTTCTATAGTCTAGACTATAGTCTAGACTATAGTCAGTTCTATAGTCTAGACTATAGTCTAGACTATAGTCAGTTCTATAGTCTAGACTATAGTCAGTTCTATAGTCTAGACTATAGTCAGTTCTATAGTCTAGACTATAGTCTCAACTCTATTTTAAAAACTCTACTATAGGCCACTTTTTAGTCTCGACTGTAGTTTATAGTCTTGACCATAGTCTATTTTATAGTCTCGCTTATAGTCTGGTTTATAGTTTCGACTATAGTGTAGTTGCAAACCTTCTAAGAAACTTAAATTTTCCTTTACAACCCTCCCTTACGGATAAAAAAGCCAACAAGGATTTAATGTATTCTATGTGTAAGATATTCTACATTTCCAATCTTGAGTATATTTGTTTTCTTATCTATAACAGTAGGAATGGACATGTAACCCACACATACACATAAATATAAAAATGTCGATTTGCTTCATTATGCATGCATCTTGTTAAGTGAAAAGTGATCCTTTTTTCTTGTTGATTTGAGAATGTTTCTTTATTTCTTCCTTTTCTTCTTTTATTTTTTATTATTCTAGATACTTTAACAAATTGATACGATAAAGCATTTACAGGCAATATTTTATTGGTCATATGTATTATGACTTTTGCTTTTACCGAATAAAAACAAAGAAAAGAGTCTGGGAGGAAATGAAAGATATGTGCAGTAAGTGATTAAGTGACTCAAAAGAGTCTATGCTCGTTAGTTAAAGGAGTTAATATTCAGTTGTTTGTTAAATAAGCAACACAGTCAAATATTGCTGCCTTTCTTCTTCTATTATCTTACTTTTTTCAAACTTAAAACTATACAGGATTTTAAGAATTAACTAAAGGTATTTCTATACTTCAAGCACAATAACTCTCTACAGGGAAATGGTCTTAGCTTTTTTCGTTTTCCTTTTTTTTTTTTTTGGTTTCCCTAAACAAGTTAATGTTTATTGTAAATTAGATTTGTTATTTAGTTTTCTCTTTTTTTTTCGGTCTTTTCTTAATATTTTATAAGATTTCATTTTATTTTTATAGCAAATATAGAGAAATCTTATTTAGACATATGGCTACTATCTTGTTATCTTTTACATTTGACTATAAGCTTAAGAAACTTTCAGTTTTTTTTACCTTGAATATTAAGGATTTTAACAGATTTATTCGTTTTATTTTATTTCTTTTTTTTTTTTTTTTTTTTTTTTTGGTTTATATATAAATGTCTTTTGGTTGTTATTTCAACAAAAGGATTCAATTACTTTCTTTTTTGTTACTTTAAGAGAAAAATGGGTTGTACCTGAGTTCTATTATCAGCTTTTCACACAAAAATCTTTTTTTTTTTTTCTTAATCTTTTTAACGCTTTTTACTATAAGGATTATAGCTTTATGTGTGCTGAGTAAATGATGTTGAAATATTATCTTAAATGTATTTTTAAGCCTCAATTTAAATAATTCAAAGGAAAAAATATTATCTGAGAAATAAATATTGGATCTACAAATTCAATGTTAAATAAAATAATAAAAAAAAATATATGAATGGAAAGAAACATTACCCAAACAGGCGAAAATTATTTAGTATAAAATAGATGTTATAGTTTTTATCCCAATAAATTTCTAATTTGTTAAATATTAAAAACAGACAAATTTCTTCAAAAAATTTATAAAAATTTTATAGAAAAATTTCTTTAGAAAATAGTTCATAGAAGTTTCTTTAGAAAATTTTCTTTGCAAAGAATTTATTTAAAAATAGTTTTCTAGAGATAATATTCTTAAAAAATTTTCTGTGTAAAAAGTTTCTTTAGAAAATTTTCTATGGAAAAAGTTTCTTTAAAAATTTTCTATGGAAAAAGTATCTTTAGAAAATTCTCGATGGAAAAAGTTTTTTTACACAATTTTTTATGGAATAGTTTTTTTTTAACATTTTTTATGGAACAAATTTCTTTAGAAAATTTTCTATGGAATAAGTTTCTTTAGAAATTTTCTATGCAAAAGGTTTCTTTAGAAAATTTTCAATGGAAAAGTTTCTTTAGAAAATTTTCTATGGAAAAGTTTCTTTAGAAAATTTTCTATGGAAAAGTTTCTTTAGAAAATTTTCTATGGAAAAGTTTCTTTAGAAAATTCTTTAGAAAATTTTCTATGGAAAAGTTTCTTTAGAAAATTTTCTATACAAAAGTTTCTTTGGAAAATTTTCTATGGAAAAAGTTTTTTTAGAAAATTTTCTGTGGAAAAAGTTTCTTTAGAAAATTTGATATGGAAAAAGTTTCTATAGAAAATTTTCTATGGAAAAGTTTCTTTAGAAAATTTTCTATGGAAAAGTTTCTTTAGAAAATTTTCTATAGAAAAGTTTCTTTAAAAAATTTTCAATAGAAAAGTTTCTTTAAAAAATTTTCAATAGAAAAGTTTCTTTAGAAAATTTTCAATAGAGTTTTCTTTAGAAAATTTTCAATGGAAAAGTTTCTTTAGAAAATTTTCAATGGAAAAGTTTCTTTAGAAAATTTTCAATAGAAAAGTTTCTTTAGAAAATTTTCTATAGAAAAGTTTCTTTAGAAAATTTTCTGAACAGCTGGTTGTTTACCAGCAAGTATTGTAGCCAGATTGACGGCGGCGCTGGTGTGCTCGCTTATGCCGGGCTGGAGCTCGCCGGATGGGGTGGTGCTTGCTGCCAGGTCTGGGTATTTATCCACCTACAAAAAAAATCATAGCAGCTTTGGAATAATTTATGTAAGCAATGATATTTTGGGGCCCGAAGTGAATATATCTAAATCAACTCCCTATAGTAAACACACAAAAAAAAATTCAATGATTTGGCTGCTGTTTTGCCAAATTGTTGTCCTCCCAATAGAGATAATCATCTCTCCTTGACATTTTCGTAAACTTTGTAAAATGTCCCCGATAACGTCTTTCACCTTACCCACAAACTCTCCCCTTATTACTCACCGCTGGTAATTTTATCTATTCACTCATTTTAATGAGAAAACTTTATAAAATTTCATTTCAACATTATAAAAGTTATGGTTTATTACTAATTAAAAAAAAACCTTTTTACAAAAGCGTAACAATAAAAAGTAATCTATTATAGTCTAGTCTACAGTCTGGACTATAGTCTAGTCTACAGTCTGGACTATAGTCTACTCTATAGTCTGGACAATAGTCTGGTCTATAGTCTGTTCTATAGTTTAATCTATAGTCTGGTTTGGACTATAGTATATTCTAAAGTCTGAATTAGAGTTTCTTCTATAGTCTATTCTAGTATATTTTTTAGTCTAAAGTATATACTAACTATTCTATAATCGGCAGTATAGTCTTTTTTTAATTAAGTGTTTAGTCTAGGCTATATTCTATACTACACTCTATTCTATAGTCTGGAATGTAGTCTATGCTGTAGTCTATTCTATAGTCTAGTGTATATTCTAGTCTATACTCTAATCTTGGTTGTAGTCTATTTTCTGGATGAAAGTTTGTTGTTCACTTTTTTTAATTTTCTGCCTTTTTATAATTAAAACCTAAAAGTAAAAACATTTGTATCTTAAGGACCATATTTAGCACTTCACTGCTTTTAAGCTTAAAGATGAAAAAATTAAAAAAATAAAATGATTCAGAAGGAGATAAAAAGGTGTACTCTCTAGTTAAATTTCTGAATTAAAACAGAATAAAGTTTCTACTTTTTTGTTAATTTGTTTTTTATTTTATTTTCTTTTTTTGTGTTTTAAATTTTTCTGCAAAACATTTTACCGATAATTTCTTTCTTTTTTCCTTTAATTACTTTATATTTGATATATTATTTACAATAATTGACACCTGTACATAGTTACCTTAAATGAGGGGAAAAAAAGGACACAAAATATACCCAAATAACAAGAAGCAGCTTAAAAGCAATTAGGGTTTTTTTTATTTTATGTGTTTCTTCCATTCAAAAGGTAAAAAATGAATTGGCACTTGTTTTGAGGGCAGATTTTTTGGTATAATTTGTTGTAATTGATGATTTGTTTAGATTTTCATCTCTAATGAAGCAACAGATTTAACGTAGCGGGAAAAGAAAACTGCTCTTGAACAAAAACATCAATTACTTTTGAAAAAAGAAAAAAAGAAAAAAACCTACAAAACAAAAAAATTAAACTTATTGTGGAAACCTTTTCTTCGAGCAACAAAAAATTGTACAACCTTTATATAATTGTACGAGTATTTAATACTGCCTGTTTAAAGTATGAAAACACACACTTACTTACACTTATATATATGTTCTAAGATAAAATGATTAATAACGTTTTTAAAGGTCCATTAAGTACTTTTTCATTTTAATGAAATAAGTTTTTCCTTCCTAAACAACACAAACTTAAATATACTAGATTAGGGTAAGAAAAGTGGTAAAGGGTTGTAGGAGAAGTAATTAAATTAAATAAGAGAAATGAAATTTTTCGTATTACATACGATCGCTTGATGATTATAGCAAGTCTTTTAAAATTTTCTTAAATAAGTTTTTTCTTGTGTTCATATTTAATTTAATAAGAATTGAAACAATAATTTATTATACATCCATCATCAACTTGATATTTTAAGTAAATTATATAAATTATTTTTTTACATGATATGGCAAAGAAAAGCAGAACTCAAATGAAAACATAATTTATATTTATTTACAAGTAAAAATATGATGAATTATTTTTTGGCTTCAGTGAATTAAGTATTTGATTGAATTTCAATGATGCTACAGTTGTGCGTTTTTTGTGAGTAGAAGGGGGAAGAAAATGATTGATTTAATTTAGGGTTTTATTAATAAATGAATGAGAAATGTAATGAATAAGTAATATATGTTTTGATAAAAATTTAAGAAAAAGTCTTGGAATTAAATAATAAAAATGAAAATAAATTAATGAAAAATTATATTCCAATGTATTTTTTCTTTTTTTTTTTTTCATAAAAAACAAAAAATAAACAAAAATATTTTATTAATTTGTTTTGCCCTTAATTTTATTGTTTATCAAAGTCCATTTGATACCATTTAAAAAAAATTAATAATTTCTATTTTAATTTTATTTTTATGACACATATTTTGACCCCTTTCAAAATAAAAACCAAAAATTAAGACAGTCAACCCTTATTTCAAAAATTGTTAAAAAATGACATGTTTTATTTATTATACCCCAATGGCGATTTATTATTTTATTTATTTATAAAATGGCAGACATATCTTTGAGACACAAACAAACAAATAAAGAACAAAATCTTAAAATCCTTAAACAAATAAAAATCCACCTTTTTCTAATACAACAATAAAATAATAAATAGAAAATTTCCCAAAAAGCCTAAAATTATTTGTCTATTAAAGCCATATTATTGGTCGTAAATTAAATAGTATTTAGAATTTAAAATTAAAATAAAATGTAGAAGAGATTTGGTTGCTCTTTTTATTTTTGTCTCTTTTACAAACAGTAAATTAATCTAAAATAAACCTTAACATCGAATAAATAAAATATAAAACGCAAAAAAATGTAAACAAATCAAATTAAATTCTTAAATGATAGGATGCTTAGCAAACATACAAATACACAACAAAACTGTAACGGAAATAAAATTTAATTTACCGTTAGCATAACAAATATCCTGTCAACAAACAAATGGCTTAACAAAATGCTATAATGTTCTTTTTCGTTCTTTTATCCAACAAGCGTTACTTTGTTGTACTTGCATACATGTTGATTTTATTGTTGTGTGAAATAAAATAATACCAACAAAATAAAATAAAACAAAAAAACTAAATAAAAACGAAATAAATATTAAAAAGTACTTTTAATACTCAAACAAACAACAAAATATATAATATTATATATATATATATATATATTATATACATACTCTCATTTACTAACTCAAACTCTATTTAACAAAATGAAGACTTTTAGAAACAGGAGAGAGTTTAGGTTACGCGAGCGTAGCAAATGTTAACGGTACTAAAATATGCTTTTCACTGATACTTTTTTCGGTGTTGCTGTATTTGTTATAAAATTTAGAAGAACTTGAGAGGGAGGATGGTGGAGAGTATGCTAATATGTGTGTATGTGAAGTTAAATGTAAGGATGTTAGTTTTATAATAAAGTTAACAGATGTATGGGGGTGTATAGTAAAGAGCATAAGAAAGAGTTTTCACTAAAATTGTATTTAAAAATAAAATGAAGAGTTTTTACGTTTAATTGAAAAAATATAATAAAATTCAATAAAATAAAGCAAAAAAAATATAATAAATTAAAAAATAATACAAAGGCATAAATTTTTAAGTAAATATTTAAAAAAAAATATATTAAATAATAAAATAAAATCAAATTAAAAAAAAATAAAATAATATAAAAATGAAATTTTTTTTTTTAATAAATATTTACAAAAAATTTTTTGAAAAATAAGTAAAAAATTACTTAAAATAATTACATTTTTTTGAAAATATTTATAGAAGTAAATTATTTTCTTACATGTTTTTTTTTTTTTGTTCCTCACTGTTTGGTTGTCTATTGGCTTTTCACTATTTCATTTGTTTTTTTTTTTTTTTTTTTTTTTTTGTTTTCTGCAATGATTTGTTATTTTGGTCTAAAACTGAAATGAAAAACGCGCTAAATGAAATTTTTTTATGTGGCTAAGCAAAATATAAAACAACAAAAAATCTCTCAAAAAAGAGACAAGCAAAACGTTAATTTTATTTATTATTTGTTTTTCTGCGGTATTTTTTCAGGAAAAAATAAAAAAACAAAATTTAATTTAAATAAAAACAAACAAACAAAAAATCATAGTGTGTTGTTTTTATAAAGTTGGTATAATAAAATCTGACATATAAGGACCTCTTTGTTCTTAGGGTGATTCTAGTTTCTGAAATATTAAAATTTCTGAATTTTTTTACACCCACCATCAAAAAAGATGAGGGTGTATTTGGGTGTGTCATTCCATATGTAACACATCGAAATAATCATTTAAGACCCCATAAAAAATCTAAGACGATCTAGCAATATCTGTTGCAAAAATGATAGGACTTGAGGCGGATCACTTAGGAGAACGAAATTTTGCTCAAATATTTCTTATATAAGGTTTGTTTGGTATTGAATATGAGCAAAATTGGTTCATAAACAGACAAGTTATGGGCCAAATACTAGAAAAATAGGGTTTCCAAATAAAAGGTGCTAAAAAAACGAATAAAATTAGTAAAGTTAAGTGAACGAATTTTTATTTATAAATATTCCAATGTTTTATTAACAAATAGTTCATAAAAAAATAAGAAATAAAAACTGGTGAATGGCTCAAAGATTTGACATGTGTTTAAACGTTACACTATTTTATACCATTATGTGGAATAAGTGTTCTGACTTCAATTACATTGTTGTTACTGCTATGTAAAGCTTCATTATTGCATCAGACTCATCATTGAACAGATTCTTATTTTATTCTTCAATCTCATTTATATTATGGGATTGTTTGGCATGATTTTCGATAATAGGGCTTGATTTATTTGCATAATTTCTCTAAAATTAGAACTTTTGGTTCTAATTTCTAGATAATTCGAATTTGTGGGAGTTTTAATTTCTGAGAATCTATTGTAACAGCAAAAAGTTGAAAAGGATTTTAAAAAATAAAATAAGAATTTAACATTTTTTTATTAACACTTTTGCTTTTGATTTTAATTAGATTAAAAAAGTAGGAAAAATTTAGAAATCTATTCTAAAATTTGATTTCACTGCAAACAATTTTTTCTTAAAAAAATTTTCGTATTTAAAAGTGTTTTTAGAAAAAATATTAATATATAAAATTTTAAACTTAATTTTGTTGAAAAAAAAAATTTGCAATAGTTTTAATATAAAAAATTAATTTCAAAATATTTAAATTTAAAAATTTGTTTAGAAAAATATCGAAAATGTTCCAAATAAGCATTTTTGCTGGCATTCAAGTTGTAACAAAATGTATTTCAATCCTTGAATCCAGTGCCAAGCATTGAAATAAACTTGTGTTACATTTTAATTCAATAGCATTCTCCAGTAAAAAGAAAATTTAAGTTCAATCCAAATCTATTTTATTTGAAAATTTTTGATTTCTTCAATCACATTTCATGTTTAAAGTTTTTTTTATAATTGAATTCATGTTGGATTCCAACAAATTTTTCCAAGACTTTAATTTTTGAAATTTGTGTGCTTATTGGGTTAGTATTGAATAAAAATATTTTTAAACAAAAATCATAACAAAAATATATTTTATTTAAAATTTCATAATTTTTTTAACGTATTTAGCATACGTTAAAAAAATTTTTACTCTATCGATATTCGAAATTTTTTTTGAAATCTCTTTAATACTTTTTTTTAATAGTAATTATTTTTTCTCTAAACTATTCACTGTGCAGGGTCTGTATAAAAATCACTTTAATTAACTCTTTAAATTTTTCTTATTTGTGTGCACTACATTCTTTTCATTTCTATATATATACCCCCTCATATTTTAGTTTGTTCATTTCTCCTACAAGGTCGTTTATTATTAAGAGCACCAAAATGAGAAGAAAACAACAATGAAAACTAACAACACTAGTAACAAGCAAAATAAAAATACTAACAACATTTACACAACAAGAGTAGTTAGCAGAAAAAAATAATAATACTCAAATCTAAAAAGTAGCGGGAGGAAGTATTTTACATATTTATGTGTTTTGTTGTTGGCATTTTGGGTTCTTGTTACTTATATTACAATGTTTTTTCCATACTCGTTTTTAGTCGTGTTGTCACTTGTTATTGTTAGCATCTCGGTTATTATTTATTTGTTTGGTTGCTTAAACTTTATGGTTGTTATTAACATACATACAAACAAATACTAATAAAGGGGTGATAAATGTAAAGAGCCAAAAACTTGCATTATGGTTACTCAGAGTTGGAAAAAAAACTAGATGGCATTAATATAGCTTGTTTTGTTGTTGTTGTTTTGTAATATTAACACATGGTAGGCATTACAACACCTATGTCAATCATGTTGAGAGGACAAAGGAAACACACAAACATATATGTACAAAGGATTTAACCACTTTCATGTTCATTTGAGTAAAATATCAGCAAATTGAGATGGAGAAGGTAAGAGTAACCAAATTTAAAATAATCTTAAGGGATTTTAAGAACTTTCTATTAATGTTATAAAAGGATTTTTAAACACTTTTAGACTAAAATTAAATAAATTAAAAAAGTCTTTGGCTTTCTTTCTTCATCCAAGAAAAATGCCTGTCACGTTTAAATGTAGAATATTTGTATGAGAAAAGACACAAAGATTACACTGAGAATTTTCTATGCCCTTTTTTTAAAAGACATTAGGGAATTATTTGAGTATGTTATTTTTTAGGTTAAACTTCAATTATATTTGTTTAAAGGTTTTTGTTCTGTTAATAAAAAATTATCGACTTTAGGGATTTAACAATGGCAACATCTAAACAATGTTTAACTGTGATAGTTTAAGTATAGATGCGAGTGTAGATGTAAATGTTTATTATTTAAATATTAACTAGAGAGGAATACGAAAAAATTTAAATAAAGGACATCTAACAAAAGCAGGTGAAATTAGTTGCTTAACTTTTTGACTAATAAATTTAAATTGTTTTTATATAATTTTATAAATATTTTTATAAGTTTATATAAATATTTTATTATTTTTTATTTCATTAAATTTGAGAAATCATAAATAATTTAATAAAAGTTCAGTAAAAAATTAACCCAGAGAACAAGAAAATTTGGTAAATAAAATATTTATTGTTTCCAAAAAAGCCGAAAATTAAAAAAAAAAATAAAAACTTATTTTTCGAATTTCAAAAATGTATTTTCTATAGAAAAAAAACAAAATATATTTTAATAGCTCTAAATTTTTTGTCAAAATCTTTTTAAATAATTAAGTTAAAAAAAAAACAAAACAAATTAAGTAAAAAATATAAATTTTGGTTTATAAAACTAATTTCTATGTTGAAACGAAATCTTTTCTATGAATTCAAAATATTTTTCATAAATTAAAAGCTTAAAGCCTAAACCATTAATATTTGCTAAAATTGGTAGAAAATATAATCATTTTATTTTTATTTTTTTATTTTTTTTAATCGTAAAAAATATGTTCTATATATTATTTTTAGAAAAAATTACTTTTTAAATTTTTTATTTTAAAAAGTTAAAATATTTTTAAATTATATTAATTTAAATATTAATAATATTTTTTTAAACTCGATTTAATTTCGAAGTTATAAATAAATTAAATTAAAAATAATGTAAAATTAAAAAAATTATATATATATATAAAAAAATTATATATATATATATATATATATATATATATATATATATATATATTATCTTCATTAAACTTTTTAACTTTTTCTTTAAACTTTAAACTTTTAAACTTTTTTTTTAACTCGATCAAAAATAATGTAAAATTTCTTTTACATTATTTTTTTAACTTTTTATGGCAACAAAATTGAATTAGTTTTCTTATTTCTTAAAAAGATCAATGAAAATATTAATAAATATTTGTTCAAGGATTCAAGTTTTTCATGAATAATAACTAGTATCTTTGTTAATCAAATTTAGTGAAAAAGAGCAAAATGTTTAAATATTTTTATATTTTCTAGTAGTTAATATTTTTTAATTTCGAGATAAAGTTTTGCATTTTTTTTTTTTTTCAATATGGCAAAATATTTTTTTATTTTTCTTATTTTTTATAGTATTTTATAATTAATTTTTTAAAATTATTTTAAAACTATTTGTACTATCTTTTTTTTTTAATCATCAACAAACTTGTAGGGTTTTTTTGGAAAGTAAAACATTTGAAATTTGACTAGTTTTGGTAACAAAATTAAGGGAAGAATTTTTAAATGCCAAAATAGTTTTTCATTATCTATTACCTCACACTTTTATCTATTTAAATGTTTAAAATTTATTTAAAAACTTGTATACCTCTTTTTTAAAATCATGTTCAAACTATGACCAGTTTGGTTTTATATTTTCTATTTATTTGTTTGTTTTATATCTATTAGTCTTTTATGTTTCTTTGAGTTTTTGTTATTTGAAAAGGTAAAATATTTTTTTTTTTTTTTTTTTTTTTTTTTTTATTAATTATTTTATTATTTGCTAATAAAACTTGTAAAAATATTTTCAAATTATTTATATATATCTTTTTTAAATCATCATCAAACCTGTAGAGTTTTTCTCGAAAAGCCAACAAATTTTGTTAATGAAATTAATTAAAGAAGAGTAAAATCTCCTCCTCTTAAATGAAAATAATTCCTCCTATTAAAACTTATTTACACATTTGAATATCTATTTTTTTTTTCAATCATCATTAAACTTCGAGCAATTTGGTTTTGTACAAACTCTCATGTACTCTTTTTTTTCCCTTAACTTTAATTTATTTCACCCTATTAGTTATGAACCTAATTTAATACATTTTAAACTAATCAAAACTGAACGCAGGTGTTTGGTAAAATATAAGAAAAAAAATCTAAATTGGAAAAGTTTGATTTTTTCTCAACACCTTTATATGTACTCTTTTAAAAGAAAATTAAAAAAATTAAAGTTTGTGTAAAAAATGTTCAACAATATTTTAATTAACAGTTTGATCAGATAATGACAACAAAATGCAATAGGAATGAGGAGAAGGAACAGTAAATATTTATAAACAAATGAAGGTAAAGTATAGAGATAAAAATAAGTAAATTTTAAAGTTTAAATTAACTAATTGAACGATTTATATAGGATTTTAATTACAAAAGTAAAGGAAATTAACAACAAAATAATAAAAAAAAAGTGAATAAAACACCTGAGAGAAAGGTATTTAGAAAAAATTAAAGTATTAATAAAAATAAAACAAATAGAACTGAAATTGTTTAAGTAAATAGCCTAAAAAAAGATAATTACTATTTAGTAAAAACTAGTATTTTCAGAAATATTATATAAAAATTAAAAAAAATCTATAGTAAATTTTTTACAAAAATAATTTAAATATATTTATTTTAAAATATGTATTAGAAATAATATTTTACTGTTTAAATTAAATTTTGTATAAAAATCATTTTAAAATATAATCAATATTTACTTAAAAATCATATTTAAAAATTGTGTATTATTTTAAAATTCTACTATTTTACTTATATTTTTTTTACAAATCATACATATCATACATCTCTTTTAATCATATTTATGTATATATTTACTTTATTTTACATATTTCTTCTCTTAATATGTATTTAAATTCAAAAATATAACAATAAATAAAATTTTATTTTATATTATGCAAATGTTTATCTAAACAAAAAAGAAACCTCAATAGCAATATCAACAAAATAAATCCAAGAACATTAAATTTATGCACAAAATTTACTTAAATAAACACCTAAAATAAATAAACATAAATAATTTATAAGTAATAATAGCAATAAATATTAAAACAAAAAAAATAAACATTAAATATAAACAGGAAAAATTAAAATATACATTAAAAAACTAAACTAACAGTGTTTAACAAAAGTTTTAAAACCAATTTTAATAGATAAAAATTAAAAACGGAATATCAAATAAAAATACTCGTTACGCTCTTCTTTTTCCTACTTTTAGCTCAACATAAAATCCAAACTCAATGCTCAATACAATTATATACACTTTTATGCTATATATATGCTCCTTTTTTATACCTAAGTTCATAGGAATGTATTTATTATTTGTTTTTCTCCCTCTTTAAAATATGTGAGTGCATATGAATGTTTATTATTGTTTACTCTCACAATGACTTAAACACTTTCCTTGCTTTTTGTTTACATTACACTGTTTTTTATTTTTTACTTTTTTGAGAGATGTTGTTATTTTTATACTCTTAATTGCAGGAGGCTGTTAGTAATGCACAACAATACAAACCCTGCAAACTAATTTTTGTTTGTATTCTTTTTTCTTGTTGTTGAGTTTTATAGTGTATAAAAATAAATAAAGTAATTAAACAAAGTAATTAAACAAATAAACATTAAATAAAAACAGGAAAAATCAAGGTAAAGATTAAAAACAAACAACCAGTGATGATCATAAGTTTTAAAGTAATTAAACATTAAAATATTATGCTCTTGTTTTAATTACTTTTAGCTTAAAAAAAACAAGCTCAAAGCTCAACAAAATTATCTATTCTTCTATATTGTATATACGCTCCCTTTATTATACATAAGTGCATACGTATGTATGCGTATTTGTTATTTTTTTACCTTTAAAATTTGTGGGTTTATACGAATGTTTGTTATTGTTTACACTCACAATGACTTAAACATCTTCCTTGCTTTTTGTTTACATTACTCTGTTTTTTTCACTTTTTTTGAGAAATGTTATTTTTATACTCTTAATTGCAGGAGACTGTTGTTAATGCACATCAAAACAAACCTGGCAAACTAGTTTTTGTTTGTTTATTTTTGTTGTTGTTGTTGATCATATTATTGTTGAGTGTCTATATAAGGCAATTTTTTATTAAGACAAGCGTCAAAATTATATATATATATACATTTTGACAGATGTAACAGCCAAAAATGGTAATCAGATGTTTAAATAAGGTTATCTTGTAGATTCTGACGTTTTTCATAATAAAAATTTGTCTAGTATAGACACTATGTTATAGTGTATAAAAAACAAATAAAGTAACAAAAAGTAAACAAATGTGTACGTGATTAATTTTACGCCATTTTTATTGAACCTTCAATGTACATACATACATTACACATAGATTTATAGACATACATTTATGTATGTTAAAAAAAAAAAACAGAGAATTGCAAGCAAGCAAACATAAATATGTATGAACTGTAAATATACGTATGCATGCATGATGTATGAAAAACACATAGGTTTACTTTCATATGGATGTGTGAGTATTTTCTCGCATACATTTATAAATTTGTCGCTTGCGGCCACCAATGTGTATAACGAAAAAAAATTAACTTTGGTTGTGGTTTGTTAAAACAAAACAGAAAATTCTTTACAAAAAGTACAATTTTATTTTAATATTTTCACCGGAATCAGGTGTAAAATTCAACAAAATAAAAATATAACCTGATGAAATATTTTAGGGTATACATATTTGAAATCATATACTGAATACTTTCTTTTATGAAAACAAAATAATTTCTTTTAAATTTTGGTATATTTTTTTAATTTATATGAAAGAAAGTATTTAAAATTAAAAAAAAAAAAATATGAATTAAAAAATGTAAAAATTTAAAATTTTTTGTTTTTAAAGTTTAAAAAATTCAGCTCTCAGTCAGTTCTAGTTCTATTTCAGTTCAGTTCTTGTTCAGTTCTAGTTTGATTTAATCATTTTTGTTTTGTGTTTTAGAACATTTTAACATAAATTTTTAAATTAGAAACTTGAAATTAAAAAGAAAAATATTTTCCTTTCAGTGTAGTTGCTTTGATTTGTTTAGTAAAGTAAACATTTTACAGGTACCTCAATAATGCCTATATATTAAATCAAACCATTATTTGATTTCTCTTGATTTATGTGTACAAAAATCTATATCTATACCAAAGTTTACCAACAAACGTACCATGTAAATATCTTAATATTTGTAAACACTTTTTCTTATACAAAAAAAAAAAAAAAAAAAAAAAAAAAAAAAAAGAAGCTGGGGGTGTATATGCATTTTTTCTTATAAATTATTTATATTTTTTGAATTAATAAAAAGCATTGAATTAATTGTTAAATGCCCTTAAAACAGACAAACACACACATACATACACACTTATATACAATGAATGAGCTGTTGAAATCATTAAATATCAAGTGATATGAAATATGAGTATTTTTGCACTTTCTTTCTCTTTTATTTGTTCTATATTTGCACATAAATAATGAAAATACAGACAAATACATATGTATTTACTACAACAGCAAATACACATATGATTCTGTAAAAGAAAAAAAAAGTAAATATAAAACATTTTTGTGTTAAAATAGATGTGTGTAAAAAATGTATAAATAAATATTTTCAGCAGATAGCTGACTTATATAAGCGTTTTTTTTTTTCTGAACTCAATTTTGTTTCTTTTATTTATTTTGAAGGGAATATTATTTCTGGAATATGAGTATTTTGTGTATTAATTGAATTTTATTCAAATTGATTTTATTTAATAATTTAAATTGATGTTAAACTTCATGATTTTAAAAAATATAACTTCAATGTCTTAATTGAGGGGATTTTAAATAAAAATTTTATTTCAAATATTCTATTACCCTTTTAAATAAAAATTTGTTATATCTTATATAAAAGTTAAATACAACTTTTAAAACTAATTAAAAATATTAAACAGTTTTTTTAATTCGTTTAAATAATTAAAAATATAATCAAAAGTTTACAAGTAAATTCTATTTGAAAATATGCATAAATAAACTTTTCTTTAATTTCCATTTAGTTTCCTTTAGTTTTTAATTTTACATAGACAATTACTCTATTCAGTTTAAAAATATATAAAATAATGTTTTTTTTCGTAACTTATGCTTAATATTAACTTGTTAAAAATTAATCACAAGTCTACTACATTTTCTTTGGAAATTTAAAATATATCAGCCACAGCGTATGATTTATATTTTATATTTTAAAATTACTATTCATAAGTCATACGTCTAGAGCAAAAACGTGAGTTTTTTTTATATAAAAACAACTAAAATATAAAAAATACCTTAATTTAAATTCAAATAGAATTGTAGCTCAGTTCTAATTTAATTATATTTCAGTTGTAATTCACTTTTGGTTTAGTTCTAGTTCAGTACTAGTTCAGTTGTATTTCATTTCTAGTTCAGTTCAAGTTCATTTCTCAATCATTTATAGTTCAATTCTAGTTCACTTCTAGTTCAGTTGTAGTTTAGTTCTAGGTCAGTTTTAGGTCAGTTCTAGTTCAGCCCTAATTCAGTTGTAGTACATTTATAGTTCAGTTCTAGTACAGTTCTAGTTTAATTCTAGTTCTAGTTCAGTTGTAGATCAGTTTTATGTCAGTTCTGGTTCAGTTCAGTTCTTGTTGAATTCTTGTTCAGTTCTAGTTAAATTCCAGTTCAATTTTAGTTCAGTTCTAGTTAAATTCCAGTTCAGTTTAGTTCGTTTTTAGTTCTAGCTCAATTCTACTTAAGCTCTCAATCAGTTCTAGTTCAGTTCAAGCTTAGTTTTAGTTTAGTTCTAGTTCAATTCTAGTTCTGTTCTAGTTTAATTCCAGTTCAGTTCAAATTCACTGCTAGTTCAGTTCTAGTTCACTTCTAGTTAATTTGTTAATCAGTTATAGCTCAGTTCTAATTCAGTTTTAGTTCATTTCTCAATCAGTTCTAATTCAATTTTAGTTCAGTTCTAGTTCAGTTCTAATTCATTTTTCAATCAGTTATAGTTCAGTTCTAATTCAATTTTAGTTCATTTCTCAATCAGTTCCAGTTCAGTTCTAGTTCGATTCTATTTCAGTTTTAGTTCATTTCTAAATCTGTTCTAGTTCAATTTTAGTTCAGTTCTGGTTCAGTTCTATTTCAATTCTAGTTCAATTTTAGTTAATTTCTCAATCAGTTCCATTTCGGTTCTATTTCAGTTTTAGTTCATTTCTCAATCAGTTCTAGTTCAATTTTAGTTCAGTTCTATTTCAATTCTAGTTCAATTTTGGTTCATTTCCCAATCAATTCTAGTTCAATTCTAGTTCAGTTCTAGTTCAGTTCTCAATCAGTTCTAGCTCAGTTTTAGTTCATTTCTCAATCAGTTTTAGTTCAATTCTAGTTTAATTTTGGTTCAGTTATAGTTCAATTCTAATTCAGTTCTAGTCAGTTTCAGTACTGTATCAGTTTCAATTCAGTTCCTAGTCATGTCAGTTTCACTTCAGTTTCAGTTTTAGCTCAGCACTGGCTCAGTCTTCTCTTTTTATTAAAAAAAAAAAAAAGCTTTTTATGTTTGTTCCTTTTTTTATTTAAAACTTTAATTTATTTTAATTTTCTTATTTAAAAACAAAACAATTCATATCTTTGCTGTATTGCAAAATTAGCTTATTTTAAACTAACTTTAGCTTCTTTTAAATTTTGCATTCTAATTGAAAATTATTTTTATTTATTTTTTTTTTTTTTTTTTCTTCCAGTTAGTTCATGTTTCGTATAGATGAAATTTACACCATTTAAAAAATCTCATTTTCTACACATTTACTGTTAACTGAGTTAAATTTCTCAAGAAAGTAACAAAATTAAGTAACAAATCTTAAAAGAAATCAAATCAAATCATCATCATAATGATGTTAAGAAAATCTTGAACAAACAAGCCGTATTCATAATCAAGCCATTTAAAAACAAGTAACGAAGAAAAAAAAATAAAAATAGAACATCATGAAAGAAAAAAATTCTAAGCAAGAAATAAAGACCAAGTATGAATTAAAAAAGTGATTTAGTAAACTAAAGAAATTGTGACGAGAAAGACAAACAATCCAGCAACAAGAGGGAAAAAAGTATTAAAAGTCACATCAGCTATCTATAAAATATTAGAAAAAAAAAAAAAAAAGAAACCATTGAAAGGCAGCAAACAGGCTGCTTTAGTAAAAGAGGGAATAAATATAATTCTATGGAATCCACTATCTTATAGTTATGTTTGCTTAAAACGTTCTCTGGCTGGAAGATCCTTTACAGACTGTTCTTTAGTTTTAGTTTTATTACTTTTTCTTTAGTTTAAATAAATGTCTTTAATATATTTTGTTTAAAA
Organism: Protocalliphora azurea; assembly: GCA_932274085.1. Taxonomy (NCBI): domain Eukaryota; kingdom Metazoa; phylum Arthropoda; class Insecta; order Diptera; family Calliphoridae; genus Protocalliphora; species Protocalliphora azurea. The sequence continues at coordinate 4,117,111 of OW026522.1, read as the reverse complement.
AAAAAATCTATTAATGTTGTTTAAGAAAAATGTAGCTCCATGTACACTTTTCTTTAACAAGATTAACATTTGATTTTTTGTCATTGACCTAGCTTTTTTGTGAAACGAAAAATATTATTAATTCTTGTTTAGTTTGCTGCTGCTATTATTTTATTAAGTACTTTGTAATTGAACATTAAATCATTTTTCTCTTGTTCGTGTTTTGTAATTGTTTTTTTGTTTCATGTTAAACTGAGGGGAATCTTTTTAGTTTTTCCAGAATTTCATGTTTTCATTTTAGTTGTTAGAAGTTTTTCTAATTTCTGTAGTAAAAACAGCTAAATTAAATTATAACATTAAAAGTTTAACTACGTTTTAACGTCCATTGTTTGTGTTGTTTATGTAGAACAAACTAGACAGGGTTTGCGATAATTAATGAACAAAAGGGGAAATTAGTGGCGATTTTATTTACACAAAATCTTTATAAAATTAAAAAATAGAAATTATAAAACAATTAACGAAAAGTAGCAATTTTCATGTGATGTAAATAATTTTTCTATCATAAAAATTTCTTAATTAAAAATTTTTTCTAAAAACTGAAAATTTTTAATAAAAATGCTATAAAAATCGGTTATTTACATGATTTCAACAATTAAAAAATTGTTTAAAATATTAAGTTCTATAAAAAAAATTTAATATTAAATAATTATATAGACATAAATATAATCAAATGTTAATAAAAACGCCAAAATTCAATTTTTTACATAATGTCAACAATTAAAAAATTATGTAAATAATTCAAAATTATTCATGAAATAGCTAAAGATTGTAAATATTTAATTAAAAGTTGAAACATCAATTGTTTACTTGATGTCAACAAGTAAAAAATATGTAAATAATGCAAAAAATTCACAAAAACCTGTTAAAATTTTACTGAAAATATACATAATGTCAACAATTAAGAAATTACGTAAAAATTTTAAATTATACATAAAAATGAAAAAAAGAATGTAAAAATTAAAAAAAAAAAGTATTATTGGCACGATGGCAAAATTTAGATAAACAATGTAAATCATAAAATATTTTTGTTATTTTTATATAATTAAATGAAAAATCTTAACTTTTGACAAAATTCAGCAAGTAATTAATAAAATAATTGTTTACATGATGTCAATAATTTAAAAACATGTGAAATTGATGCCAAGATACTAAAAGCTTTTTTATATTTTAATTTTAATAAACACCGTGAAAATCAGTTGTTTACATGGTGTCAAAAATTGGGTAAAAAATGTAAATCATAATTTTTTTTTTGTTATATTCATACTTCAAAGAAAAAATTTCATTTTTGTCAAAATCTGCAAAAATCAATTATTTACATGATGACATAAATGAAAAATTAAGTAACAAAGAGTTTATATACCTGAAAAATCAATTGTTTACATTATGTAAAAAAATTAGGTAAATAATAGTAATGTCAACAATTGAAAAATTATGTAAAATATATTAAATTGTTATTAAAAACAATTGTTCACATCATGTAAAATATGTGTAAAATATATGAAATTGTTGTTGAAAACTCTGAAAACTGTTAAAATTTTTACAAGTACCTGAAAAATTGAAAAATTGCGTAAAATATATTAATTTTTTTTTTTTTTTTTTTTTTTGTTAAAATACTAAAAATTGTTTAAATTTTATTAAAAAAAAAAAAAACTAAAAAATATCATTCAGGTAAATAATGTAAATTATAAAATTACATAGTTTAGTTTTATAAATTTAAAGGAAATAATTATTTTTTATTTTTTTTTTCTTTTTTTGCAAAAATAAGACAAAAATTAATTATTTACATGATGTCTACAAATAGCAAAAATTTAATAGATACTATGAAAATTCAAAAGAATTAATTATTTTTTTCTTAATGATAGAAATTTATGTAAATAAATGAGATTAAGGAAATCAAATTAAAAATAATGTATTTCTCTTGTTAACAATAAGTTGTTAACAATAAAAATCTGATGCAAAAAATTTGAGAAATCTTACTTTCTTTCATTACTGCTTCAAAATGTTAATTTATGCATAAAATTACAAAAAAAAAAAAAAATATTGTTTACATTATTTAAATGATGTAAAATAATAAAATTTTTTGTTTTCACATTTAAGCAAAAAACTAAAAAATATCAAAAAAATTTAGGTCAAATTGTTTTGTTTACATGATGTCAACAATTACAAAATTATGTAAAATTGAAGATTTATCTCATATAAAAATCAAATGTTGCATTATGTCATTAATTAATAAATTCAAGTAATTAATTAGTTTTCAATAACATTTCCTAATAAAATTTTAAAAATTATTTTTTACATAATGTAAACAATTAAAAATTTTATCTAAACAATTGCAATTTTTCTTAAAATTTTCTAAATAGTTAAAAATAAACAAATGCACAAATCAATTGTTTACACCATGTCAACAATTAATAAGGGCATATAAACAATTCATTTTCATTAATTTTTGCTTTTGAACAAAATAGTTTTTCAATTAAAAAGGCAAAAATTAATTGTTTACATAATTTCAAACAATTTAAATTTGGCTTAAAAATTATTAAAACGATACAAGAAAAAAGAAAATTTTACAAAGAAAAAAAACAATTTTACTAACCACGTAAACAATCAAGCAATTTTTACAATATTTAAAAAATCAATTGTTTACATCACATCAGCAATTGAAAACGTAAACAAATAATTAGAATTTGCTTTGTGTAAATTTTATTTTTTTTTCAAAATTTTTATGATTAGAATTAGAATTTGCTTTAAAAATTTTTAATTAAACAAAATTGAAAAAAGATTTTATTTACAGCATGTCAACAATTATTTGAAGAAGTCAAATAATTCACAATATCCCCTTAAAATCCCCACACCATTCCCTTAAATTTCTGCAAACCCTAAATGTTTACTACTAGCTACAACACACTTTGTCCGCTATTACTTTTTAACAACCTAAATGCAGTAACTTATATAGTAATATTTAATAAATTACTTAATTTTGTATGTATTTTAAAACATTTAGTTTTTATTTAGTATGAAAAAAATACTAAATTATTTATGTGCATGTTTTAAATGTTTTTTTAGTTACCATGTGTCTTCCTACCAAAAGAAAATAAAATTCAAATGCAAAAAAATTGTCTTGTTTTTTGTAAGTATATCAAACTAACACGTCATAAATTATAATATGACATATACAGGAAAACAGTTCTTACTTATTAAAGATTTTATTTTTATTTATTTATATTTTTATTTTATTCTTTTCGCTTTTTGTGATTGGCATTGAAAAATAATCATACTACAGAAAATAGTGGTAATTTTTTAAAGGACACAATTTATAATGACACACACAAACAAATTTTTAGAGAAAAGCAAAAAAACATGAAAAATGTAAATGTCGTTAAATGGACAAAAAGCAGAAGAGATTTATTGAAATTTGGGGAAAAAACTACAAAACTGTTTAAAATTAAATAAAATAACTGGACTGTAGTACAAGCCATCGACTAGATTATAGTCTTTACAAAAGACTGAAGTCTTGACTATAGAATATGGTTATAACTATAGACTATAGTCCCCACTACAGATTATACAATATAGTCCTATTGCTATAGACTATAGTCCTGACTGTAGAGTATTTCATAGTCTATTCTATAGACTATATCATAGTCTATTCTATAGACTATATCATAGTCTATTCTATAGACTATATCATAGTCTATTCTATAGACTATATCATAGTCTATTCTATAGACTATATGATAGTCTATTCTATAGACTATATCATAGTCTATTCTATAGACTATATCATAGTCTATTCTATAGACTATATGATAGTCTATTCTATAGACTATATGATAGTCTATTCTATAGACTATATCATAGTCTATTCTATAGACTATATCATAGTCTATTCTATAGACTATATCATAGTCTATTCTATAGACTATATCATAGTCTATTCTATAGACTATATCATAGTCTATTCTATAGACTATATCATAGTCTATTCTATAGACTATATCATAGTCTATTCTATAGACTATATCATAGTATCTATTCTATAGACTATATCATAGTCTATTCTATAGACTATATCATAGTCTATTCTATAGACTATATCATAGTATCTATTCTATAGACTATATCATAGTCTATTCTATAGACTATATCATAGTCTATTCTATAGACTATATCATAGTATCTATTCTATAGACTATATCATAGTCTATTCTATAGACTATATCATAGTCTATTCTATAGACTATATCATAGTATCTATTCTATAGACTATATCATAGTCTATTCTATAGACTATATCATAGTCTATTCTATAGACTATATCATAGTATCTATTCTATAGACTATATCATAGTATCTATTCTATAGACTATATCATAGTCTATTCTATAGACTATATCATAGTCTATTCTATAGACTATATCATAGTCTATTCTATAGACTATATCATAGTCTATTCTATAGACTATATCATAGTCTATTCTATAGACTATATCATAGTCTATTCTATAGACTATATCATAGTCTATTCTATAGACTATATCATAGTCTATTCTATAGACTATATCATAGTCTATTCTATAGACTATATCATAGTCTATTCTATAGACTATATCATAGTCTATTCTATAGACTATATCATAGTCTATTCTATAGACTATATCATAGTCTATTCTATAGACTATATCATAGTCTATTCTATAGACTATATCATAGTCTATTCTATAGACTATATCATAGTCTATTCTATAGACTATATCATAGTCTATTCTATAGACTATATCATAGTCTATTCTATAGACTATATCATAGTCTATTCTATAGACTATATCATAGTCTATTCTATAGACTATATCATAGTCTATTCTATAGACTATATCATAGTCTATTCTATAGACTATATCATAGTCTATTCTATAGACTATATCATAGTCTATTCTATAGACTATATCATAGTCTATTCTATAGACTATATCATAGTCTATTCTATAGACTATATCATAGTCTATTCTATAGACTATATCATAGTCTATTCTATAGACTATATCATAGTCTATTCTATAGACTATATCATAGTCTATTCTATAGACTATATCATAGTCTATTCTATAGACTATATCATAGTCTATTCTATAGACTATATCATAGTCTATTCTATAGACTATATCATAGTCTATTCTATAGACTATATCATAGTCTATTCTATAGACTATATCATAGTCTATTCTATAGACTATATCATAGTCTATTCTATAGACTATATCATAGTCTATTCTATAGACTATATCATAGTCTATTCTATAGACTATATCATAGTCTATTCTATAGACTATATCATAGTCTATTCTATAGACTATATCATAGTCTATTCTATAGACTATATCATAGTCTATTCTATAGACTATATCATAGTCTATTCTATAGACTATATCATAGTCTATTCTATAGACTATATCATAGTCTATTCTATAGACTATATCATAGTCTATTCTATAGACTATATCATAGTCTATTCTATAGACTATATCATAGTCTATTCTATAGACTATATCATAGTCTATTCTATAGACTATATCATAGTCTATTCTATAGACTATATCATAGTCAATTCTATAGACTATATCATAGTCTATTCTATAGACTATATCATAGTCAATTCTATAGACTATATCATAGTCTATTCTATAGACTATATCATAGTCAATTCTATAGACTATATCATAGTCTATTCTATAGACTATATCATAGTCAATTCTATAGACTATATCATAGTCTATTCTATAGACTATATCATAGTCAATTCTATAGACTATATCATAGTCTATTCTATAGACTATATCATAGTCAATTCTATAGACTATATCATAGTCAATTCTATAGACTATATCATAGTCTATTCTATAGACTATATCATAGTCTATTCTATAGACTATATCATAGTCTATTCTATAGACTATATCATAGTCTATTCTATAGACTATATCATAGTCTATTCTATAGACTATATCATAGTCTATTCTATAGACTATATCATAGTCTATTCTATAGACTATATCATAGTCTATTCTATAGACTATATCATAGTCTATTCTATAGACTATATCATAGTCTATTCTATAGACTATATCATAGTCTATTCTATAGACTATGATATAGTCTATTCTATAGACTATATCATAGTCTATTCTATATCATAGTCTATTCTATAGACTATGATATAGTCTATTCTATAGACTATGATATAGTCTATTCTATAGACTATGATATAGTCTATTCTATAGACTATGATATAGTCTATTCTATAGACTATATCATAGTCTATTCTATAGACTATATCATAGTCTATTCTATAGACTATATCATAGTCTATTCTATAGACTATATCATAGTCTATTCTATAGACTATATCATAGTCTATTCTATAGACTATGATATAGTCTATTCTATAGACTATATCATAGTCTATTCTATAGACTATATCATAGTCTATTCTATAGACTATATCATAGTCTATTCTATAGACTATGATATAGTCTATTCTATAGACTATGATATAGTCTATTCTATAGACTATGATATAGTCTATTCTATAGACTATATCATAGTCTATTCTATAGACTATGATATAGTCTATTCTATAGACTATGATATAGTCTATTCTATAGACTATATCATAGTCTATTCTATAGACTATGATATAGTCTATTCTATAGACTATGATATAGTCTATAGACTATATCATAGTCTATTCTATAGACTATGATATAGTCTATTCTATAGACTATATCATAGTCTATTCTATAGACTATGATATAGTCTATTCTATAGACTATATCATAGTCTATTCTATAGACTATATCATAGTCTATTCTATAGACTATATCATAGTCTATTCTATAGACTATATCATAGTCTATTCTATAGACTATATCATAGTCTATTCTATAGACTATATCATAGTCTATTCTATAGACTATATCATAGTCTATTCTATAGACTATATCATAGTCTATTCTATAGACTATATCATAGTCTATTCTATAGACTATATCATAGTCTATTCTATAGACTATATCATAGTCTATTCTATAGACTATATCATAGTCTATTCTATAGACTATATCATAGTCTATTCTATAGACTATATCATAGTCTATTCTATAGACTATATCATAGTCTATTCTATAGACTATATCATAGTCTATTCTATAGACTATATCATAGTCTATTCTATAGACTATATCATAGTCTATTCTATAGACTATATCATAGTCTATTCTATAGACTATATCATAGTCTATTCTATAGACTATATCATAGTCTATTCTATAGACTATATCATAGTCTATTCTATAGACTATATCATAGTCTATTCTATAGACTATATCATAGTCTATTCTATAGACTATATCATAGTCTATTCTATAGACTATATCATAGTCTATTCTATAGACTATATCATAGTCTATTCTATAGACTATATCATAGTCTATTCTATAGACTATATCATAGTCTATTCTATAGACTATATCATAGTCTATTCTATAGACTATATCATAGTCTATTCTATAGACTATATCATAGTCTATTCTATAGACTATATCATAGTCTATTCTATAGACTATATCATAGTCTATTCTATAGACTATATCATAGTCTATTCTATAGACTATATCATAGTCTATTCTATAGACTATATCATAGTCTATTCTATAGACTATATCATAGTCTATTCTATAGACTATATCATAGTCTATTCTATAGACTATATCATAGTCTATTCTATAGACTATATCATAGTCTATTCTATAGACTATATCATAGTCTATTCTATAGACTATATCATAGTCTATTCTATAGACTATATCATAGTCTATTCTATAGACTATATCATAGTCTATTCTATAGACTATATCATAGTCTATTCTATAGACTATATCATAGTCTATTCTATAGACTATGATCATAGTCTATTCTATAGACTATGATCATAGTCTATTCTATAGACTATATCATAGTCTATTCTATAGACTATATCATAGTCTATTCTATAGACTATATCATAGTCTATTCTATAGACTATATCATAGTCTATTCTATAGACTATATCATAGTCTATTCTATAGACTATATCATAGTCTATTCTATAGACTATATCATAGTCTATTCTATAGACTATATCATAGTCTATTCTATAGACTATATCATAGTCTATTCTATAGACTATATCATAGTCTATTCTATAGACTATATCATAGTCTATTCTATAGACTATATCATAGTCTATTCTATAGACTATATCATAGTCTATTCTATAGACTATATCATAGTCTATTCTATAGACTATATCATAGTCTATTCTATAGACTATATCATAGTCTATTCTATAGACTATATCATAGTCTATTCTATAGACTATATCATAGTCTATTCTATAGACTATATCATAGTCTATTCTATAGACTATATCATAGTCTATTCTATAGACTATATCATAGTCTATTCTATAGACTATATCATAGTCTATTCTATAGACTATATCATAGTCTATTCTATAGACTATATCATAGTCTATTCTATAGACTATATCATAGTCTATTCTATAGACTATATCATAGTCTATTCTATAGACTATATCATAGTCTATTCTATAGACTATATCATAGTCTATTCTATAGACTATATTATCATAGTCTATTCTATAGACTATATCATAGTCTATTCTATAGACTATATCATAGTCTATTCTATAGACTATATCATAGTCTATTCTATAGACTATATCATAGTCTATTCTATAGACTATATCATAGTCTATTCTATAGACTATATCATAGTCTATTCTATAGACTATATCATAGTCTATTCTATAGACTATATCATAGTCTATTCTATAGACTATATCATAGTCTATTCTATAGACTATATCATAGTCTATTCTATAGACTATATCATAGTCTATTCTATAGACTATATCATAGTCTATTCTATAGACTATATCATAGTCTATTCTATAGACTATATCATAGTCTATTCTATAGACTATATCATAGTCTATTCTATAGACTATATCATAGTCTATTCTATAGACTATATCATAGTCTATTCTATAGACTATATCATAGTCTATTCTATAGACTATATCATAGTCTATTCTATAGACTATATCATAGTCTATTCTATAGACTATATCATAGTCTATTCTATAGACTATATCATAGTCTATTCTATAGACTATATCATAGTCTATTCTATAGACTATATCATAGTCTATTCTATAGACTATATCATAGTCTATTCTATAGACTATATCATAGTCTATTCTATAGACTATATCATAGTCTATTCTATAGACTATATCATAGTCTATTCTATAGACTATATCATAGTCTATTCTATAGACTATATCATAGTCTATTCTATAGACTATATCATAGTCTATTCTATAGACTATATCATAGTCTATTCTATAGACTATATCATAGTCTATTCTATAGACTATATCATAGTCTATTCTATAGACTATATCATAGTCTATTCTATAGACTATATCATAGTCTATTCTATAGACTATATCATAGTCTATTCTATAGACTATATCATAGTCTATTCTATAGACTATATCATAGTCTATTCTATAGACTATATCATAGTCTATTCTATAGACTATATCATAGTCTATTCTATAGACTATATCATAGTCTATTCTATAGACTATATCATAGTCTATTCTATAGACTATATCATAGTCTATTCTATAGACTATATCATAGTCTATTCTATAGACTATATCATAGTCTATTCTATAGACTATATCATAGTCTATTCTATAGACTATATCATAGTCTATTCTATAGACTATATCATAGTCTATTCTATAGACTATATCATAGTCTATTCTATAGACTATATCATAGTCTATTCTATAGACTATATCATAGTCTATTCTATAGACTATATCATAGTCTATTCTATAGACTATATCATAGTCTATTCTATAGACTATATATAGTCTATTCTATAGACTATATCATAGTCTATTCTATAGACTATATCATAGTCTATTCTATAGACTATATCATAGTCTATTCTATAGACTATATCATAGTCTATTCTATAGACTATATCATAGTCTATTCTATAGACTATATCATAGTCTATTCTATAGACTATATCATAGTCTATTCTATAGACTATATCATAGTCTATTCTATAGACTATATCATAGTCTATTCTATAGACTATATCATAGTCTATTCTATAGACTATATCATAGTCTATTCTATAGACTATATCATAGTCTATTCTATAGACTATATCATAGTCTATTCTATAGACTATATCATAGTCTATTCTATAGACTATATCATAGTCTATTCTATAGACTATATCATAGTCTATTCTATAGACTATATCATAGTCTATTCTATAGACTATATCATAGTCTATTCTATAGACTATATCATAGTCTATTCTATAGACTATATCATAGTCTATTCTATAGACTATATCATAGTCTATTATCATAGTCTATTCTATAGACTATGATATAGTCTATCATAGTCTATTCTATAGACTATATCATAGTCTATTCTATAGACTATATCATAGTCTATTCTATAGACTATATCATAGTCTATTCTATAGACTATATCATAGTCTATTCTATAGACTATATCATAGTCTATTCTATAGACTATATCATAGTCTATTCTATAGACTATATCATAGTCTATTCTATAGACTATATCATAGTCTATTCTATAGACTATATCATAGTCTATTCTATAGACTATATCATAGTCTATTCTATAGACTATATCATAGTCTATTCTATAGACTATATCATAGTCTATTCTATAGACTATATCATAGTCTATTCTATAGACTATATCATAGTCTATTCTATAGACTATATCATAGTCTATTCTATAGACTATATCATAGTCTATTCTATAGACTATATCATAGTCTATTCTATAGACTATATCATAGTCTATTCTATAGACTATATCATAGTCTATTCTATAGACTATATCATAGTCTATTCTATAGACTATATCATAGTCTATTCTATAGACTATATCATAGTCTATTCTATAGACTATATCATAGTCTATTCTATAGACTATATCATAGTCTATTCTATAGACTATATCATAGTCTATTCTATAGACTATATCATAGTCTATTCTATAGACTATATCATAGTCTATTCTATAGACTATATCATAGTCTATTCTATAGACTATATCATAGTCTATTCTATAGACTATATCATAGTCTATTCTATAGACTATATCATAGTCTATTCTATAGACTATATCATAGTCTATTCTATAGACTATATCATAGTCTATTCTATAGACTATATCATAGTCTATTCTATAGACTATATCATAGTCTATTCTATAGACTATATCATAGTCTATTCTATAGACTATATCATAGTCTATTCTATAGACTATATCATAGTCTATTCTATAGACTATATCATAGTCTATTCTATAGACTATATCATAGTCTATTCTATAGACTATATCATAGTCTATTCTATAGACTATATCATAGTCTATTCTATAGACTATATCATAGTCTATTCTATAGACTATATCATAGTCTATTCTATAGACTATATCATAGTCTATTCTATAGACTATATCATAGTCTATTCTATAGACTATATCATAGTCTATTCTATAGACTATATCATAGTCTATTCTATAGACTATATCATAGTCTATTCTATAGACTATATCATAGTCTATTCTATAGACTATATCATAGTCTATTCTATAGACTATATCATAGTCTATTCTATAGACTATATCATAGTCTATTCTATAGACTATATCATAGTCTATTCTATAGACTATATCATAGTCTATTCTATAGACTATATCATAGTCTATTCTATAGACTATATCATAGTCTATTCTATAGACTATATCATAGTCTATTCTATAGACTATATCATAGTCTATTCTATAGACTATATCATAGTCTATTCTATAGACTATATCATAGTCTATTCTATAGACTATATCATAGTCTATTCTATAGACTATATCATAGTCTATTCTATAGACTATATCATAGTCTATTCTATAGACTATATCATAGTCTATTCTATAGACTATATCATAGTCTATTCTATAGACTATATCATAGTCTATTCTATAGACTATATCATAGTCTATTCTATAGACTATATCATAGTCTATTCTATAGACTATGATCATAGTCTATTCTATAGACTATGATATAGTCTATTCTATAGACTATATCATAGTCTATTCTATAGACTATGATATAGTCTATTCTATAGACTATATCATAGTCTATTCTATAGACTATGATATAGTCTATTCTATAGACTATATCATAGTCTATTCTATAGACTATATCATAGTCTATTCTATAGACTATATCATAGTCTATTCTATAGACTATATCATAGTCTATTCTATAGACTATATCATAGTCTATTCTATAGACTATATCATAGTCTATTCTATAGACTATATCATAGTCTATTCTATAGACTATATCATAGTCTATTCTATAGACTATATCATAGTCTATTCTATAGACTATATCATAGTCTATTCTATAGACTATATCATAGTCTATTCTATAGACTATATCATAGTCTATTCTATAGACTATATCATAGTCTATTCTATAGACTATATCATAGTCTATTCTATAGACTATATCATAGTCTATTCTATAGACTATATCATAGTCTATTCTATAGACTATATCATAGTCTATTCTATAGACTATATCATAGTCTATTCTATAGACTATATCATAGTCTATTCTATAGACTATATCATAGTCTATTCTATAGACTATATCATAGTCTATTCTATAGACTATGATGTAGTCTATTCTATAGACTATATCATAGTCTATTCTATAGACTATATCATAGTCTATTCTATAGACTATGATGTAGTCTATTCTATAGACTATATCATAGTCTATTCTATAGACTATATCATAGTCTATTCTATAGACTATGATGTAGTCTATTCTATAGACTATATCATAGTCTATTCTATAGACTATGATGTAGTCTATTCTATAGACTATATCATAGTCTATTCTATAGACTATGATATAGTCTATTCTATAGACTATATCATAGTCTATTCTATAGACTATATCATAGTCTATTCTATAGACTATATCATAGTCTATTATCATAGTCTATTCTATAGACTATATCATAGTCTATTATCATAGTCTATTCTATAGACTATATCATATTCTATAGACTCTTTCATTGTCTATGCTATATACTATTTCGTGGTCTATGCTATAGACTCTTTCATTGTTTATTCTATAGACTTTTTCATAGTGTATTCTATATTTTATGTAATCCAGAATATAATGCAGAGTTCAGTCTATGGTCAAACCTATAGTCTATAGTCAAACCTATAGTTTATAGTCAAAAACTATACTTGTTAGTTCAGACTATAGTGCATAGCCAGACAATAGTTTATAGTCCAGACTATAATTTTTATATTCTATAGTTTATAATCCAGACTATAGTTTATAGTCCATGCTATAGTCCATAGTCCAAACTATGGTATATAATCAATACTATAGTTTACTCTCCCTATTATTTTCCATCTCTTATGTTCTTTCTCATCTCATAATTCATATTTGTGGCACACATTCATTTTTATTATTAATTTTTCACTTTTTTCCACTCAATTTTCATTTAACATGATGCATAATAAATAAAACTGCATACACTTACATATATACAATTCCTACTAACCTCAAGCTTTTTGCTCAGCATAAACAAATGTGTGTATATATAAGTGCTTACCATGTAGGGACAAAAAAGAAAACAACAATTTCCGTTTCCGCTTTTTATCGTTTCTATATATCAAAGTTAAAGAAAAATAGAATCTGTTAGTGGTAGTAAAAACGTGTACAAAAATGGAGTATATAACTAGTGTTGTACATTATTTACGTTTCTGTCTGTTTGTCTGTCTTTCTGCTGCAAGATAAATGATGACACTTGCCCAGCAACTTTTGTATTGTTGCAAATTATCACAGCAGCATACATATTCTAGTAATACCACAACTACTAAGTGCTAGATTACAATTACAACAATATGTATGATGAGAGATAATAAATGGAGAGAGATAGCGAAAGAGCAGTTGTATAAATGGAATTAAAGCGACTAGCTTGTTTTTAAAACTTTTAAAATTGTCTAGTTATTTTTAGTACTATATTTTTTTTTTTTGTGTTTTGTTGCTTTTATTATGTTTTTTTCTTTTGAATAAGCTCCATTATTTTGTTTTACTATTTAAATTGTCATTTTATACATAACAAATTGATAAAACTCAAGGAATTTATGTATTAAAACTGTTTATATTTATTTTATTTTTTATAATCTTTATTCTCTATCTAGCTTATTTTTCGTTATTTCGACTATAGTTTGTTTTCCTCTAGTGTATTTTTATTTTATTTATTTTTTTTTTTTTTTTCAAAAATAAATGTTTTAAAAATGTTAACAATTTTTTTACTCTTTCATTCATTATTTGTTGCTATAGATATTGTTTCAAAACTATTTATGTAACTTTTATTTAAATAATCCTCTCTTAGTTCTGACAAAGTAAATTTGTAATCCGCTTGTTTTTTTTTATCTGTTTTGTCAAATAAAAAAAATCGTTATTTAAAGTAAAATGATATTGTTTAAAACTTTTAGCTTCCCTTAAACAAGCGTTGATTTCCATTTTCTCCATTTAGAAAATGTAAATTAAGGGTAAGACAAGATAAAAGCGATAAAATAGTTATGAATAAAATGTCACAAAACTCATCTATGTCGACCGCATTAGAAGAGATAATGGTTAGGATTAAAAAAGGAAAAAAATTCAAATTAAAACCACAGGATTAATTTGAGAACTATAGAATGTTTAACATAAAATGTGAAACAAATAAGACAAAATAGGAAAATATTTAAATGAAATACAATGAGAAATATATTCAAAATAAATAAAATAAAACTAAGGAATATTTTAAATGAAAATTAAATAAAAAATTTGACTAAATTTATTGTTTACTCGATGTAAAATCGAAAAAATAAAACTAAAATAAATTTTACTAAAGAAATTTTTAATGTAAAAGATAAAAATCTATTTTTTTCATAACTAATTTAAAACAAAAATATGACAAACATTTTGAAAGACTTAAGTGCAATAATAAAAATATATTATTTACACCATTTCAACAAAATATACAATAACATTTAATAATCATACCAGTGAAAGAAATCAATATTTTACATGATGTCAACAATATAAATAAATGACTTATACAATATAAATGGCTAAAAACTAAAAAAAATTTACAACATAATGGAAAATATCAATTGTTTACATGATGTCAACAATATAAATAATTGTCTAGTACAGTAAAAATACCTTAGAAAACCTTATAACTTTAAATATTTAAATTAATGAATTCAATTGTTTACATAAGGTAAACAATATAAACATTTAAACAATTATAACTTAGTAAAACTATAAATATTTTAATAAAAAACAGAGAAATCAATTATTGACGTTATGTCAACAATGCAAATGAAACTACTTTAAAGCCACAAATATTATATAAATAATAAACAAATATTATATAAATAATAAATGAATTGTTTACATGATGTAAAAATATAAATAGTTCAATCATTTAAATACTTGCAACTATAAACTCTTAAAAATGTATAAATTATAAAGATAGTGAACAAAATCAATTGTTTACATGATATAAGCAATGTAAATAATTTATTTACTCTTCTAATTGTAATTTAAATGCAATAAAATTATTAAAAGTTTAGTAAAAGCCAAGAAAATCAATTGCTTAAATTAGGTAAACAATGTAAATATTTAAACTACTTTAATGTAGGCAATAAAAATGCTTCAAAACTACAAAAACCAATTGTTTGCATAATGTCAACTGTGTAGAATAATCATAATCACAATTAACTTTTTAGAAAAGTTTAAAAAATATTTGTTTACCTGAAACAAATAACTTAATCAATTGTTTACATAATAAACATCATGTAATTAAAATAATTGCATATTTTAAATAATACTTTAACTGGCAAACAAAGTAAATCAGTTAGTTAGACAAAATAAAGAATGTAAATAAATTATTTACTTTTTTATTTAGTACACAATTTATGAAGATCTTTACAACTCTTTAAGCAACTTTATCTATTAAAATCAATTATTTACCTAATGTAAATCTATTATTTGCGTTATTCAAACAACGTAAAATATATATTTATCTCATGTAAATAATGAAAATCAATTATTTACTCAACATAAACATTGTATGAAATCGTTAAAAATATATTGTGTACATGGTGTAAAAAATTAGGTCATTATTGTAAATAATATAATTTCATCGATATTTGCCAGCAAAGTACTAGGATAGAACAATCATTATAAAATATGGCCAAAAATTAATTATTTACATGATGTCAACAATTGAAAAATTTACTTAAAAATTATAAATTTTACTTGAAATTTCTTAAATTAGTTAAAAATTGATAAAATCAGTAAAGAAATTGTTGTTTACATGATGTCAACAATTAGGTAAATTATGTAAACAATAAAATTTCATTAATATTTACAAGCAATGCTTAAAAAATTAAGAATTAGTAGAAAAAATAGCTAAAAATTAATTGTTTACATGATGTCAACAGTTGAAAATTTATGTTGAGAAATTAGAATAGCTTAAATTAGTTAACAATTTTATAAAATCAATAAAAAAAATAATTGCTTACATGATGTCAACAATTGGAAAATTTAGGTAGAATATTAAAGTTTTACTTAAAGTTTTTAAATAAATTTAAATTTTATAAAATCAATTGAAATTTATTGTTTACACAGTGTCAACAATTAGGTTAATTATGTTAACAATACAATTTTATCAATATTTACCAGCATATCTCAAGAAATGAAGAATTATTAGAAAATAATGCTAAAAACTAATTATATACATAATGTTAACAATTAAAATTTTGGGTAAAATATTCAATTTTTGCATAAAATTATTCTAAATTAAAAACTATTTTAGAGAAAAAACAAATATATGAAAAAAATTATTTACATCATGTCAATAATTAGGTAGATAATATAAACAATTAAATTTGAAGCTCTAAATGACAAAAGAAATTGTTAAAATGTGAGAGCTACTTGAAAAATAATAAATTTAATTATTTACATGATGTCAAGAATAAAAAAAATATATATAAATTTATAAAATGTGTAGAAATTGCTTAAAACTTTTTAGCCCTGTTAATAGTTAAGTAAATAATTTAAAGAACAGCAGTTACTGAATACTTGAATGAAAAATTTCAATATAATATACTATTATATGTATATTTTTCTTTTATCCAAAATTTTATTAAATCCTCTACTACTAGACAAACTTTTACAAAACAATTCATTGTTCTTAAATTATAAATTACAGGTGTTTCTCCTAAAACATTGTTTCATAAACAAAAATAATCTTAAACTTTGTTTTAATTTTCTTATAACACTAAAACAACAACATCAAAAATTAAAACTTTGTATTAAAAACTCCGAATTAAACGTAAATATGTATTTATAAACTCTCTTAATCTAAAAAATTCTAGAGTTTCTCGTTGAGTTAAAAAAAAAAAAAAAACAATTAAAATGTTCCTAGAAAAAAAGTTTTGAAACCCATTTTAAAGTTTATCTGTTAATCTTGTAACTCATACACTTTCTCACACACCTAAACATACATACAACATATACACACACATATGCATACATACACTTTTAAACTTTTTTGTTGAAAGTATGCTGAAAAACCTAAATACCTTAACTGATTTGCTTTTTATCACATTTTAAGGCAATTTAAATAATGCTGCAATAACAACAACACTAACAAAAACAACAACAAAAAAAGGTAAAAGTTTTCAACTTTATAATCCTGTACACGCACTCTTTTCATATTTATTAAATAAAACGGGAGGGGGAAAATTACTACAATTAAAACTAAAATTCTGAGAGAAACAAGGTAGCAAAACAAAAACTTTAACGAAATGCAAAGTAAATTTAATTAAAATACACACACATACACATTGTTAATGAAAATACAAAACATGTTCGGGAAATAAACAGTGGATAATATAAGTTTAAGTACAGCTTAAAATAGAATTCGTTTCAATGTGTTTAAAAAACCTTTATTTAAAGTTCTCTTAGTGTTAACATCTCTTATTTGTAAGAGTGTAAATATACCATGTGCGTTTTTAACTTTTTGTTTTATTAGTATTAGTTTGTGGTTGCAAATGACAAAAGTGTTTATTTTATGTTTTTAGCCTAATTAAACAAGTCATAAAATTTAGTGGGAGGCAGAGTAAGTAAACAATTAAGAGAGTAACTAAAGAGAGGATAAGAACTGTTAAATATTTAAAGATTTTAATTTTTAAGCAGGTTATAAATGGTTTATTAATATTCTTTTATAACTACTTATTCACACACACAACCAAATGGTGGCTTTTTAATGGTTTGTAGTTTTCTGATAGAATATTTTATTAAACAAAACACAATTTAAAGAAAATAATGAAAAAAAAGTAAAGAAAAGGAGTAAAATTATAAAAAATCTAATTTTTAAAGACTTTAAAAATTATTACAGATTTTCTTTACTTTTGCTCTAGGTAGGACCTCTATATAAATTAAAAAAAATTAAAAAAATAAATGAATAAAAATTAAAATTTTATAAAAATATAAAAAATCTAATTTTTAGGGATTTTATAAATGATTACAGATTTTTTCTTTATTTTTGCTCTAGGAGCTCTATATAAATTAGAAAGAAAATTAAAATTAAAAATTTATAAAAATTAAAAAATCAATTTTTGAAGAATTTTATAAGTGATCACAGATTTTCTTCATATTAGCTCTAGGACCTCTAAATAATAAAATAAATTCAATTTCATAAAACTTATAAAAAAAACGGGGTTTGAAGGTTTTTTAAGTGATCAGAGATTTGCTGTAGTTTTGCTCTAAGAGCTTTAATTAACGAAATAAAAGCGATTTTAAAGATTAAAAATTATTAAATTTCTTTGTTATATTTTTTTTTTCCTTTTTTGCTATAAATATCTATATATAAATAATACTTTTTTTTTTTTTTTTTTTTTTGCTTCAAATAACAATGTACATGATTTACATGACTATTATTATTTATTTTGCTTTATATGTTAACAAAAAGTGATGAATCTACTAAATGTCCAAAAAAGAAAAAAAAATAAAGCAAATAAAATAAAAAAAAAATATTGTAACAAGATTCACATATTTTTATACACTTTATTCATCAATTCTATATGTGAAATATAGAAATGTAACATAGTCTATTCTATTAAGTTTTTTCTTCGTAACATCATCAATATTAATAAAATAAATAATAAAAATAAAAAAATGTCTTAGGACATCACCCGGCAGTTTTGAAAAGAGATATTGTATTTATTTGTTGAAGGATGCTGACAATAGCCGGTACTTTAGGGTATAAAAAAATATATATACATTTTTATATTTTTATTTAGTTTTATAACTAAATGAATTAACTGCCTACGTAGCTTGTTAATAATAATAATAATAATATAAAAATGCTTGAAAATATATATATTTCTTATTTTGTCTTGTCGAGTGTCCAATTATTTATTGGATATTATGCTATAATAATATACAATCACGAGGACTGTTAGAAAAGTTTTTTAAGAAGAAAATAAAGCTGGTGTTTCGGAAAGATAAATGCATTTTAAAACTCAATATAAACTATTAAAATAACAAAAAATATATTCATTATGTACTACATCACTATTGTTGATTAAGATATTATGCATTTAACTTAATATAGTTAACGCACAAATAAGTTATTTAACCCCCATATTAAAAACTAAATAACTTTCTCAGTTGATTTAACTATGTCCGTCATTCCGTCCAGCCATATAACCCTTTTAATTAAACCATGGACGGACAGATGGACGAACATTAATGCGATATCGATTGATATAATATCCTCACTGTCTGTGGTGGGGTAGAGTATAAAAATTATTTAATCAAGGCATAATTATATTTACACTATTAAAAAACTATCAAAATATTTTAATGTTTAATTATAATAATCCAGATCATTTAATTCATTAAGATTCTCTTGACTTTGACTAATGTGTTTTCTTCTTACTAAATTCTTACTTAAATATTTTTTTTTAATTTTCTTTTTCTTATATAAGTAACACTCAATTCAACTTATTTGGTAAACTAACAAATGAAACCTTATAAAAAGTTTCAAAATAACTTGTAGATTTAAGAGGAGGAATGGGTTAAAAGATTCAACAGGCTTTTAGTTTGACAATAAATAAATGAATGTATGAATGACTTTTGGATAATTTCATCATTTATTGTTATTGATTTGTAGTTTAATTTAGTGAAAATGTAAGTTTTATGGATTCTATTGGTAATTACATTCAAATGGCACAAACACACATAAATATAAGAGTAAAAAGTGAAGAGAGGTACCCAGATGCGTTAAGGGTACTAAAATACATTTTTGGGGAAAGAAAAACTCTTGTTTGTACAAAAATTTAATTTTATATTAATAAACATATTTGGAACAAAAAGTATCTTTTTGATGAAAAGGTACTATTTATAGCAAAGAATACTTTTTGTTTTAAAAGATATTTTAAATACAAAGACAAGATTTTTATATAAAAGTGTAGGTTTTTTTCTATATGAAAAATAATATTAGAATAAAATTGTAGTTTTATTTGAAAACTTAATTCTCATAAAAAGCGTACTTTTTATAATAAAGCAAATTTTATACAAATTGGCACTCTCTTACAAAAAGATAATGTCTTTCTATAAAATGGTACCTTTTTATGGAAAATATACTTTTTCATAAGATCATACTTTTTGTAGAAAAACATATTTTTATATAAGAAAGTTTTTTTTTATATATGAAAAGGAAGTTTTTAACAAAAATTACTTTTTATTAAAACAGGTACTTTTTTTTATCAGCGGTTACTTTTTATAATAAAATATGCTTTATATAAAATAACAAAATTTTATAAAAAAAAAAAATACTTTTTTTTGTTAAAAAAAAAATAATAATTTAATAGAGATTATTTTTAGTTGAAAAGGTACTTTTTATACTAAAGGAAATTTTATTTTCAAATAGTATCAATAGTACATTTTTATTAAAAATGTACTTTTATATAAAAATATATTTTTTATTTAAAAATATATTTTTTATATAAAAAGGTAAGTTATTAAATATAAAAAATTATAATAAAAAAATAAATAAAAAAAAATTCAAATAAATAAAAAAAATTTTATTTATTTTAAGTCAATTTTTTTTATTTATTTGAAAAGTCAATTTTTTTTTTTTTTTTTTTTTGAGAAACGTACTTTTTATAATAAAGACAATTTTTTTAAAAAAATTGTAATCATTTATAAAGGGTATTTATTTTCCATAAAAAAGTAACTTCTTATTAAAAAATTTTTTATACAAAAATATCAATTTTCATAATTTTTGTATAAAAACATATTTTTATATAAAAACATATTTTTGCATAAAAAGGTTATTTGTATACAAAAAGTTACTTTTTTATCAAAAACTACTTTTTATAAAAATTGTACTTTTCATAATAGAGAAAATTAAAAAAAAATTGTAGTCATTTAATAGGGTATTTATTTTCCATAAAAAAGTAACTTTTTATTAAAAGAAAAAATATAAAAATATATATTTTTGTATAAAAACATATTTTTATATAAAAAGGTACTTTTTTATCAAAAAGTACTTTTCATAATAGAGAAAATGAAAAAAAAGATGTAGTCATTTATAAAAGGGTATTTATTTTCCATAAAAAAAGTAACTTTTTATTAAAAGAAAAAATATAAAAATATATATTTTTTTATAAAAACATATTTTTTATATAAAAAGGTACTTTTTATATTAAATGGTAATTTTCACTTCAAAACATGCTTTATATATAAAAACAATTTTTTTACGTTTGTATGTTTTCTTATAAAAAAAAAGTTTAAGAAAAAAATATTTTTATTTAAAAATGTACGTTCCTTATAAAAAAGTACTTTTTATATTAAAGCATATTTCATAAAGAAATTATACTCTTTTGTAAAAAGATTTATTTTTTTACATTAAAATTTATTATTATTATTTTTTTCTATTAAAAATGTACTTTTTGATCAAAAAAATATATTTTTTTTTTTACATAAAATCATATTTTTTATATAAAAGGTACTTTTTACCAAAAAATACTTTTTATAAAAAAATTACTGTTTATTTAAAAAAATACTTTTGATATCAAAATATTATTTATACACAAAATAAAATTTACGTTTTTTAATTAAACAATTATTTAAAAAAATTATATTTTTATATGAAAAAGTACTTTTTATTTTAAACCAAATTTCATAAAAAATGGTTTGCTATTGTAAAGGGTTATGTGCTTTTATAAAAAAGGTACCTTTTTTATGATTTTTTAGAAAAAGTTTTTTTTTTCTTATATTTTTTATAAATACTTTTTATTCTTTCTTGTAAAACTTCTAGTCATCATTTACCATCTCTAACCCTCAGCCTCAATTGAAAGAAACGTAATAAAGTAATAATAATCAAACTATTGTTATAACTAGCAGCTTCCACTTAAGAAAATGACCAGCAATATGAAAGGTTTCATTTGACATTTAAGAGTTTTCTTTTAAATCTTTTCAACTGCAAACAAACCAAATAAAAGCAAAAAAAAATAAGTAAAAATGGATAAAACAACAAACAATAAAGTAAACAATAGGACAAGAGAAAAAAAAAGAAAACAGCATTTATAGAATAGCATGACATCATGACACATATTGTTAAATACAAATAGAAGACGAGAATGATGATGATGAATTTTTTAAGATTTCCTAAAGGGTTTTTGTCATTTATTTTTTTGTTTTTTTTTTTTTTTTTTTTTTCTTCCAAAATCATGGTAAATTGCTATATAAGCCATTAGGGCAAATAATGTTAACATCATTTATTCGTTAACAATCCTCTAGCAAACATATTACTAAAAAAAAAAAAAAATTTGATTGTAAAAACTAGAACACTAACAAAATCCTCTTTATACAAACGAAAACGGAAACGGAAGTTGGCAGTTAAAGCTTATAAACGAACACTAATACAGATTGCTTTATATAACCAAATAAACACACAGAGAGGTAAAAAGACAAAAAGTGTGTGTGCCTGTGTGTGTGTTCATTAGAAGTAAATATTTACCTGCAGTGACATAGCAAAACAACTTGATTGCTTGTGATTCCCTTAGAGATGTGGCGTTTGAGAAATGCATGCTCTGACATGGCATTCATCATTGTATTGATTCAGTTTTTTAGTTCATTTGCTATAATAAATGGCAACGAACTACCTTTGGAATTGTTGCATGAGGGTGTTAATGGTGCCAAATCAATGGATTTTGCACGTCGTATGGCATTTCCGTTGGCAACATCCGATAATGGTGTCGAAATGCCACCATCCACTATTGAGGACAATATGGATTTGAATGATGACAGCGATGGTGATTTGGACAATGAAGATTTTTCTCGTAAAAGTGAAATGCCCAAATGGTTGCAAATGCAACTACAACCGGAAATGCAACAACAACAGCAACATAACAACTATCATCACCAGCATATAAACACTATGCTACCAAAACATAAACAAACGGGCTTTAAACATCACACCTCCTACTCATCCTCCTCTTCTTCCTCCTCGGCTGCTTCATCGCCTTTTAAACGTTGTAATATTGAAATTTCTAGTAAAATTCCTGGCATTTGTCAATCCATGGGTACCATTGGCACTGCTTGTGTTTCGGGTGATTACATAGATGTTTTCAATGCTCAATGTTTGTAAATATTTACCCACCTTATCGTAGACAAGAAAACATTTAAAAACCGGCCATTAAACACTGTGATTCTTATTTTTCTCTCTTAGTCCATTAACATTTTTCTCTATTTTTAATTATTCTCACATACTTAAATTAATTGTTCTTTTAATTTAAACAAGATAAAAAAAGTATTGTAATTTATTTTTTTTTTTTTTTACCTAAAATTAAGTTGAGATGTCAGCATCTTCCAGCAAACAACAATAACCATAAGCTTTAACGTTAAATAAATCAATTCGCTACAACTGAACCTTAATCTGTGTGTTTGTGAGTTTTGCTTTCTCTAAATAAATTTCAAATATGTTTGGAATTTCTATGTTATGGCCATCATTATTATTAACTACCACTAGCACAACCTCAAATACAATGCATTTAAGTGTTCTCATCACACCAGCCACATTATTGGCAAATTGTAGGTGTGTGAGTTCATTAGGTGTAAGTGCAGAGGCGTTTGCGTTTTAATGGATTAAAAGGATAAAAAATAAGAAATCTGTTATAAAATTTTAATAGAAATTTTAATTAAGATTCTAGATATTTACACTTAAAATAAAACTTTTCATATAAGCTTTTAAAGTTTTGAATATTTAAAATCTTTTTGAAATATTTCCGTATTACAGGTATATATCTCGAAAAGAATTTAAACTCAGTGTCTCAAGTAATAATGTCAGCTTTCTTTAAAATATTAAAATAATATTCTTGTCTAGAACGTTTAATCACACTTTTATTAAATTTATTAAATATGATTTTTTTCAAGAAAAAGTGAAATCGAAAGATTTGAAAATGATATTTAAATAAAAAAAAAAACTTTTTTGATTAAAAGCTTTTGATATATTTTGAAATCTATTTTGCATGACTTGACTCTTGTCTTTTATGAATTTTACTTTAACAATTTCGAAAAGTTTGTTATTTTAATACAATTTCATTAAGCTCTTCTAAATAAAAGTTCCTACAACCATTTAAAAATGTTATAACATGTTTTTCACATTACTTTTATATAATAGATAATAGCTGTGTTCGTATGCTTTGCAGTAAGATTTATACAGCAACTTTTTCTGAGAGAGTAAAAACCAAATTATTCTCAAATTAAAAAATATTCAAAAAAGTACGCGAAAAAAATTTTATAAATATTTGCAGATTTTTGTTTGTGAACAACAAATTAGTAATGTCCATTCATTAAATTAAAAAAGCGCTAATCTATCTATAAAAACAAATAAACATGAATTTTCTATTATTTGTTAATAATATTAATTAAAAAGTTGGATCATTCAAATCTGATTTTTTCAAAACACTAAAAAAGCTTAAAAACCTAATATTTTTTTAACATAACAATTGTAAGTATTTGCGTAATATTTTCTTACATTTATTTTTCTAAATTTTGAATTTGAGAATTTGAGTTTATATATTTTGATTTTCTTTCTTTACATTTGCAAACATTATTGATGGAAGGAAAACATCTAGCAGCTTTCACCAATTTCTCTATCAATGAACTGTCAAATTTTGTCTCTCTCTTGCAAGATTTTTAAAGTAAACGAACGCGATTTAGCAACCTCCAACAATATTTTGTGATAATTATCACAAAATATCAGTTACGCGAACACAACTAATATATACTATATATAAAAAGCTACTAAAAGCTCGTTAAAAATCATTGTTTTCTAAAGCTAAAAAAAAACACTTTTTTACTGAAAAAATAGTTTCCATCAAAAATTATTTTTCCTTAAAATTGGGTTTCTATTAAAATTTTGTTTTCACACAAAACGCTTTTGTAATTTTTTTACGAAATAAAAGTTTTCTTCAGTATAAAACTATTTTATACTGAAGAATAACAAATTTTAAAAATTTTTCCACAATATTTTATTATTTTTCATCAAAAGAATTTTGCTTCTTACAGCACTGAATTAACAGGTTTTTCATAAAAAGAAAAAATTAAAATTTTATTAGAATTTTAACAAAAAAAAAGAGAAATAGACAAATTTGAAAAAGATTCTTCAAAAAAATTTGTTCCCTAAAAAAATTTTTCCATAAAAAATTATTTTTATCAAAAATTTTGTATCAAGATGAAAGCTTTTTTGTTGTAAAAATTTTTTTTCATAAACATATTTTATTAAAGTTTTTTTCAACCATATTTTATTGTTTTTATCACTTTTTGTTCAAAAACACTGACACGTTTTTCTAAAAAAAAGAAATTATTTTATTTTTCTTAATATTTTATTTTGTATTTTCTTAATTATTTTTGTCAAAATATTGTATCAGAAAGCTTTTTTGCCTTTGAAAAGGTTTATATCACCAAAAATTCCCGTTAAAAAAAAGAATGGGTACGTAGATCTGCATAAGATTCCCAAGGACTATGGTGACCTATGGTTAAAAATAATACAGGATACACATGTTGTTTAAAGCGTAACATAGTGCAAATATCAGCATCAAAACTGGCCACCATTAAGGGGCGATTTGTAAAATTTCATTAACATATTGATTATTATCCAAAGACTGTAAGGACTCAAAGCTGCCACTGCTCAAAAGCTGAGGCCATTTTATATCCACTAATATTCCCAAAGTAGTGGGTAAATGTTGATAGACTTGTGCCAATTGGGGGAAAATCCTTTCCTTATCTGTTACAAATACTCTATTCAAATGGGTTATTTCCACCATACGACCTTTGATAAACATAAAGACTCTTTTCTTGAGCAATTCTTGATAGGTCAGATCATGTATGTAAACATATTTTATATCCTTAATTTTTTTATTATTCTTCCTACTCGGTCCAGAAGTATAAAAACCAAAATCATGCCATACTATGGGCACATAATACTTGGTCAGTTGCACATCCAATTGTGTCGTATCACTATTATGTTTTTGAGCTTTCAAAAAGCTTTCTATAGTATTTTCGAAGGCATTGGCTGAATGATAATAAAAACTTTTTCCCAAACCTCTTAAACCTATATCCAAAGTAGGCCAATTGTAAGGCCAATAATGATGAAATCCTGCACGCATATTAAGCTTTAAAGCTTCGGGCAAAGCTTCTATTCTTAAAAAAGGTACAGTCGGCCAGCCTACACGAGTATTTTCTTTGGGATCATAAATAGATAAATTTAAAATGCCCTCACTGCTTTTCACTACGTCGGCGGATATGATTACTTCTCCCAACAATTCCTGTTGTCTGGTATAAATGCCTAAAACATATAAATTCTTCTGAAAATCAACACAAGTTATATGAAATACCACTATGGCTCCAGGTCTATAAAATTCTCCTTTCTACTTTAAAAGTTTCAAATTTGCCTTCTTACCTACAAAACGTGTAAAAAAGAGTAAAAAAACTTAATTTAATTGAAATTTATCGAAAATATTTTTTTTCTGTGTATATTGCTTAATTTTATTAAATAAAAGTTCATGCAAAAGCTTTATTTTCAAATAAAATAACCTTAATAAAAATATGCTTTCACTAAGAGCTTTTTCCCAAAAAAAAGGTTTAAAATTTATTTTAATTTAATGAAGTAAAAACTTTTAATTATAAATACGAAATATTCAATATTTGTCTTAAAACCAGTTCAAGAAAATTTATTAAAACTACTATTTCTATGACTAATAAAGTCGATATATAATGCAAAAGCTTTAATCTTTAAATAACGTTAAAAATAAAAGCTTTTATTAAAATTTCTTCTATACGTTCCTGTTCCTTAAAAAGTCGATTTACCGACCCTAAGCACACAAACATATTTGAAAGCACTTGCAGCTAACAAAACAATTAAATTATATCAACCAGAATAAAAGTGTGTTCTCGTACATTTTTAAACTGTAATTGCGAGAAAAAAACAGAGAGAATGACGAAAAGAAATTAGAAACGAATGCTTAATAAACTAAAACAGTAGATTTCAAACTTGTAAAAACCAGGGACCGATAATTACAGTTATTTTTAAAGTTAAAAAAAAAACAGTAATAACCGAATGTCGGACATATGATTCAATTACACCATTTTGATCGTAATGAACTTGACATATATTTTCCAAAAAAATAAAAAAAAAATAAAATCACTAAATAATTTTTTAACTTTTATGATAAAAGTACGGTCTCTGCCAAAAATCAAAGGCACAAGAAAACTTAAACTTAAAACTTTAAAATGGGAAAAATATTAGGGAATCTCTGGTTATATTAGGAGTTGATATCTAAACATGTTTATATATGTATATGTGTGTTTATGCGTATGCATGTTAAATGTCCTGAGGCGTAAGTTTTTAATGAGGCAAGCAAAAGAATTTAAGTGTTATTCCGCTCACTCTATGCTCTTATATGAGCAAATTTTCGATTTAGTGGGGTTTGGTGTTTTTAGGCACTTTCATTCTATAGATAGCAAACAAATGTTAGAAGAAGAGAACAGAGTAGAGTTAGTTAAACATTTCTTATGTGAAATGAACACGCATTTAGTTATTTACGTTGAACTTGTAGGTGATTTCTAATTTTTAGTTGTGTGATAATTGTTTAATGAACGAAATGAAAAACAACATTTTTAAATTATTTTCAATTACAATTTTATTTAAGTGCAATTGAGTTTAATAAAATTTAAGTTTTTGAGCTTTAAAGTTCATCTAAACTGCGTATACGCGGCCAAAAGGGGGAGTGTGTATCAGGCAAACCCTCGCTTATGGTTGTATTCCCTCCAGCTATACATTGACGTAGAAATATACGCTGTAATTCTTTAGCCTCAAAAAAACCAAAACGTTTTCTTTTCGTTTTCGGTCTTTGCATCATTAATGAGTCGATTTGATTGTATATTAGACCCGATATTTCTTGATTTCTAAAATGATCTAATACTGAAGAATCATTCAATTGATCTCCCCAAACAAATATTAATTGTTGTAATTCAAAAGCCATATTTAAATCTTTCATATCATTAGATGGCCAAATTTCTTTGGCATAAATGGCAGAACCCAAAATATCAGCAGCTTGTACAAATTGTATGGCATTTGTTAAAGAATGGGTACGTAGATCTGCATAAGATTCCCAAGGACTATGATGACCTATGGTTAGAAATAACACAGGATACATATGTTGTTTAAAGCGTAACATAGTGCAAATATCAGCATCAAAACTGGCCATTATTAAGGGGCGACCACAACCATATTCCATGGTGATTTGTAAAATTTCATTAACATATTGATTTTTATCCAAAGACTGTAAGGACTCAAAGCTGCCACTGCTTAAAAGTTGAGGCCATTTTATATCCACTAATATGCCCAAAGTAGTGGGTAAATATTGATAGACTTGTGCCAATTGGGGGAAAATCCTTTCCTTATCTGTTACAAATACTCTATTCAAATGGGTTATTTCCACCATACGACCTTTGATAAACATAAATACTCTTTTCTTGAGCAATTCTTGATAGGTCAGATCATGTATGTAAACATATTTTATATCCTTAATTTTTTTATTATTCTTCCTACTCGGTCCAGAAGTATAAAAACCAAAATCATGCCATACTATGGCCACATAATCCTTGGTCAGTTGCACATCCAATTGTATCATATCACTATTTTGTTTTTGAGCTTTCAAAAAGCTTTCTATAGTATTTTCCAAGGCATTGGCTGAATGATAATAAAAACTTTTTCCCAAACCTCTTAAACCTATATCCAAAGTAGGCCAATTGTAAGGCCAATAATGATGAAATCCTGCACGCATATTAAGCTTTAAAGCTTCGGGCAAAGCTTCTATTCTTAAAAAGGGTAAAGTCAGCCAGCCTACACGAGTATTTTCTTTGGGATCATAAATAGGTAAATTTAAAATGCCCTCACTGCGTTTCACTACGTCGGCGGATATGACTACTTCTCCCAACAATTCCTGTTGTCTGGTATAAATGCCTAAAACATATAAATTCTTTTGGAAATCAGCACAAGTTATATGAAATACCACTATGGCTCCAGGTCTATAAAATTCTCCTTTCTCCTTTAAAAGTTTCAAATTTGCCTTCTTACTTACAAAACGTGCTACGTGCAATTCGGTATTTTCTAGTAATTCCGAATTCATATAACCAGATTGTCCCTTTACATCCTGAAAGACCTTTAATTTTAGAATATATTTCGAACTTCTAATAAAATGTGAAAACTCAGTAAATATTATATGTTGAGGCCAAATAAATTTCAATTGTAATATATATTCTCTCCTCAGCCAGGCTCTTTCACTTTGTACACCTCCACCTAGCGCTCGGACATGAGCTTGACCAAATATTTGTGAGCCTTGATGACGATACATTTCATAAGCCTCTAAGACACGAGGATGTTGTTGTCCCTCCCAATAGCGTATGCGTTTTAAACCTCTTGAATCTCGATAATAAATAAAAAAGCGGTAATATACCCTTAAAGTCGAGCACATGGGTATTTTTAAAAACCACTTCAAAGGATTTCGGCGGCGTCTTTTCATTTCCAAACTTTTATCTATCTGCCATTCTCCTAGTTTTTTATGGTCTCCTGTGAGACCCACACCTTCGCCTTCATTTAACAGCTCCGTTAATTCCACCTCAAAATGTTTTATCAGGGGTACACATTTTAAAACCCGTGCCCTACCTAAAGAAGAATTTTTGTAGGTAACACCACTGTCTTGCGGTTCTTGCTCCTCCAATTCGCTGTAATGCGTTCCAACCATTTCCAAATTGTCTTTGCTTAAATTTAAATTTTGTGTATAGGTGTGTGTCTTGGCTAAAGTGTTTGTAAAGCATACAATAATGCTTAGTGAATACAAACACCATATGAGTATTTGTGGGAGTATTACGGCCATCTAGTGAGAAAGAAGATAAGATAATGAAGTCAAATAAAGAGTTACTAAAGAGTAAAATCTTCAAAGAGATAAAAAAATTTTCATAAAAAATTATACAAAAAAAAAAAATTATTAAAACAATCAAATTAAATAAGAAAATTGGTATTTTTTAAAAATATGATTTTTTTGAAAAGTCAATTTTTTTTAATATTGGTGCTTTTAAAGAAATTTGGTACTTTTTTAAATTTATAATATTTTTAAAAATTGATGTTTTTATCAAGTTTTTTTTATTGACATTTGTTAAGATTTTTTAAAGGTTGGTACTTTATTTAAAATTTAGTACTTTTGTACTTTTACTTAAAATTAATACCAACTATTATTTAAAATTTGAACATTATACATTTTTAGAAAATTATTACTTTTATGGAAAAGTTTTTAAAATTTGGAACTTTTGGTGAAAAATTAGTACATTTTTTCAAAAGCTGGTAGTTTTATTGAAAATCGGCAATTTTTAAAAGTTTGTGTTTTCGTTGAAAATTGGTACTTTTTTATATTGGAACTTTAATTGAAATTTGGTACTTTTTTTAATTTGTTTATTATATTTGTTT
This sequence comes from Protocalliphora azurea, assembly GCA_932274085.1. Classification (NCBI taxonomy): domain Eukaryota; kingdom Metazoa; phylum Arthropoda; class Insecta; order Diptera; family Calliphoridae; genus Protocalliphora; species Protocalliphora azurea. The sequence continues at coordinate 4,085,739 of OW026522.1, read as the reverse complement.
GTTTTTGAGATTGGTACTTTATTAAAAAATTTGTACTTTTACATATAATTGATACCTTTATTAGAAATTAACATTTCTTTTCAAAATATTTCAAATTAGTACTATTATTTAAATTTTTTTATATTTTTGGAAAATTGCTACTAAAAATGGAACTTTTATTTGAATTTTTAGATTTTTGGAAAATTGATACCTTTATGGTAAATTGTTACGTTATTTAAAAATTGGTACCTTTATTGAAATTTAGTGTTTTTATTAAAAATTAATACATTTATCCAAAAGTTGGTAGTCAACAAAAATGATATTTGGTGCTTTCTTTTTTTAATGGCACTTTTATTAACATTGGGTACCTTTTTTTAATTTATAATTTTTTGAAATTTTTTTACTTTTCTATAATGTTGGTACTTTTATTAACAATTTTTTCTTTTTATCTGAAAGTTGGTATTTTTTTTTTTTTTTTTTTGAATTTTTATAATTAATACTTTTTTTATTGATTTGAAATTGTTACTGCTCTAAATTTATAATATGTTTGTACTTTTTTAGAAAGTTGGTATTTTTTGAAAGTTGGTACTTTATTTAAAATTTAGTACTTTTATTTATAATTGGTACATTTATTAAGCATTAGCTCTTTTATTTATGGTTAGAAGTTTTATTCAAAATTAGTAGTAATATTAAAATTTTAAGAAAAATATTACTTTATTGAAAAATTTCGTACGTTATTCTCTAAGTTAGTACTTTTTTAAATTGGTACATATATTGAAATTTAGTACTTTTATTAAAAATTAGCACGATTTTTCAAAAGTGGCAATTTTTGAAAGTTGGCATTTTTTGTTGAAAATCTGAACTTTTTTGTTGTGGTACTTTTATGAAAATTTCGTACTTTTTTAAAATTTATAAGTTTTTGAAAATTTGTTGCTTTTTAGAATGTTGGTCGTTTTATTAACAATTGAAAGTACTTTATTCAAAAACTAGTGCTTTTATTTATAGTTAATACTTTAATTTGCAATTGGTACGTCTTTTTGAAATGGAAACTTTTATTTTTAAAATCGTACTGGTATGTAAAATTTTTATATTTTTGGAAAATTGTTACTTTTGTGAATAATTGTTACGATATTTTGAAATTTGGTACATTTTTAAAAATTTTAATTTAGTACTTATATTAAAAATTGGTAAATTTATTTAAAATTTGAACTTTTACTTAATATTAGTACTTTTTTTAATTGGTTCTTTTTTTTAAATTGGTACATTTATTTCAAATTGTTAAATTTATTTAAAATTTTGACTTTGTTTAAAAATTATAGTTTTATTCAAAATTAGTACTTTTATTTGAAATCGGTATTTTTATTTAAAATTGGTACTTTTATTTACAATTGCTACTTTTATTCAAAATTTGTACTTTTATTTAAAATTGGTACTTTTATTTATCTATACTCTTTTAGAAATTGGTACTGTAATGGAATTTTGGGTATTTATTATTTTTTATTACTTTTCTGAAAAATTAGTAATTTCATTAAAAATTTTTATTTTTTGTTATAGGTAAGTTTTAATTTTTAGTACTTATATTTAAAATTAGTACATTTATTTAAGATTGGTACTTTTATTGAATTAGTACCTTAATTAGAAATTGTTATGCTCTTTTAAAAGGTGGTATTTTATTAAAAATTTGTACATTTATTAAAATTTTTTAAATTTATTACCATTTTCTTTTTTTTTTAATTGGTAATGTTATTAAAAATTGGTACTTTTTGAAAATTTTACTTGTATAGAAAATTCGTATTATTTTGGAAATTGCTACTTTAATGTAAATTGGTAACAAATAATAATATAAATATAAACTGCTGATCAGATCTAAATATAGTGTACTGGAAAGTTGATCACCTTTTACAAATAAAGAATTGGTAATAAACAATAAATTTCTGGTTCTATTTATGTAAAGAAAAGTTATGGAGGAGGACATAAGCTTTCAAAAAAATCAACTCGCAATCACCCAGTTGTAATATGGGATGAGCGTTGGTGTCAACGCTGAAAGTCCGTTTCAGAAAATTAGTACTTTTATGAAAATTGATATCTCAGTATTGTATACACTCAAAAAATTTTTACATTAACTAAATATAGTTTATTAATATAGGAAAGTTGTAGAGAAGTACATGATATATCACAAATTATATATTTAATCAGCTTAAGCTCAAAAAATTCTTTATTTCGCAAATAATGAAAAATTAGTGATAAATAAAACATAAAATACTAATCTGATCGAAAAGTTATGAATGGGAAAGTTGCAAAGGTAGACCTAAGCTATCAAAAAAAAAAAAAAAAAAAAAATCACCTTTTATAATACAAAATGAGTTATAGGGCTTCAAAGTTAACCATCAAAAAAGATTTGTTGAGCATATTTTATGCTTATGCTTATTACGGATCAAACCACAATTTATATATTACGAGCAGAAAATATTTAAAATTTGGCCTTGTTGAAGCGAGAAAACTAATTTTAATTTATATCAACTATAATATGTACTTCTCTCCATATCCCATGAAATACATACTCAAGGCAATCGTTACTGGACACTTTAATAAAGCACTAATATTTCCAGTAATTTAATGCAAATAGTAACTCTATATTAATTTAAATAACTTAAATTAAAATTTCCACTTACCTCTTAATTCTTAATTAAATCTTTAACAATATCTCTTAACTGTTTCTAAAACAGCACGTTACCAGCACGTCGTATACTAAAGAATGCTAAAACACAAATGCCAATGACTTTAAACTCCAAATGAAGATAACGCCACTATCTTCATCATTATTTTCATCATCATCGTCATTATTATGAATAACATAGGGGCCACTCTCACTCTTCATAGCTGTAATTAGCATAATGGAAATATTTCTGGTGTATGTTTACCTTTTTGAATAACTGTAACTGTCTATATATATTATTTATAATTTTTAAAAAATACAATGCGTTATTTCTTTAGATTTATTTATTATTTATTGGCTAAACATTGTAACAAATTATATATTTGTTTGGTGCGGTTGTACTAATTAACCTAATGTTGGATTCCAGCTTAATGAAGTTCGTTCTGTTTTGTTCATACAAAAAAAAAACGAGTTTAATAATTTTTTGGGGGAATTTTTGATTTTTTACCAATTTTTTTTTGCGCATATGATTGTGAAAAGAAAAGTGGTTGAAAGAAGATTAGAAAAGAAAGCATCTTTAAAACGTTGATGATGATACATTTCGTCATCAATAAAGATGATTAAAATAAAGACAGGGATTGGACGACATACTAAGAATAATGACTTATTAAATTTGATTTAAGTTATGGTACAGTTATATATAGATTTAGTATAAATAGTTCTACCTCAGTTGTAGATCAGTTCCATTTAAGTTCTAATTCAGTACTAGTTAACTTCTAGTTTATTTTTAGTTCAGTTCTAGTTTAGTTCTATTTCAGACCTAGCTCAGCTCTAGTGTAATTCCAGATTAGTTCTAGTTCAGTTGTAGTTTAAGTTCTATTAAAGTTCTATTCCAGTTCTAGTCCAGTTCTAGTTGTGTTCACAATCAGTTCTAGTTCATTTCTAGATCAGTTCTAGTTCAGTTCCAATTTAGTTTTAGTACAGTTTCAAATCAATCCTAGTTCAGTTCCAAATCAGTTCTAGTTCAGGTTCAGTTCGAATTTAGTTCTAATTCAGTTTTAGTTCGCTTGTCGTCCAGTACAAGTCCCATTGTGGATTATTCCACTCCACTCTTAATTGTAAATTAGTTGTAACTGGTTCTAATGGAAAATAAATTACACTTAATATTTATATTTGTAATCTAAAAATATAATCGTTTTATTTTAATATCATTTTTTTTTTTTTTTTTTTTTTTTTTTTTTTCTTTAACCCCCTTACTTCACATTTTACCTTGAAAAATTTTCCATAACAATTTTTGAAAAACAAAAACAATTTATATAAATAAATTTTCCAAAGTGAGGTGAAGTGTTTTACAAAATAAGAGAGTAATATATTAATTTATTGCGAAATAAAGCATTTAACCATAAAAAGTTAATAACAATGTTTAATAGTTTAGTTTAAAATTAATTTGTATTATAAAATATAATCGAAGCATTATAAATTATTTAAAATAAATATTACTTTATAAAGAATTTATTTAAAAGTTTTAATTTTAAAATTTGTATAAATTTTGCAAAAACAAATTTTGATTTATAATTTTTATTTTATTATTAATAAAACAAATATGTTAAACATAAATGTTTATTGTCTTTATTTAGTCATATTAATGGAATATTTTAATACATAGTATTTGTTTTAATTTACATTAATTAAAAAAATAATAATTTAATACAACGAGTATTTAATAATTAAAAATTTAAAATTTTTTTTACGTTTGTTAAACAAATGTTCGCCAGCGAACTTGAGTAATTTATAGAATATTTTTTTAATAAAATTCGTTTTTAAATAGTTTAAGGTTTGAAAAAAAGTTTTCTAATTTAATAAAAAAAAAAGCAAATAAACGTTCTAATTACAGTATTAAAAATATATACTATTAGCTTTTTATTTTGTTAATAATTTAAGAACGACATTGATCTTTAAATTCTTCCATTAGTTCAGAAGAATTGAAAAATGATTGTGTTTTTGTGGATGGTACATACAAATCCGTTCTATCATAACAAGTAGCAGTAGCACCAATATTTTGGAAATATTTAACAGCTTGTGAGGAATTACAGTCTTCACCCCATACCAGCGAAATTTGTCCCAAATCTCTAGCCATTTTTATCATTTTGGCTCCCTCTTCACCTTTAAAGTCCTCAGCATGAGGAGCCGTGCCCGCCAATTCAAAAGCTTGAGCATTATTTATGGCCTGTTCAAAAGAACGTGTTCTTAAATCTAAGAAAGCCTCCCATTTTTGTGTCTTTCCTTGAGTCAAATACATGACTGGTAGTAGATTTTGTTTGAATCTTAACATGGTACAGATATCAGCATCAAAACTGGAGAATATTAAAGGACGACCACAACCTTTTTCCAAGATTACCTTTAAGATGGTGTCAATGAAAAAGTTTTTATCTATAGTTTGTTCAGCTTCAACACCTCCTTTTATTCTACGCTGAGGCCATTTAATTTCTACATCTATGCCTAGGGTTTTGGGTAAAGCTTCCAATACCTCCTCTAGTGTGGGAAATATGCGATTTTCAAATACTGGCTCTTGATCGTGGGCGGGATATTCTTTAATTTCATTATTAACTATGGCAAAAACACGTAGTTTTTTAATAGCCTCATAGGTTAGATCTTTGAGCAAAACATATTCCAATTGATTATCATTAGTGATTACTTTGCCCTGAGGTGCTGTGCGTACACCAAAATCATGATATATCACAGGTATGCCATCGGCTGTCAGATGAACGTCTAATTCCACCATATCGGCAAATACTTGATAGGCTTTTAAGAAAGATGAAATAGTATTTTCCTTTTCTTCGGGAGGATTGACTATATAAGACTTGCCATTGCCACGATGACCCACATCTAAATTGGGCCAAGTTTTAGGCCAATAATGGGCATAAGTAGTACGAAAATCTAATAGGTCCTTAGCACTAAAAGGCTTAACTACCAGATAAGGTAAAGTTAAGCGAGCTATCACAGTTCCTTGAGCATCTATAATGGGTAACAAAAGTTCTCCCTGACTGCCTTGTAATTGGGAAGTCTCAATAACAGCTTGACCCATTAATTGTTGCTCTGCAGTAAGAAATTGCAAGGCATAAGAAGCCTCCAAATCCAAAGGTTTTGTTACATGGAAAATTATCACTTCATGGCGTTTGTGGGGTATACCTTCTTGTGGCTGCTCTCTCAATTTACTTTCATTGTATTTTAGTTTAGAAACCTCTATATTTAAACCAGATTTCTCCTTATCCAACAAAATCAAGTCTGGATTTAAAGCTTGTACTTTTATATAAACATTTTCGGTATCAAATTTATTAATATCGTGCACTTGAAACATTTTCTCACGTTCAAATTTCAATTGCAAAATCTCATCATTTGTAAGCCAACCACGATTAATTTGCTCTTGTCCTCCCGAAACTTGACCAAAAATATCCACATGACGACAATTATTAACACAAGACTGCAATTCTCTAGGTTTCAAATGTGTCTCCCATTTTCTGATTTGTTTACGGCCCAAATGATCTTCAGCATAAATAAAATAGCGATAGTTGATATTGGGACAAGATTGAAGCATCACATTACCCGACCATTCCAAACTACCATTTTTCCTTGATAAAGTAATACATTTATCCAATTGCCATTCTCCCAAAGCCTTCGATTCCCCTGTTAAACCCACATATTCATTGGCCGCCAACTCCTGAGGCAAGATCACAGTAAAAGGCCTAATGGAGGATGTACAAGAGGCTTCAATTTTATTCTCCTCCAAGGATACATTAGCAACCGGTGCAAATTTAGGTGCCAACACCGCCGCCGCATCCACATAAGAGGTACACTGTTGAAATGATAATAACAAACACACGATTAATTTTATATAAAAGTAAAACATTTTTTAAATTAAAGTCTCTTATATATAAGTGTGTCTAATTAAGCTCTTAGTTTAAAAATAACTGAATGCTAAATCAATTTGTTACGGTCTATTTTATACAATTCTATTCCAAGTTTAAAAAAAATAGCTCTTAAAGCTTAGAGATAACGAGACTTTAAGTAATTGAATTTAATTTTTGCATTAAATTTTTGCTTAAAGAGACATTTAAGGGGAAGTTAGGGCATGACGATCAAGAGAGAAAAATGGGGAGCGAGCGTGTGTGCATTTTTATATTCAGAGTCAATTAAGTAGCTATAAAGTTGTAATAAAAAAAGCTTTGTCTTATATATTTATTAGATCAAACAAGACTATTATTATTGGTATTCTAAACAATTTAATTCAATTTTGTTGTTACAATGAATACTTATTTTTTTTTTTTTTTTGAAAAACTACTGATATAAAACTAATACTCTAAATATTAATTTGAATGCTCTTAAGGCGATAAGGCAAATGTGATTCTTTGAGTTTTTTTTTAACAATTTCATGCCTACTTCTGCTACAATGTTTGAGTAGCAGAAAGAGGCATGTGTTGAACAAATGAACGTTTGATTTATTGATACGTTTATAAATATTATTTAATTTTTTAGAATATTGAACCAATTAATATTCAATTCAGGTATATGCAACAAATTGGTACTTTTTTTAAAATGGAAACTTTTTCTTTTTGTTTTTATAATATTGTTTTTTATTTTTTTGAAATTTGCTACTTTTTTGAAAATTGATTCCTTTTTATAAATTTGGTACCTTTCTTGGAAAGTTTTTACTTTTTGGAAAATTACATTTTTTGAAATTGTGTATTTTTTGTTAAAATGGTACTTTTTTGCAAAATTGGTACTTGTTTTGGAAATTGGTACTTTTTTGGTAAATTGGTACATTTTTGGAAGATTGGAATCTTTTTTGGATTTTTTTTTTTAGAAAATTTATACTTTTTTAAAATCAGAACTTTTTTGAAAATTCACTTTTTTGTTTTTTTAAAAATTAGTAATTTAAAAAAGTGCAAAATTGGCACTTTTTTGAAAAATCAGTACCTTTTTGAAATGTTAGTACGTTTTTGAAAATTGGTATTTTTTAAAAATAAATACGTAGTTCTTTTTTGAAAAGTCACATTTTTCTAAAAATTGGTACTTTTTTCTAAACTGCTATGTTTTTGTAAAATTGCAACTTTTTGCAAAATTAGCAATTTTTTGTTAAATTGGTAGCTTTTTTTTCTAAAATTGAAATATCATTACATTTTTGGAAAATTGGCACTTTTTTATAAAATTAGTACTCTGTTTTTTTTTTTTGCTTTTTCTTTTAAGTTGATTTAGTGGTGCCCATCTGTTCTAGTACGTTTTCAACTCAGTTCTAGTACATGTCCAGTTCAGTTCTAGTCCAATCCCAATTCAGTTCTAGTTCATTTCTAGTCCAGTTCTAGTTGAGTACAAGTTCAGTTCTAATTCAGTTCCAATTCAATTCTAATTTTATATAGTTTAGTTTCAATTCAGTTCTGGTTCATTTAAAGTTCGGTTCTAATTCAGTTCTAATTTAGTTCCAATACAGTTACAGCTCTAAATCAGTTCTTGTTCAGTTCCAAATCATTACTACTGTAGTCCTTATTCAAATCTATTTCAGTTTTAATTCTGTTCTAGTTAAGTTCTAAATAAGTTCCAATTCAGTTCTAATTCAGTTTTAGTTCAATTCCAGTTCATGTTCATTTACAATTTGTTAGTTCCTGTTCAGTTCTAGTTTAGTTCTAGTTCAATTCTAGTTTAGTTCTAATTCGTTTCCAATTTAGTTCCTGTTCAGTTCTAATTCAATTCTTGTTCATTTCAAATTCAGTACTATTTCACTCCTAGTTCAGTTCTGCTTCTGTTCTAGTTCAGTTCTGTTTCTGTTCCAGTTCAGTTCTATTTCAATTGTAGTTTAGTTCCAAGTCAATTTCAATTCAGTTTTAGTCCTACTTAAGTTCTATTTGCAATTCCTGTATATCTTATGTATTCTAAAACCAACAAATTGTTACATTAAGAAGTTAACTAATTTGTTTATAAAAAACAAATGTTGTTTCTTGAAATTTCCATAGATGTTTTAAATCGCTTCTAAAAATATTAAATTATTTAAATAGCTAAGCGGAAACTTTTGTTTATTAACTTGCACGTGTTGTCTTAATAAAAACTATTTTTAAAATGTGTTTATTTGCTTATTTCACTAAAAATTTTCTTTACCTTAATTCCCCGACATGAACGTGTTGTACGACAAAAATTTTTTCTTCCCTGACAACAATGACATTTGCTAAAAGGTACTAAATCCGTTAAAAATTTTAATACATTCAAACGACAAATATATAACTTAAACATTTTCACCAAAACACAGTTTCCATGGCACTAAATTACATATTCTGAGGAGCCCAAAAAAAATTTATAAAAAAAATGTTTAATAAAAATATAAACAATGATTTTTGTTCTTTTCTTTTACGGGGACCAAAAAAACACAACGAAGTGTATGTGTAAATAGTAAATAAACACTTGTGTTTAATTTTTTGGCTTAAAGCCAATCAAGAAATAAGAATATTGAGAGAAAAAATTCATACAAAAAATCAATTAGAGAACCAGAAACAATAAACATTTAGCAAAAAAAATGTATGCAGTTGAACAACCCTTTTATTTCAGAGAATTTTCCTTAATGTCTCATTCGAGCTCACCTCACCAAAGGAGAATAGATATTTATATAGGGTAGGTGTTTATTCAGACACTATGACTGTTGTCATCGTTCTGATTTTTTTATTGTTGTTTTTTATTTAAAAAGAAAAATAACAGATAATTTATTTTTTATTATTTGCTTATCAAAAAAAAAAAAGAAAATGGTTTCTTTATAATTTTGGCACACTTTTGTTGTCATTTATTTTGGTGTAAATAAACAAATAATATAACTGTTAATTAATTTTTGTCTTATACTGTCAACAGAATAAATATTTTATTACGACTGCCATATTTTGTTTATTGATTATAGGACATTAATTAATATGAATAAATGTCTATAGGAAAAAGAAGCAGAAATTAGATTTATCCAAAAATGTCACAAAAATTTAACGAATAATTAATTGAGATGCTAGAGAGATAAAAAATTTTTAGTCATTTATTAAGATTTCTTTGTTAAGGTAAATTTGTAGAATTTTAATTAGAATTTGTTGAATTTAATAATGGAGTATCAAAAGCAATTTTTGGAGTTTGTAAATGGTAATTATCTATTTTTATTGAAATTTGGGAAAATTTTAAATAAATTTGTTCTAAGTAATGGGAATATAACAAAATGTGTATTTAAAAGTACAGTGACATAGAAATGTAAGGTAACAATTTACTTTTTAATGTTTTTATTAAAAAAAAGTGCAAATTTTGCAAAGGAAAAATTTATTGGCAATAAATTGTCAATTTAATTAAAAAGATTTCTAATAAAGTTTTGGTGCAGTTCTACATCGTTTCCAATTCAGTTCCAATTAATTTACTGACGAAAATAATTTTTAAATTCTAGCTTTTAACAGAATGATTCATATAATATTTAAAGTGAACAAGCCGGGTGTTTTTTTTTTTTTTTTTTTTTCTTTTGCTAACTATCAACGTTACTCTACGTCTACACGTTTGCAGAATAAGAGAAAAAACAATTGTCTTTTTTATCGAAAATTTTAATATATTTCGCATTTTTATTCTTTATTTGTCTTTTCAAAACATAATTAATTATTTTGCACTTTTCCTTTTGTTAAAAAGGCAAAATTTTAAAGGAGATCAATAAATTATGTTAAACATTATTGTTCAGCTTTGTGTTTAAACATTTATTGCGAAATAGATTTCTTATTGGTCCACACGTAACATTTTACAGAGAGACAAAGAGAGGTAGAATTTGACAATTGCCAACCTAAAAATGTAGCAACAAAACAGAAAACAAAAAACAAACGATTTATTATTAATCACCGTTTTAAGCAAAATGACTATAAATTTCTCGAAATAAAATTTTTTCACAGTTCTTATTTTTAAGCGCCCAATAGACACATACTGTTTAAGCTCCTGCAATAACTATGCAGTATGAAATTCTTTTTTATTTCAAAATGAATTCATGCTGCAGACAGTTTTGTCGAATGATGGTTTTTTTTTTTTTTTTTTTTTTTTTTGACATTTATGAAAATTTTAGTTGACTTTTTAAATTAAAAAAAAAAACAATAATAAAATATTTTCAATTTTTCAGTTTTTATTTGTAGTTTTGTTCCTTTGATGAATGTGTAGCAAAATCGTCAAGCGCACATACATAGGAGGGTTAATCGACAGTAGCTCTCTGCAGTAAGTGTTTATGGGCGCTTTTAATAGGTTCCTTTTTTTAATTCTGATTTGCTTTTTTTTTTCTTAGGACACTTTGGCAAAAACTTGCAAGATTTACGTTCTCCCCGTACACCAGTTGACAAGGGAAAATGGAAACCTTTACCGGGCTATCGTCTTAAACCCTATGAAATGCCCATAAATACACCACCCAATGATTGTCAGCCCCGAGTAATGACTAATTATCGTATAACAGCTTTAGAGAAACCTCTCGAGGGGCATAAACCAGTGACATGGACTTGAAACCACAATAACAAAGTAATTTAAAAATATATGACTAGTTTTTTTTAATATATATATTATACTAAATGCAGGCATTTTAGTTAATTGTTTAGTTTTGTATATGTAATTGTAAGTTAAATCACAAAAATATTGTAATAAAATGTCTGCCGGTGGCACGATTTCCTCTTATATTTAAAAAAAAAAAATTCCAAGGTTTTTTGTTCCAAGTTCCAAGGTTTTTTGTTTTTTGTGATTTTATACTTTTCGATTATGCAAAAATTTATTTTTTTTCGATTTTTCTTTGACACGTTTATTGTTGTAAAAATTTGTTTGTAAACATGTATTATATACAGTCGAACACAATTATAACGAACACCGGTTATAATGAACTATGGCTATAAAGAAAACTTTTTTTCGGTCACATTGACTGCCAGAAATGGTTATTTTAGATAAATAAAAATCCACATTTCAAAATGTTACAACAGTAACAAAAATAATTTTTATATGATACAGATTTTAATTACTTTACACATACACATAGTCTAAGATAGATAAAAACAAAACTTAATTCATAACAGAATTACAAATTAAGTTCAATAATAGAAAATTGATATTTCTCAAAGAATAAAAGATCTTAAATTTCAAAAAATTGGTAATAAAATATAGAGTTTATTTATTAGTATTGTAATGAAACACGTATAATTTGTTAACGAATAATCTTTTTTGTTATTTTACGGATTATTGATCCCTTCAAGTTTATTATAACTCTGTTCGACTGTATTTTAAATTTAGGAATTTTCAAAAACGCATGCGTTAAACTAACAGATTTTAACTGTTTATCCCTTTTTTTAAAGAAAAAGGTAATAGGGCATTCAGACCGACGCGAAATTACGTACTTTCGTGATTTCGGCCGTAATCAAGTTGAAATTACGTAATTTCCCATACATTTTGACACTTGCGAAATTACATAATTTTGTGTAATTTCGTCGAAATTACATTGCAACTCTGTACATGGTTGGAAAAAATACTTTTTTTCAACCGTGAAAAGAAAAAAAAATAATTGACAGCTGATCTTAAATTTAAACACAAATCTTAAAATTCATTATTAAAGTGATTTTTAAACGTATCCTTTTTACCTTTGCATGTCTAAAAATTTTTATTTGTTGAAATAACAATTTCTTATTAGCAAGTTTTTCATTTATAATTTCCAATTTAGTAAGTAATTGATTCTTATTTGTTTCCATTTCAAAATACTTTATTAACCCCTATAACAATTTAAAATGTAAACAAAAAGTATCAGCTGTTCACGAAATTACATCAAATGTCATCTAGCCAGTATGAACACTCTAGATTTAATTCGTAATTTCGACATGAAATAAGTGGTAACATAAAAAATCGTTATAATTGTTATAAATCTGTTAATCTGGCTATACCAATTTGTTATTTTATTTCGCTCTTTGTGTCTCTCTCTCTCCCTCTTCTTTTATGTTTTTATTACAATTACCGTTATTTCTTAAGAATAAAATCAATGACCAACAAAGCTTTTGTTGTTTGTTTACATAATTTAGGTATTGTTTTTGCATGATTTTATTAGCTATGAATTAGTGAGTTGGGAACCGTAGTACTGATTCATAGTTCTTTTTGGGGGAAAAAAGAACAATAACAAAACCCTATTAATAATAAAAAAAAAACAATTGTTGAATTGTTAAAGCAATTATGACGTTAATAACCTTGATTTTATAAGCTAAAGGATGTTTATGTTAAGTAAATCTATAGGATTTGTATATAGTTAATAAATAATAAAAAAGAAATATTTACAGTTTGTATATGTTCATCCAAAACGTTTAAAACAGCAGTTACAGACATCTTAATTTTGTTTAAAAAGGTACTTAGTTGAGTTGCAAAACTTAAATTTTTTTTAACAATTTTATCACAATATCTTTTTTTGCAATTTGTCACAACAACAAGAAATTTGTTATTTTTCTTTTTTCCTTTTGTTAAAAATTTTTGTCACAAACCGGAAATAATTTCAATTTTGTTTTCGTCGTTGCTTATGAAATTATTAAAATTTTTTGAATTTGTTTTATTTATTGTTGCCTTGTTAACAAATAATCATTTTGTTAAGGATTTACGTGTTTTTTAAGTTTTTATTTGTTAATAAATTTTATATATTTTTGTTTCATTTATGAAGAGTTTTTTTCTTCAAATGCCTTTGTTTTATATTTTCTTAACGAAGAAGTACAGTTGCTATTGAAAGCTGTTTATTAAAAAACAGCTAAACAAATTTAAGAATTAATTTAAAGCTTTTTTTCAATGTTTCTTTTGTAGAATTTGTTATTGTTAACAGAAGGAGTTTTCTTTTTTAAAAAATTAATCCTTTTTCAGTTATTATTTTAACAAAATAAATTTTTTTGTCACCTCGACGATTTTCTTTAGGTTATTTAATTCAAAAAAAAGCGTTGTTCGGTTTTTATACCCAGCGTTTAGTATAGAAACCAACGCAACACACAACACAAAGAGCCATCAAAATAGCTTTCTTAAAGCTTTTTTATTTTATTTTCAAATTGTCATAACATATTGTTGTTTTGGGGGGTTTTTTGCATTTATATTGAGGCAAATTATACAATGAAAATTGTTTTTTTATCAAAATATAAAACTATTAAAGAGCAAAAACTAAAAAAAAAAAAAAAAATTTTGTTGTCATATTTTTCTAAAAAGAATTTATAATATCAAAAACACTAACAACACAAACACTACGCACAATACTGAACGCACCACAAAGTCAGTAAGAATAAAAATAACAAATTATACACTATCTATGACTGAAACAAATCAAGAAAATGAATATAAAATAGACACAAAAACACACCCCAAAATATAAAAATAAACACCCAATCTCATTCACAAAAATCACCTAGTAACTGTTTTGTAAACATAGAGTATAAACACGGAAGTACATACACATGTTTGCTATAAACACCCCAATAAACAAGTACAACAAGTACTAGCAAACAACAAAAATTTAAACAAAAATGTAAACAAACAACAAAGGGGAGCATAAATAAATGGAGATTAAGTACTATAATAATTTCTAACATTTTGTTGCCTTCTTTTTAAAGCAAAACAATAACAAAAAAGCATTTTTCTTCATATTCTTTTACTAAATAAATATTAAATTAAAAAAAGGGCAAATACTTAACCTTCATACATACACAGTTTTATTTTCTTAAAAAAAAAATTCTATTACCCCCATTTTAACAAGGATGTGTCACAAATATTTTCTATCCCCTACATTAAATTTATTACTTCATCATACTCTCCTATATTGTTAAAATAAATATATAGTTGCTCCCCACTGTAGGGTGCGTTTGTTTAAACGACTATGTACGATTATGTACACACACATTTAACTTTCAAAACAGATTTTTTAGCTGAAGGAGACAGAGCAAAAAAATTGTATCTGAAACGCCTGAGCATCACGTGAACGTGTTCGTTATAAATAAATGGCATACATTTTTGCAGTTAATGTGTTGACACGAATCGAATCGGCAATAAAAACGAAGCAAATAAATAACAAACGTAAACATGTTTATAATAAATAATGAAACAGCAAAAACTGAAAAAGCTTTATTTTTTATGTAAATTGGTATTTGGCTCTATTACAAAGCAAACAAGTGTTATTATTGTTGTTTGCTTTTGTAATATAAAGTAACCCTACAAGCAAAATAATACGAAAGTGATTCGAATTACTTGGAAGAAAAATTTTATTGCCGCAATAATCATATTCGTATTGCGGAAGTTTCCCCCATCGGGAGAGATTGTGCGTTACAGCCGATACATAAGTAAAAGATAAATAAGAAAAAAATAACAATATTGCTACATAATCAAAGAAAATACCGCCAGATAACCTTCTGAAATATATATATATATATATATATATATATATATATATATATATATATATATATATATATATATATAACGTTCACATAAAATATACTTTTTTTTGCTAAAATATAAGCAAATTTCTTCAATATATATATTTTTTTCGACAACTGAAAAAATTGTGACTGAAAAATAAAAGTGTTACATTAATTTATTACAGAAAAAAAGGCGATAGTTTTGAGGAGAAAAATAATAAAAAAAATTAATTTTATAAATTTTTTGTTGTATATTGCCTAATTTTCTTTAAACTGTTAAAAGTGCAATATTAAAAAATATTTCTTGATGATTTCGTCTAAATATTAAAAAGATATTGCGTAAATTTCTTCCAGGTAGATGTCTTCCAAATGTGTATAGGGAATGAACAAAGTTTACAATACCGCTGAATGCATTCATTGTTTTATTTTTAATGTACATACATTTTTAATTCAAATTTTAATTTTTTACTAAATACTGATTAATATCCACATTTCTTACTAAAAATTTAAATTTGTATTACAATTGAAAATTTGTACGAAAATTAACATTTTTTACTAAAATCTTAGTTTTGTACTAAAATTTTAAATTTATACTAAAATTTAAACTTTTTACCAAACTTAAAAATTTTTCCAAAAATTTAAAGTTGTAGTAAGAGTTTTAGTTTATACTAACATTTAAATTTTGTACTAATATTTAAATATTCTAGTAACTTTAATTTTGTACTAAAATTTCAGAGTTGTACTAAAATGAAAATTTTTTACTAAAATTACAATTTTGTACTAAAATTTATTTTTTTTTTTTTTAATTTTTAAATTGGTCAACAATTGAAAATTTAACTTGAAAACTTATTTTTAAATTTTATTATAATATTTGACATTAAAGTTTTTCTTCAAACTATAGTAAATTAATTTGAAATTGAATATTTTAAAAAGTTTAATTAGAAATTATTAAAAAAAAATCGAGTTTTTTATAAAAAATTTTCAAAATTGTTCAAAAAATTAAAATTTATTTTCAAAATTTCATAAAATTTAAATTTAGTATTCAAAATTGAATACGGGGTTAATGTTTTATTTTCGAAATTAAAAATTTATTTTCAAAATTTCATAAAATTTGGAATTTTTATTCGAAAAGTTCCTAATTTTTTTCGAAATTAAAAACAAATTTCAAAATGATTTTTTTTTTTATTTTTATTTTAAGAATTTTGCTTTTTTTCGAAATTTAAAATTATTAAAACAAATTTTAATCTTTTTTTGAAAATTTACTAAAAAATTTTATAAAATGTTGGAATTTTTCTTTTCTTTGAAATTTTAAAATTAATATTAGAATTGTTAAAAAATGTTAAATATTTTTTTTATTACAAATGTATTTTCAAAATTTAAAATTTATTTTAAAAAAATTTCAAAAATTAAATTTTTAACCAAATTTTTTTTCCAAAATCGAAAAGTTTAAAACTGCACAAAAATTAAAAAATAAAATATTAATTCAGAAGAGAAATCTTGTTTTCCAATTAAAATTTTTTTTCCAAAATCAAAAATTGTTGTTCCGAATTATTTTTAAAATATAATTTTTTTTTTTAAACAATTTTCAAAAAATATTTTTTTTATGTTTTTAATTATGTAAAACAAAATTTTCTTTTAAATTTGGATTTTTTTTTAATTGCTGTAATTGAATATTTGAATTCGAAATTAAACACTGAAATTTCAAAACAAAATTTCAGTTATATTTTGCATTATTAGCAGTTTAAAATTAAAAATAAATTAAAATTGGTATTCATTTTAAAATTATTAAAAGTTTTTAAATGGTATTTTTTAATTTTAAATTAAAAATTTATTTTCAAAATTTCATAAACTGTAGAAATTTATTTTTGCAGCTTTATTCGAAATCGAAAATTTATTTTAAAAAGCACAAAAATAAATTTAATTTAAATGTTACTAATCCAAATTATTTGCAAAAAATAAATATCAAAGGGCAAGTTTTTTACCCGAACTATGTATTTTCAATTTTAAAATTATTAAAAGTAAAATTTTCTTTTAAAATTAGATTTTGGTAAATTAAAAAAAAATATATATATTTTTTTTTAATTAAAAATTGATTTTTGGAAATGATAATATGAATTCGAAATTAAAAAAACATTTTTCCGATAAAAATGATTTTTTAATACTTTTTTAAAGTTTTAAAGTTTTATTTCGAAATTAAATTTCTGCAGTTGTTTTTTACACGATACGACCGTTTTCAGTACTCTTCGAGTCCCACTGTGGTCTCTGTTTCAAAATTTTATAAAAATTTAGTTTATTTATTATTATTATTTTAATTTTCGATATTTAAAAAAATGTATTGGACATTTCTAAACAAAATAGAAATTTTAAAATTTTAATATTCAGATACATAGTCATTTAATTTGGCGTAATTTGTGTAGAAAAACATGTTTTTTATTTATTTACGGAATAGTATTTTTCCACGAAACAACAATTCTTTGGCAACTTTTTGTAACTAGTTTTTATTTTATAATTATTGCGAAACAATTTGTTTACATTTCAGAAAAAAACGCAAAAAAATAAAATAACAACAAAACTAATTCTGGGGGTGTGTACGTGGTTGAGAAAAAGCTTTTATAGTTTTTTTTTAGTATTTTGCTCATTTCCATTGGAATACAGAATGAATGGTCAAGGTTTTGTTAGGCTTTTAATAATAAATAAAACTACATGTGTGTTTCTCTCTATTTACAACAATATTTCAAATAATTTGGCATAATTTGGTTTAAAAATTATAAAACGTGTTGCTAACATATATTTTTTTTATAATTTCAATATAAATAACAATTTAGAGAAAAAGCTTTTTAATGTCTTTGAAAAAGAATATAATTAGCTAAAATAACGGTACAAAGTCCACTCAATTATTATGTTTATTATGTTAAATTGTGTGATAACACTATGGGAAGAGAGGGTAATGATGATGGCAGAATAGATTTAATGTTAAAATTTAAACACAAGTGTTATAGACAATACTCACTGTATTAGTTGTTGTTGCATTATTAGTTGTGACATTTGCAGTTAACGTTGTCATGGTTGTTGTTATTATTGTAACACAATTACTTGGTAACATTGTGTCAGTAGTGCTATATGCACGTGCTAGACAGACCACCTCCAACACTCATACACAATTACACTCTTTAAAGCTTTTTGTTTTTAATATTTATACGAGTATTGTTATTGTTTTGCTTTGTTTTTATTTTTTGCTTAAAGTATAAAATTTGTGTTATTTATTAATATCTACTTGAGTTAATTACTTTGTTTACCTTAAATAGGTATTTTTATTGTTTTAACTATTATTTGCGAACACATTTTGGTCTTTAGAACAAAAGGCCCTTACATGTGACAATAATAGTTTAACATTTATTTTTTGCATGACATCACTTACACTCTCTTACATATGTATATTAAAATAATATGGAAAATCCCTTTTAGTATATTAGTTTCTATCTAATTATAATAAACTTTATTATTTTTATTTTATAACTGTTTTCAAGAGTTGTTGATTTAGGCGCAGTTGTAGTACTAAATCAAATCACAGCTTCTTTTATAGTTTTGATGAAAACTTTTTGTATATCACGTTTGTAATATTTTGTACTAAATCAATTTAATAAGTAAATTGATTTAAATTGAATCATATGATGTTGTTGTAGCGGCAAAACACTATATACTTTAATAAGTGTATAATAACATTTATGTTGTCTTGGAAAAAATAATAATATAGACAGGAGTTTCCATTAAGGGCTGTTATTTTCAAGGAAATCAAATCAATTTATTTGTGTCATGTTAATATTTTTGCTTTTGAATTTATTTCTCTTAAAAAAAAAACATAATTTATGTAATGTTTACTTACATATTAAGAATTGAAATCTTGTGTGTAAATACATTAATTAAGTAAAAATTGTTATAACAACTTGTTGTTTATTTGGCTAAAATTAACTCCTCTTATTCCCTTTCGAAAAGTATTATCATTTCGGTATGAGTCGTATGAGGAAACATATCAATTGCCACTGCAGTTACAGGATAAAAAGGTTCTCCTTTATATTGTTTCGATTCAGGACGTCCCAATTCGATCCAATTACGTTGAGCCTTCTGAGGATTACAAGAAATATAGACCAAACGTTTGATGGTCGAGGCGGAACGAATGGCCAGAATTGAGCGGTTGTCTGAAATCAAAAGAAGTATAAAAAAGTAACAAAATTGAAAAAAATGAAATAGTTTTTATGAAAAATTAATCTTTCAAGATTAATTTTCCATAAATACTAGAGTATCTAATTATTTATATTAATCGATTAATTCGTAATACATGTGAAATTTATAAATAAAACTAATTATAGTTACAGTTATTTTGAAATTTAATGTGAATCAATTTATTTTACATCTTATCATCTTATATTTCACATCTTATCAACTATCTAGCAAAAACTTTTTGGTTTTCGGTAATGACAACGACTTATTAAAATAGTTTCTCGGTAATGGGTTGTCATTATTATTTGCCTACTCTGTATTACATAAATAAGTACTCAATATCAGAGTAGTATTGCAATCACGTGGATGAGTTGGCTAGAGCGCCGTATTAGCAACCAGAAGGTTGTTAGTTCAACCTCATTCTGATGCTGTTAGTTTTTTATAACAAAATGTCTAAAAAGATATTTTATACTAAAAAAAGTTTTTGTCACTTAGAAAATAAAGTGCGAGATTGTGTACTGAGTGAGACGTTAGTCGTTAAAAACGAATGGTTAATTTGTGTCCAAGACGACAATTTTTTTTTTGTTTTTTTTTAATTTTTATTTTCGTTTAGATACATATATTCGTGGACAACTCGAACAAAAATAACTAGTTATCCAGGCAAAAAATAAGTAGTTATTTTGGTTTCCAATTATATCTGCCAACTTACCAAAAAAGCCAAGTTTTTGCTGGATCTTTGACCAATTTATAAAAATAAAAAAATCCACTAAACAAGAAAAAATCTACTAAACGGCTAACCGAAAAAATCGCCAAAACGGAGGAGAATTATTAAAGCTACTGAGTTTTATTCGTCCTATCGGCTTTAAAAAAATTTAGGTGAGAGACAAGTAAATAAAGTAAAGCGTATTCCAGGTAGACGAAAGAGGTATGTCTGAGTGATCCCACTAAATGGATATTCGGTGAATGGATTTGAATTTGCCCTGGGAATTTAATTTCTTTGCTATTATCCTTATTTTCTTGAAATAAGCTCAACTACAGGCGTTTGATGTCTCTGACTAATGCTTATGTACATAATCTATGATGTGATTGTTGTTTTCTTCAACTTGGGATCTTATTCCACTGAATTTGTGGCTTGAATAATGTTTGCAACGTAGTGGCACCTTATTAATTTTCACTAGATTTTGTTTAACTTTTGGAAAATTACTATTTGTTAGTGTCTTATGACACTATTAGTTTTCTTTTTTCTCAATTTACATTTGCATTTTTTTAATCTTTTCGTTTGAATTTATATTGCATTAAATTAATGTAACTTTTGTATACATTTTTAAATAACAAAACAATTATCAATTGATTAGTTTGTACTTAAACTTAAAAATATAAATTATATTGTAAATTTAATTTAACATACATATTTATTTATTGTTCTTCAATAACATAACAGAGCCTAATGGGCTATATAGAGTTAACAATTAAATTATTTAATAACAATTTTCAATAATTTTTGTCCATTTTTTTTTCCCAAAATTAATTATTTTACTATTTTTAAATTTGCCTAATTTTTTTTAATTTTATTTTAAAATAAAAAAATCAACTTAAAAAATTTTTTAGAATTCCAAATTTATTTCTGGAACTTAAAGATTTTTGCTTAAAAAAAGAAAAAAAAATATTTTAGAAATTTCACAAAATTAAATACTAAATTGAAATATTTTATTTCAAAATTTTAGTTTTTAATTCAGAAATTTTGAAATTATTAAAAATAATAAAACTAAATTTTTCGAACTCGGGAATTTTTATTTTAAATTGATAAATAATTTTTTGAATTATGAATTATATAAAAAAAAGAAAAAAAATATTAAAAAAAATATTTTAATAAAAATAAATTTGATATTTTTTGATTTTATTCTTATTTAAATTAAATTTAATTTTAGTTTCTCAAAAAAAAAAAAAAAAAAAAAATGAGAAAATTACTAAAATTTTAAATAATTTCAAAATCAATTTTTTATTTTGCAAATAAAATAAAGTTCGATTCGATACAATAAATAATAAAGAATATTTATTTTTTAATATCGAAATTCATTTTCAATTTTAGAAGTTATTTTTCAATTTCAAATAAAAGTTCTTAATATAATAATTTAAAATTAAAAATGTATTTTCGAAATAAAAATCTTCAATTTCGAAATAAAAAATTAAATTGAAATAAATTAAATTTCGAAATAAAACAAAAAATTTTTTTGTTTAATTTTTAATTTTTGCAGTTTTGAAAATTAATGTTCAATTTTGAATTTAAAAAAATAATTCAGAATATAAATTTAAACGCAATTGAAAATAAATTTTTCATTTGAAAAAAAAATAGTAATTTTTTCAAATAATTTTTAATTCGTAAAATCAGTTTTTGGTATACGAAAAAATGATTAAATTCTCCAATTAAATGAAAAAAAAAATTGTTTTGCAGTAAATTTTTACTTTAAATTTTGAATAAAAATTATTTAAAATTTGTTATTTTCCAAAAATATTTTAGTGGCGCAATAAAATTGTAAAAGTATTCAAGAAGTTTGCATTTATTTTTTAAAGTAAATTATATACATATTTGAATTTCGAAAAAAAACTGAAATTAAAAATGTTTAATTTTCAAAAAGTATTTCCATTTTAAACCTAATCTTAATCAGTAATATAGTTTATTTCGAAAAATTTTATATTAAGACATTTTTCGATTTCAATAAGAAATTTTTAATTTTGAAAAAAAAATATTATTTTTCTTTTTTTTTAGCTTCAAAATTATCAGTTTTAAAAATGTGTTACAAAAATTTTAAATTGCGAGTAATTATTAAAATTTGAAACTTTCACTATGGAACAGCAACTTTTAATTTGAACAGAAAATTTTAATTAATTTCGAAAACAAAATTAAAATTCCAACTAAAACTTAAAATTTAAACCGAAATTTAAACATTTTTGAAAGAAAATAGTTTTTAATTTTCGAATACTTTTACTTTTGAACTGGGGGTTTAATTGTGCTTTAACTCGAAAAGAAAGTTTATTCTAAATTATATTTATGATAAATTGAATTTCGAAAACGTCCTGAAATTTAAAATATTTGGAAACAATTCGAACTTCGAAAACCAATTTTTAATAAAAATTTTTTTTTTTTTGCAATTAAAAAAATACTTACGTAATCCTGCTCTTGGAGGATCCACCACTGCCACCAAATCCAAAGTTTCACCTGGTGGTGTACCATACACCACCTCCTTAACCATTGACTGTATGTAATCATCTGCATTCCCGGTATAAAATTTGCAATTCTTTATTTCATTATTTTCTGCATTAAACTCAGCATCCTTAATGGCATCGGGTATAATTTCAACACCCAAAACTTGTTTACAATGTTTAGCAAAAGCCAGAGCTATGGTACCAGTTCCACAGCAAATATCCAAAACTGTTGAATGAGCCTTAGGAGCTGCCAAATCTATGGCTTTTTGATACAAAACATTAGCACTAGCTGTATTAATTTGGAAGAATGCCAAAGGACTTATTCTAAATTGTAAATCTTGTATAGTGTCTGTTATGTGTGTAGTGCCAGAAAGATGTTCTACGGGTGATACCATTTGTCCCACTTCACGATGTTTAACATCTTGATAGTATAAAGAAGTACATTTAAATTCTTTACCCTCTTCTTCATCTTTAAACGATAACTTTTCATAATATTCTATTAAATCTTTTTTAACTTGTTGCAATTCTTCTGCAGACATATTGGTAGAATAGATGCCAGGCACTAGCATAAGTTCATCCCCAAACTTAGAAGTGCGCACCATTAGCTGACGAAAGTGTCCAGTGTTACCTTCGGGATTAAAAGGTTCAAATTTGGATTGTTTGACAAAATCTTGAAAAGTTTTTGCCGCCCATTTAGCAGCCTTAGGAATGTGTGGCAAAGAGTCTACTTCTGATACCTCTACAGAACCATCAGCATAACTACCCAGACGAAAACCAACCACTATTTCACCTTGGGAATTTTTACCCACAGTAAATTCATTTTTATTACGATAACCATCTACTTGCGGGGAGGGTAGCACACCTTCATATTTGAATTTTTGCAAATGAGTTTTGGCATCTCGATTGAATTTTTTCAGATCCAGGGTAAATTTTCTTATAACAGCCAGCATATCTAAATCTTTTTGTTTAAGTTGTTCTTCATAGGACAAATGAGCCAAAGGACAGGTGGCTTCGGCCGAAGTACGTTGTTTTTTGTTATCTACAGTAGCCTCCTTAGATTTTGTATCTTCCTTACGTTTTAAATGCAAAGGATCAGCGGATGCTTTGGCCAACTTGAATAAAAGGAATAAAAATGTTTTAAGAGATAATTTTTTGTTAGAATCCTTAACTCACCGTGGCTTCCAACACTTTGCCTTTCCATTTGTAACCATTTAAAATCTTCAATGCCTTTTCCTGATCCTCCTGATTACGAAAACATACATAGGCAAATTTCTTGCGCAAAGGCGTCTTCACTTTGGCCATATCCAATTGAAGTTTCTTGGTCAGCAGTTTTTTAAATTCCTTGAAGTTTTAAAAGCCTTAAATTGTAGTTATAGATATTAATTAAGAAGAAAATATAAAAACCCACTCCTATGCAAAAGAAGCCCAAGTTGCGCACTTCAATTTTGTAGATTTCCGAAGTAAATTCATTACGCTGTAAATAGCCAAATTCTTCACAACCAGCCTGTTGCCCATCACTTTGATCATTAGCTTCTTCTTCGTCCAAAATTTTCTCATTTGCTGCATCATCATTAACCTGTTCATTTGTTGTGGATATCTCTGGCTGTTGATCAACAGTTTGGTCACTTGTTGTGGCTATTTCGGCTTCAGCATTTTCTACTTTTAGCACTTCTTGTGTGGTTGCAGCCATTTTTATTAGAAAACTTTAAAAATGTTATAAAATCAAAAAGAAAATATTAATTTCAATATAAATGACCATCCGGGTCTGTTAGATATTTTGGAAATGAGAAAATCGCCATATCAGAGGAATTTTGTCATCAAAAATCGTCAAAATAATAGGAAATTCGCAAGTCTGGCATCTTTATTAGCAGCACGTTCTATGATTAGTAGTAATGTTAATCCAGCTATTTTCGCGCAAAATCAACTGATTTTTTAGTATAATAGAAGTTTAATTTTTTTATGTAAAAAATTAATTAGCATTTTGGACTAAAATCTAATATAAAAAATATTCAAATTCTTAAAATTTTCTATTAGAAATATAAAAATTTAACAAAAGCTTTTTCAATTTTAAATAAATATATATTTAATTTCATGCGAATGTTGTTTTTATTTAATTCTTTTCATTTTTGCTTTACTTTAAAATTTAGTTATTAAAAATAGTATATCCAAGAATTAACAAAGAGCAATTTTATTTTTAAATGTTTAACATAAAATTGTTACGAATTTCAAAAATAAATTTTCAATTCTAACGAAACAAAACTGATTTCAAAGGAAAAATGAAATTAAAAAACAAAAATTATATATTTTAAAAATAATTATAATTTCAACTCCGAATTGAATAATTTCAATGGAATTTACTTTTTACTTAAATCTTTTTGCAATTTTGAAAATAAATTTTAATTTTGAACATAAAAATTTAATTTCGAAAAAAATTAAAGTTTTTATAAATTAAGGAAATCTATTGTGAAGTTAAATGTTTAATTTAGACAAAATTTCGATTTCAATTAAATTCAAAATTTTGAAGAAGTTTCTTATATCAAATAAAAAGTGATCAATTGAAAATAGTAGTAGTTATAATAGCAAAACTTCAAACAAGTATTGTTTCGAAAATAAATTTTAGAAATTCGCGCAATGAAAAAAAAAAATAATAGCAATAACTTTTAAAAATTAAAATTTAAAAAATGTTTTATTTTTAAGAAAAATATTTTACTTGAAAAACAAAATTTCAGTTAAGATATTAAATAAATTTTAAATTTTATCAAATTTAAAAAATAAATTTTTAATAAAAAAAAGGAAAAAAACAACTTCCACTTGAATTGATATTTGGTATACAATTTCAAAAAAATTTTAATTTCTAACAAAAATAATCTCATAACAAGAAACAAATTTTAAGACTATATGCAATTTTAATACAATTAAACATTTTTTAAATTCATATAAAAGAAAGCTTATTTTTAGTTGGAAAAATATTTTAACTAAATTTTAAAAATTATGGAAACAAATCAAGAGTACCAGCACAGTTGAATTAAATTAATTATTTTTTAAGTTAATAAGGTTTTTCTTGTGTTGTTGTATGAATGTCGAACACAGGCTTCGCTGAATGAACATTTTTTGCAAGTCAAAAAATTTTGTAAGTGCCGATATGAAATTCCATAACTTCTTGCGATTGTGAACTACATCACACCTATTATACGATTTCAAATCATAATCACCAATTTTATGCGATTCTTATCATATAGCAGAAAGCTTACTTTATTGCTCACTTTAGTTTATCTTACCTTTAACTATCTGATACCTTATAGGAAGGTTATAATAACGGCCCTTAATCTTTTACAGAAATTGTCGTTCTCAAAAATTTTGCATGGTGTTAAAAAATATTTTTAACGACGATGCTTCGACAATGCGATGGCACTCGTAACCCTTATAGGGTTATTATCTTTAATACTAATCCACTTTTATTCGTCTATTCGAAACATTTTAAAAGTACAAGAAATACAAAACTTTATGTTATAAATCTTGTAAGAAATACTTATATTTTATTTTCTAACAAACGGTCTTCGTCGCCCCATACACATAAGGGAACGTGGATTAACATTTGGGAACCGTTGCTCTATAAGTTCTTATGTTTAATTTTCAGCTGGCTAATAGACTATTTTGAGCCGCCACCGACAATTTTTACAAAAGCCACTGCCGCCGTTAAAATTGTTCGGCGCAAATAGCTGCTGTGTTTTTGTGCAGAATTTTTTTGCAAAAGTTTTAACGCTTATCTGCTAAGAAAAAGTAATAATTTTAATTCCATTTGCTCAGACAAAAATAAAGAACAATTTGCACAAAAGTCTATAAATTATAACAACTAAAGCCATGCCTCAAATGCCATTACCTCCTTTGGCTCAGGTAAGTTTTTTGCAATTAAAATTGCCCTAACAGAAGAAATGTTCTGGAATACCAAAATTTCTTTGTTGTCTTTTCACAATTTGTTTATGGCGGTCTTCTTGCTTGTCATATATACATATAGAATGCTATCGAACCGATGCAAGTTGATGCCCCCATGGAGGATAACGACAACAACGAGGAACATCAATTAGTTGTTGAAAATCCTACTTTGGATCTGGAGGTCTATGCCAATTCGTATGTAGGCTTGGCTCGTTTGTATAGGCTGATATTTGTATCTGATGTGTGCCCGTCGTTGCGTTTGGAAGCTTTAAAAATGGCCATTAATTATGTTATGACCACTTATAATGTGACCATGTATCAGGTGTTGCATAAAAAATTAAATGATGTGTACGTTAGTAGTACTGGTGGTGGAGCAGGAGGTGGCGGCAATGGTGGTGCCGGTGGGGGAGGTGCTGCAGGTGGTTTACCGGATATAGCAGCCCAACCTGCTTTGGCTGCCCAAGCTCAAGACTTACCGGTATTTGATCAAAACTGGGTAGAAACCAAAAGCAAAAAAGCGGCACTTAAATTGGAGAAACTTGACTCAGACCTCAAGAACTTTAAATCAAGTTCGATTAAAGAAAGCATACGTCGTGGTCACGATGATTTGGGTGATCATTACCTTAGTTGTGGTGATTTGTCGAATGCTCTTAAATGTTATTCCCGTGCTAGAGATTATTGTACCAGTGGCAAGGATGTGGTCAATATGTGTTTGAATGTCATCAAAGTATCGCTGTATTTGCAAAACTGGTCACATGTTTTAAGCTATGTATCCAAAGCAGAGAGTACACCAGACTTTAATGAATGTTCTAAGGATGCAAATCAGGTGGATATAACCTCAAACGTAAAAATTTGAATTATTTTATAAAAAGCTTTATTGCAGGCTGTTCTAACACGTCTAAAATGTGCGGCTGGCTTGGCAGAATTGCAAACCAAAAAATATAAATCGGCTGCCAAGCATTTTCTGTTGGCTAATTTTGATCATTGTGATTTTCCCGAAATGATCTCTCCCAACAATGTAGCTATGTATGGGGGACTCTGCGCTTTGGCTACCTTCGATCGTCAAGAACTACAAAAGAACGTAATCTCTTCTAGCTCATTTAAGCTCTTCCTAGAACTAGAGCCCCAACTAAGAGATATCGTGTTCAAATTTTACGAGTCCAAATATGCTTCATGTCTCAAGCTGCTTGACGAAATACGGGATAATCTTCTGCTGGACATGTACATAGCACCCCATGTCAATGCCTTGTATACGAAAATTAGAAATCGTGCATTGATTCAATACTTTAGTCCCTATCTATCAGCCGATATGCGTAAAATGGCCACTGCCTTCAATCGTACCGTTGAGGCGTTGGAGAACGAGGTAATGCAATTGATTTTAGAAGGACAAATTCAGGCACGAATTGATTCGCATAATAAGATATTGTACGCTAAAGAGACTGATCAACGCAGTAGTACTTTTGAACGAGCAATTTCAATGGGCAAGAAATATCAAAGACGTTCACGTATGTTGATTTTAAGAGCTGCCATACTCAAAAGTAATATACATGTTAAGGTGGGTAAAGGTTTTGTTTATAGTGTTTTATTTTATTTTTAATAAGAGAAAATTTTCTGCTTATAGAGCGTACCTCGTGAACACACTGATTTGTGTGTTGCTGCTGGTTCCAGTACTCCTACAACCGCTAGAATTTAAAGTTAATAATATGTTTGTCATTCGCTCCTACTTACAGATCCTGAGGATATTGTTTCAAGTAAATTTCATTCAAATATTTGCATAACTATTTTATTATTTTTATTGTGAATTCTAATACTTTTGCGATTTAAAAAAAATTCCCCCCATTTTTTCAAAAATTGTTTCATTTTTTATTGAGAGCAAAAGTAGATTTATTTAAATGTATGTATTTATTGAGCATAAATTGGCGGGTAAGTAATTGCAATATATTTATAGTGATAGTAGAACATCGAAAATTTATCTTCTACCATTATATTGCTCCCTGTAGCGTGGTGACCGGCTGCGTTTTCTTTCACGTCTTTCATCCCTTTTATGACCATTTCTTTCTAACGATCTGGAACGTTTTTTATCTCTGGAACGTGAACGACGTCTGCCATTTCGATCTCTGTCAGAACGATCTCTTGAACGTTGCCTGTTGTCTCGAGACCGCGAACGACGTCTTTCATTACAATCTCTTAATCTCGAACGTGTTCTGTGACGTCTGTTTGCTTCATCGGATTTCCTATCACTAGAAATTTCATCTTTCCTACGTTTATTACTTTCTGAGCAAGATGATTCCTCTGATGAAGATGAAGAATCTTCGGAGGACGTTGAAGATTCCGATTTACTGCGGGATTTTTTATATTTTTTATCCTTTTTCTTGGCATGCCTTTTACGTTTATCCTCTTCCGAATCTCTGCTCTCCTCACGTTTCTTAGACTTTTTCTTTGTCTTCTTATGTTTCTTAACTTTACCCTCTTTACTTTTTTTAAGTTTTTCAATTTTTTCCAATTTTTTTAGTAATTTTAGTTTCTGCTCTTTGCTTAAGGATTTTAGAAAAGCTTTTTCTGGATTACCCCCTTTATCCATACTTTCTTCATCTTCTTCGGGATCACTAGGTACTAAAGCATGCTGTTGATTTGTACTGTTTTGCAATTCCATGGCAGAACGTTTCATCATTAGACCATCGCCCTTCATTTGTTCTTCCAAAACATTTTTAGCCATTATGTCGGCTGCCTCGGCTTCGGAGTGGAGTTTGCGTGCCTCACTCATGGATATGCTGTACATGGTACATTCTTTGTCTGTGTTTATATGACCCCATTTGTGGCACTTTATACAACGGACATTTCGAACCTGTATACCAAAAGGTTGATCTCTAATTTCTGTATCTCCTTTACAGTACGACTCGCGAGGAGCATTATACTTGCGCTGCCACTCGAATTTGTACTCGGGTTCATTGTCATCTTTTTCACGATCTTTTCTTACTCCCGGCGGCGGTTCATACATGAAGTTGACGCTTAACTTGTCCTTGCTTTCCTTACTAAGTATGGCCTTGTTTTCGTGTAAATTTTGTTCCTTTTCATATTGATTACGCAGTTCTTCCTGCTTCTTTTTGTAGGCTTCTGCTTGTTGTTCAGCCATCCATACCTAGAGGGATAGGAATAGGTATTTCAAAGTTTAGCAATTTTTTAAAAATTTTAGGAATTTTTGTTAGAACTACTTACTCTTTTGAGATTATCTCTGGAGGCAGGATGAAAGAATTTCTTACACATGTAATTATTAAAACCTTTACCCATTTTGTAATCTTTTTATTGATTTAATTTTGGTGAACATAAATTTTCCTGGATATTTTTTAAGAAACGTTTGTGTGAATAAAGAAAACTAATATAAAAACAAAATGTAAAAAGAGATTTACGTCGATTGGCTGAGTTGAGCCGCCCATTAATTTTAGAAACAAACGCCGTTCAAAACACTTCTTATCTTGAGCTGTGTAATCCTTAACAAATTCGTAAAGAGTACAAGTTTAATAAATTAAACTTATTATTTTCTTTTGAATTTTTGTAATTACCTTGTAAACTGGGTAACAGTCGGTTTTAAGCTGCAAAATAGTGGAGTTCGCTACAAACGAAGTTGAATTTGTTGGGCGCTGCTCGCTGATAAACAGCTGTCAGTGACGTAGTAGATATATTGGAAAATTTTTTATTAAGGCAAAAATTAACCTGAATTTACCTAGTGTCTACATTAGGCAAATTTTTATCAAAACAAACGTCAAAATCATAATATTTTTATGTTGGCAATTGTCAAATTCTATCTCTTTGAACTATTAAAAAATCTATTGTGCAATCTACTTTTATGTTTAAACACAAAGCTGAGCAATAATGTTTAACATAAACTGTCAAATTTATTGTTCTCTTTTAAAATGTTGCGCAAAATAATGTAGACACTAGGTAATTCTCTAACCTAGTGACTACGTTAGGCAAATTTTTATCAAAACAAACGTCAAAATCAGTGCCAATATATACAAGGTAACCTTAGTTAAACAGCTGATTATTATTTTGGTTGTTACAGTTGCCAAACTGCATGTATATAAAAAATTAATACGCCATATTGTTGTTTTTGTGCAACTGTTGCCACCTTGCACAAATTCGCGTTAAGTTTGCCGTTTGTCTTGATAAAAAATTGTGTAATGTGGACATTATGTAAGACAGCGAATTTGGCACTCTCTGAGAGAAAAATCTTATATATTAGGTTTGTTTCCATACTTTTTGGGTAAAAGTGCGTTAAAGTGAGAAAAAGTTAATTTTTCTCCCACAAAAATACAACAACGTACAAAAGTATGGGAACAGAAAAATCCAAATTGTTTACCAAGAAATAACACATCAAACTGTTTTAAAAATTCGTAAGTGTATGTAATTTTATTTTTCAGCAAACCTGATTTTTTTTTATTTTTTTAAATGAAACTTTCCTTTTAGTAATAATAGATAGGCTGAAAGCACTACGTAATAGAAACCGCTTTTTTAAAAGTAACATAGTGTCATTACACAATTTTTTATCAAGACAAACGTCAAACTTAACGCGTATTTGTGGATGGTGGGAACAGTTGCACAAAAACAACAATATGGCGTATTCATTATTGTTTTTTATATATGCAGTTTGACAACTATAACAACCAAAATAATAATCAGTTTTTTAACTATGGCTACCTTGTATATATTCACACTGTTTTTGAAGTTTGTTTTGATAAAAATTTGCCTAATGTAGACACTAGGTAAAGCTACCATATTTTTTTACATTTACAGTATTATACGTACGGCAACTCTATATTTCTCCAGGTTTATTTTGTTTTGCGCGAACAAGACCGTCCATAGGAAAAATAACAGTTCAAGAGGGAATTTAAATAGCATTTCTTGCATAAAAATGGAAGAACCTCCCACATATACCCCTGGCGATATAACCACTGAAGATGTTACCCAATTATCACCAGAATTTTTGCAAAGAAAACTATATTTCCTCGTCGATCAACTCAAGTCTATGCATGCCAATTTGCCGGAGTAAGTTAACAGAAATTACCAAAACCTTGATAATTTTAATGTTTTTTTTTTTTTTTTTTTTTTTTTTATCAATACCACCAGAATCTATCAATCACGTATTTCCTACGAACTTCTCACCGAATTAGCCAATTCTTTACTCAACGATACCATTTTCGAAATTGTCAAAGGTCTTATGGAAATTCAACATGTTACCGAAAAACACTTGCATCAATTGCGTGAGCAGGTCGAGAATGAATATGAGATAGAGGTACAGGAGTGGATTTCAAAGATTCAAGATCAAGAGGAATTACAGCACATATTGCAATTGATGAAAATTAAACATAATCGTAAGCTGAAAGAGACTGATATGAAATTGATAGCTTTGTTGGATCAAAAGGTGCGCGATCAACAGTCTACTTTGCATAAGGCTGGAGTGGCTGGTTTTTATGTGACCGACAATCCGAAAGAAATTAAGATACAAATGTTTTTATTGGATTTTATTTTACGTTTATCGAGGATTAAATTTGAGCCCAATAAGTAAAAGTGAAAGGTAATTAGAAGACATTTTTTGTAGTTTAGTATCTTTTTTTTATTTAATATAGAAATTTTTTTTATATGAAAAACTAGGTAACCCGGCAAACGTTGTTTTGCCATATAACTTATTTCTAGTGATTATTTTTGGTTTTAGATAAAAATTAAATGTTAAAATCTATAGCCTTTAGTTTCTTCAAGACTTGAAACTATCATTGGATAATTAATTAAGAAGACAGGGGTAGGGGGAGCTTTTACCCGTTTTGCCCTATTTTACGCCCTAAGTGTTGGAATTTCCAAAAAATTTATATATTTAATTTCTTTTCACATGTTATAGTATCTATTTCCCGTCCTAAATAATAAAAATTATAGGCTATAGTTTCTTCCAGGTGTTACACTATTTGCCTGCGAAATTTCAAGAAAATCGGTTGATTAGTTAAGAAGATATAGAGAGGGGGAGTTTTTACCCCTTGTGGTCTATTTTACGCCCTCTAGCGATATGAAATATACTTTACAACCTATTCTCATACCTAATTAATACACATACAACATTTCATAAAAAACGGTCAAGCCGTTTAGGAGGAGTTCAGTTACAAACACCGCGACACGAGAATTTTTTATATATAAATATATATCTTAATTTATGTAATTTTTTTCCTAAGTTCAAATTTTAAAAAATTAATAATAAATAATTTTAAAAGTTTTATTTTAGAGTTGACCAATGTTAAAAAATAAAAATAATAATAATTTTTTCACTTTTTGCATTTAAAAGCAAATTAGAATTAAATTTTGTGTATTCGAACATCTAAAATTATTCGAAATATTTTCCTTTAATGAAATAAATGTTCTGACAACTTTTGCCATAAAAAATCTAATTTCGAAATTAATTTAGAGTTTTGTTAAAGAATATAACTCAAAATTTATAAAACAAATTTTTTTTTTAAACATTAAGGATTTAAATTTAATTTCGAAACTAAGTTGAACTTTAAGAAATCACCCAAAAATTTATATTTAAGTGTATAACAAAAAAAAAAAAAAAAAAAAAAAAAAAAGAATTAAATAAATAAATAGTTTAAATTAGAAAAATAATATTTCGAACATTTGTAACATTAAAATTTGATAGCGAAATTAAATTCGAATTTTCGACATTTAGATGTCACCAAAAAATATATTTTTGAATGCAGAATGAAGATTAAAATGAAAACTATGATCATTTTCTAAAAATTTTTACTATAAAAACTGATTTCGAACATAGTTTTGAGTGTAAAATAAAGTTTAATGTGAAGATATACATAATCATTTTATGACAATTTTTACTATAAAAAATGATTTCGAAATAGTTTCAGAATTATCCAACATTTTGAAAACTCTCGAAAATTCTAATATTGTTAACGAAGAGAGCTTAATATAAAAAAATCGTATTTGAAACATAGCATTAAAATTTAATTGTGAAAATGGTTTTGAATTTTCGAACATGTATGTTTAAGTGATGAATAAAGTTTAACATGAAATTTTAACCATTTTCTAACAATTTTTACTATAAGAACTGATTTTGAATTTATGTTAGAATTTCGAAAATTATTAAATCATTTAAAAATGTATATTAAACTAAAGAAAACAGTTAAAATGAAACGTAATAAAATGTGGACCAGTGGTTGGATTTAAATTTATATTACAATGAATAAAGATAAAATAAACAAAATTAAATTTTAATTCGAAATTTTAAAAAAATCAACCTAAAATATATATTTTTAATTTTAAATAAAGTTTTAAATGAATTTAATAATTTGTTCGAAAATTATGAAAAAATTATAGAAATACAATTTTAATTAATTTCAACTATATTATTGTAAATTTGTAAATCGGCAAAATTTTACTTTTCTTGCTAAGCTCGAATTTTTTAAACATGTCAAGTGTTAGTATAAAGAAAATTTTTTAATTTAATTTATTCTTTTAAATGATTTGAAATCCAAATATTTTTCATATTTTATTTAGATGTTGGTCTTGGAACTTATACTTCTTTCAACTATTATTCCTAAATTGGTACTTTCATTACACAAATTGTTTATAAAATTTGCCTTAAACTTTTATTAACTTCAATAAACATAATTTTCTTTTAATATTTATCATTAGATAAATATTGTCTTTGTTTGACAGTGGTGTCATCAATAAAAAATTTGTAATTTATCTTGTCACTGCAATAAATAAACCATTATCAGTTAATTAACAAAGTCAACATTTGTAAAAACAAAACGTCATAGGAAAATCAAACCAAAATGTCATAAAATTAACCTAATTGTAATTGGCATGTGTCCCACAAACTGCCATAAAATATTTAAAAAGATTATTTTAAATTTTTTTTTTTTTTTTTTTTTGTTCTCGTATATATAAAGTATATTATATTTTTATTATCTATATATAGTAGGTATAATTTAATAATACAATCATCACAATGTTAGTTATAATAACCTCTTAAATATAATTAGGATATAATATATTTAACATTAATCTAAAAAAACTTAAACAACTAATTAGAAATAAAAAGAAAAAAATGGAGGAAAGCAAGCTAATATTAATACATAATACAGGTTTTTGCTTAGGGGTTGCAATATTTCTTGAGTTTAATATCTAAAACCAATTTACCGCGTCAGCAGTAAAGACCCTGTCCTTCATTCTTTTCTATATAATAATTACAATATTCCTTTTGGGTGGGCGTTAGGCCCATTTGTTCAACTTCACGTTTAAATTGCTCTATGCCACCTATACCCGCTAAATAACCATTCAGTTTGGTGGCCACATAAGACGATTGCAATAGAGAGGAATTTAAACCTAAGGTTTCACATAAATCACGATGACCTTGCAAGCGATATTTTTGGTGATAGCTAAAAAGGAAAATAAATTAGTTTGCTTGTGCTTTTTTAAGGGGAGTAGAGTAAAAACTTACTCTTCTGCTGGATAAAAATTAATTTTTGGTGAAATTTCTGTTCTTATGACTTCAGGAGCTCTTTTAATTTGTTCTTCGGCTCGAGATTGTTCAGCTATTTGTTTTTGTTCTTCATCATGATACAAAATCAAAGACATATATTGTCTTTTAATGACAGTGCACAAACCATATTCATGGTTATTCCAGAATAAATCCAATAATTGTTTATAACTGATGATTTCAGGATCATAGTCAATTTCTAAAACTTCAGTATGGTCGCCCCTATAGTGTTTTGAATTGTTTTTTGGATTAAATGATACAAATTAATTAAAGAAATTAGTTAGTAAAGCGTGATAGTAAGAGAGGCAAAAAAGTAACCAAAAAAGACAAGAGATAGTTTTTTTTTTTTTGTTAATAGAAAATTAAAAATAAAGTGCACAAGTCAAGTGTGAAAAAGAAATAGAAATAAAAAAGATTAGTTAAGATTTGTTCCGAGTTCTAAAACTTACATATTACGGTACGTTGGCTGATCCTTAGTACCACCTGCATATCCAACAGTGGTACGTAAAATACCCAAAGTTCCACCATACAAAGATTCAGCACCCCAGAAACAACCCATGCCAAAAGTGGCAGTCTTAAAGGCTCTATCCAGTTTGTGTACAGGAGTAACATTTAATTCTTTTTGTTCATTGCGCACAATACTCTAAAATTAGAAAAGTTTTAAAAGTTAATAAAATTTTGTTTTTCTGTTTTGTTTTGTAAGAAAGAAAAAATTTACATAAAATTTAAAATATTTATTTAAAGAAGAGCCATTGCAATCCTTCCATTCATTAAAAAATACTGCCACACAATCAAAAATTGAAATTACTAGAAGCAATGATAAAGTCAACAAGTATTTTTGTTGCATTTTTTCTGTTTTGTTTTGTTAAACACCGGCTAAAGACATAAGCGTTTTGCTTGAGACTATAGTTAAAGTAAAACTAAAGTAAAATCATTTTTTTTTTGGGGGGGCGTTCTGTATATTAACAATAATGTACATTTTTAGTGATTTTTTTATTTTGTATTGATCAAAACAATCAACCAACCAGGTTCAATGCACGTATGCACAAACAAAATTTCTTTGGAATATTAAAAGTGTGATGAAATAATAAATGAGACCAACTAATACGGAGTTAAAATTGGATAAGGAATTTTTAAGAGAATTTTAAAGAGTTTTTATATTTTATAAAGGAGAATATTTTAAATTTGTAGATTTAAAAAAAAAAAAATTACAAAGAAAAAAATTTGTTATTATTTTGTTAAATTCCTGGGGTATTTAAAAATATTTTTGTTATTCTCCTAAATAAAAAGTAATTGGTTTCATTATTCTTGAATAAAACGTGTGTGAAGGAAACTTAGATAAATAAGTAGATTTCTATGTGAGAGAAAAAAAACCGATTCAATTGTCAAAAATCCTCATTCATGCAGCAACAAAATACATGTCACATATATTTTGTTGCTGTGTTTTGAGAAAAAAAATGAGTAATTTTTTGGAAAATGTATTTCCAAGTGTCTCTTACATAAACTTGTATTCTATAGCAGGAAATATGATAAAAATAAAACTAAAAAGAGAGTCAGACAAACCTGCCAGATTGAACTATTAAGACAATATGAAGTTCATGAAATGTGTTAAAGTATAGAAAATACTTATTCAATTCTGCTGGCGGTTTTAGTCAAAACAGAGACAAGGGAAATTTACGCTTGCACTTGTCTAAGGTTCTTCCAACCTGATTTTATAACAAATATCAAAATGCCGAACAAAACTTTCTTATAATTCTACTTAATTATGAATATTTAAAACATTTCTTAGATTTTTTAAACTTTTAATGCAACTATTCAGCTTAAAATTATCTGGCAGCTCTTTCGTTATATTTTTTATGGAGAGTAAAAGTAAATTTTAAACCAAGAGCAAATAACTCTTTTAAATATACTCTTAAAGAATTTTTGTAAATGCCAAGGTCGTTGAAAGAGAAATTAGCTAACTATTTTTCTTTAAATTTAATGAATTATATATCAAGCAAGAAAAACATTAATTTTCAATTAAATTTATAAAAACATTATGTTATTTTTGAATAAAACATAATAAACAATACCTGTATACAACCTCTCTTGTTCATAATACTTAAAAAACGTTTATACATTTTATTTTCGTTTTTTTTTCTGTTAAATAAATATTTTCTTAGGAAAACCAATAACCTTTTTGCACTATTAAAAAACAACTACTAAATAAAATAAAACAAAAACTTAAGTAAAGTCTAACACAATTTCTTAATTATACTATTTAAAGAAAAAACTTTTCTTTAACACAAACCTCTAAACCCTCCCAGTCCATAAAAAACCCTCTGTTTTGTGTCACAACCCCCAAAACCCGTTTAAACATTTTTATGTTTCTTATTTGCGTCATCACCATCAAAATAAATAAAAACACTTGTAATTTTTTTAAAAACACACGCGAACTAAAACTTTATAGTCTTAAGATGTGAATGAATAGATTTTCTAAACAAAAAACCCAAAACACAATAAATAATAAGGAAAAGCTTTTAGTTTTGTTTATTTTTTTTCAATTGTCAGGCAATATGTCTGTTTGTTGGATTCTCTAGGCAATGACTGCTGCTCTTGAATTTTAAATTTATTTAAGGGGGTTTAATAAACTTTTTGAAGGTAAAACTTAAATTAGTTAAATGTCATTTAAATAATAAGTTTGTAGTCGTATCTTAGTGCATTTGCAGAGAGTTAATTAATTTTCTAAGGAAGGAGGAGGAAAATTAAGTGAATTTTTTAATTTGTAGTATTTTTAATTAAAATTTCAGAGAAAATTTTACAATTTGTTTTGTGGGATAATCTGTTTTATTATAAAAAGATTTTAGAGAAACTTAAAAAAAATTGTGCATACTTAAATAGTTTAGATAGAGATTTATGAATATTTATTTTGTTTGAATTTTTCTTCAGTTTAGAAGAGTTTTTTTTTTTTAGAGAAACATTCAAATTGTTGTGGATATTTAAATAAAGATTTCATAAAGAAAACTTTATGATTTGTTTTGTGAGAAACTATGTTTTAATTTGGGAAGATTTTTTAAAGAAAATTTAAAATTTTTGTTTATATTAAAATCAAAAATATTATCTTTTGTTAGTTATTTGAAATTATATAGATTTTTTTTATTTTCATTTGATTGTTTCATTAAGAAATTTGTACCACAAAAATGAAAACTTGGCGAGAAAATAAAAGCAACAAAAAATCCGGAGAGAATTTAAAATAAAATTTATTTTTTAACCGAGTCGCATTGCGCAATTTTCATACAAATTTGTATGGAAATTTCCGGACCGCTAGTCTTGTTGAATTTATACATTTATACAAATTTTCGTTTCTATTTACAATTTAAAAATTGTAAAAAAAATCTATGAATATAAATTAATTTTCCTCAGAATTTTAAATTTTCTTAGAAAAAATAAAAAAAATTTGAGAAATTTTCTAAATAATGGAGATTTTAATTCAAGATATTTTGAAAATTTTATTTAAATTTTTATTTTTTAATTCCACAAAATTTTCTATTTAGAATTTTACAATTCTTCAAAATTGAAAAATTTTAATTTAACTAAATTTAAAAAATATAAAAGTTAAAAAAAATTAATAAATTTCATTTTTATAAATAAATTAGAGAAATTTTCTAAATAATGGAAATTAAAAAAATCAAGCTATTTTATTATTATTTTTTAATTTCATAAAACGTCTTATTTATTTCATATTATTTAAAATTACATTAAAAATAACTTAATTCAAAACCTAGTTCAAAATTTGTTCTTTAACTATAAATTCTAAACTAATAGTTTTGAGATTGTACTTTAATTAGAAATTCTAAATTAATGGAAATCCTAGAAAAGTGAACCTATTTTAATATGTTTTTTATATATAATTTTTCTTAATTTTCTTAAACATTTTATTAAATTTGTTTCTCGTTATTTATTTTTTTTTATATTTTTTATATTTTTTTTAAGATTTTAGAATTTATTTGAAGGCATTGGGATTTAAAATTTTTTCTTAATAAATTTTCAATATTGTTTTGTTTTTTATTTCAGAATTTTTTTTTCACGAATTTAAATTTTTCAGAAAATTAAAAAAAATGGTCAAAAAATTTTAAATTAAAATTTTTAAATGAACAAAATTACTACAAAATTTAATTTTTAAAAAATTAATATTTTTTAATTTTGTTAATTTTTTATTAAAATTTTCTTAGAAATAAAAAAATCCTAAGTAAAATTTCGCAATTAAATTTTTTCTTAATAATTTTAGAAATTATCTAAAGGATCTTAAATCTCAACATTTTTCTTAAAAGGTTTTCAATATTATTTTAGAGATTTTATTCAGGAATTTAAATTAAATTAAAAAAAAAAAATCCTTACTAAAATTTCGCAATGAAATTTGTTCATATTATTTTAACATTTCAACTTTTTAAAAGAAGTTCAAAATCTTATTTTTTATTTCACTTAACTTTCCCTTTTGTTTTAAGGTTATTCCTCTATAAACAATTGGAAAATTTTAAAAATTTGTATAAACAAAATATTAAAAAAAAAAATAATAATAATAATAAATTGTCATTAAAATATTTTATAACTGAAAGTATATTTATTCATTTTCTCTCCATTTGGAAAAAAAATTAAAACAAAGAAGCAGCTATTTATAATAAAAAACAAACGTTATTAAAAATATCAACCAAAATTTATTGTCTCCCAAAAATTTAAATTTAATTATTTTATAATTTTTATTATTATGATTATTTGGATAAACACAAAAAAAAAAAAGAAAAACAAAGAATTATAAAAGTATAAAACGATCACATATTTACAAGTAATAAACCAAAAATTTTGTAAACATTTCAATATCTTTCAAGATAAGAATTAATTTTACGAGTATCTTTACCTAATGAAAAAATAATTGTACAAATAATAATAATAATAATAATTTTATTGAAATTTATAAATAAAAAGAATATAAAATTATAATTCGAAATAAATTAAAAAAATAAGTACAAAAGTTGAATACTTACCAAATCCTTGAGCTGTGGTGCATTAATATCTTCAGGATTAATAGCGATAGAGGTCATTTTTATTTTAATTTATTACACTTTTTTTATAAAAAATTTTGAAAAAAAAACTTCCTTTTTTTTATAAAAATCTTTTCCTTTTACTTTTCTATATATTTACTAGTAGATCTTTATAAATCAACTGTTAAGTCAATTTCTTATGTTGGGTCTTTTTATACCTCACGCTTTTATTGCTATGCTGCTGTAAAAAAAATAATACAAAGTAAAAAATATAAACATCTCTTTTTGTATTCATTTCTTAACATACTCTTTCAGTTTAATCAATTTTTAAGCAGTAAAAGCAGAGTAACATGACAAATAGAAAGAGAGCACAAGTTTAAAAATAATAGAGAAATTATGACTACAAATGAAAAAAGAAAAATGTTAAATGTAATGGCTCAACTTTATGAATATTTTTGTAAATGTATTTTTTGATTTATATAAAAAATTATGGAAATTATTTGAACTCTGTTGGGATTTTAAAAAATTAGCAAGAGTTTAAAAAATTTTAGTGCCAATTTTTAGTTCCTCTAGCTCATTTCCAAAGAAGTCGAATTTTAAAACTTAAATTCGAATTCTTATCCTGTGAGCTATGGTAATTGCAGGATCTAAAAGAGAATAAATGGTGTTAAGCATTTAAATTTATTTCTGTTGTAATTGTACCAAGATCAAAAGATTAAAAGTAAGATTGGGTACAAGATATTGGATGTGAATTTAAAATACTTTGTAGCTCTTTGAGGTCCTCTAGCTCATTTCCAAAAGATCTGTTAGGTAGGCTTTCAAAAATAAATATCAAATGCTCGTTCTGCAGAATCCACTGCGTAAGTATTAAGGCGAGTTT
Organism: Protocalliphora azurea; assembly: GCA_932274085.1. Taxonomy (NCBI): domain Eukaryota; kingdom Metazoa; phylum Arthropoda; class Insecta; order Diptera; family Calliphoridae; genus Protocalliphora; species Protocalliphora azurea. The sequence goes on along the minus strand of OW026522.1, from coordinate 4,044,887 downwards.
CTTACTCAATGCTTTTATTCAAATAATGATCCTCCTAAATTTGTAGTTTACCTAAGACAATTGTGACTATTATGACTTCTGTATGTTACTTTTAGAGTCAATTTCTTACATTCACCAATAAGATATTTATAAGATCGTATTAAAATTGTGATCGTTTCTTGGCTAATAAGTTTTTATTAAAATAATTATCTTCAGAAATTTGTAGTTTACCTTTGCTGATCGTGATAATTATAACTTCTGGATATCACTTTTAGATCCAAATTGTTACATTGATTAATAAAAAAAGTAATTAGATCTTATTAAAATGGTGATTGTTTCCTGGCCAATAACCTTTTATGATGACTGAGATGACTCTGAGGTCGTGAATGACAATTATGACTAGAATATCGTTTTCATAGACATGTTCTTATATTAATCAATTAGACAGTAACCTGAGACGATCATGTGGCTGAGTTGATTATGAGACTGCGCGTGACAAATTTGGATATCGCTTTAAGAGCCAAGTTCTTACATTAATTAATAAGATTGTATCTGAGATGATCCTCAGGCTCTTCCTAATGACAACTAGAACTGGGGACTATATGCTGCTTCCTGTGCTCAGTTTCCATATACATATATAAATAAAGTGAAATTGCATCAGCCTCTTAGAAGTATTTTTTTTACCGATCGTAGAATTTAATATCAGTGTATTTTATCAGATATTTAACATTATTAGAAATTGTCTAATTTTTTAATATTTTTAGGAACATTATAGTTAATTCAACAAGTAAAGCACTTTTTTCGTCTCGTTCTTTGCAAGTTTGGCAGTGACAACGATTTTTTTTTATAATTTTTCTATATTGAACCGGCTTTGGCCTCACGTATTAGTTATCTGATTTTACAACAATAACAAACATTCGGAACATACTACGACTCTACTATATACAAAACAATGAATCTATAAACTTAAAAATAAAGAGAATGAAAAAACACTAACAAAAACAGAGAAAAGTTGCTTGACTAGCATGTGCGACGAGTTTAATGCGAACGTCGTCTAAAATAAAAAGAAAGGGAAAAAATGAAATAAAAACAAATTCACGCAATTCATGATTTTAAAAATTGTTTACAAAAAAATGCATATTTAAAAGATTTTTAAAAAAATAATTTCTATATTAAAATGCCATTATTTTTAAAGGATATATACCTTTTTGAACTCGTCTCTTTAAGGAGAATCAGATTTCGTTTTTAAAATAAAAATCTGAGGTCATATAAGGGATCTAGAGAAAAAGGCGTTTTACTGCCAAATGGCTAAAGGGATTTCAATAAAATTTTTCTTGTACATAGTTTACGCTATAAAGTTTTAGTATAATAAATTTCATTTAAATCTGATTATTAGTTTAGGAGCTAGAATTTTTGGAAAAAATTTTGTTATACACCAACTAAAATCAATGGGAATTATGTTAATGTTTATAGTGAGTAAAACGTCAGCTAGTAGATACAATCAGCTGTTGAGACAACAAATATGTTTTGGCATACTTATCATCATCTTTTTTTTATTCATTTAGCCAGCAAATACATGTTTGTATGTTTGAGTGTATGTTTTGGGTCGGTAGTCCGGTCTAATGAAAGCAAGAAAATAGAAAGAGAAGACATTGAATCTAAACAGAGAAGAAGGGGAAAATTACCATGTTTCTTTTATTTTTGTTATTAATATTTTCATTTATTTGGGTATTTTTTTTATTTTATTAACTATTATTTAAATATCTATAGTAGATTAAGTAACAATAGTAAGTTTTGTTAAAAGATTAGAAATTGTTATTGGTGTTTAAAGCGCTCATAGCTGCATGATCACGTGAACTTTTATATTCACAAACATTTTGCAAATGTACTTATTGTTGTTATTGTTATTATTATTTGATTATATTTCTATTAAATACATTTATTTTTTTCTTTGTAATTAATTTTAATTAAATTAATTAAAATTTCTTTGAAGTTATTTAATTTGAATTTTTATAGGTTTCTTTTTAAGAATGCATTTTCCCTATAATCTCTAAAATTTGAATTATTTTAGAAAACCATAAAATTGTTTGCTTTTAGTTAGATACTTGTTAAATGAAAAAAAATGTAGTTTAAATTTTAATAAAAAAAAAAAAAAAAATAATTTGAAATAAGTACTTACCTATTTTTAATTTAATCTTTAATCAAGAGACATACACATTTTCTTTAGATTTAAATTTTATTCATATTAAATTCATATTAAAAATAAAATATTGAAAAAGTTTTATTTTATTTTTATGTATAAATATTTTTTTTTTTTGCTGTTCAACTGTGATTTGATCTTGCACGGGATATGAGTGATTGTCTTAGACGTGTTTTGCAGTGGTCTTCGGATAATTCCCTTAATATTATTAATATTAATCCATCTAAGACTAAGATGTTATTGTTTAGTTTTTACCTAAATAATGGTGAAATTGAAATTTTTTCTCAGCTAAGTGCTTAGGGATGATTTTTGATAATGGTTTTTCCTTTGGATGTCATATTGACTTCGTATCTGGAAAAATATGGTGTACATTAAGAAGAATTTATTCAACAATGTTTCTATCTACCTTTTCGTGTTAGACAAAGATTAACGTAAGCTCTCTTAATGCCGCAAGTCTTATATTGCCTTGAAGTGATATCTGGCTGTTCTATTGTTAATACAATTGGAAGATTTGTTTATAGTATAAAACGTTGGCATCATATTTCGGTTTATGTTCACAAATTTCAACAACTCTGCGAAATGTCAGAGTTTGACATTTTTTTATAATATACATAGTTAAAAATTGTGTTCCATCTCAATTATGTAATAAATTTACTTTTTATTAGAAATCTACAAATTAATATTTCGATAATTTTCAAAATAAACTTTAAAAGATCGTTTGTTATGAGGATTGCTCGCTGTTGGAATTGTCTGCCCCATGAATTTCGAATTTTCTCGCATTCCAATAGTGTTTTCCGTCTTAAACTTATTGATTATTTAGCTGATGATACATATAATTTAAATTTTTATGGCTGGGGAGCCAAATATGTTTTCATGAATTGTAATTAAAAACTTTTGTTGTATTATTATTTTTTTTTTTGGTTTAATATAATATATATTTAAGACTCAGAATTATTACTATGTAATATATTTTTATATTTTGGCCTTGAAAGCTTTTTATTACTATATTCAATAAAATAATTAAATAAATAAATAATCATTGTAAAAATCGATTTTTATATGAAAAACATAAAATTAAATTTTAAAGCTAAACTAGCAGAGATAGAACTAAAAGGACGAAAATCTGTGATTACACATATTTCATTCTAAAATGTAATTTTCATATGAAAAAGTAAAAATCAATTTTAAAGCAAAATCTGTGATCACTCATATTTTCTTACAAAAATCAATTTTTATATGAAAACATATAAATCGATTTTAAAGCTAATCCAGCAGAGATAGAGCCAAAAGGACGAAAATCTGTGATCACTCATATTTCATTTTAAAAATCAAATTTTTATATAAAAAACCGATGATATTTATTTTCAATGAATCTTCAATTATTAATTCAATAATTCTTTCTAACGACAATATGAAATAATATAGATCGACTAAATAAATCATCCTGTTTTTAAATAATCCTTTGATGGACTCTCATATTTTTGTTTGTTCCATTAAGTTAGTAGTTTTAACAACAAAAGATTCAAACGGGCTCATTTATATAAATTGTATAAATGAAGAAATTGGTAACAATTTGCGGTAAAACTGAATTTTAATTAAATTATGCGGAATGAATTTCTATTATCAGCAGAGGTGTAATTACTAATCTTAAAGCTATTCTACCTAAAATCAAGCAGTTAGTTTGTAATTTGAGTTTCTGAAATAAGATTTAGGTCAGATGGGCGGATTGAGAATGTAATTCGGATTTGATTGTTTCATTGTAATATTTCATGTAAAAAAGGCCCAAAATTTAAAAAATATCATTAAATGATCAAATTGAGGCAACACAATTATTAGTTGAAATTGAATACATTAAATTTTGTTAAACAGGGAGATTACATTTTATTCATTGACCTAATTTTGATAAAATATTACGGATTGGTTGATTCATTTAGACACACAAAATAAGCTAATGGGATGATATTTGGATCTTGGGTACCCAGACATATTTAGGGGACCAATTTTGGGTAATTAGTTCGGAACTTTTTTTCTTAACATAGTTATTATAATAGAGAAAACATAATTTGAACGCTTTTCTTATATGAAAAATTATTTAAATAATTTTAAAGTAAATTTGCGTACAATTCTAAAAAGTACCACACCTATAAAACATATTATAACTTAGCCAAGGCAACAACCACTAGTTTAACTTATAAAAAAGCTCTATCAAAAGTTTTTTTAATTTAAAACAGTGGGACAAACAACTTTAATAGAAAGACTTTATTTAATATTTTATATAAATTTTTCAAGAAAGTATTTCTTTTTAAAGTAAATAAAAGTACACTTTATCATATTATTTTAAAAATTAAAAATTTGTTTATATTTATTTGGAAAACACTTGTTGTTATCTTAACAACTAAATTTAAAATATTAATACAAAATCTTAAACATTAATAAAGCACAATTTCTAAAAAAAAAAAAAAAAATAATAAATTCTAAATAAGATGATTCATCTTAATAAAGCATTAAAAACACTGAATTAAGAGGAAATTTAAGGCAATTTCACACATTCCATTGAAAAGAAATTATGGCGAGTTTTAAGTACATTCTTCTTAAAATTGCACACTAAAATATATGATGTAAATGTAATATTTTTTTTAACTAAGATTAAATATCAATAAAATGAAAAATGCTACTCTTAAAGTTTTATTTAATGCTGTTTTAATTAGACGCGCAATGAAGTACGCATAGGCTTCTTACTCAATGCCATTCTCTCTTGTCTACGTTGTAGACACTCATATCGTGTTAATGCCTTTTTGAGCAATAAACTTTGAGGTGACAAATCTTTGTCATTTACCGCTGATCGTGTTTTAGGCTTAAATTCTTCCGCGCTTTCTGTTGCTGGAAACAACTTTTGTTTTCTGGTAATGGTCACTGAACGTTTTGGTGTATCTCTGATATTTTGGATTGGTGTCTTGTTGTTGCTGTTAACATTTTGTTGTTTGTTATCGCTATTGCTTCTAGGTTTATCCTTTATATTTATAACATTATCACTTTTAGGATATTTTTTAATGGTACTACAAAATGAAAAAAATTTATCTTCATCAACAGCACTAAAATGTCTACGAAAACTATTATTGTAAGGTGTTGGTTCCAGATTGGGTGTAGAACTTATGTGCATATTATCCATTAATGTATCTATAGCTGTGTGATAAAAACCGCTTGCATCCAAATGTGTTTCACATACTGCCATTTTTCTTTTTAATTTATTTTGTAATTTTCTTTATGTTTTATTTCTTTTCTTTATTTTTTTTTTTTTTTTTTTGTGGTGAAGAGAACTTCTAGATCACACAACCAAACCGTACGACTTGTGCTAATATAATGATTTAAAAATATGTTCACTCCTTTGTTAGAGCGATCGTTGGAAAGGACAGAGAGTAAAAAGTCTTTTCAACTTCGTAAGTCAGTCAGGTTTATGCTAGGTAGAAAACCAGCATAAATTTAGTGGTGCTGATGTTTGAGTAGTTTTAAAAAGGAGGTTTTCTTTACAGTACTTTAGATAAGAAAAGTACTAAAGTACTATTAGATCTTTAAAGACAAAAAAAAATTAGAACTACTTTGTTTTGTACTATAACTCAATAGAAAATACTTTAGTATATTTTTGAAATGGAATATGGTGAATATTATAGGGGAAAAAGGATATTTATACTGGCATTTACAAAATATTGAAATTTCCTGAATTTTTATAAATTATAATATTTCGTATGTTACTGCAAAAATCATTGATTGATATCAAAGTAAGAAAAAGTACTTTTTTTAATTATTTGGTACCAATAATATTTTCATTTTCTTATCTCTGATATTTTGTATGCAAACAGATTTTAAACATATGTATGTATGTTTGCTTGTATATTTGTCATATTGAGAGAAACCCTCAGAGAGGGATGTTTCGATCACATATTTTTTTTCAGCAAATGTTTGTATGTATCCTAAAGAATTTTAATTGTTTACTATTAACCCTCAAAAGAAACGAAAGTATTATTAAGATAAAATTTATGATATCAAAATTAATATGACAAAGAAATTTGTGAAAGAGGAGAGGAGAGTTATGAATTAGAGGGTTTTTGAATTACAGAGTTTTACAAAATATTCTTCATAAAGATTTATTCTAACTTAAAAACAAACTTCCAATTTTAAGGAATTTCTTTAGGAAGGCTATGATTAAAATCTTTTTAAAAGTTAAAACAGAGTCTGTTTGTTATTAATGTTCCAACTGTTATTGCAGAACTGAGCTCTCATCAAGCTGTAATAATTCTTCTTGATTTGTAAGACAATACAATACAATCTGTAATAAAAACCCCATGTTTTAGACTAAATTATTATTCTATATGGTAAAGTTCTTCTCAAAAATCTAAAGTTATTAGACAAGTTGAAGTGCATTTGTCTGTTGAAATCAACATTCCGAAGACAATTAATAACTGAAGATCCTTTGTGATATAGCCATATATCGGAGAGGATTCTAAGAATTTTACTATTGCAAATCATCAAAATGCATCCAAAAGTGGCTAGTTATGAACAAAAAACTAAAAAAATATTTTTAAATTTTGTTTGGTGAAATTTATTTCTAGGAATTTATCAAAAATCTAGTTTTTTTACAAAAATCGTGTTCTCTTCGAAAAAAAATTCACATAAAACTAAATTTTTGAAAAAATTGTTATTTAAAAAAAATGTAAAAAATAAATTTCTCGAAAAATTTTTAAAATACTGAATTTTCGCAATAAGCAGGTTTTAATAAAATCCAAAATCGTATTAAAAATCGAAATATAAAATCGCAATAAACTGGGTTTTAATAAAAAAAAAAATAAGATTTTCAGCAAAATCTAATTTAAAATTTTTAACAAATAACTGAATTTTATTAAAAACAAATCGGTTTCACAAATAATAAATTTCTTCCAAAAATCTGATATTTTATTTAGAAACTAAATTTTCAACAAAAATTTGAATTAAAATAAGTTACTAAATCTATATTTCATAAATATATAAACATATCTTTTATCAAGATTTTTACTTTAATGTTGAAATATGACATCGGAAATTTGTAACATAAAGAGATCCTTAAAACTCCTTAAGCATATGACTTAGGAAGATCGCTCACACCAGATATGCAAAATTGTAAATTCCTTTTCAGTTTTCTACCAGCAGTTTTTTTTTCGAAAAAAAAAACAGAATTATATATTTTTAACTTGAATTAGCTATTTTAATATTTTCAGAATTTTTAACTTTGGGGTTCTACGGCACAATTCCACCAAACATGATATGCCATCTTATTATCTACGTTTAAAAAACTAAAACACAATTACAGTTAAGTGATAATATTTTAAGAAAAAACATTTAACCTACTTAAATTTACTTGTCAAACAAAATTTAAATGGATTCTATTACGATACGAACCATGGCTTGAAGATTGGTAATCTAGAACACTTCCACTAGACGATCTATACCTATATTTTGTTGAAAAAAATTATATGTACTTCTCACATATGTGAACAGCATAAACATCAATTTACAACACCGTATGTTGAATATATTTAAAATTCAACAGTGTTCAAAAATTATTATTATTATTTTTTTTACACAAATTCAAGTTAAACTATTTTTTGAATTCAGAATTTTAAAATGTCATGTGGACTAGGGGGTAAGAATTCATAGTTAATAGTTATAAAGTGTTCGTATGGCTTCGAATCCTGGCGAATGGAAATGTAATTTATATTTAATAAATTTCAAAGAAATATTATTAATTAAAAATATGTATATTTGACAGTTCCTTAATTCGACATTTCAAAAATTTGATTTTTGTTTCAAGATAAATTATAAAACAATTTTCCGAAATCTCGACCAAGGATCGAACTCAAAACCTAGTATTTCAGTTACAAATCCAAGCGGTACACCATATCGATATGTTAAAATTCACTATCTTTATTGCTTATATAAAAAGCTTAAAACGCAACTTAAATTTAAATAATACTTTTTTATAAAAAAAGTGCCTAGAAATTCTTGTTAAATTAATTTTTTTTTCTTCTAATAACGAATTGTTTTTGTTTTTTTTTTTTAGGAAAAACAGAAATTTATAAAAAGTCCCGGGATAAGAAATCAGACTTAATGGTTTGCAATCGAAAAACATTTATTCATTATTGAATGTGAAATAGAAAATGTTATTAAATTTGGGCAAAGAAAATTGTACAAATTTTTGAGGCTGCTCTCGATAATTGTTTATAACTGCGTTATTTCTAAACGGATTTCGCTAAATTTTAAGACCAAGATTTTTGAGACTATATACCACGTATGTGTTGAAAGAGAAATGTATTTATTGTACTGTGAGCTTTAAAAAATTTCAACATATAGACGGACATACAGACATATATTCTCAGAATTTTAATCGTAACAATCATGAATATATTTTAAATGTCAAACTTATATATACCCTTCATTTTATGTGAAGAATATAAAAATCGGGTAAAGAAATTAATTTAACTGAAAATGCTATTAGAAAAAAAACGAGCTTTCATAGAATTTTCATCAAAAATTCACAACAACAAAAATCTCAAAAATACGAATTATCACAAAAAAACAGAATTTTTATTAAAAATCCAATTTTTTTTAACAAAAGTTTGGGTTTTCCAAAATTCTTCCAATAAAAACATTAAAAACAAATTTTCACAAAAATCCTAATGCCTAACAAAAAATTAGGTTTCCAGTAAAAAAAAATCCAACTATCACCAAAAAAAGTCTTATACTAAATAATCGAATTATTACCAAAAACCAAGTTTGATCAAAAACGTGTTTTCTGAATTTTAATACTTAAATAAACTTTAAATTTCACCAAAAAAGCAAGTTTTCGCAAAACAATCGAATTATCATAAAAAAGCCGACTTTTAAATAAAAATCTGAATTTTCTAAAAAATTAGTTTTTTGTTCCAAAATTATCTGTATACAAAATTTTCACAAAAATCCAAATGTCTACAAAAAAATAGAATTTTCACCAAAAATCTTAAAACAGGTTTTCACTAAATAATTTAATTATCAACAAAAGACCGAATTTTCGCCAAAATATCATGTTTTCTTTAAAAATACAAATTCTAAAAAATTCGTATTTTCACCAAAAACCAAAATTTTTACCATTAAACCAAATTTTTACAAAAATCCGAATGTTTATCAAAATTCAAAAATTAGAATTTTTAGCAAAAATCCGAATTTAAACCTTGTATTATAAAATGTATTCGAAAGATAATATAAAGACTTAAGCCACATTTATAGACTGGACAAATATTTCATAAAAAATGCGATAAATATTTAATGTTGTTTGATCTTGTTAGAGCAAATAGCATGAAAAATGTAATTCATATCAATTAAAAAATATTTTCCTTATTAAAAAATTTAATTATATTTTACTTAGTGATTACTAGGACAACCAAAAATATCCTCTAAGAAATGTGTTTTATGCGCATAAAAAATTTTTTTCTTAAAATCGGAAAATAAGCCCTTGTAAAAAAATATTTTCTCTTAGCACTTAAAAACATAAAAAATAGAATAAAATAAATACATTGTATCAGGAAATTATAAAATTTCTATTAATTTGTAAGATGAATATTATTAGGCAATCGGATTTGAGAAGCGTATTTGACACTAATGACAATTTGTGTAAAAAAATTTCTGCAAAATAAGTAAAATTATTCTCTTAAGTGTAAAATATGTGAAAATATGTAGCTAGAATATGCTCTCAAATAAGGACTGTTTTATGAAAATATGACAAAATATGTTGATAAGCTCAAAATATGCAAAAAAATATTCTGTAACAAATCAATGCCAAAATTCTTTAATTCGTCTCAAACGAATAAATAACTAACAGTTTAGTTCATTTGAAGTTCAGGAAATAATATGATTTTGCATATTTTTTAGTTGCCTTTGTTATACCATGATTTTCGTCAAATATTTGCCTAGTTTGACCAGACCCTCATTACCTTAAAAAATAAAATAAAAAAAGAAAATAAAATAAAAACTAAAACTAAAAAGTATTAATAAAAGATTTTTAATTCATTTACAGATAACAAAAATATAAAATTTAGCTGAAATGAATACAATTGATTGATTCAAAATGTTTCAGAACCAGACTCTCAATCAAACTTTTTTAAATAAAGAAAATTCAATCACATCTATTTTTAAATCTCTATTTCAACCTGAAGACTTTTTGTCGCCCTTAACCGTTTAAGGTTAAATTCTAGTATCTAAACATTAGAGCTAAATTAGTCACGTCTTATTGTTTTCTTAAAGAAACTATTTTTAAAAAGTAATTGCAGCTGGAAATATACTTCTAAGGGTATTTTTCTAACAAAAGGCTCTACCTGCTTTCTTACTTTCTTACAGGTCCTTGTTAAAAACAAATACAGAAATAGGAAAATAAACCATTTGCAATTGTTTTATTACGAATTGAAGAATTAGTTTTCCTAAAATTTTTCTACAAAACTAAATGCCCAGCAAAAACTTTGTTTTCCTGGTAAGCTAGCAGGTATAATTGGAAATAAAAATAAACTACTTATTTTTTGCCTAAATAACTAGTTATCTTTCTTCGAACTCACAAACTCATGTAGTTATTTTTAGATTCTAAGGGTACTCATAAATATGTACCTAAACGAAAATAAAAATATAAAAATGAAAAAAAAGACAAAAAATTTTCCGTCAGTGAGATTTGAACTTAGACACAAATTAACCACTCATTTTTAATGACTAACGTCTTACTCACTACAAACTCTCGCACTTAATTTTCTAAATGTAGAAAGTTTTTTTTCATATAAATATATGTTTTTAGGCATTTTGTTATAAGAAAAGTAATAGCATCAGAATGGGGTTAAACCAACAATCTTCTGGTTGTTAATCCAGCGCTCTAGCCAACTCATCCACGCAAAATTACTATGCTATTATACTATTGAGCACTGATTTATGTAATACCGAATAGGCAAATAATAATGATGCCTCATTCCAAGAAACTACTTTAATAAGTAGTTGCCATTACCGAAAACCAAAAAGTTTTTGCTAGGTGATAAAAAAAAAATAATAGAAGAAAAACCAATAATGATTTACAAGTCCAGTCATTGAGTTTTTTCTTTGTGGGATTTTAGCCACCAACAAATATTTATATGAAATCTAAATGTTTGTAAATGATAAGAAATTATTGATAAATATATACACCATTATATAAAAAATTCCCCTATTTTAGTGAATCGATAGCTTAAAATAAATAAATAAAATTTCTACCTAATTTAAATTGCAATATCCGCCATAATTAAATATAAAAAATAGTCGTAGTAAATTTAATCGTTATTAGATAGATAATCTTATTTTTTTATTTATACACACTGGGAATTTAGTACTTAATATAATACTATAAAATTAATACTTATTTATAATTAAAATAAAAAAACAGAAATATTTATAAAGTTTTTTAGTTTTTTTTTGTTACAATTTAATTCACGGCCTTAAAGAAATCACGGAAATTTTGTGGTGCCGCCTCTCTTATAACTCTTTCAGCCATTTTTTTCGTTTCTTCGGGACTACCGTTATCCTTGTGATAGTAAACCGTAAAGTAAACAATTAAGCCAATAATAACCAATAGAACTACAGCGGAACAGATACAACTCAATAGCATTTTACAGGCACAATCACAGCAACTGGAAAGAAAAGATGAGCGATTAATTTAAGTTTTAGTTTAAATATATAAATCTGTCTTTGCAATCAAGTAAATCTTTTGCAATAGAATGAGTACTTCAAAACACTTTAAGGTATTATTTAAATATTGTTCAGGATTATAATCTGACTAGTTGGGATTAAACCTGTTTATATACATATTTAAGTATATTTGCTATATAAAAGTAATGCTTAATTTAAATACTGCTTTAGGGAATAAACAAAATTCCTTAGTTCTTTAGTCGCATAGCCTTTTCTTTCGGTTAATATTGTCCCCAGAATATGTACGCTGTTTAGTATACTAAGTCTATTAACGTGATGGCCCTTATAATCGTTTAAGATTTAATAAATTGTCTTTTATTATATCTCTATTTTGGGATATTAATTCTTGCAAGGAAATTCCCAATTACAATTAATTATTTTCATATTTAGTATCTCCATATATGTTTGCCTAGCGGCCCTGTAAATCAGTGATCGGCACCTATAGCCCACAGGGGCTGAGCGTATATAAAAATAACAAATAATAACATTTGTATTAAATAATTTAAAGGTTTTTTATGTCCAATCAAATTAAGAAAATGCCCCAAAAAATTCGAACTTGAAGAAGTCATTAAACCGAAAATCGATTTCTTTTGCGTTGGAATTATTGAGTCAATTTTTCTTGTTGCACAATGTTTTTAAATTGTTGAAATAATTGAAAGCTTCCTTTTCGGCTATAAAAAAAATTTAAATTAATTTCTAACAAGTATAACATTCTAACTTGTTACAAATTAATACGATTTTTTCCGAATCTATATACCTACCATCTACAACTTTTGGTTTCACTCTGATTTAAAATTTCACCTTTATGGGAGATGGGCGGGATCATTTTTGGAGATTTTTTGTGAGAGATATCGGCGGAAAAGTATGAAATGGAATTACAATGGACACCCTGTGTTTGGATCATAGCTTTTTTATGTTTATGAACCAATTTGCCCATTATATATTACAAATATTTAATATTTAAATTTATAAACAAATATTTAACTAAATTTTGTACCCCACCTCCGCTACGAGACATATCCTTCCTTCAATGGAGACAAAAAAATATCAAAAAATAAATTAATAACAAATTTTCAAATTTCAAATAATAATTTAAAAATCAATTGGAAAAACTAAAAATTTTAATTTTTAGGAATAAATTTTGTATTCGAAATTAAGTCCGAATTTCGAACATACGAAAAACTTTAAAAACTTTAATAATTCTTTGAAAAATAATTGAAGTAAAGTTAAAAAGTAGAAATTTCCTTATTTTGCAATAAATTTTAAGTTCGAAATTAATTACGAACTTTCAAAAATAAGAAAAATTTTAAAAATTCTAATATTATTTTGAGAAACAAATAAAAAAACAAAACATTTATTTTGGCAATAAATTTTAAATTCGAAGTTTAGCTTGAATTTTCAAACATACAAAAATATTCAAAATTTTAAAAATTGTACGAAAAACAATTGAAATAAAGTAGAATGAATGAAAACAGTAGAAATTTCCATATTTTGAAAACATTTGAAATTCGAAATTAATTACAAATTTTTAAAAAATACAAAAATGTTAAGATTTAAATAATATTTTGAAAATCAATTGAAAAAAACTAAAAATTTTAATTTTTTGCAACAAATTTGAAGTTCGAAATTAAATTCAAATTTTCGAACATACGAAAAAGTTACAAAATTTTAATAATACTCTGAAAAATAATTGAAATAAAGTGGAAATCAATGCAAAAGGCAAAAAAAATAATTTCAAAATTTATTACGAATTTTTTAACATAAGGAAAAATGTTAAATGTTCTTATAATATTTTGAAAATAAATAAAAAGTAAACATTTAAAATTTTTGACAATAAATTTTATAAATCCAAAATTAAATTTGAATTTTTGAACATGTTAAAAATTTGAATAATTTATTAAAAAAATATTTTAGAAATTAATAAAAAAGTAGAAATTTTCATATTTTCGAATATAAGAAACATTTTTCGAATATAAGAAAATGGTTTGAAAAATGAACGAAAAATGTATAAAATATATAAAATCGAAGTTAAGTTAAAATGTTTAAATTATTACGAAAAGAAAATCTTAATAGCAACAATTCGTTTTCTACCCTAATTTTTTCACTTGAAGGTGTTATTAATAAGTATTTGTTTGTAAACTTAAACTTGAATACTTCCCATAAACAATTATCGTTTGTAAATACCCTTCGACTATCAATAAACGTCTATGTGTTCGATTTTAAGGTATCAGTCAGATATTGTGTGTAGAGACATTACGATTAGTCACCCACTAGAGCTGTTTATTTCAGCTATTTTCAAACAATACATTTTATTATTTTTACTGTTTTTATTTTATAATTAACATGTAATTAAGTGAACTCTTTTTAGTAATTGTATTTTATAAATATTTTTTATTATGTAATATTCAACGGATTAATATTTTTAGAAAAATATATTAAGATTTTATAAGCTTTAATTTATTGAAATTAAGGTAACGTAAAACAAGGCTTTTCAAATGATCCACAAAAAGATCGTTTAAGAAATATTTTATTTTATTAAAAAAAAAAAAACAATTTTCATGAAAAAATTACAAAAAAAAAATAATAATAATAATTCAGAATATGGGTATTAGTTCATTTATTTTTAAATAACAAATGTTTTTTCGTTTATAAACATTTTTAATTTTATCACTTATTTTGCAATTTAATTTCTTTATACATATTTTCTGAATTATTATTTATTTTTATTTTAAATTGATTCATTTAGAGATTCTTACCAGCAGACAACTTTGCCAGGACACTTAAGTATTTCCAACAAACAATTACACATTTTATTTAATTAAATTAAATCTCTATTTATTAAAATATCTCGTTATTAAAAATAAAATATTTCACTTGTTTTATCAATTGGCTCGTTGTTGTTCAACTACTAAACGTAAATATATAACTGAAACTTTGAGGCAAATACCCACTCAGCGTTAAGGGGAGTTTTAGTCATGTTATTAGTTGTTTTTATTGTATTTAGTTCTCAAAACCAATACTGATAAGATTTCTTTTTTACTTATCAGTTAGTAAGAAAAACATATAGACGAACTAATGGGTTAAGTGTGCTCTGCACGGTCGGTAGATATGTGGTATCTATCGAATTTTATTAACTCAAAAAATATTGACAAATGTGTTTATCATAATAAGTTAAAAAGCAACTTATATACGAGTACTTATGGTATGAGTTCACTGTATTAGTTTGATAGCAAACTGTTTAAATATTGGTTAAATAAAATGAAAAACAATTATTATAATAGAAACTTTAACTAATGTAAAATGCTGAAATAGAATTTATATTTATTGGTTGAATAGATAATTAAAGATTAAGTTACAGTTATTAAAATTAAATATAAATTTTAGTCAGTTTTAACATATATATACCCTACAATTTTAATTTCGCAAATTGAATTTTAAAAATAAAATATAAAATGTCTAAAAAATTAGAAACAATTTAATATTTTGAAAAATGATTTTAAATTAATAAATTTTATTATTTTTTTTTTTTAAATACACGTTAAAAATGAATTTCGAATTTTCGAATATAAGAATAACGTACAAATTAATAGTTCTATGAAAAGTTTTTTAAAAATGTTGAAATTTCCATTTTTGGCAAAAAATTGCAAATTCGAAATTAATTACAAATTTTTAAACATAAGAAAAATTTTCCAATTTTTGCATAATCATGTGAAAAATTAATGAAGGAAGTAGAAATTTTATATTTTATTAATAAATTTTAAGTTCGAAATTAAATTTGAAAGAAAAATAAATAAAATAAAGTAGAAATTAATAAAAAATGTATAAATTTCTATATTTTTCAATAAATTTTAGGTTCAAAATTAAATTAAAAATTAAATTAAAATTTTAAAAATTCTATGAAAAATAATTTAATAAGGACGAAATTAATGAAAAAAAAAATATAAAAATTTAATTTTTGGCAATAAATTTTCAGTTCACAATTAAATGCAAATTTTCGAACATCAAATTTTCAAAATTTTATATGTTATAATTTATAAGCTTTAAATATGCGAAAAATTTTAAAATTTTTAATAATTCTTTAAAATATAATTTGAAATAAATGAAAAAATTATAGATGTCCATATTTTGCAATAAATTTTAGGTTCAAAATTAAATTCAAATTTTCGAACAAAGAAAAATTTTAATAATATTTCAATACATCAATCAATTAGTTAAAAAAAGAAAAAAAAATTAAATTTTAATAATTCTATGGAAAATAATTAAAATAAGGTAGATTTTAATGAAAAAACAAAAATTTCAATTTTTGACAATAAATTTGATGTTCGAAATTAAATTTGAATTTTCGAATATAAGAAAAATATTAAAAATTATATTAATCTCTTCAAAAATTAATAAAATAATGTAAAAATTAAAATTTTTGACAATAAATTTTAAGTTCGAATTTTCGTACATACGAAAATGTAATAAAATATTGAAATATGAAGTAGAAATTTATTAAAAAAAGTATAAATATCCATATTCAGCTATGTTTTAAATTCGAAATTCACTTTGAATTTTCGAATATAAGAAAAATGTTGAAAATATTAATAATGCTTTGATAATCAATTAAAAAAGTAAAAATTTAAATTTTTTGCAATAAATTTAAAGTTCGACTTTTTCGAACATAAGAAAAATGTTCAGCATTTTATAAACTTAGAAAACTAATGAAAAAGTAAATATTAAAATTTTTGGCAATTTGTTTTAAGTTCGAATTTTTGAACATACGAAGAATATTCAATATTTTAATAATTCTTTGACAAATAATCTAAATAAAGTAAAAATGATTGGAAAAAGTATACATTTCCATATTTTGAGATATTTTAGATTTTAACTTCGAAATTAAATTTGAATTTTCGAATATACGAAAAATGTTCACTATTTTATTAATATTTTAAATAATGAATAAAAAAAGTGGAGATTTTCAATAAATTTTAAGTTCGAATTTTCAAACATAAGAACATTTTTCCAAATTTTATTACAATTTTCGGACATTACAAAAAATGCTCAAATTTAAATAGATTTTTTTTAAAGTAATTTTAAAACTAAAATTAATAAAATTTAATTTGTTTAAATTAAACATAATTTATTTAAGTTTCTTTATTTATGCTTTAGCCGGATGATTCATGTACTCCTTCTGAGATTTTTTGCATTTCGATTATAAAATTATCATGATCATGAAAAATTACATAATAGATAAGAATCGCTAGTAAAATTATAGAAACAAAACAAAACATTAATTGCACAAAAAAGTTCAAAGCACATTTAAAGCAACTGGAAAAAAAAAATTAAAATTAAACAATAATTTAGCATTAATTCAAGTTAATCCATCATCATACCAGCAAGCAATATCACCTTCACATGTAACCATTTTAAGTTCAGAATAATAAAAATTCCAATTTGTAAGCTATTGATTTTTTTGAGAATTGATTGAATTATTATTTTAATTGATTTTTATTTAATTTTGGTCAATATAACTATAAATAATAAATAAGTAGCTGTAAGGCTTATCTCTCTATTAGATAAAATTTGTTAAAATACAATTTAACAATACTATCTTTTTTTAATTTTTATGAAATTATTATTTTTGGGTTTAAATCAAAAACAATTTTTGACAATTTCTTTGAATTCAAAATGAATTTTTTGATGTTTGTTATTATTAGGGGAGTTTGTTTACTGGAAATAGAAATAACGTTTCAATTCAAATACGTATTCAAAATTTTGATTACATATTTTCCATTTGCTCTATGAATGAGTTATGTATTAGGAGTAGATATGTAAATATATACTTGTTTATTTACACATATTTTTGACACCTTTATTTTCTTTTTCTATTGAAAGGTTTAAAACAAATGTGGAAAATTGTAAATTTAAAAATAAAAAGAAACAACCGTCAATTTCAATTCTATTTTATTATGGCTTTACAGCAATGTGATTGATACTCATTCATTATAGATAGATAAATATGTATAAACTTTATCACTATTAGGGTTTCCAGAACAAGTTTTTATTTATAGAAAATGTTTATTTCTTTTCCAAATTAAAAACTTGATTTATGCGCTAATATCAAATCAAGTTTTTATTTTTTTGTTAAATATTTTTTAATGTTATAATTTATGTATGTATATATTTTTTCCTATGTTCGAAAAATTCAAACTTAATTTCGAATTCTTATAATAAGAAGTCATATCCTAAAATTATTTTTTCAAACTGTTTTTTATGTTCGAAAATTCGATCTTTTTTTTGCAAACAAATTAAATTATTTTCTACTTTCATTAATTTTTTACGTCATTAAAATTCTAAATTAAATGATTGCCAAAAATTATTATTTTTTCATTAATTACTACAATCAAATATTAATACAATTTTGAAAAAAATTTTTTTCAACATTCATAAAATTTTTCTTATGTTCGAAAAATTCGAATTTCAAATTTAATACTAAAAACTAAAATTTTAACTCTTTCCACTAAATACTCCAAATATTAATACAATTTAGATTTTTTTTGTATTCGAAAATTCGAATTTATTTTCGAACTTAAAATTTATTGTAAAAACATGGATATTTTTATATATTTATATTTATATATATATTTATATTTATTAATTTCAATTATTTTTCAAAGAATTAATAAAAATTTAAAAAATTTTCCTATGTTCGAAAATCCGAACTTTAAAATTATTGCCAAAAATTAAAATTGTTACATTTTTTAAATTGATTTTCAAAATAATATTAGAATTTTGAAAATTTTTCTTATGTTCGAAAATTAATTTGAAACTCAACCTTTTTCGTTTTTTCGTTTTTCAATTATTTGAAGAATTATTAAAATTTTTAAATTCTTTCTTATGTTCAAAATTCGAACTTAAAAATTCTAATTGTTAAACAATATGAATTTTTTAAAATATTAATTAAATTTTGAAATTTTTTCTTTATTTTTGAATATTTCTCTAATATTTGAAATTTTAAACATAAAAATTATTGTCAAAAATTTTTAATTTTTCATTAATTTTTGAAATATATTAATAAAATTTTGAAATTTTTCTTATGTGAAAAATCGAATTAATATTCAAGTTTTAAAAATTTTGCTTATGTTCAAAAATTCCAAATTAAAATGTATATAAACAAATTGAGATATCTATAGTTTTCTTTAATTTTTTAAAATATTATTATTTTTTATTTTTCTTTATGTTCAAAAATTCGATCTTAATTTCGAACTTTATTATTATTATTTATATATTTTTTTTGTGTTTTAAATTATTAAAATTCACAATTTTTTATGTTTGAAAACTCGATCTCAATTTTGAACATAACAATTTTTGCCAAAATATGTTTTTTACTTTTTTATTTATTTTTTTAATAGATTATTCAATTTCTGACCATTTTTCTTATGTTCGAAAATTCTATCCAAATTTTGATTTTTAATTTTTTGTCAAAAATTTTAATTTAATCAAATTTGAATATTTTGTATATGACAGAATTTTCTTCTTATTACATTTCAAATTAAAATTTTTTTTGTAGATTGTTTTTTTTTTTTTTGGTAAATTTTTAATAAATTATTAAAATTTC
Source organism: Protocalliphora azurea (assembly GCA_932274085.1). Lineage (NCBI taxonomy): Eukaryota > Metazoa > Arthropoda > Insecta > Diptera > Calliphoridae > Protocalliphora > Protocalliphora azurea. The sequence goes on along the minus strand of OW026522.1, from coordinate 4,025,349 downwards.
AAACATTGGTTTTGTGATCGAAAGTTCGTTTCGGAACATTATTGAAAATTATTCGAAAATTCTATCCTAATTTCGAACTTAAAATTTTTGGCCATTTTTTTACTTTTTTTTCTTTTATTTTTTAATACATTATTATATTTTTAACATTTTAAAAATTCGAACTTAATTTTAAAATCAAAATTTGTTGTCAAAAATAAAAATTTTTAATAATTTCCCAATAGATTATTCAGATTTTGCAAAAAATTTAAATTTCTACATTTTCATTTATTTTTTAATAGATTATTGAAATTTTACACATTTTTCTTATGTTCGAAAATTCAACTTAATTTCGAATTTAAAATTTATTGCAAAAAATTTTTAATTTTTGATTAACTTTATAATTTCAAACTTTGTTCTTTATGTTAAAAATTTCGATCTTAATTTTGAATTTCTCTTTATAGTCTAAAACTTTCTTTATTGCTTTTGTAATATAAAAATAAATTTTAATCTTCAATAGAATGACGAAATAAATACCTGGCTTTAATTGAAATATCTGAAACCCCTAATTAAATTTGAGATTTACTTTCAAACGTGCCATCAATTTAATTTTATTCTTCTCTTAACTGCATGAAAAAAATGCAACAAAAAAAATTTTATATTTTCTTTTATAATAAATATAATTCTTAATTACAGTATTGCCAAATTATAGAAATTCTTGCAACCAAACAACAACAACCAACAAACTGTTCTAAAAACAAGTTAAAAGAAATTAATTTCGTCTATTTTGCTTCAACTCGTTTAATTCTTGTGTTAATTGCTTTAACATAATTTTGATAATAATTTTGCTAAGCTCAACATTATAAACGTTATGAAATGCATTTTTAGTTGTTTCTTTTGTTTATTTATAAATTTAAAAAATCACTAAAAACTGAAAGCTTAACTATTTGCTTGAAGTAAAAATGTTTTATGTGTTCAGACTGTATTTGTTGTTTGAACTATTAAAAGCGTAATGGTTTCAAATATTTTTAAATTATTGTGGTTTTTAATAACAACTCAATTCAATTTAAGTGGAGCATGGTTATTGTCATACATTGGCCTAAATGAGTCGTATCGTGTTTTACATTTATCGACTCATTATACGCGTGTGTTTCTTAGTATAACCGTTAAAAGTCACAGCTTTCCTACACTTATTGAAACTAAATGGCCAGAATCATATTTACCTATACAGCCGCCCATTATATTTCCTCATCGTTTCCTGCATGCCAATGGTGACCATTCTGATTGTAGTCTAATACAACAGGCTCGTTGGTCTCAGGTGGATTCTTTGTCACGTTTATGGGTCATGGATATAGGTTGGCCGGGTTATAATCAAACAGATGAGAATAAATGTAATCCCAAATTAATGGTATTTGATTTGTTGAGAACTAATATAGAGGTAAGATTTTTGGGAATAGATATTGATTAACTGAAATTATTTAATATTTTTTCTTAATCTCCAAGGTCTTGCACATTGACTGCAGCAAATTTATACGCCCCAATGCCTCCGAATTATTAGCCATTGAGCTGGGTCCTCGCACAACCTCCTGTGCCAATGAGAAATTCATTTATTTCATATTAGCTCATGATCCTCATCTTTTGGCCTATGATATATTGGAACAAAAATGGCATTATCGTCTATTAAGAAGTAAAAAATATTGTACGATTAAGGAATTTTTACCCATTAAACCTCAAGATATAGCTTTTGGCATTAAAGGTGAAATTCTTATATCCGATGATGATGGTAATTTGTATGCAGCACCAAATGAAATGAATCGTATAACGACAAAATCTAACCAAACAAATGATTCTGTAATTACTATGAATCTATTGGGTACTTTGTTGGGTCCCACCCGAGGCATGATGGTGGATCCTTATGGTGCTTTATTTTATGTAGTGACAAAATTTGGTGCAGTGGTAAGATGTGTTTATAAGCAAAATATTACAACAGAAGATAGTGAAATTATACACATGACTTCGAAAAATATACAACAGATATTTTTTGGCAGTGAGGGTTCAGTGTGGCTATTGTCTGAGAAATGGTTGAGACCTTATGATAAATGTTTTTCGGGGTATTAGTAGGATTTTGTCGTTTTTGGTGGAAGATCGGATTAAAGAAAGTTTTAGGAGGGAAATTTGTGTAAAGAAATTGGGGTAAATTATGGAAAACAAGCCATCACGTTCGTTGGAATTTTAAAATATCATTTAAATTCAAAAAGCTTTATGTGATTTCTTAAAAGCTTTTTAATTTTTTTTTTAAAGAGCTTTCTAGTTTCTTTATAGTCTTTTATAACTTTTTAATAAGCCTTATAGAGCTTTTTCTAAAAGAATTATAGATATTATTGTAAAAAGTAATCTGACGTATTTTATATTAAAACAACTTTTTATATCTTTTCAAAAAAATTTTTTTAATTTTCTTTTTAAAAATTGTTTTAAATCACTTAAAAACGTTTAGAGTTTTTCCTAAATGCTTTTTAAATCTTTTTTAAATATTTTATTTTTTCTAAAAAAGCTTTTTTGAGATTTCTTTCTACAAAACATTTTTCTAAAACTTCTTTTATAAGCATATTCTGAAAAATCGTATTCTTCTGAAAAAAAGCTTATACAGCTTGTTCTGTAATAGCGTTTAGAATTTTTTTATATACCAGCTTTTGTTTTTTTTTGTAGTTTTTTGGATAAAAGCTTTTTGAGCCTTTTTTCTATAAGAACTTTTTTTGAGATTTTTTTTTATAAAAACTGTTGGAGGTTTATCAATAAAAGTTTTCTAGAGTTTTTTTTTCTAGAAAAAAACTTTTTATAGCTTTTTTAAAAACAGTAAGAATTCTTTTTCTCAAAATTTTATTTAAAAAACGGTGATTTGTTTCTAAAAATATTTTTTGTTTAAGGCTAATTTTTTTCTCCACTTTTAAAATTTTTGGATATTTTTTTTTTTCTAAAAATAATTTTTGTCATATTCTGAAAAATATTTTCTTCTAAAAAAAGTTTTTCAATAAAACCTTTTTTAGAGCTTTTTGGAGCTCTTTTCTCTAAAAGAGCTTGAAGCTTTTTTCTATGAAACTTTTTGAATCTTTTTCTATAAAATGTTCTCGGAGCTTTTTTCTTTAAAATCTTTTTAGATTTATTTCTATAAATGCTTTTAGAGCTTTTTTTCTAGAAAAGTATTTTAAGTATATTAAGGGCTTTTTTTTCATAAATTTTTTCTATAAAAGATTTTTGGAGTTTTTTTTATATAAGTTTTCTAGGTTATTTGCTATAAAAATTGTAAGATTATTTGCTACAAAAGCTTTTTGGAGATTTTTTCTATAAAAGATTTTTGGAGTTTTTTTTATATAAGTTTTCTAGGTTATTTGCTATAAAAATTGTAAGATTATTTGCTACAAAAGCTTTTTGGAGATTTTTTCTATAAAAGTTTACTGGATCTTTTTATAAAAAACTTGTTTTTTTTTTCTAAAATACATTTTTAGACAAATTTTTATGGTTTTAAATCTTCAAGATTTTTTTAAATAAAAAATAATTTTTCTTAAAGAATTTTTTAATCTTTTTATAAAAGGACTTATTAAGAGTTTTGTTTTCTAAGCAAGAATTTATAATCTTTAAGAAGGTTTTCATTTATATACTGAACCTGTCTTTTTTAAGGCCTCACAATATGTATTTAAATCTTAAGACTAAACACATAAAACTAATTGATCTCTAACGAGAGCATAGCGAGATGATTAATTGGTCCTCTTAGTAACGGGCTCCACGAAGCCGATTTTATAAAAAATATAATTTTAATTTTCTTAGTTTTTTACAAAAATGGCTTTTAAAAATTGTTTTAGCTTATAAAAAGCCTTTTGGAGCTTTTTTCTAAGAAAAGCTTTTTTGGAATTTTTTCTAAAAAAAAATTTTAGAACTTTCTTCTAAAAAATCTTTAGAACATCATTGCAAAAAAAATTTCTATAATTTTCTTCTAACAGCTTTTATCTCACTAAACATCGTATCTGATCTATTTCTTCAGATCATGAGGCATTGTGGGAGTACAATTAATTTATATATTTTTTTTTTTAATCTGATTAGCGTTTTTTTCATTACCATCGAATTAATTAGTACAACTTTTCAACCGTTCACCACCTGAACTGATAAAATAAATTCCCAAAGAGAATTCAAGAAAAATGATGTCAGTCACCTTTAACAGACACTAATATTTAAGAACATTTGAGTTGTTTCAGGCGGGATCTTTGTGCTGAAACTTTCTGATAGAATCTCTAATTTAGCAAATTTATAGCTTTTGAATAATTAACTTATATAAAACAGGTATTCTGTTGTGGACTCAGCTATTAATAGATCTTAAAAGTATATAAATTTCAGTTATAGTAGATTTTGTTGGAACAATTTTTGCATTTTTTATGCAATTTAACAATTTTTTTTCAATACCCATTTTCCCCTATTATCCAGACAGCTATTACTCAAATTCCCTCTAAATAAAACAACATTAATGTATATTTTTAATTTATTTTTCTTTTGTATTTTAAATACAACTTTATAATTAATTTTAGTTTTAACCATTCTTTTCTCTTTATTTTTAAAATTCATACAAATAAATTATATTTTTTTCAAATTCATTAATTATAATAAAAGATAATAATACAAATAATAATACAAGAAAATAAATTTATAACATGTAACAAGTGGTGGCTAACTAAAACTATTAAAAAAAATCCTGGAAAAGCACACAAAACAAGTCTGGGCGGTAGTTAGTGAAAATTTCGATTGGAAAAGAAAAACTTTCGAATTTAATTATAAGATATCCCAACTGAAAAAAAGTAGGCAATAATGGCATTTGAAGAAAGATAAAATTGTGAACATGGAAAAAAGGAAAAAAATATTAAATGAAAAGTTAAGCTTATAAATGAACAACTAACTTAAAAGCTAAAATTCTAAAATTTGTAATTATATATATATATATATTATATATAGTTTTTTGTTAACACCATTTTTTCAACATTCATCCAGCTAAATATTTTTATATTTTCTCTTTTTTTAGCCAATAATAAGAGTAAGGTTTTTAAATTTATTTAAAACTGTTAAATATGATTTATTTTTCTCTTGCTTTTAAGAATGTATTTTAAATATTTTCTTTTGTGTGTTTTATGTGTAAATATAAATAAAAAATTACGCAAAAATTTATGATAATTTAATTATATTGTAATTAATTTTATTATTGACTAAAAAATACATATCGAAAAAAAGTAAATTGTTTCGTTTTGTTAAAGATGCTGCTTTTTATGTACTATATTAATGTTACTGTTTTCATTATCTCAATGGTGTATGATTTGTTTGTTTAGATAACCCATTAAAGCCTGCAAACGTTTTTTAATATTCTTTTGATCATCTAAAGTACAGCCCAATAATACACTTTCGAATTTCTTATCTATGGGTCCAGCATCCATATCAAGCCCGGATTCACTGCAGGAAGGTAAATTACCGGATTCCCTTGCACTGCAACATGCATTCAAGTACATTTGACAACGTTGTCTTGATAATACTGGATCTCCCATTGTAATCATCATATCGATGAGGACATTTATTTGACTGAGTGAATCCTCTTGGGATTGATCACGAACCGTGCGAACATTTAACTCGACGGTGGAAAGGCGAGAATTGACGCGTTGTATGTAACAAGCAATTTCTTCGCGTTCAGCTGGAGAGAGAGAGACAGAGAAAGAAGGAAATGAAAGAAGATTAAGTTAAAGAAATATTTAGATATTTTACTATTTTTTCTAAAATCTAAAAAAATTGCTTATTTTGAGAAAAATTTTCAAAAATTCCTATTTGGGGAAAATTTTCAAAACTATTATATATGTGAGATTTTTTTAATATGACATTTTAAGGAAAATTTTCTAAAAGCTTTATTAGACAAAAAAAAAAAAAAGAACTAAAGAACATTTTAAAACTTAAAAGCTTTTTAGCAATGATCTATAAAAGCATTTTGGAAACATTTATAAATTTTTAGAATAAAAAAGCTAAAAAGGTTAAAAAAAAATTAATAAATTAAAATACTTTTTAGAAATCTATAAAAAGTGAAAAGAAATCTCCAAAAAGTCTTTATAGCAAAAAAAGTTTAAAGAAAAGTTTTATAGAAAAAAGCTTCAAAAAGCTTTTATAGAAGGATGCTTCAGAAAGTTTTTATAGAAAAGATTAAAAGAAGTTTTTATTAAAAAATCCCCATAAAGCATCTTTTATAGAAACTTTTAAGAATATTTTTTTGAGAAAATAAAGCGTAGATAAGCTTTTATAAAAAAAGCACTAAAAAACTCTAAAAATATTCGTTTTGGACAAAAGCATTTAAATGTTTAAAAAATTAAGTATACTGCTCGTACTTAAGTTCTTAAAATTATGTTGTGAAAATTTAAGTATTCTTATTTCATCCCTAAGCTTTTCCTATGAAAATTGTTTATTGAAAATAAATAAAAATACTAAATCTAATAAAATTATTTTAAATTTTTAAAAGATTTAAAAATACGCTCTAAATTTATATTTTCTCTGTGGTTATATTTTTTGCACCAACACCTTTTTAATTTTACAGTCCATAAGCTTAAGATTTCTTTACATCTTTAGTTATTTAATTTTTTTATTTATTTTTGGTGCCACATTTTCCCCAAAAAAAGAAAGTTTGACATTTGTAATGATTTTTGGCATTATCATAAGCAAGCATTAACCTAAATTAAAAGATATTCAATATAAAATTAACATAATTAGGATAAACATTTTAGAATAAATAAAATATATCTGTAATTTTTAGTTAAAGCAAAATACTTGGAAAGTTGGGACTACCCAATTTTAAATATGTTAACTCTTAAAGCTCTTTATTTTCTTGTCAATTTTAATTTTAAACTGCAAAATGAAACATTACTTCTGTAAGTTTTAACTTAAATGATTCCTAAGTTTGCACTTAAGAAGTATATACTAAGGGAACAGTAAAAAACCGGGCCTAAAACAGCTTTCAAAAGTTTTACAAAGATTTTAGTTTTTTTACTTTTTATTTTTAAAGCCTTTAAAATAAAGCATAAAAATGTCTTCAAGAAAAAATGTAAAAAAAAAACTTTTAAAAATACTAGTCTGAGTTCACACAAGTTCCTTGCTGAAATTCTGATTTCGTGTAAAAACGAGTGAGAAAATATGAAAGGGTACAAACTTGCATGTACTTCGAAATTCGTTTTGTTTTTATTTTCGTTCCTCAAAAAAAAAAAAAAAAAAAAAAAAAAAAAAATACCAAATCAAGGTAATTAAAGCAAGAATTACTGAAGTAAAATTTTGTAATTCAACGTAAATGCAAGTTCAAAGAAAAATATCAGAAATAGAAATTGCTGCGTGAATTTAGACCTACAAAGCTTTCAGTCTTCAAATTATTTTTTTTTAATTTGCTTTTTGCAGTGTGTCACAAAATTTTCCTTTTTATAGGAAATATACACTCCTATTCTTTTCTCTTCTATTCCTACTCTCCTATTTTCTGTATTGTATTCTATATTTCACAGCTCTTTAAACGAAGGGACTCACAATGGACCGAGATCGGTCTCTGGGTGGAGATGTGGTACTTTCTGGTATCACATCAACCTTCTCTATCCATCTATCTATCTATCATAGGAAATATTAATAAAATTTTGTTTTATTAATATTTAAATATTTATAGTATTTAGTATATTTATAGTAAATTATATATATATATATATATATATATAGTAAATTATATATATTTATATATATATATATATTTATATATATATATATATATATATATATATATATATATATATATATATATATATATATATATATATATATATATATATATATTATTTTTATTATTAATTATTTATTTATTTATTATTATTTATTTATTTATTATTATTTATTTATTTATTATTATTTATTTATATATTTATTATTATTACTTTTTTTGCAAAATTTACTTTTTATAGAAAATCTTCTAAAAATTTCATTTTCATAAGAATTTCTAGCAAAAATTTCACATTCCTATTTATAGGAAATTTATAAGAATTTGGCAAAATTTACATTTTATAATAAATTTTATCGACTTCCTTTTTATAAAAAATGTTTCTGTATTTTTTAATTTAATTTGGAAATTTTTTCAAAATTTCTTTTTATCGAAATTTTTTGTAAAATATGCTTTGTATAGAAAATGTTCGCATAATTTGTTTTTATTTTCTTTTGTAATTATCGGATTTTTTTTTAATTTTTCAAAGGAAAATTTGTTAATTTCTTAGTTTATTTAAAATTTCTTAATATTAGTACAACAAAACTCAAATATTTTAATCTTCTTCGGAAAAGAAAAAACAAAACTGATAAAAAGTCTATAAATTAAATATTTTATGATCTAAATACTGAAAAAAACTGTATTAAAGTATAAAGCAATTTAGATTAAATTTGCATGTATCACACTCACTGTTTTTTCATATTTATTGCACTTTGCTTATCTTTTTGCTTCATTGTACTCACATTCTGATAAATTTTGCATTAAATCATTGCTTTTGATCAAGTCAATGGACATGAGTAGAAAATCACGTTTTTCCTGCAAACCCAAAGCATCTTTACGGAATTTTTCCACACGAGCATCCAATTGATCTAAGACTGTAACAAATCTAGACAAAAAGAAAATTTCATAAATTTCTATTTGAAATTAATTAAATAACTAAAAACCAACAATTTTTATAAAATAATAATTACCTTTCATTCAAATTGAAAGGTCTGCCGTGTAAGATGTTTAGATAGTCGTATGAAGGCATATTTTACAAAACAATATTATGATTGGTTGGAGGGCGAGGGAGTTAAGTTAATTAATAATTTCCAATATGAAAATATAAAAAATATATAAATTTTGAATTTAATAAAATGTTATTTCACAAGACTTAAAAAAAACTACAAGTGATTTCTATAAACTACAGACTAAAATTAAAATGTATCATAAAAATTTTGTTACAAATCCTTAATTCAACGGAAACGTAATATTTTTTGATGGTTTTAAAAGTATAACTTTATAGGGCAGTAATCTTTACATATTTGGAAAGTATTTAATACACAAAACAATAACAAAAACAATATGTAGGTGTTTTTAAGAATTAGCAGTCGTCAGTAGTCTAAACAATGGAGACAAAAACAATATTATGTGTTATAGTATTTATGAAAACAAAAATCTTGGCAACAATTAAAACATAATTAAATTTGAAAATAAAGCACAAACAATTTACGAGGAATGTCTGACAATTTCTAAAACTCAATAGATTAAAGATATTATGAAATAAAAAAAAAAAATTATTTGAAAAATTTATTTTTTATGGGATTTTTTTATATTTACTTTTTATAGGAAAATTTCCAAATTTTACTTTTTATAGAAAATTTTTTAAAATTTACATTTTATAGAAAAATTTTCAAAATTTACATTTTCTAGAAAATTCTTAAAAATTTACATTTAATAAGAAGTTCTTCAAAAATTTTATTTTCATAGGAAATATTTAAAAATTTTCTTTTCATAGGAATATTTTTAAAAACTTTCTTTTTCTAGAATTTTTTAAATTTCTTTTTATAGGATTTTTTAAATTTTCTCTTTATATTTATATTTTTTATAGGAAATGTTTTAAAATTTTTCTTTTTATAAAAATCTATTAAGATTTGTTTAAATTTTTCTTTTTATAAGAATTTTTTAAAAATTTCCTTTTTATAGGAATTTCCTTTTTATAAGATATTAAAATTTACTTTTTATAGAAAATGTTTTAAAAAGTTTCTTTTTATAGGATTTTTTTAATTTCTTTTTATAGGAATTTTTATTTAAATTTTCCTTTTATAGATTTTTTTAATTTTCTTTTTATAGGAAGTTTTTTTAAAATTTTCTTTTTATAGACAACTTATTTCTTTATAGGAAGTTTTTAAACATTTTCTTTTTTTAGGATTTTTTTTAAATGTTATCTACAGAAATTTTTTTTAATTTTCTTTTTATCGGAAATTTTTTAAGATTTTCTTTTTATAGGAAGTTTTTAAACATTTTGTTTTTATAGGAAATTTTTAAAAAAACTTCACTTTATAGGAATTTTTTTTAATCTATTTATAGGATTTTTTTTAAGATTTTCTTTTTATAGGATTTTTTTTAATTTGCTTTTTATAGGAAATTTCATAAAAATTTTCTTTCCATAAAAAATTCTTTAAAAATTTCCTTTTTATAAGAAATTCTTTAAAAATACTTTTTTATAGGAAATTTTTGAAATATTTTCGTTTTATTGTAAATATTTTTGTTTTATAGAAAAATTTTCAAATGTTTTATTTTATTAAAATTTTACAAATATAAAACTTTAAAGGAAATTTTAAAAAATTTTTCTTTATTAAAGAAATTATGAAAAATTGAATTTTAAAAAGAACATTTAAAAAATTTTACTTTTAAAGGATTTTACTATATAGAAAAATTTTCTAAAATATACACGGTAATATTCAACAAAATATTCCCTGTTAGACTTCTATAATAACCCTCGTTACTAACAGAACTGCTGACTCTACAAGAATTCAAAGAAATATACGTAATTAATAAACAATATTCTACTTAATTTAATCAGGATTAGGGGAGTCTCAAATAAAGTGATATATAACTAAATTGTGTGTGAGTTTTTGTAATAAGCACCTGTCCACCACTCGGCTGTCATCAACTTGTCCATAGCTAGTCAATGACGTTGAATTACCACCTCCAACACCAGCAAAATGGCGCGTTGAGTTAGCACTTTGTATTCGAGATGATGATGAACCACTATTACTGGAATCCATGGCCGAATCGGCATGCAAGCTATGTAAATAATCGAAATTCATAGATGATTCGGATTGATAAGGTACGTTAGGATTATCCGAATATTCTTGAGGTGGAGGTACTGGAGATGGATCAATTTCCATGTCTTCTATATCCAAACGTTGATGCTGAGATATTTTATTTTTATCAATTGTTTTGATTTTATGTTTTTATTGGAAATGTAAATAAACCACCAGTAAACAAGGATTTACTGACAAGATGTATAGACTGGCTAAATAAAGAATTTGTTGGCTTTTTAGTTATTAATTCAAGTAGGCGTTGAAAAATACTGTATCTTTTTGTTAGCACACAAATTAAACAACTTTCAATAGAGTCTACCAAATTACAAATAAATCTTTCAATTCTTGATGATGTTGGCTATACTGCTGCAAATAAAACCGAAAGAAAACAAAGATTTAAATTAGTTTGCAATTATTACCTGTCAATACACACGGGCAAATTGTTGCTATTGCTAGCGATAATGTTGCCAGTGTTGTTGTGATTGGCTATATGATATTGTTGTTGTTGCTGAGTCCGAGCGGCAGTGTTTGATGCTTCATTGTTAGAACCAAATAGGGAATCCCAAAACATATTCATATTGGAGTGCGTGGGCAAACCAGAGGCAAACATGCTGGCAGCAGCAGTACCACCACTGGAATTGGTACCACCTGCTGCGTCAACATCATCATCAAGACGTCGACGTTTCTTTAATATGCCCATAAAATTCTCAAACATTTTTCAACGAATAAAAAAAACAAAAGAAACAAAACGAATTTGAACAAAACTTTATAGTTTGTTCAATAAATTCAATAAAAATCACTCAGCAAATTTAAAACTAACACTCATTACTACTTTATTGTTAAGCAATTGTTTAAAAATATTACGCAAATTTATAAAATAATGTTTAAAAACTGTGAAAATTTTTCAATAACTGCGTAAACACAACAAAAATATTTTCTTTTTTTTTTTATTCCTTCTAGAATAAACTTCACACGCTCACTCACTCATGTTATATGTTCTCTTTTGAGATACAAGTATAAACAACACAAGAAAACAGTGTTGCCTAAATATTTATTCCAGAAGACGCTAGAAATTTTAAAACGAAACTATAAGTTCCCAAAATCATTAAAAAACTAAATAAAAAATAACAACTATTCAATTAAAATAACTTAAATTACCTAAAAAAATTAATAATAGAAATAAAGTTTAAATAAATATTCTAAAATTTAAAATATTAAATTTGTTTATAAAAATTTCCTATAAATGCTTTTTTAAACCATAACTAGGCAACACTGTTTTCTATTATGTTCTTTTTGCTGATTTTGCAAAAACAAGCAATAACAATAATAATAACAACAACAACCAACCCACCATATGTGAGCAAACACACATAAACAAACTGTATGAATCAGAGAAATGTTAAAGTAAAAAAATTTATGTAAAGAAATGTCATTCCTTACCTTTTATTTGCCGTATTTCACTTGCACCTTCCGTTTTATAAACACTATGTGCTTTATTTTCTACCTTTTTGTTGGTTTTTATTAAAATTCTAAAGGGGTTTGGCAAAAAGAATTTTTTTTCACTAAAACAATTTTTACTATAGATTTTTTTTCCAGCCACTGACAACTTTTTTTTAATATATTTTCACAAAATTTTCCGTCAATTCATTAAAACCACTTTGCTACTTTGTTTTTCTTTTATAAAGCGAAAACTTTACAATAAAAATACTTTATTTTTAATGCAAATTGTTATTAAAAAAAAAGGAAATAAAAATGTTTAAACTTGTATCTGTGCAAAAATGTTTTTTTCTTAGATTTTTGCTGTTCGTTTGCCGAAATGCAATAAAACTTTGTTTGTTGTTTCCTCTTTATCGTCTAGTTCGTCTTATTGTGAATGTGTAAAATTGAAACGAAGTTTTTATAATTTATGGGGCCATGTATAGTGTTGCCAGAATGTTCTGGAATAATCGTAAAGGAAAAAGACAACTAAAATTGACAATAAAAATTAATTTTATTTAATAATAAAATACATATTGTTGTTAGCAGTTATGATAGATAAGACGTGCGTTTGTTTATATTAAAAATAACGTGTTTGCAACGTAAAAAGTGCTGCCAAATTAGGTGTTTATTTTGTCATATTTTCCTTAAAATTAAAATTGTGGTAACAATTCAGCTGATTGTTTTAGCGTTTTCAAATAAGCGTTTTTTAGCGTTTTCAAATAAGATATATATATATATATATATATATATATATATATATATATATATATATATATATATATATATATATATATATATATATATATATATATAAATTTCTAAATTGCAACATTGTAAAAAGTATCTACTTCAAAATCAATTTAAAGAAAAATTAACTATTTCAACAACTAAAATTAAAATTTATTTATTAAAATTTATTTAAAAAAAACGTATTTTCACAGTACCAATATAAAAACAGCTTACTCTTCGTTAAATAAACGATGCATATTTCAATATTTGCCGTTTGTAATAAAAAAGCTGGATGGATGATATATTTTATTTCATTTATATACAAGATAATTTAAAACATCTAATTTTGAAAATACTTTAAAATTAAATATTAGAGTTTTTAAAATCACTGTTATCGATTCGACGAAGTGTAACCTCTTCGTAACAAAAATAAGTGCAATGGATAAAAAGGAAAATTTTTAATATGTCGAGGGTCTAACACAGTTTTTTTTTAAATAAAGTTTTAATTTTTATTGCTTTATCTACTAAAGTATTTCTCTGTTTCTCTATCTTTTTCCTCTTTATCTTTCTTTGGCCTTTTTAAAGGGATCACAATGGACACACACACACTCTGAGTGGAGGCGTGAAGACGCCACCCTTTTTAACCTAACGTAAAATATTTTTAAATAAAAATAGACTATAATTTTCTTAACTTTCACGTTTTAGAGATATTTCTCTACTCTATAATGTTTTCAAATTTTATTTAATTAAATTTTAGTTAAATTATACAAATTTTGTTGTTTTCTTTTCTTTTAACGTTTTTTATACTTTTGTACAATTAGCAACACTAGAAAATTTATAACGGATTCTTTTAAAGAGAGTATAATGCTGCCAAGTTGTTAAACAGTTTTAATTGTGTATTTTCTTTTGTGCGTGTTTTCTTTTTTTTTTTCTGCAAATAATTACTCCCGGTAACTTTTTGTATAAGAAAATAAAAATAAAAAATATTTTTAAAGTTTTTGGTGTAATAAATAAAAGTAAAGGAATTGTTTTAAAGTTTACATAATAATAATTCATATAAAAAGGGTATTAAAGTGCTGCATTTCAATTAAAGTGTTAAGTGTTAGTTGTTCAAAAATTATGTGAAGCTGCTGTTATTGTGTTGCTGAAATAATGCAAAACGGTGTCTTAGTGGAAATTTATTTTGGTGAGTGTTATTTTTATATTCAATAATAATATTCTAATAAAAAAAAAACTTATTGATTGATTGATAATGACCCTGTATATTGAACACTGCCTTAAAAATATCGAAGGCCTTTAAGCTTTTTAATGTTAAATTTAGTTGTAGAACTAATATTACTGTTACTGAAGCTTTCCGTCAAACATTAATATTTCCTTCCTTTATGGAGAAAAGTAGGCTAGATTACAAATGTCAGTTAGCAGATTAGTGATTGAGTCTTATGTTAATTTACCATTTTAATACAGAAATTAGCTTATTGTTGTAGTAGATATGTGTATGACCAGCGTTGAGAATTTTAAAAAGTGTCCAAAGCAAAGGGAATTTTTTGAAAAAAAGTGGCCAACTGCTTCGATACATGAAAAACACTAAGATTTATTTGATAAAAACAAAAATATAAAATAAAGATTTTTCTTTATAAAATTAGTGAACATAAAATCTTCTTTTTATTAATTAAACTTCTGTTCAACAAATTAGGAATGAAAGTATAGATTCACAAGTGCTTAACTTAAAATTTATTTTCCATTAGTGGTAATTAAGAAAAAGATGTTCCGCCGAAGCACTGCTGTGAACCAAAGTAGAAATATAAATTAGGAATAACTATTCATCAAATCTATTTTTTAATTTTCCCAATCCGGTCGAAAAAGATTCGGCATTTGATGTTCTAAATAGTTGTTCATAAATTGTATTATGAGCTTGAGTTTTGAATAGTTTAAGTTCATTATAAATTATTCGGGCTAGCTAGTCTATTGATCTTTTGCTGGAGATTTTAAAATTGTAATTTTTGTTTTTCCCCAAGGAATGAAATGTGGGTTTATAACAACTTAATTCTATAATTTTCCTTTATTATTAATTCGTTTCCTACTTAATTTCTATAACATTGATTATAAACTCCAAAAACTTCAAAACATGTTCTTTTATATTGTGTTTATTTGTTTTCTCTTTATTTTTTGTTCTCTTTTAAATTTTCTCACTTTTTATTGCGAATTGTTAGAAGAAATTAGCGCTAAAGTTTTAAATGTGATGCCAACTTTTTTTAAGTTATTGTGAATTGTTTGAAATTTCTTTCAAAATCAAAAATAATGCCAAGTTTTAAGAAATTATAAGTAATGCCAACTTATTACTGCTTAAACTTCACCAAAGTGTAGCCAAATTCTTATTAATTTTACGATTTTCGGCAAAATAAAGGAAGTGTATAATTTTTAAGCAGGTTTCGAATTGTTCCCGCCGGAAAAGTTGTAATAACGGATATTTACTTTGAAAATAAAGGAAGTAAGTATAAAAAGAAGTTTATTCTTAAAATTATATATAATTTAAAGATACTAAATTCTATTTTCTAGAATTTCATAGAGAAAATACAGAATATTTTTGGGAAAATTTATTTTACTTACTGTTTTCTTTCTAACAAAATTTCAACAAATTCACTTTTGTTTTGTTTGCTGTAAAATATATAATTTTTGAATTGCACTTTATTTTTGAAAATAAAAATGTATATATTTTTGTATATATAGTACTTTTTGTTGTAGTTGTCATAGTTAGGTTTTGTGTATATACTTCCATTTCTTTTTTTATATGAATTATAAGTTATTCAGAAAATATTTTCTTTTTATATTTAAGTTTACTATTTTTTTGTCTTATTTTATTTACATAATTTTTGACTTTTTCGTTTGTATACTAATTAATAGTTTAATCCGTTTTTCTTTTTATTTTTTGTTTAAATAATGCAACATTGTGTATTTATTTAATTAAATAAGCATACATGTAAAAATACATTAAAAAAAATAATTCTTATATTTTCAAATAATATTATTAAGTAATAATTTTTATAAAAAATATTGCGCCTCGTTTTTAGAAAAACAAGTGAAAAAATGTTTAAATTTAAGAAACAATAAATCAATTTAAGCATTCAAATTTTATAATAGAACAATAATTTTACTAAGTCATTGCACATATGATGTTCAAAATAAAATAAAAATAATTCAATTTAAAATTACGGAAGAAATATCAAAAGAAATAAATTTTGTTTAATAAAAATTTTATGGTTTAACCAATTAGAAAAGCAAAAGAAACTATTACACTTGTTTTTTTTTTTCTTCATTAAAAATAATAATGTTTTGCTAAAACAAAAATAAAACATTAAAAAAATAATAATTTAATATAAATTCTTCTAAAATTAAAAAAAAAAACATAAAAAATAATTAAACTTAAAAAAAATATGACTCTTTTGACTGCTGGTATATACATAGATTATGCGTATATTATATTTTGATTTTTCTTTTTTTTAAAGCGGGACAAAAATTATAATATTTTTGGGGTCAAAAACTTATAAAATAAATTTTATATATATTTAATTTTCCTTTATAATTATTATCAATATCATTTTATAACATCAAAAAAACATACTTTTTCTATTCATATTTTATACGTTTAAATTCTTCTTAAATATATATTTATTATAAAATAAAATTGGACTATTTAACAAAACCTCAATTTTAATTCCTGGTGTTTTTTGTTTTCCTTTTTTGATTATATTTATGCGTGTGTTTAAAATTAATAAATTCTTATATTTTTAATAATTAAAAAAATAAATCAACATGCTAAAACTTATAATAGTTAACAATTAAAAATTTTATTTTACATACAATTTTACATTTACTTTAGAGATAAAAAACTTAACAATAATTATTAATTTATGTATTTTATATTTGATTATTGATAAAAAAAGGATTTAAATAATTCGTTTAAAAGAACAGCTTTAATATCAGTTTAATTTTAATATTTTAAAATCTTGGAGACTTGTTTTTTCTAATTATCGTTTAAATTTTTTTCTCTTTTTCTCTTACTTATGAATTATTATTTAAAGCTTTTTCTTGTTTTTTATAAATTTACTTTTGTTATTATTTAAGCCTCATAGGCATAAAAACCTTTTACACTTAGTAGAGTTAGGAGGTTTTGAAATATTTTAAAATAATGTTAAACGATAAAAAAATTACAAAATTATGTCTGGAAATGCCTTAAGAGAGAGCGAGAGAAAGAGATAGATGTTCAATTTGAAAGGTGTGATAAAGGAGAAAGGAAGTCATAAGCAATATAAAAAACTAGAAGAAAATGGATCAATACATTATTCTATTTGTCTAGTTGTTAGAGTGCGTATAAATCGGAATAATTTTAGAACAAACTGAGATCAATTGCATGGTGATTAATATGTCTTTATATTTTGAGATATGCCAACAAATTTTAGTATAACTTTCTTCTGTCCAACATCCTAATTTTCCAGGAAGCTTTGAAAAGATTTTTACCCTCAATAAGGCTACAATTGATTGGTCTAGAGATAAATTTTGGACCTGAAACTGAAATCAAACATGCCAAAACTAACATCCTAACAAAACTAACTAAAAAACAGTTCTCGCAAATTGTGATAAGTTTTCCGGATAAACTGGATGTGGTAATAGACAAGATACCTTTTGAGATCCCAGATATTAACTTGACTGCTCATCGACCCCACATATCGATCAATTCGTTAATCGATTAGCAATGTCTTCTCCTTTTCTAAGACCTGAGGAAACGTGTACAATCGCTTCAAACTGATTTCTTATTAAAAAATTTATTTAAATTTATAACTCTAGATATTAAGCATCATCCTGATCAAAAATGAATTGGTAACTTATACATAGCGGAAAATGTACTTTAAAAAAAGTAAAGGGAATTAGAAACTGCAGATCCAGGAATGAAGATATCGAACCGATGGCTCATTTTCCTCGTCTCACTGATTAGAATTAAGTTGTTAACTTATTCTGTTTGAAAATAATGCTTCAAAACTTAGATCACTATACCCAAATGGCGATTGATCTTGCTACACTCGAATTACAGAAATTTTTGAAGGTGCAAAATATTTAATTGATGAGATTTAAGACTCAAGACAACTCTCTCAATGCTCTTTTTTCCGGAATCGCCTTGATCTTAAATGAATTTTTAACTTGTTCACAGAGGAAATGGTCTTTCGGAAATGAATTCAAAAGCAGTGATCTTCCACAATGATTATGTAAGAGCTGATCTCATTAAACTCCAAGTTCAGCTCTTTTAGAATCTAAAAATAAAACTGATGAACAGAACTCCAGTCTCAACTCTAATCAGAAATCAATTGATTATTCGGTCGTAGTAGAAAAAGTGTTTCGAAAATGAATTTAAATATATTTATATCGATTCACAATAGGCAAATGGGAGCTGATATTGAAAATATTGGAATAAGAACCTCCTGAACTGTTAAAATATCTTAGGTGGTGTTTTATCAATCAAAGCGCACAGATTAGGTTCCTTCGTAATAACACTTAAGTGGTCATTCTAGAAATATGGAAATTCTTGAGTTCATAAAACATGGAACGGAGAGATCATACATCAGCCGTAATATGTTACCCGATGACATCTTCATATTCCTTTATATCAAAAATAAATTAGTTTTTTGCATTCCGGAAGAAACAAATACAAGTTACAGACTCTGTTATTTAATTTGAAGAGCTTTCGA
This sequence comes from Protocalliphora azurea, assembly GCA_932274085.1. Taxonomy (NCBI): domain Eukaryota; kingdom Metazoa; phylum Arthropoda; class Insecta; order Diptera; family Calliphoridae; genus Protocalliphora; species Protocalliphora azurea. The sequence continues at coordinate 4,006,546 of OW026522.1, read as the reverse complement.
AATATTATACTAATGACTAATCCGCCCTAAAACTGCTATTTCTATGAATATTTTTAAGTTATCTCATTTAGAACTTTGGAGGTATTATGTGCCCAAACCATCAAAGATTGTAATCACATCTGTATTAACTCTCAAAGACTGGGATTTCCTAAGGTAATTTGATTTTAATTCGAAAACGAAAAACTTTAATAAAAACTTTTTGTATTGCGAAGATCTATGCAGCGCCTTTTTTCCATGTCGAATAGATCTATGTTGTGGAAATTGCTCGAAGGTTATTCTTTGCCAAGACAATTTGATTGTGGATCAAAACGTGTTGAGCAGTAAAGCGAAATAAAAAGAAAGACTTTAATAAAAACTCCTCGTATTGCGAAGATCTAAGCATCCACTTTTTCTTATGACATATAGGTCTATCTGGAAGCCTATCTTTTCACAAGACAATTTCATTCTGGATCAAATCATGTTGCAAGGTAAAACGAAAAATATTTTTAAACAGACAAAGATTGGTAGTGAAAATCTACTCGCACTTATTCGATGACATATTTGTCTTCATTCTGATAATTTCTCGAAGCCTACCCTTTCTCTAAGATGATGTGATTTTGATTCTGAAACGAATCGTGTTGAGCAGTAAAACAAAATAAAAAGAAAAAACTTTCAATCGGATGAAGATCTACGTGGCCACTTCTTCCCATGACAAACGGCTTTTCATTGTGGGCATTTCTCGAATATTATTATTTTCCAAAACGAATTGAATTTTTTCCGGAATGAAGCGAGATGAAAAATAAAATAAAAAGAAAAAAATAGTAAAAATTCTTCGCATCCCGTGGTTGAACAAAGATTCTTAGCGAAGATCTACGCAGCCACCTTTTTCCATGACAAATGCTTATCGTCATTGTGGAAATTTCTCGAAGCCTATTCTATTCCAAGACGATTTAATTCTGAATCGAGTTGAAAAAAAAACGAAATAAAAAGAAAAACTTGAATAAAAACTCTTCGTATTCCGTAATTTTTTTAAACGAAAATAGTTTTCTAGCGAAGATCTAGCTAAATGGGTCTTCATTGTGAAAATTTCTCGAAGTCTTCCCAAGTCAATGTGATTTTGACGATTTAATTCTGAATCGAGTTGAAAAAAAAAACGAAATAAAAAGAAAAACTTGAATAAAAACTATTCGTATTCTGTATTTTTTTAAACGAAAATAGTTTCCTAGCGAAGATCTAGCTAAATGGGTCTTCATTGTGAAAATTTCTCGAAGTCTTCCCAAGTCAATGTGATTTTGATACTGAAACGAAGTGCATTCACCAATAAAATTAAATAAAAAGAAAAACTTTAATAAAAACTCTTCGTATCCTGTGATTTTTTTAATCTACAAAATCGTGTTGAAGAATAAAATGAAAAAAAAAAAAATATTATAATGAAAAGTCTTCGCATTATGTGATTTTTTAAACGGGTAAAGTTTGCTATTCGATTTTTCAATCGAACAAAGATTGCAAAAGAACTACGTAGCCTGTTTTCCCCGTGAAAAAAAGAATGGATATTTGTTGATGTGTCAAAACCTGGCACTAGGACATTTTTGAAGGAACCAGTTTTGATAGGATGCCAAATAATTAATTTCATCCCAGAAACCAAATATTGAATGGATTTTTAAACTGGTTTCATTTTACTTCCTTTCATTTTGCCTTTCATATTTTCAAATTTTGCATCTCTCAGCTGTTCTTAATTTGAATACAAAACAAGTTAAACCTAAACAAAAAAGAAATGTGTATTAAAAACAATTATTTAAAGTGGCTCGGAGAAGATTTCTCATTTTTTTTGTTTTGTTTTGATTAAATAAAATACAAGCAAAACTAATTATAAATCTAAGCTTACACTTTATATAGAGAAAATTATGTTTATTAAAATTAAAACTTTAATATCTATTATATTATTAACGACCAGGGAATGTATTTTTCTTTTATTTTTTTAATGTAAGTTTATAAAACGGAAGGACCATTCATTAATATTCTTTAAAACTTAAATAAGCCAATTTGCCCAATTAAAAATTATTTAAAATAATAAACAAAAAAAGAACATTATTAAAACATAACGTCATTTCTATGTTAACCATTTTTTTATATTTAAAAAAACCTCAACTTTTTCTTTTTTTAAATATGTTATCTATAGACGACGACTTTTCTTTTTAGCGGAACTTAATTTCTAGACATATATAATTGGCATATAGCGAGGCAGTCAAACAATATCTTATTATGCTTTTCTAACAAGTTTTCTTAATAGTTCTCGAGGAAATGCTAAGAAAAGAAAAAAAATATTAATAATAAAACTGAAAAATATGGAATTAAATTATTAATAAAAAAGCAAAGAAAACTAAATAATTAATTTAGTTTTTTCTTATAAACTTAAAGTATAATGAAATTCTAATAAAGGGCGGGTGCGCGTTTGTAAAACGGAAAACTTAAATGGTTTTGATTTTAAGTTTTGTTTTTCTTAAAAAAAAAAAAAAAATATATATTAAATGGAATTTGTTTTGAATATTTAAATATGAATATATTCTATTGGAAACTATATTAATATTTATGATTCTTTGTTAAAAAAAAAAAATAAACAAAATTCCTTTTTATAACATTTTAAACAAACGCCATTTTGTTTTTCTAAAAAAGAAATATTTTCTGACTTAAGACTAATAGATAAAATATTAGTATGGGAAGTAAGGGTTGAGAGGGAGGGGAATGTAGTGAGAACAATTCTTTTAGTTTTTTTTTTTTGTTAATTTTTTAACATTTAATTGTTGCTGTTTGTTTGTTGTCTCCTAAAAATCGTTTTTAGTTTAGAGTCATTTAGGACTTCTTGAGGTTTTGTTTGTTTACCAAAGCCTGTAATTTGTGCAATTGACTTAGTAGGCTGGCATTAGAATCTTCTAGATTCTTGACACGTTTCTTGTAGTCATTGTTTTCGTTAACTAGAATATCAACGCGACGTTCTAATTGGTCCATGTATTCTTTTTTCTTACGCCTACTTTCTTGGGCAGAAATCTGTAAAAGAGAAAAATAATTAAAAATAAGGTTTTGGTTAAGTGTGTAAAATAAATGTTGAAAATTATGGAAACTCTTCTTGTAAGCATAATCATAATTTAAGAAGTTGAAACTGAATAAATTTCCTGCGGCGAAAGATTTGACAATAAAATAATGATCAAAATAAAGAGAAATAAAAAGAAAAAATTTAATAAAAAACCCTTCGTATTCCTTGAATGTTAATAAAATTACATTTTTAACACAATTAGATTCATTAATTAATTCATTAATTAAGGAGTAAAAAGAAAAAATTGAATAAAACCTATTCCTGCAACTGGGATTTCAAATGTTGTTTCTGATCGAATTCCATAAGGCTTTAAAGTTAAAGATATTGCTTTTAAAAAAGGAATAAATTATAACAATTAAGGTCTCAAAATAAAAGGAACAAAAAAAAAAAAAATAATAATAATAAAAATAAAAAACTCGTCGTAACGCTTGACTGCTGAGAAATTATATTCTCAACACAATTATATCAAAAAATTAAGGGGAAAAAATAAAAATAAAAAAAAGAAAAAATTTGATTGAAAATTCTTCCTTTAACTGGGATTTTAAATATTGTTCCAGAACGAATTCTACGAGACTTTAAACTTAAAAACAGTTGCTTCAAAAAAAGTGAAGAAAGTTTCGTCGTAGCCCTTGACTGCTAAGTATATTATATTCTCAACACAATTAGATCTTTGTTTTGGAACGTATCAAGTTTCCTGCACAGCGTGTCAACTCTAAAAGCCTATCACTATCCAAGATAATTCGAATTTGATTCCGTAAGGAACCAAGTGAAAGAGTAAAACGAAATAAAAAAAAATAATAAAACTTTGTTCCACAAGGAACTTAATTCATCATCGCTAAAGTCTCTTAAGTTTGTAAACTTCGTTCCCAAGGCAAATGGATCTTTGTGTTCACTCAGATAAAAACTGTCACTATCCTTTAATACTTTCCAAGCCTACTGGATTTTGATTTCGGAAGCAACAGTGTTGAGGTGTGAAATTCAAACAAGATTTGTCACAACTCTAATCCCTTATCTGTAGAATAGAGTTTAAGTGTGAAATGAAATAGAAATAAAAACCTTACGCATCTCGTAATTTTAAAACTTTGTTCCGGGAACAATTCGACCTCCAGTTAGCTAAAGTTCATCGTTAAAAGCTCTACTTTCATATAAAAATCGGGAACTAAGTTGTAGTCATAAAAAAATTATACACTCAGATCAGCTGAATCAATCAACATATTTTAATTAAGAACTTTTTGATAACTGAAGAACATCATTCAGTTATTGTCACCACCACTGTATCAACTCCAATGGATTATCCTTTCCAAGATAATTGGATCTTGATTCGTCATTAAAATATCTCAAAAATTTTCGAGTTAAAAAGACATTTGAACTATTCATATTTCAGCCGAGACATTGACTTTTGCCCTCGAAAAGGAATTTCGACTCAGCGACATGCTTTTTATTTTTTTTTTTGTTAAAGAAGAGCCCTCGCCTCGTCAAGAATTGTTTGGAGATACAATAAGATGAAATATATCCTTCGTAACAAATTGCTTAGCTTATTAAGGCATGAGATAAAACTTCAAATAGAATAAATGCGACGATAACTCTTGAGCTGTTAAGGCATACATATTCCTCTTTCGTTGTAAAAAGAAGAAACCCGCGAGCATCTAGAATTCACCGAAGATCTTCATATTTTGGTGAGAATTTCATTTAAATAATTTGCCGTAATCAGACGAGAAATATGTAGAGAATTGTGGACCTAAACCTCATTGCCTATATCTCTATTTCGAATTCTAATGGTTTTCTTTAACACTCACCTTATTTTTGATTTTTCTACGAATTTTCTTAAGTGACTTTTCCTCGGCTTTGGTTAAAGGTAATTTTTGTGGTATGGGATAACCCTCAGCTAATAAAGTACGTTTCTCTTCCTCCGTTAAAAGTAGAGTTCCTGTAGAACCCTTCTGCAAAAAGCAAATAACAAAACAAACATTATTTATTTCAATCCTAGGTAAGTCACTCCCCAAATACTTACTGGCTGTGAGCTTATCAAAGGAGTGTGTATAGGCTGGCGGGTAGAGCCTCCACCACCACCTCCGCTAGTATGACGTCCCATACTAACGCTGGAACTTGTGCTGGAGGTAGTCGAAGAGGCAGAGCTATTGGTATTACGCCTAATGGAGGTAACTGTCAAAACACCGCTGGTTGGTTGTGTATTAGACCTCGAAACGATGGCGTTAGTAGTGGCTGCGGATGTAGAAGAGGAAGGCGATTGTGGTGATAGCATATGTTCGGGTGTCAGATTACCCTCAGAACCATCACTGGAGTGTGAAGAAGGCGGGGTAAGAGGCAAACCATAAGTGGTTGCATTTGTTTTTGTTATCGAAGGACTTGTGGTCACAAATGTACCGGCATTTGTTACGGTACCCTCGGATTTAATAGTTATCTTGGGTATAATAACATTGTGGGCATTTGAACTTAAGATAAAGGGTTGTGACTTGAGCAGGTTTTGTGAAGAGGAGGTTAATTGTAGGCAACCGTCCTAAAAAGAGAAATAAACAAAAAATATTGAAAATAATTTATTTTATTGGTATATTTTATTTTATTACCTTGTGTTCAAATACCAAATCGGAATTTGTGAAAGCCGCCATATTGGCCATGGTTAGACTAAGTGTACCATTAGTATTATTAGCCGTTTCATCTCCACCCTCAGGACTGGAAGGACAACTAGAGTCGGGGGACATGGGCTCATTTTTAATGCAGGATTCATCGATTTCTATGTCTGAGCAAATATCAGGTGATTGACTACCCTCCCTTGAGGAAATACTTGAGGCACAATCATCCATTATACAGGATATATCATCATGAGGTAGATATTGTTGCTGTTGTTGTTGTTGATGCTGCTGGTGTAGCTGTTGCATTTGCAATTGTTGTGTGGTGGTGGTTTGCAAGGCGGGTTGTTGTTGCTGTTGTTGGGGTTTCACCAATAATTTGGCGGCATCTGTGGAGGTGTTTAAAGTCTGACAACTATCTAACTGACGCAAATTGAGCGTTATAGGTGTAGTGGTATTTATCTTACATAGACCAGGATATAAGCTAGAGGAATGGCTGCTATTTGAAGACAATGTGGGATTTGATTGACAGGTTATGGTTGAAGCTGCCGATGAAACTAAAGGATTCAAATTCAAACCCGATATACTTGCTGTTGAAGAGACCAATGTATTGGTAGTGGCCATAGGTGTGCAGGTGGTTATTGTTAGACATCTAGGATCTATGGTGGCTGTGCTAAGAGACCTTAAATTGCTGGTAGCAGTTTTAAGAGAAATGGCGGGATAGCATTCATCTTCCATGTCTAAAAGTAAATAAAACGAAATAAAAAAAAAAACAGTTGCTTAAATAGATCATTACATTTTTATACAAATAATCGTACAATTATTTAATGGATTGGGAAATTTATTTAAAGACAACAACCACAATAATAAAATTAAGAACAATAACAACAAAATGTAGTACAAAAAAAAAAAAAAAAAAAAATACGCGTCATACATCACCAATCATCCATGTTTGCACTTGTGTTAATATTTTGAACTTTTCTTCTTAAGACGTATTTACTCAAATGTTTAAGTTATTTATGGCTGCTTTTTTTGTACTAAATACAATACGGGAATATTTTAACAATAATTTTTTTTCTTTAATATGTTTAATATTTTTTGACTTTTTGAGGCTTATTTTTTCGAATTAAGTTCATTTTTTTTTTTTGTTTTTGTTAACACGAGCTAAAGATCTGAGCTTTTTAAAAACTGCATTATGACATAGGTACACAAATCAGTTATATGTTTTAATAATATTAAAAATTATAATGCTTGTTGTTTTGTTAATTGTTTTAAAAATAAAAAATTGTTATTAAAACAAGTGTTTTTTTTAGTATTTTTTTTAATGATCGTTAAGTAAAGAGAAGTAAATCAAATATAAATTCATAAAAAATATAAATAATTGAGGAAAAACTCGAAATTTCTAACGATACCTTCCGAATTTCTAAAGCATTTCAGTTCTAGGTATTTTCTAAATGTGCTCTCGTTCAGTTCCAGTTCTGTTCAGTTTAGTTCAGTTCAACTATAGATCAGTTCTAATTCAGACCTAGTTCAGTTCACAATCAATTCTAGTCCAGTTCCAACTCGGTTCCAGTTCAGTTCTAAATCAGTTCAATTATAGTTCAGTTTTAATTTACTTGCAGTTCATTTCCAAGACAGTTCTAGTTTAGTTTCAGTTTACTCAGCAAAAATTTTAAAAGCAACAGCTTTCTGTATGTATTACACAGTAGTCTTAAACGCCACTCCCAGCATTACCAATTAGTACTTATATAAGCAATTTTTAGTAAATATAAAAGGAATTTGATTTTTAGGTAGCTCAGTTGACTAGAGCGTCTAACACAAAAAAATTGTTGTTCAAATCAAAGATAGTTCAACACCCAACTAAGGCAAATACATTTTCTTAATGAATTATATTATATTTGATTGAATATAAGTCGGCTGTGGTGTAGCAAGTAAGACGGCAGACTAATAAACATAAACAGTGTAGTGACGTGGGTTCAAATCGCAACCGAGTCAAATATTTTTTCTTGTGCATAAAATAATAATCAGCATCTATAAGAACTGTTGAAATTTTTGGCATTGCGAACAAAATTCATCAGTTATAGCACCAAAAGCGGAAGCTGTTTGTAATATCGTTTTCGCTTGCAAAACACGTTATTCAGTGTGCGAAGTTTTTGCTGGGCAATTCTAGTTCTATTATCAATCAGTTCAAGCTTAGTTCTAGTTCGGTTACAGTTCAGTTCTAATTCAGTTCTATTTCAGTTCTATTTCAATTCTAGTTCATTTCTAGTTCAGTTCTAGTTCTTGTTCAGTTCTAGTTTAGTTCTAGTTTAGTTCTAGTTCAGTTCTACTTCAGTTTTAGTTCAGTTGTAATTTAGTTCTACTTCAGTTTTAGCTCAGTTCTAATTTAGTTCTAGTTCAGTTCTAGTTAAGTTCTAATTCAGTTCTAGTTCAGTTTTAGCTCAGTTCTAATTTAGTTCTAGTTCAGTTCTAGTTAAGTTCTAATTCAGTTCTAGTTAAATTCTAGTTCAGTTCTAATTCTAGTTTGGTTATAGTTTGGTTCTAGTTGAGTTCTAGTTAAGTTCAAATTCAGTTCAAGTTCAGTTCTAGTTCAGTTTTAATTTAGTTCTAGTAAAGTTCTAATAAAGTTCTAGTTAAGTTTGGTTCAGTTCTGGTTCAATCTCTCAATCAGTTCCAGTTCTCACTTTGTTCTTGTTTAGTTCTAGTTCAGTTCTAATTGAGTTCTAGTTCAGTTCTAGTTTAGTTCTAGTTCTTGTTTAGTCTAGTTCAGTTCAAGTCCAGTTTTAATTCAGTTCTAGTACAGTTCTATTTAAGTTCTAGTTCAGTTCTGGTTAAGTTCTCACTTAGTTCTAGTTCAGTTTTAGTTCAGTTCCAGTTCAGTTCTTTTGAGTGCAAAATCAGTTATCGTTCAGTTCGAAATAAGCTTATGCGCGTACTTCAGTTCTAGTCCAATTCCTGTTGAGTTCTATGTCAGATCTGTTGTCAATCTGTTCGAAATAAATTTATTTTAGTTCTTCAGCTTAATTTCAGTTTTAGTTTAATTCCAATTAATTTCTAAATCAGTTCCAAATATCCTTAGTCAGGTTCTTCTCTTATAGTTTTATTTCAGATCTAGCTCAGTTCCAGATCGCTTCTATTTCAGTTCTAGTTTATTTCTAACTCAATTCTAGTTGTGTTCTAGTTCAGTTCCATTTTAATTGTTGTGTTTCATTTTAATTCTATTCACTTCTAAATATGTTTCAGTTTAATTGCAGTTCAATTCGAATTAATTTTTGGGTCAGTTTTTGTTTAGTTTTAGTTCAATTCTTGTTCAGGTGAAATTAAGTTCTAGATTAGTTTTAATTATTTTTAATCACCATTCATTTTAGTATGAAGACTGTGAGGTGAATCTGGCAGAGAATCTCCATCGCTGTTAAGACTGTAGGAGTGTTCCGATTTAATTGGTAATGTGCCATTCAATAGAGCATCCGATATTAATTTGTCATTGAGTATAACAGCAGCATCTTTGACATCTCGTTCTAAAAACCAATCGTGCATATCACTATCAGTTGACAATTTCAATGAATCGGTCTGTAAATACATACAAACAAAAACAACAAATAATTAAATAAGTTAAAAAACAGAAAAATGCAATATTCTACATATAATATAAAAAAAAAAAAGATAAAATAATATTAATGAAAAAATATGAAAATTGCATTTTCATGTACAACCCTCAACCAACTGAGTACAAAAAATTAAATTCTATCTGCGTATCTGCTTGCAATGAAAAAAAAAATAAATAAATATTAAATATTAAATGAAAAAACACGTAAAGTTGTTAATTTTATATTTCAGGAAGAGTGTATTTTTTGTGTATTTCAAATGTAAATTTTCATAACTTTCTATTATATAGTTTCTGCTGAATGAATTGTTTTAGTTTTTTTTTTATGTTTCTGTCTGATATCTTATCAGTTTCATTTGTGGCGTTTTCATTTCATTACACAGAAAAAAAAATCATTGAATTAAAAACTTTTTTAAATTTATATCTCTCACCAAAATTATTATATCAAATTACTAAAAACTGTAAAAAATAAAAAAACAGAAAAATTTTTCCTATTAAAAAATTTATCAAATCAATGATTGAATCAAATAAAATGATTGAATGAATTAAAAATTTAAGTGAAAAATAAAATTTTACTTATTTTTTACTTTATATTTACTTGAATATATTTATTAAATTTAGATGCAAAATGAAACAACGGTGTTAATTTAAAAATATACGATAATAATTTTTTTCTGTGTATTATTAATATTTTTGTAGTTTTTAATAAAAAGTATTAGTTTTTTATATTAATAAGTTGGGTGTTCAATGAAAATGAAATTTAAATAAAATTAAATATTAAAGCTCAAACCCCATATTTTTGTCCGCTAAAAGCGTGATCAAAATTTTTGTAAAGTTATTTTTAAATTTGTTTAATTTAAAGAAAACCTTTTTTTTTTTGAATTAGTGGTGATAAGCCCATACAATTTCAATAACTGGGGGAATTCCAAACTCTACTTTTAATAATAATCAAAGAATCTATTGCAAAACATCAAGTCAATGTCAAAACGAAATAAAATCAATTTAAAATTATTAAAAAAATCAAAATGGCCGTGTATATTTTGAAACACTTGTCATTGTTTTCAAAACTAAATTATGATAATGATGATCATCATCAATATAATTAATGTCATGTCTATTTAAGTAGTGTCGTGCTTAATATTGAATTGCATTGAACCAATTTAACTAGGCAATCAGCCGGACAGTCATACAGACTCAAATATTCATATGCCCATAACCCAGTCACTTATCTTATCCATCTGGTATTCAAGTGTTCATAAATTGCTTCTCGAAAAAAATATATTAACTACCGCAAACTATTTATAATTTTTAGTCTGCGATAAATAATAAATTTATTAAGAGTTTTAACTAAAAGATTTCCTTTTAATTTTGTGGCAACTTATCTTAAGACCTAATATTGGCTGAAGTAGATAATTTTTTTCTTTATAAAAAATATATTGATATCTATTATTTGGTTAAAGTGAAAATTTTAAGTGGTTTTTTATTTATTATTTTCATTTTATCAAATTGAAATTTTTATGTTGTTTATTTTTTACAATTTTACATATCTCAGAAAAAAAAAAAAAATATAAAATTATTTAACAGAAATTAACTAAATGAGACTTAGTAAGAAATTTACTTTATTTATATAAAATTGATAAAACAATTATAATAAATAAATAAGTCTGAAACTATTTCTATTAAAAACTTTAAGATTCTCTCAAAATGCTTAAAATCCGAAAGCTTTCAATTGGCCTCAAATCACAAAAGAATTTGACTTAAATTAAATACTCAAATTTCCAGAGGACATGTGGTATGACATAGACTTGTTTTGGTTCTTTATATACGTAGTTACCCTCCTGTGTTATCATTTTTAATAAATATTATTTTGCCTTGAAATATCTCAGAAAAAATAAAATACAATTGAAGTCTTGTCATTATTAGATTAAAATTTAATTACGTATATTTGAATTTTCTTTTTAAAATCAATTTACTATCAAACTTTTAATCATCGACGAAAATTAATTTGTCATTCAATTTATTTTAATATTTCTTTAATTACTCTTCGGATTATTTTAGAAGTATAGACACTCCAAGCATGCCAACCCAATGTATATAAATATTAATTTAAATTTTTTAAATGGGTTCAAAATTCATTTAAAATTGCTTATTGAATTAAAGCAGAAGCAAAAAATAAACTACAAGTGTGTTAGAACAGTTCTGGAACTAACCTAAAATTGAAGTGGAACTGAATTAGAACTGAAGTATAACAAAACAAAGAACTGAACTATAATTGAATAAGAATTAAGCTAGAACTAAATTCAAATGGAACTAGAACTTATTGATTACTGAGCTAGTGCTAAACTAGAACTGAGCTAGAACTGAACTAGTACGAACGAGAACTGAAGTGTAACTGAACAAGAACTGAACTAGTACTGAACTAAAGCTAAACTAGAATTGAACATAAACTGAACTAGAAATGAATTAGAACTGATTAAGAACCGAACTAGAACTGAACTAATACTGATTGAGAACTGAACTATAACTGATTTAGAACTTAACTAGAACTAAACCAGAACTGAAATATAATTGAACTAGAACCGAACTAAAACAGAACTCGAAATGATTGAGAACTGAACTAGAACTGTTTGAAAACTAAACTAGAACTGATTGAGTACTAAACTAGAGCTGACTTAGAACTTAACTAGAGCTGAACTAGAACTTAAGCAGAACTGAAATAGAATTGAACTGGGAGTGATTGAGAACTGAACTAGAACTAATTTAGAACTAAACTAGAGCTTATTGATAACTGAACTAGAACTGAACGAGAACTGAACTAACTTTAAACTAGAATCGAATTAGAACTTAATTTGAACTGAGCCCGAACTGAATTAGAACTAAATTAGCACTGAACTAAAAATGAGCTAGAACTGATCCGGAAATTTTTCTGATAATTTTTTAATTTCGTTTACGATCTTAAAGAAATATTTTATAATTTAAGTATTTATTCAGAAAAATGCTTTTTTGAGTTTTTTATTAAAACATTTTCATATATTCGCCTCTTGCTCTTTTAAATTAATTTAAATATTATTTTCTTGAAAATATTACCTCATCAAACTAGAAAGAAATACATTTAAGATTTATGGCATTTCGCAATTATCACTTTTACTGTTTTAATTTCTTTTTTTATTTTTTATTTTTTTCTTTTGCAATACTGACATTGAAAATATACAAAAAAATGATAAGAAATCTGACACTATATTCATTATATTGAATTGTATTTAATAAAAAAAAAAATAATAATAAAATAAAAAAGAAACAAAATATTGATACCAACATTCAAGTACTTTAAATAAATTTAAAATACTTAAAAAATTTTTATTTAAATCCCTGTTATTAAAAAAAAAGATAACTTAATATTACAACTACTCAAAACCAAATCGACAAACCTAAATTCCCAAATTCTTTAAAATAATAGTTTTCCTAAAAATAATCTTGATAAATTATCAACATTTTTTCTTTTTTGCCAATTTTCTGGCAAGCCTTTTTTGCAAAAATATACAACTCCATTGAAAACTTGTTTGAAAAATATTTAAGTACATACATACATACATACATACATACATACATACATACATACATATTTTGTACATTCTCTTGTTGCGTCGTCTATAGCTGATTAATTTATTGAAGTGAATATTTTTGTAATTTTGGATTTCTTAAGAAACCAACCAATGAAAAGTGAGTGATTTAAAGTCCGAAAAAATTAGTTCAAATAAAGTTGAAACTTGTTTTTGCTTTTCTTTTTTTCAAACTTTTTTTTCAACTAAAATTATTATTTTTGTAGCGTTTTTTTGGAAATTATTGCGAAATTATATTTTTGATATAATTTTTTTTTTTCAATTTTGTACCTAGTCATGTACATACATATTTAAGTACATAACAATTTGACAGCATTGAAAACAACAACATTAAATATAATAAAAAAGTAACAATAATGATAAAAAAAACTTTCTTCTTTAAAAAAAACAGTTATGCGTCAGTATTTTAAAAATACTCAAAAATCATTCATTCACTCATTCACCGAAAGACTGACTTTCAAAATTAAATCACCACTTGTAAAGAGAGTAGAAATATTTTATTTTTTTTTTTATTATTCACGATTATATGTCGATGGATTTTTTTTTGTTAATTTGTAATGATGTTGTTGTATTTATTGCCGCAATAAATTCTTGTTGATTTTTTTGCTGGTTTATGCTTAATTTTGGCTTATAAATGTAGTTCTAAATTGTTCCAAATCTTTCTTTTTTTTAGATATACTTGGTTTGTCATAATATTTGTAACAGTTTAAGATAAGGTTAGGAAACTGGAATAGTTCCTAAAAGGTTTTAGACTATTGTGTTATCGCTGTTTCATAGTTTTTCAGACTATATGAAAAAGGTTCGATGAGATCCAAATCCTATTGCACAAGATGTTCCAATGATCGCCACCATAAAATATTGAAATTCTAATATAAGGGGCTTTCGTAGAAGTATATTTAATAGCGATCGTCTTATTGTTCTGTTAATGAAGTGATGATGGACGAGTCAAGGGGCGTAACATAGTTGAGATCGCAAGCTTTAGATCATAAACACAAGCAAGCGGCTGCGGTGGTTGTTTCTAGTTCTCAGAGAGAAGTCCAAATTAAGTGCTCAAAAACAAGCCGTGTTCGTCTCCGGCATCATTTAATTTGTACTTCTTTCGGAGAATTGGGCTCTAAATGAAGGTGGAGACGAAGACGTCATTTTACAAAACATTCTGTTTAATGAACAACAAAATTACATGTGTAAAAAATTATTTTCTTCCACTCTTAAACTCATAAAAAATATAAAGCACAGCTTTTTTTTCTCTTTCCATCTTATATAAACTAAAGTAAACATATGTGATTTATTTTGCAACAACGGCAACGCCGACAGAGAGGATGAGTAAAAAAATGAGAGCTTTTGAGAAACTATTGTGAAAATAAAATAAATTTTTATTTTGGGCGGATTCACTGTTCTGTTTTAGTTGTCAATTCCTCATATAAGAAAAGTTATCCGCTAGCTTGTGTTTCAGTACTTATATAAATTTAGTAAGAGAATAAAATACAGTGCATTGTGATTTGGATATGGGGAATCCTATTTTCAAATTGATTCTTCGCTTACTTCAGTCGGTCTCAAACACAATAGTTGGATCATTTATAAGTGCTTGATAGTACACATACTATATCATTTTGGATCAGATGCTATAATGTCTTATTTAAAAATTTAAAAAATGACGATCTATTTTGGAAACCTCATAAATTTTAATTTCCTGAAGTTGAATAGGATGCAGTTTAATTGATATCTATTGAAATATAAACTAACACTTCCTAAGAATTTCAAATTCTTCTACCTAAATAGCAAAATCTAGATGGAAGTGTATACCTGAAGTTTGGGGAATAATCTCGTAATTATCTCATATGGAATGAATGAGAATATCTTTCGACCAAATATGAATTTTATACGCAATTGCAGTCTGAGTGAGTAGGCAGAACTAAGAAGTAAGTTTCATTAAGAGTTTCAGTGTAAATATCCCATAAAGAGGAACTTAAGTGGAAGTAGATTTAGTTGTCAAAGAGAAATTCAGGAGAATTCAAAATGTCTGGCAGTCAGACTCTGAAGACGAAACTAAGTTTCATGAAGAGTTACAGGGTCATCATCCCATAAAGAAAAAATTAAGCAAAAGTAGATCCAGTTGTCGATGCCTAAAGTTCAAAAGGAAATTCAGAGGTGTTCAAAATGTGTTGTAGTCTGGCTCTGAAGACAAAACTAAAAACTAAGTTGCGTTAAGAGTTTCAATCTTAACATCCTAGAAAGAGGAACCCAAGCGGAAGTAGATCCAGTTATCGACACCAAAAATGCTATAAAAGATTCAGAGATTTAAAACGGCATTCAGATGATTTCAAAATACGTTGAAATGAAGGGAGATTCATAGTTTTTAAATCTGAAAACATTTGATGAAGTCTTAGCTTGAGCGTGGTCTCGACGAGTGCTCATATATCAAAATTTTTGAATGACTCAAATCAAAATTGTTTAAAGTGCTTGCAATCTCTTTCATAATAGGCTACAAGAAAGACTACCATTATTGGTTAGAATTTTATTGATAAAAAGAAAACTTTGGAGTCTTTTGAAAGTTTACAGCAACAGTCAAATAAATAAAGGATTTCTATTTAAGGTACCGATCACAACGATCATTTTGGATAGGAAATAACTCAAAGTAATGTGACGAGACTACTAAGCTTCATTACTTGGTCCAGAGTTTTACGGATTGAGAATAAATGGCTTTGAAATTCCTCCTATTCTTTACAATATAAAAATCCAAACTTGTCTTGCAGAAATTTCAATCACTCCAGAAACATTTAGCAAGAGTTATGACAATTTTACCTTGGATATCTAATCACAGCGACCAGTAAAAGATTGTAGATAAAGAGAATGCAACCAGAAAGTTCGCTGAAGCTCAATAAAGGGTTCTAAATCTTATTGTGTTAAAAAAAAAATTAGTTTGAAAGTGATAAGGAATTAGGAAATATCGGTCGCGAAAGTTATTTGAAACGGCTCGGGATTTTTCCCTGATGATTTTCGATTTTATATTTCTCCAATCTTGGGGTTAACTAATATAAGGATCCAGAGCTTTGTGTAGTATATATAATTAGCTTTGAAATTCCTTTCTTCATTTGATTTCCATTCCGAACTTGTCTTGGAGTGCTTGGACTTTATTCACAAAGTTTTAATAAAAAATGGGAGATTCTTATAGTTCCTATCTAATAACTGAAGGATCTTGAGGACGTTTAAAATATAATGACTTCGAAATTCATTTATTAATTCACTTTTAATACCAAACTTACCTAAGAGTCTATAGACTCTCTCCACAATGCTCTAATAAAAATTCTCTAGGATTGAATATAAGGAGTTCATTTGGTCGCGCTATTATGTTCAGAATCTAATTGTGTTAAAAGTCATAACTTTACATTAACATAAGAATGGGAAATTTCCGGTCCGGAAGGCTCTAAAAGTCAGTCCATTGAATTTTATTCATATGGGTGATTCTACGACTTATATCTGCGTTTCTCTTTAGCAAATTTTGAATTAGAGCTCCTCCACTTATATACTTTTATAAGCTTTGTTATATAGAAATATAAATATTTAACTAATTAGATTATGGCCGAATATGAACAAGGAACTACCGAACATTTTCGGTCTCAATAGAATTAATAAAATTGGTGAGAACTTCCGCCCAGCCATTTCTGATTCTAGGTTTCTCTAACCTTTCGGTTCATGTTTATTTCGTTTGTTGCATTGAAGGGGAAGTAGATAAGCAATTCCATGTAATTCCATGAAAAAGATTCTCAAGACGTTAGAGGGCGATTCTAAAATCAAGTATTTTAAAATTTTCCCAAAAATAGGTAAAGAGCACTTTAAATTCTACTTAGTCACCGTTAAACTCTTTTCTATTTATTATTATTTTTTATTTTACACATTGTTTTTGCTCTGTGCTTTTCCACTTTTTTCAAGAATGCTTGAGATTCTTTTTGTAGAAGCGACCCTATTTTTTTTTCCTACTATTTTCTTATATTTTTTTCACTTAAGTCTTGCTTAATGTTTGTGCTGTATTTTTTACAAGAATTGCTAATTCTTAGCCATGTTTTTTATGTTTTTTGCTGTTGTTTGGTAAAGTAAAATAAATCACAAATAAAAAGAGCTTCGGAGAGACTAGGGTTATTGAACTCTAAGCTTTTATTTATTTACGCTCAGTTGCTGTCAAAACATAAGAATCACTATAAAACAGCTACTGCGCTGCCAATGGCCGTTAGACGAAAATGTAGTAAATAGTTTTTATTTTTTTTATTTCTGTTATTTCTTTTTCTATGACTTTAGTTTTTGTTATTTGTGGTCAGCGTAACAGTATGAAATAAACAAAACATTAGAGAAAGAATTAAAGAGAAAAAAAGATGTTAAGAAAGTGGTAGTTTTGTTTGTCTAAATGTTTGCTCCGTCACTTGTTCAATGGTTAGCTATAAAATAGTTAACATGTCTGTCTTTGTACGTGCATTTATGCTCTTTCCCTTTTTTCTGGGCTTTACGACGCTTCTTGGCCATGATCGTTTACTAAGGCTGCACGGTGGCCCCAAAACGCTTTTTGTTGGAAATAATTCTATAAATTGTGAACTGTTGGAGAAACTAAATAAAATTTAACATGATCACAGCTGAGGTGTCTTCAAGTTGATTTGGAGCAGTACGGACACTAAGCGGGTCATGGGGGCAGAGGGTAGACTTCCAAAATTGGTCCCTTCTGATATGTATTTTTTTAATTCGCCAAAG
The DNA here is from genome assembly GCA_932274085.1 of Protocalliphora azurea. Classification (NCBI taxonomy): domain Eukaryota; kingdom Metazoa; phylum Arthropoda; class Insecta; order Diptera; family Calliphoridae; genus Protocalliphora; species Protocalliphora azurea. Next base: position 3,988,927 of record OW026522.1, on the reverse strand, counting down.
ATTCATTTATGACTTAAATGTAAAAATATTTTACATACAGGTAGTCCTTGTAAATCTCAACCGAAAACATGCTACATGCGTAGGTTTTCTCTTTTAGTTTAAGAGATATTAAGGTCGAAGCAAACTTTAATCTCATTTTTGGCCTCGTTTTTTAAGTTTTTTAAACTTGGGCAGTCTTAATTTGGGGCCTACAATTTTTTGAAAATATCCACTATATTTCTCACAAAATTCTAAATTATATTGCTGCAAGAACTATATAAATATATCCGTCCGATAAAAAGTTATATTAATCTGAAGTTGAAACCAAAATGTGATAATATTCTCTTACTTCCAAAATGTTTATTTTTTTTGTTCAGAACTACAGAACTTTTGTAATATTTTCAAAAGAAATCTGAACATAAATGCCTCTAAAGCAAAATCTCAAATGTCAATGTAAAATTCTCAAATGTCAATGCCGAGATGGCTGTATACCCTCATATGTTGATTAAAAACACAAAAATTTTTTCTGAACCACGCCTTTTACAATTTTTGAAACAAGTTTTACCTGAAACCTCAGTCCGGTTTCAGGTATTTTGATATGAAAAAGTGGGAATATTTTTATAACTTTTATCTGATAGATATATTTATATGGTTCTTGCAGCAATATTATTTAGAATTTCCTGAGAAATCGAGTGGATATTTTCTAAAAATTTTATTCCCCAAATTAAGGATCCCAAGTTTAAAAAAAAAACTAAAAAAACGACGCCAAAAATGGGGGTAGAATTAGCTTCGAACAAAATATCTCTTAAACTAAAAGTGATAAACTACACATGTATAGATTTAAAAGGACTATTTAAATGTAACTTTTTTTACATTTAAATCATAATGGAATTTTTGGCCTGTGCTCCTCCAAATATACTCGAAAACACTTCAACTCTAACCATATGGAATTTTATTTAGATATCTCCAATTGTTCACAAGTTACAGAATTATTAAAAAAAGAAAATTAGTTTTGGGACCACTGTGAGGCTGCTAGTTAGCCAACAACTAGCCAGTCAAGCTAAACAACAAAATGTATAAAACTTTATAATAATTTGGTTAGTTTTAACAGCACAATCGTACATACACATCAACAAATACCTTAAACATTACGCATTTTTTCCCCGTATTTATAATTGACTTTTTATTATTTATTCTTGTTGTATTTGTTTGACGCTTACAATGAATGATTAGTATTGGTATATTAACAAAAAAACAAATGTTTACAGTTATTTTATTTTTTTATTTAATTCTTTCTCTTCCCTTTCTTTCTGTACATAAATATTTGGTTAGAATGTTTGTTAGTATAAGAGAGTAAGAGAAATGTATGGGAGTATTCCTGTGAAAGTGTATGATCAAAAATATGTTTATTTAATATTGTTGTTTTTCTTTTAGTTGTTTTTGTTTGTTTTTTCTTTTTTTGCAAAAAAGCTGTTCTTTAGTTTTATTATTGTTGTTGAAAATGCATGCATAACTGTTAAACTCAACCATGCACACAAAAATAAAACAAACAACAAAACTAACAACAACTACTACAGTAACTCATTCACTTTAAAAGAAATCCATTACAAATACACACAGTAAACAGCAACTTATAATAACAGCAAGCAACTACAACAACAGGTAGTAAATAGCAACAGGTAATTATGTCAACATTTTCAAATGCATTTTTTTGGTGTATGTTTTTTGTTGCTATCCACAAGTTTTTTTGTTATTGTTGTAATTGCTGTAATTTTTTTCAAGGATGTTGTTGTTAAACAGCCACAAAAAGCACATGTGTTTAGAAAAAAACTTGTTATTAACGTTATTAAATTGATTGTTATTAACATGTATTTGCTGCTAAAGCTAATTACTTTTAAGTAAAATTTATTTATTACACCATATTTACTATTTTAATTGATTACTTATTTAAAAATTGAAATTGTTTACCACAAAAATTCTTAGATTTTTTTTTTACATTTAATAAAAAATTAAATATATATAAGTATATAATAAAATTTGTTTATCAAAACGATAAACAAATTTCTTTTAAATTTTGTTTAATATGAATTTCTTTTTATTATATAAATAATTAATCAGATAAAAAACTCAACAATCAGTACATTGATAAATAGTATTTGACTGAATAAATTAAATATTTTCTAAGTAATTTGCTATATACATTTTTAAGAAAATTTAATAAATTTTTTAAACAAATATTACGAGATAAAAACAAATAAAAAACCCAATAAAAAAATTTTCGTCTGTTTACACTTTTTAAAAAAAATCCTACTTTTTCTCTAGAAGTGTTGGTGTTTTTTCCATTTTTTAATTTGTTTATAGTTGTTAGTTTTTGTTATAATATTTTCTGAAATTATGGCTATAGTTTTTTTTATTTGCATTTAAATTTCAACTTTTGAAAGGTGAAAAGTTGTATTTATTGTAGTCATAATTACTATAAATTTACCTTAATTAATGGGGGTGCTTTTGGTTTTAACACTTAAAATTTACATAATTTCATATTCAACAGAAAATAGAAAAAAAAAAAATGTGGAAAATTTTGTTGAAAATTTATAATTATATTTTTTACAAATTTAATATGTTTTTAATGACCTAATTAAGAATTAAAAGTTGTTAAGTCATATAGCAGTTTTTCCCCATAACACTGATTTCTTATTTTTTTTTTTTTTAAAAGTTTTCAAGGTTTTTACTTAGAAAAATATTGTTTTTTTTTTAACTAAAAGGAATAATAATAATAATAAAAATATTTTTTTTTTATAAAAAAATTAGAAAAGAAACTTTTTCTATATATATATATATATATATATATATATATATATATATAGAAAGTAAAATTTTATTGAATTTTTTATTAAATTTTTCTTAATTACTTTTGATTTCTCTTTCAAAAAAGAACAACATTTTTTAAAAATTTCTTGATAAAAATAAATAAATATTTCCTTTTTTATTTGAAAAAATATTTTTTATTCAGGAATATATATTTTTTAGAAAAATATTTTTTCATAAAAAATGGACAAATACATTTTTTAATAAAAAAAATCTAAATTAATTCATAACAATTCTCTTTTCAATATATTTTTTAGAAAAATAAAACTTCATAAAAAAATAGACAAATAATTATTTCATAACAATTTTTTTCGAGGATTTTTTTAATAGAAACTTGATTTGAAATAGTATTTTTATTTTTTGCAATATTTTATAAAAAAAATGTATTTTTTTATAAAATGTTTATTTTTTATAATAAGATAACCATTTTTTCTCGAACAAATTATTTAATTTTTATTTGATTTTTTTTTCGTATTCATATATCATTAATAAAAAATTAAATTATTTTTTATTTTATATAAAAATACATTTTGCCACAATGAAAATAATATATATATTTCTTTTCTATCATTTTTTTCATTTGTTTTATAAATATCATTTGTTTTGTTGTCTTATAAATATTTTTGATGGGAAAAATATAGTTTTTATATATGAAAATGGATTTTTTAAAATTTTTGAACAACATTATGTATTTTTATATATTTTTTTCATCCTTTTTTCTAATAATATTAACAAAAAAAAAAAAAAAAAAAAAAAAAACATTTTTATAAATAAAACATTTGTGAAATCTCGTGAAAATCTCTTCTAAATTTCAAATTTGACATATTTATCATTGCTATTTAAAATAAATACATTTCCAATTTTGTCAAACCATAACATTAAACATAATAATAATAATATAGCAAATTATAAACTTAAATCTTGTTTTATTTAGCTGCCATTTAACCCTAATAATGATAAGAGTCAAAAGGTGTGTCAGCAAAGATCTCTACTTAGGCCATGTCAATAGGTTATTTAATATAACTATAAGAAATTTAAATAGTTTAAAATTATATTTAAAACAATTGTTATTGAAATCTTTAAAAATTTTTCTCTCTAACCCTGACTAAATAAATAAAATTGACCTCTTTTTTTAAACATAAAGCTAAAAAATATATATAAAAATAAAGATAGCCTCCAGCTTTAAATTACTTTTCCTTAAGAGCTATAGAGATAACAACTACAGCATAAATTTCTTTAAAACTCGATTAAAGTAAATGTAGAGAAAAGAGCAGGGCTTTAATTAAAGAAAGTAAAATAACTTTAGGATTTTATGAAAAAAGTAGTGATGAAATAAAGTATGAGAAGCAGCAAAAAAAAAAAAAAAAAAAAAAATAAAAATAAGTTAAAAACCTTTCACATTTTTGCGGTATGGCAACAGAAAACTCTGACAAGCAAATTTTCAGCTTATTTTTTATGCATTCATTGATTATAGAAAAAAAAGCAGCAGCGACACAGAAACTTAAAAAAAAACCCTGTCACTTTTTTTCTTACAGTTTTAATTACTTTATAGTCTTGGATTGTATGGTTTTTTTTTACATAAATTTGATTTTTTTTTTCTTAAAGTATTTTATTATTTTACTCTAAACCCCCGATGATGTATTTCTTAAGCAATATTCATATACATATATACCAGCCAGAGCCCCAGCCGACAAAACAGCCAACATTGATAGTTGTAAAGTGAAAGGTGTTCGCTCCCACAATTCAAAGTTCATATATATAATACTGTTTGTTGTATGTTTGTGTGTATGTATGTATGTATGTATGTATGTAGCAAGTAAATACTTAGTTGTTGAATAGTTGTTTCATATTACCAATCCAATTTCAATTCAATCCCAACAGCCAGCCAAGCAAATAACACCAACAAAAAAAAAAAATGTGTTTAAAATATAAGAAAATTTTATATGAATGTTGTTGGTTTGGAATTGTAAGCCAAGTAACCAAACAACCATACAAACAGCCAGCAAATCAGCCAACATGTAAGCAACAATCTTATTTTATATATTTTTATTATTGTATGATTTGTATTAAAAATGTTTTTTTTTGGTTTAGATTTTGTTGCTGGTTTTTAGTGTCTTTTCTTTATATTTTTGCATTTATTCATTCATTTATATTGAGTGCCTTGAAAAGAAAGTTGTTTGTTATTAAACAAATGAAAGGAATTGTTACCAAGTTGAACAACAATTGTCTGATTTTTTTCTTTTAAATTATAAGTGTAAGTTTTGAGTCTGTCTATCCGTCCGTCTGTCTGCATGTCTATGAAGTGTTGAATGTATTTTTTTTTTGTTTCTTAGAAAATTACAAGAAAATTTGTTAAAAAAAATTAAAATTATAATGAATTGCTTTTAAAAAAATTAAAGCTTACTGCTATTGTTAGCTTAAAAAAATAGGAAAAATTATAAATTTCAAGTGTTTTTTTTTTTTCAAACACGCTTGTAGGAAACCAATTGTTTTGGCTTTAAGCTGAAAATTAAATTATAAAATAAAAAAAAAAAAAAAAAATATTAACTTAATGGAAAGAAAATCATTACATGTATTTAGGATAATACGTTAGTTTAAAACTTTAACCCTGCAAGGTTAAACTACTACGAAACAATTTTGAAATTTTGAAAATTTAATTTATAATAATATTTTTGCATTTATTTTATTTTATTTATATGCAGAACAAATAATAAAAAAGTTTGAGGTTGCTAATTCTAAATTATTTCTAATAAAAAATTTTAAAATTACTTTAACCCTGCAATGTTAAACTACGTTGAAGCAGTAAGAATAAAATTACAATAATAAAATAGACAGAACAAATATTTTCTTGTTTTATTTTATTTTGTTTTATTTTAATTTGTATGCAAAATAAACAATAATTTAAAATTTTGCATGAGTAATATCTGTGGCAAAAAGGAAACACTCCATAATTGATTTTTATTACTTTTCAGGAGACCGTTTTTAGGTTTTTAATAGAAATTAAAGGAAGCAGAAATACAATTTTCAATTATCTACCGTGTAAATGTATCCGCAGTTTGTACAAAAATTATTTGGTAATTTTTGAAACCGTTATTTATATTGACTATCGAAAAATATAGCAAAAAAGTAATGGTGTTGTTTTTCCCCTTATAAAATTAATATTTCATTTAAGTAATATTTCAAGTTGTATACTTTTTCCAAAATGAAATTTTAAAATCTATCTTGATCCATTTCTATAAAATCTATATTAATCCATTTCCAAAATTCTATGAAAATAAAATTTAAAATCTTAAAAACATTACATATTTCAAATAAGTATATTAAATTCAATCATAATTTTATAATATAGTGTCATTCCATTTAAAACCAACACGAAAAATTACAAATTTGTTCCTTACCTCTCCGAATTTAATAAGATTCGGTACAATTATTATACTCATCAAAACTAAGACTGATAAAAACTTTCAGTGGTTCGCAAAATATAACGATTTCAAAGTGTAAAATAGCTAAAAAATGTAAAAATTTGTTTACATAAAATTACAGATATCTTTCAAAGTATTTATGGTCAAAATTCATTGGGGTG